>JARYZH020000214.1:0-627223 GCA_030021035.2 Notholithocarpus densiflorus
AAAATCTTCAATAAATTTAGGGTGATATGGACTAATAAATTTATGTGGCAAGTTCCAATTTGATTAAGAATGAAAAAAATGAAAAACCAAACCCAATAATTTTTAGAAAATTAAAAGATCCTCAGTAGACCACAACTCATTCTTGACCGAAGTAATCCCTACACCAATTAATACATAGAGTCATAGACGAATAACAAATACAAAGACATAAACAAAGCCTTTTGGGATGCACTTCTAGTATGGATATAATAAGTGCTAGAAATGACTAATAGTGGTTTTAGACAATAAATAACTTTAGCAAATTTTATTTAAGTTATTTACAATAAATCCAAACAAAGAACCATGAGCATAGGAAATCTAAGGTGATAGTTATCACAAATAGAACAATTGCAAAGTTACATATATTGAGATTAGAAAGTTAATCACATGTATAATGAAGTGATATATTCAAACTTGAAGGAAAAAAGTCTTCATCAATCAATCTCAATCAAATTGTCTTAACTTCTTTGCTTCAGCTTCCTTCATAATACTGGAAAAATAGAGAGCAATGTCATTAGTCATTTCTATTTTATTGTTTTTATATATATTCAACTAAAAGCAAATGTGTTTCAAAAAAAAAAAGAAAAAAAGAAAATGTAATTTCACTTGAAATTTTAAACACGTTACTCTTTTCCAGATGTCAATATCTATTAGTTAGTTGCCCACCATATTTTGTTTTTTTCCCCTTTTTTTTATTATTTATTTTTATTTATCTCACTATTGCTAACCTTCAATTTCAAAGTAGCATGATGACTATAAAATTGAGAATAATATTATATTAATTGAATAGTTACAAAATTTTTGGAATACAAATGACTGAAGTAACACACAACTTTTCCTTATTCTTGGTTCATGAAAACTTACCTTGCAATGGACAAAGAACAATCAGCTATTGAACACAAGGCTATTGCCAATGTGAGAAACTGATATTGGCTTTATAATTTTTCAAGTAGTAACCCACGGAGGGATAAAGAACATGGGGAAACCCAAAAGTTGAAGAAGATTAAGAGATTGAGGAAGTATATTAGAAAGGGGAAAATAAAAAATGGAAAATGGGATATGTAACTCAATGAGTCATGTGTTTATTGTGCTAACACATACGAAGTTTTTTTTTTTTTTTAATACTTTTTTTAGGAGGAAAACTATTATCAACCGGGAAAATTATTAGGTATTCTCGGAGTACCATAAATGCGTAGTCCCCCTTCTCACATGAATGGTGGGTCCCACCATGAATTTAATTAGTGGGACCCACCATTAATGAGAGAGGAGGAAGGACGCATTTATGATACAACGGGAGTACACAATAATTTCCCTATCAGCCGTGTATGCCTGTTACCCCTCAAAAAAAAAAAAAAAAAAAACCGTGTATGCTTGTATGGTACTGTAACTTAATTATTGGTAGACAATTAATTGACCACTTACCAATTTTATTTCACTATCCAATTGATTTACACATTGTCTTTTTGACTTCTTTGAGTATCCATACAATTGTCTGTTTGAATACCTCTTCTATATTTTGCCATAAATATATATGTTCACTAATAGTAATAGGTCATAATGAGGAATTAAAATTATTTTTTTAAGAATAATTGATTTAATTAATTATGCTTTTATATAACCGGCCCATGATTTGTCTATTCAAATCTCTCTTCTATATTTTGCCATAAATATATATATTTCAACTAATAGTGTTTTAATTATGGTATTAGACTTTCATCATACCATTAAATAACTTTATATAAAAAAATCTATAAACAAATTGAAATGTGTCACAGAGCATTATTAGTCCATGTCACCCTAGCTTTATTGAGGATTTTGCTATATGTCAATGTTTTGTACTTGAGTAAAGGGACACGTGTCATTGTAGTGTGCATCTACGCGTGGGAAGGAAGAAGAGAGTTTATAAGCGGCTGGGTTTCATCTGCATGCGAAGAGGAACAAGAGAGTTTGTGGGTAAAAATAGGCTTTGATCTAGCCTTTGATTCACACGTGGTGGGGAGGGTCAAACCCTTTCGCCTTTGATCTACACGTGGGTGGGGAGTTCAAACCTGGGTCATAAGGTTTGGGCTTGGGCCTTTTGTAAATTTGATCTATTTTTAAAAGATAGTGATTTTATTTTAGAGAATTATATTTGGTCTAATTGTCAAGCTCAGCTAATAATTGGATATAGCAGTAAAAATAATTTACTCTAATCTATTAAGTAACAGTTAAAAAATTTAACGAAAAAAGGTTAAAAAGACTAAATAGAAGCTTAGAGCGTCACATAACAGGCATTTTTTTTAAACCCGAACCGGACTGTCTAGTCTGACCGGGTTAACCGAGATGATGCTCATGTGGGAAATGACATGGCTAAGATGTGGTACTTTGCTCATGTGGGAAATGACATGGCTTGGACACATGTCATTTCTATGTGCGTCGTAGTAACTCATGGGCTTGCCATGGGGCTTGATTTCATTTGTTGATTGTCCGCTGTTGACACATCATCAAATGGAAATTAACTGGATCACAAATATTTCATCATGATCGGTTAGACGAATGCGAATACATCATAAAATTTTGATGTCTACAGCAGCATCTGCAATAGCTAGCCGAAGCGAGGAGCTAAGGTTCCTAAACTGGCTACGTGTACAGGAACATTGTATGAGTATATAATGTATTGTAGCATCCTTTAATAGTAGACTTATTGAGTTGGGCTTAGTCTCATAGTGTTTTTTACAGTTTGGGTTTTTCACCTATAAAGTCTCTATGTGGGTGTGTATATTCCTCACTACATTGAAAACGTTTCTCCATGAACAATGTCAAACTTGAATCTTGATTGCTTAACTATCCAGTTAATATTTGATTAAATTGATTAAATTATTATTAAGCTGTTGTAAGGATCTAGCCTCGTTTCTTAATGTTGTGTTAGAAGTGGCCCATTGGTTGCTATTGCATTTTGCAAATTGAAGCTTTGTTATTTTCAATCACAATCATTAGTAGTAGTTGAGAAAATAGTTATGTTTGCCTTGGAATGACGTAAAATTCATATTTACAATACATGATATAATAATAATAGATTTCAATAATATGTAAATAGTACGTAAGTAGTACTGTTTTTTTGGATATCAAAATAATATTATTTAAAATGTAAAGGGTGTACAAGAGATTATATCAATGGGGATACCATTATATTTAAAATATTTTTCTTATTTTTCAATTTTATTTATGTAAACTTTATGCATATGCACATGCCTAGATTGAATAGTTATGATTAATTCGTACTCAATTATCTTTTACTAACGCCAAAAAAAAAAAAAAAAAAAAAAAAAAAAAAAAACCATAAATGGAAATATTTGTCATTTTGAATGAAAATTTTTTAATTTAGGTTTTTAGAAAAGTAGTAGTTTTATTTTTATAATTTGATAGTTAATATTAGGAGGATTTGAACCGTGATTCTCTTAATAAATGACATCGTGTTATGTCATTGAGCTACAAAATTATTGATAAAAGACAATAGTTAATGCAACAAACCATTTAGGTACTTGAAATCATTTAATTTCGTTGTTAATCATTTGTTAGAATATGTAGATTAATTATCCGAAATTGCTTCATTTTACGCTTTGTTTGTTTCCATGGAAAATATTGTGTAAAGATAGTTTTTCGTATTTTCCAGTGTTTGGTAGCATTAGAATAAATGAGTCAAAAGAAAACTATCTTTAGTCAACATAAAAAGTATAACTTATTTTAAGAGATTGTTTTCCACTATTTTTTTTTTTGGAAAACAACTCTATCTCATAGCAAGCTAAATAAAGGAAGCTATGAGATTGTTTTCCAACTCATTTAAGGTTGCTACCAAACATAGGAAAACGAGATAGTTTTATGGAAAATGTTTTTTGAAAAATGACTCATTTTCTAGAAAACATTATTGCTAAAATAAACAGAGCGTTAGTAAGAAAATTAAGTAAATTTACTAAAATATTTATGTAATTGGTTTTTATTTCCTACCTTAATTTTTGCGTTGGTGGTATGATCAACTTCAATAATATGTGTTATATTTTTAAAAATAAAAGTGATTAAAATTTAGTTGTTACAGAAATCTATATTAAAAATATACAATATTTAGAGAAACAAATTTGAATATATGGCATCCGTTTTATGAGTTTTACATCTTACCATCGTCGAAGAGTATGAGAGCAAGTTAATTTGGCATTAAAAACATGCATGCAGATGAATTGAATGTTACCATATCATGAACGCAAGCATTTATTTGGTGAAGAATAAAAAAAATTTACAAAGAGTTTAATAACAATTTTTGTTTTATTCCAAAATATCCCAGCTATAGTAACAGAACAAATACTATCTACAATAGCACTCCAGATCATTGTAGCTTTTAGTAAAAGCTTGAACTCAAACAACTCTAAAAATAACTATCCAACATTCCACAATTTCATTTAAATAAAGAAAAAGGGAACATGATAGACTGAAGTAAATGAAATTCTACTTAATATAGAACTCCTATAACCTATTTGCAAATAGTATTTCCTCATTCCGCATTAGTTACAATAGCTTGGGAGACATTTTATTATTGTTTGGTGGTACAAGCAGGAGGATTCTGCTTGCCCGAAACGGCGGGCTTGGCATTAACACAAGTGGAAGTAGCAGATCCTCCAGCACCTTTGTAAACGAGATCAATGTCAGCAACCACCACTTGTTGGCATGGTACACCGTTACTGCAAATAAGCTTCACAGCTTCCTTTGTTGAAGAAGTGCCTCTAATGTTCTTGAAGCTAACATTGCTGATCTTAACTTTCGAGGGAGACTGAAAGCGAAACAAACAAACAAAAACCCACCCAAGAATTTGATATTAGTATCTGAAATTTGTTTTCCTTTTTTTTTTTTTTAACTTTTAACATCAAAATGAGTGTATATATTTGTGATGTTTATAATAACCTTGTTTGAGCATTGACTATTTGGGCAGTAGCCTTGATCAATGAGGATAGGATTGGCAACATTGTTCATGATAATATTCTCGAAATGTATATCAGAAGCAATTCCAGGAGGGGAAGCAGGCCATGTTTTGATTCTAACACCATTCGTTGTACTGCTAAGGGTGCCACCAATTACTCTAATTCCTGAAACTGGTTGTTCATTTTGGTACCTTCCAAGACTTCCAACGCTGATACCATGGCCAGGTCCACAAGTTACTTGGTTAACAGTAACATCTTGGGTTCCATCACCAATGGAGATGCAATCGTCACCTGTTCCAATATTGGCATTGGTGATGGTGATGCTAGATGAACGTCCGATGTGGATTCCATCGGTGTTAGGGCTATTTCCGGGTGCAGTTATGGTAACATGTTGGATTTGCAAGCTCTTGCATCCCAAAAGGTTTATGTGGAAAAATTTGCTGTCCTTCGATTGAATGTCACGGACTATTGAATTTGTGACAAAATCGAACCTTATGTTCTGTTCATGTTTACAAGTTAGATAAATCAAAACACCAAATATGAATGCCATGGTTTCATTTAAATATTCTCCTAAAAATATTTCCATTTAAATATATTATAGCAAAATGCTAACGCTTCTTTGAATTACTATATTAAAAAAATTACAAATATATATCAATGAATGTTGTTGGTACTACTTCAACAATATTATATAAAAAATTCTTTCTAGACCAAACAATTTTTCACAATTTGATGTTATATGTGAGTATGATTGGTGAGCCATCACTTTCACCTTTAACCACCACTTTTTCTCCATTACACACAGTTGCACAAGTTAGGGTCATGGCACAAAAGTTGTGTCCATATTCCGTATATGGACTTTCTCATATATAAATTTTGAATTTTCTTTTTTGGTGAGTTGTGACACCTCACTATATAAAGCTTACGTCAAATTATTAATTATATGATAATATCCTTAACATCATTAGATGAATTTCGTGATGGTTAAAGTTCTTAAAGTTGTAGTGTCTGTATATATCTACATAAAAATAATGGAAATTTAATTGCTAATTATTAAGATTGAAATCTTACGGTAGGAAGTATTTTGCAGTTTTTATCTTGGTTACAATTATTTTTTTGCCATGCCGTTTGTCCTTTGCCATCAAAAACTCCACCTCCTGACACAGTGAGACTGTCGATACGTTGAAAAGAAACCCAAAAGTCTTTACCCTTGAAGGAGGCAACGTCTAATGGGGCCTCTAGGGTGCCCTGAAGGTTAAACTCAATAGCACCTTTGCATGGGCCTAACAAAGTCACTACACCTAGTTTGTATGTCCCTGCTGAAATTGCAACTTTACTTCCTGCTACTGCGCACGCAGCTGTCCAAGCTTTCGTCAAAGCCTAATAAACACATTATGAAAAATCAAAATTAGTATATTACAATCATTTTTTATGTTAATGTTTTATTATCTGGTCAAGACACAAAATAGTTTTTAGTGTAAGCAGAGATTGAACCCGAGTTCTTTTATTTGACATTAAAAGACTTTACTGGTTAAGTTAATTAGAACCCACTTTACATGTTAATTAGGTATAGTTAATTGCGCTACACATATTTATACCTGGGTGATATCGGCATTAGGTTGTCCTCCATATGATTTAATGTCAAAGACTTGCACGGCACTGGTGGATGCCAACAACAATAGCAAGCAAATTGTTACAATGCTCAAATTCTCTCCCATTTTATTGTTCTTTATTTCTCTGCTATTAACAATTTGTTGTATGCTATGATGGTTTCCCTATTTGGTTTAAAGTTATTTATACTACAGTACCTAAGCTCATCACCATTAAAGCCATCCAGCTGATATTAACTAATTTTATGCATGGTTGCGAAGAACTCTCCTATTTACACTTCAACTTCTATACTATTATTAGCTTTTGTGCTTCCTCCTTCACTAATTAATTAATATTTTATCGTTATAATCAAACCGTTGATGACCAATTAAGATTTAATCGATTTCATTGACCATGGAAGGATAAATTTTTAACAACTTTATGATTGAATTATGCTAATAACTCTAAAGGATTATAACATGTCTTTTTTTTGGTCCATTATTCTATAAGATAATATTATTACTACTATATATCACCCTAACTTCTTAGCCTTAAATGGCAAGCTCTTAGCTACCTAAAATCTGTTCATTTTCCCCTTGATGCGAATTGAATACTTGCCATTAAAGTGGGGTGGGAAAAGTCTAGAAAAATAACCACTTCCCAAAACTGTCCAAATTTAGTATAGGCAGCATGCCTGTTTACACTGTAAAATAGGAAATAAAGAAAATACTACATAGGAGAAGCTGAACTCACCTTTTCAATTATTATATTTATCATTATTACTATAATTAGTTTACAGATTTTTGTCAATTATTATATACTAGCCAGTAACCTATGCATTGCACGAGAAAGTTAGACATAATCCTTTTTGTCTAAATAAGAAATTTGATAATTATGATAACCAACAAACATTTATTATAATCATAATGCCAAGAATATTGTAGTTTTGTCACCTTTTGAGTATTTTTAAAAAAAAATTTATGGTTTAAATTCTCTCTTCTCTATTGCAACTATCGAATTATAAAAAAAGAAGTCAACAAATACTTTCAATGGTCTTTCTTAGAATTTAGAAGTTTGAAATTGGAAACATTTTTTTGGTTCTTAAAGTAGAGACAGAGACTAAGATTGTCTATCTATGGGTTTTTAGTACGTAGAATACAAAAGCTCTGCCAACTTACCCTCCTTAATTCTCCAACCATGAAAAAGTCTGGCAGTAGATTATTGCGTGTTAGGCTTATTACACATTGTACATGATGAAACGTAGCAACTATTTCACCATTATTTTGTTGTCATATCATTGCACCTTGTTATTCACAAAAAAGAAAGAAAAAATTAATTGTTACTTGATTTTGGCTTTTCTAAAGGGATATCATTTTTTTTGTTTGACTAGTACAAATTATCAAGTTGTATAATGAGTTTTGTTTTCTTTCTTTTTGTCAGTTGAGACTATTAGGTGATCTATAAAAGCACTAGCAACAAAGATGTAAAAAAACACATATTTTACGTTATTAAACACAATTTTATTTATGTTACTATCTTATTTTACAACTCACCCTATATTTAGATTCAATTTTTACATATATTTTAATAAAAAAATATAAATTACACAATCAAATAATATTATAAAAAAATCTATTTTTCTCTCTTCTCTCCCATCTCTCTATTCTACCCAACAACTCTTCCCCACTACTACCTGCCAACATCACCCACAACCCATAAAAATAAAAAAAATAAAAAATAAAAACTGAACCACCACTACAAACCCAGCAAAACAGCAAGACCCACCACCATAGACTCAGCAAAACACCAAGACCCACCACCATTCACACGGCAAACCACTAAGAACCAGCCAAAAAGCCTATACCAAACCCACCGAACCACCACCACAGCATCGCCAAACATCACAACAAACCACCAAACCCACAAAATCAACCAAAACTTGCCAATCCAAACCACGATCAACCACCACCAATTATCACAAGAAACCACCACACGCAGAAAATCAACCAAAACCCGCCACCGGCACCACCATCATAGCTTCAGAATTCAATCTTGATGTAAATCCATTAAACCCACCCACCAAACCTCAATCCAAATCCAAGAGAGATCAGAAGCGGAGGAGAAGCCAAACCATCCCCACTACCGTGAACCTGCAAAGCAAAACCCATCAAACCCATGCCCACCCAAGGCCGATCAAACCCACGCCCATCAACCCATTAAAGCCACCCACCATCGGCACCACCATCACCAAAACACTCCTTCACAACAAACCCACCCATCATAGAAACCACCACAATCGGCACCTCCACCACCACCATGACCAGCTAAACCCACCCACCATTGGCACCACCACACTCACCACGCCGATCTCCACAAACCCACACTCTCCACACTGATCCCCACTGCTCCACACCCTCCATGCTAATTTGAGAGAGATGGACCGAGACAGGGAAAGGAGGGAGAACAAAACAGAGAGAGAGAGAGAGAGAGAGAGAGAACGAGAGGGAGGGAGGCTGAGATATGAGAGAAGAGAGTCAGGGGAAAGAGAAGTGGATCCGGAGAGTAATAAAATAATTTAAATCAAGTTTGCAACCAGCTACAGTAAGGTTGCAAACGTACCAACTTACTGTAGCTGGGTTGCAAAATTTTTTTAGATATAGCAACCCGGCTGGAGCATATTTTTATGGGTTTGGTGGCTAAAATAGCAACTGGAGGGTTTTTACACCCCCTAATGCTAGTGCTCTAAGGTTATTTGATTGCAGAAACTTGACGAGGATCTTCTTTAATTGCACGATGTCACATGCTTATAGGAAAACTAGATGTATTGACGATCTAGCTGAAATGAGAGTTGTACAATGAACTAAGAGCAACCACATCAATTCGTCCAAATTTTATGTCTATTTTGCAAGAAAAAACCTACTTTTTCTATTTTACACGTCCACTTTTACAAAACACCTACATCAGTTGATCTATTCTACACATTTATTCAATAAAATATTCATTCTTTTACATTTTTTATTATTTTCTCACTCATGGCCTCTCTCTCTCTCTCTCTCTCAAACCCAACCACCGTCATCATCACCCAGCCACCATCAAGCCGAAACCCAGATCTCTCAGACCCAAGCTTTGTGATTTTTTTATTTCTCATTCTCATGGTTGATCGGAGCCCAGATCAAGCCGAAACCCAGAGCCATTCAAGCCAAAACCCAAGGTTGATCGGAGCGAAGGTTGATCAGACCCATTCAAGTCGAAGTCGATGCCGACGAAGAGGACGCCATGTTCTCCGTTTACCAGATCGCCAACTCTGACCAACTCAAGGACTCGGCCACTGATTCACCGATCTTCCACAACAACAACGACACCTCTTCCTAGATCGGACGGTTTGATTTCGCCCCCTCCGATGGAGATGGAGCCTGAGGAAGGCTTCGCTCTCAGGGAATGGAGGAGGCTGGACTGAGGGACTGAGGGACTGAAGGACCGAAGAGAGAGGTGAGAGTAGAAGCTGAAAAGGAGAGAGTGAGGTGAGGAGAGAGAAACAAATAATAAATTAATAGATAGACGAGCTACAATAACAGTGTATATTTACACGGTTACTGTAGCTCATAGAAATATTTGCACATCTTTACACATTTTAACACCCACTAATGTGGGTGTTTTTTTTGCTCAAAATGTGTAAAATGGGTACCTTTTTCTATTTTAGAAGACTATACAAGACCTGATGTGGTTGCTCTAACCTCCTTATTTTGAATGACCCAATGCCTATGATGGAAAGTTTGCTTGCTTTTGATAAAGCCGAGTTTCTTTTTGTAATAAACTAGTTGTTTCTAGTTAATATTATGAATATGTTTAACAAAAAAAAAAGTTCCAATAGTGTCTTTTTATTAATCAAGTTTTATTATTCTACAGTTTAAATGTTATTTCATTCTAATTATATTAAAATTTTAGAGTATAGACTATAGATAGTGTTTCTTTTATTTGTCATACAAATGTTTACTATAAAATATATATATGAATATGAAAAACTTAAAAAGAAAAAAAGATTAGAAGAATTAGTTGAAAATAAAAAAAGGATCTCTTTATAAATTTGTTACTAGCAATAACCAATATATAACAAAAAATTTAGGTGAAAATCTGATAATGATAAATAAAATAAAATATTAATAGAAATGAGTTGGAAGATAACAACGGAAATAATTATAAAGTTAAAATTCATAAAATCTTATATGGATATGTTATAAGAAAGATAAAGTAGATTACCTAAATTATCAATTGAAAAAGAGATGTTAGAGGAATTTGAATATAAAAACTTTATTAATAATTTTTCATCTCAAAAACAAGAAAAATAGATTAAAAAATTATATATATATAAAGTTAATAATATTTAATAAAAATCAAAATAATAGAATATGCCTCTCTATCATTATTGCCTTTTGCCGTAAGACATCTTGAGCTAGCCTTTCAATTATATTATCTAGTTCTCCCATGGAGGAAAACTTGAGGTTCCTATTAATAGTAAGAGGAAAAGAAATAAAGGTGAAAATACCATTTTGGTCCCTACATTTTGACCATATTCCCATTTTGAAACCTACTTTTTAATTTTACCACATTTAGTCCGTAAAATCAAAAAACGATCTCGTTTTTATCCCTACCATTACCACACTAATGGAAATTGTCTACCTGGCAGATGGAGTGCACTGTTGGCACAGTAAATGCTAACGTGGCCATTAAAATAAATATTTTAAAATTTTTATTTAAACATCCATGTTAGCATATAATTTTAATTTTAATTTCTCAATTTAACAAAAGAAAAAAACAGAATTCAAAACTAAAAACACATTAATTCAAACTTGAGTTCCACCTTATCAAGAGAACACAAGAACACAAACTCTTTATCAAGAACACACAAGAACACAAACCCAAAATATTTATTGATACCCATTTTCATGACACATTTTCTACAAGCTTGACTCAATCGAGCCCGACCTTATTATGGGTTCAATTCATGTATTATATCATATTATATTTTTATTCTTTTAAGCATGACCCAAGCCCATGCGACATATAGGGGAAATTGAGGAAGTGTGGTTTGGAGGGTATAGGTCGGTTTCTTTTGGACCTTTTACATGAGCCAGCCCATGCGTGCTACCAAGTGGGCAAGGGACACTAGTAGCACCTCAAGCTCATGAAGGAGGTCTTGTATCTAAAATTTCCACCTCAAAAGAGCTTTCATGCTCTGGCTGACAGCAGCCCAAAATTTCTGCTCGAACCCATTTTTTCCTTTAAACATAGTTGGTTCCCATTGGCCAGCTCCAGCTGCTAGCCCTCACTTAGATAAGCCTCCCAATGGTCTGAAACAACTGAAAAGGGGGACCCAATGAGGGTTTAGTCAAGAATTTCCCTTAATAATGATAAAAGTAAGCCTTCCTTTTATCCAAACAAAAGTAAACCTGAAAATTACTACTTACTTAACACCTTAGGGTAGCCTTTTCTATTGACCAAAAGTCAATCATTAGTAGTACCCCAAACTCAATATAAAACTCTCCCTTCAGCTCAAAAACAAACGAACTACGTTCTACCCTTAGAGCTGAAACTTTAGAGTAAAAGCCCATTCAGCTAGCTAACATTCTCACAATTCTGAAACTTGGGGGTGGAAATATGGGTACAGGAAAACCTCCCCTCTCTTCCTCACAACCTCTCTCAATTTTCTCTTCTCGCTAACTATGGGTCGAAGTTTCGGACTTGTTGTGTTTCTAAACATTTTTCAGCATTTTTGTAATTGGCATTTTGATTTCTCTCTTGTTAAAGCTCCATTATCCTTTATTTACTCAATATTGTAATTTTGGGCTTGATTCTCCACAAATAAACACTTCTAAAGAACCCAATGGGAGATTTGGGCTAATCTTGCATTTTTGGCCCTTGTCGTAAAACGTCACTGACATTTTTGGTGACTCTGCTGGGGAGTCAAACAACTGAAAGAAGAGAAATGGTGCCTCCAAATATGCAACCAGCAAAGAGATGGTGTTTCTCACCTCAACTTGCCGTTCCCAAGAGAAACAGTGTGATGCTTTGCTGCACAAGAAGAGCATTGTGAAGTTGAGCTGAAAAATGTCTATCCTTAGCTCATTAAGCTGCTAGAGATGCTCCCAAATGTGCGACAAAATAGCTCCAACCTCCAAAAGCCATCAAAGAAGTGAAGGATTTTGAGGATGGAGGGAGAATCAACTTTCTTATTTAAGCAAAAAAATTTCTTATATTCTCTTTTAGCTATTATACTTATGGATGAATCATCCTATATCTCTTGCTTTACATTATATTTGTGAAATTTTTTGTTGTAGCTTGAAAATGCAAAAATGGTGAGCTACAAGTCTAACCGTGAAGGGAATGACAACTTCGGCCAATAATCAACAAAGCAAATCTCTAAACATCAATTTCAACCCAAGAACCCCCAATGACTATGCTAAAAGCTCATTGTCAACATCTCCTCAGCATATGTCTCCTTTATTGTTGTCGAGGTTAGCGCTGAGCATATGGGGGCAATCGCAGGTGATTGACTCATTTTGGGATGAGTATAGTTGACACTGTGTGCAACCCTTTGCAGCTGAATATTTTTTGCATCACCGCTAAATAAAGTCTTCGCCAAATTTCTAAAGGCCATAGCTAAGCCCACTGCAAGTCGCTAGATATTCCACACACCAAGTCTTCAAGTAGCAACATTTCATAAACCAAGTCTTGAAGTCATACGAGCGATATACTATAGTCAAAGCACGCTTAAGCTAAGACTCTCAAGCTTTCTCTTTACTAATTCATCTTTGCTAATTCATCTTTTTTATATGTCGCTTAAACCATTTCAATCCTTCAAATTTTTAATCAAAATATTTTCTATAAGTCGTTTGTGCTAATGCTTAGACATGACTATCGTTTACTAATATAAACGATAATTACACTAGGGGACAAAACAGAAACCTTCTCAATGCATCCGACAAAGAAGGAAAGTTGGACTCAATTCCCTCTCACCGAAGCCTTGACACGCTCATGCACTCTAAGCCATGACAAGCTCACGCATCCCAAATCATGGTCGATTCACACATGCCAAGCCATGGAATGTTCATATATCTCAAGTCATGACAAGCACATGCATTCCAAGCCATGCCAATGCCTTAATCATTCTTGAATTCAAGATTATGCTTAAAGAGGGAAGCATCAATGTCGCCATCCTCAAGAAAATTACTCTTAGCACGCACCTTTGAAGAAAGCTTAGCTAGAGCTTGCTCTAAACATTGATGTCAAACAGCCAAAAATCACACGCTAGATGCTAAAAATCCATCCCAAATATTTTCGAGTGGAATCTTGGAATAAGCGTCATAGAGGCTAAAGATAGAAATTGTTGTGCTTGGGATGCAACAACCCTATACCAATGTCTCAAATGCTTAGCCCATCATTGTCCCAAAGTTAGAAGCCAAGCAAGCAAAGTATGAAGCCGTTGTCTACAGTCACATGTATCTTTGACAAAGAGGCTAATCGAAACGTGGGAGAAAATCTGTTGTGCTAGGAATGAAACAACCTTATATCGACATCTCCGATGCTTTGGCTATCATCATACCAAAATTAGAAGTCAAGTTAGCGAAGTATGGAGTTGCTATCTGCGGTATAACATATCTTCGACAAAGAGGAATCATATTCTACCCTCTATATAGCAAAGGGGATAACCCCCATTTTCAAGAATTATCTTTGAGTAATATTGAGAATACTAAGGGATGAAGAAATCCCACTAACAACTCTTGGCAATGGGATTCCATTGGTTTGACACAACCAAATTCACTAAAAGTCGCTACACCTCCAAGCACACTCCAACCTTGTACACATACACCTTATAAGCCTTCACGACGTGAGCGCCCCATAGCCCTTTATACTTGGGGGCTTGATCTCATTGGACCTATCCATCCACCCTTAAATTTGTACATTCAGGTTTTTGCCACCACTAAGTAATTCACTAAGTGGGTGGAAGCAATTCCACTTAAGAAAGCAATGGGAATGGTTGTAGCCAAATTCATCAAGAAGCATATCATTTGTCAAATTGACATCTTGTTCATAAACGACAACAATACATCTCGCTTATACCAATTTTCGAAGGCAAGCCCTATGAAACATTAGGAAGCTAACGAACTATCATATTATCCAAGCATAGTAAGACCCCTACATGCAAAGGTTTAATGCCTTCAATAAGGTAGGGAAAGCCAATGCTTTCTCCTAATAAAAAACCTTGCGAAGTGGCAAGAAAGCCAACAAATTACTCTTATGGCAAAGCCTTTACATGCAAGGGTGAAAATTCTCTCAATAAGGTAGGGAAAGCCAATCACATACTTTCTCAATGGTAAGCCCTTCCAAAATGGCTAGGAAGCTAGTAAGACGTTTCATTATGGTGATACCCCTACTTGCGAAGGCACAACTAGTCCTCAACAAGGTAGGACAGCCAATACGTCCTCAAATGTAAGCCCTACCGAATGATTAGGAAGCCGACAAGATGTCATTATTCATACATGGCAAGACCCATACTTGAGAGGGTGCAACGCCCTCAACAAGGTAGGGAAAGCCAAAATTTTCATATAGTTCAAGCGTGATGATTCACTACATGCAAAGACATAACCATCCCTCAAGAATATGGGAAAGTCAACACAACAAATCACTACCTCATTGCCATATGGTAATTCGCTATACGCAAGGATAAAACTCCTCAAGAAAATAGCAAACTTGTCATTCTATAAGTTGCTATAGGTAAGAGTGTGATATCCTCACAAAATGACAGCAATACAAGCTTTATTCAAGCCGCTGTCAATGAGAATGCAATCAGCCTATTTGAAATGGTGACAAACAAGTGCACCATGACCTGCAATGCGCGAAAACGCAGCCCATATGTGGGGGCTTCTTGAAACTAACGAAGTAACAACATAATACATGTCAAGTATAAGTCGGATACCAAGCGGCGAGCCAAGTTTCAATATATATGAGCTGCTGTCTGTGAAAGCAAATCTGCCCGTCAATAGAGCACTGAAGAATGGTGCACAAACAGCAAAACATGCACTTAGCCAAAACCTGTCTGCAAATGCATGACAACCAAGTAACATGTCTACTATCTTACCCTTGCAAAGGTAAAGTCAAGTTCACAACATATCCAATCAAGCACTGTAGACACCGCATTTTATACCCCTTATGACTCAGGCCCCCTTTCTCCAATAATGCTGAATTCTAAGATCCAAGGTTGGTTTAAGGCCCAATCAGATGTTAAATTAACTTGAGAAATGTTAAAATGAAAAATATAAATTTTAATGAACAAATAAATATATTTTTGGAAAAATAAGGCCAAGGAAACCCTCACTATACTCACACAAGAATCAGCCTGCGCACATAGCTTTCTGCATGCGTACGCAGGCCCGATCTTGTGCACACATAGCGAATTCCAGAAACTAAACAAGGCAAGTTTTCTACATTTATGCTGAGGTTTGGAACGAATCCCACATCGTCTGGAAGTCGTTCTAAACCCCTATTTTCACACTATAAGTAGCCTTACATGGTATATTTTGAAAACACACAGAAATCCCACAGGAAAATACTAAGATTCACTAGAAATAGTGAATCAAAGAGGGAGTTTTTCACAAAATATTCTCAAGTCAATTTTCTTTTGATTAGGGCCTTTTCTGGCCTTGATCTTTGAGTTTAAGATTACTAATCACTCTTTTATTGAATTGTGAATAGATTTGACTGAGGGGAACGGTCAAAAATCAATCTTGAAGAGCTTTTCTTTGAGGTATAGTTCTAAAAATTTTCTTCTATTTTCTTTAGTTTAATTCTGCTTTTGTTTGTTTCTTTGCTTGTTTTTATGTTTCAATATGTTTATGTAGTCTACGTTTATGTTTTTGTATGTCTAAAGAGCATGTTAGGATGTTAGATTTAGCCTTTTAAATCTTTGCTATGTTTCTAGGGTTTTTGGATAGAAATCCACGTGCACATAATCTTTCCTGCGCACGCACGCTTGATTATGCGCACGCAGGGTTGTTTATTTGTGCGCATGAACTTGCCCAGAAATTCTAATTTTTATTTATCTGTTTTTGCTTCTGCTTTCACATGTATACTTTTGTTTAGCCTCTTTCCCATATTTTTATGCTTTCAAAGCTTTTGTTTCATATGTTTAATTGCTTGTTTGCTTTCACATGTTAGAATTAGGGTTTTATTGTTTTAATGCTATGAACATGCATTCACATGCTCATGCATAATGCCATAGGTGCTGAGTTGTTGCAAGGTAAGTCATGCATTCACAATGTACATGCATGGTTAGGTTTGATGATATAATTATGATCTTGATGCCTTGGATGATGACATGTTTTGATTGGCTTTGCTTCTACCTTTGATCTTAATACTCACGTGTTTCCACCTTGGATGGATGTGATGTGATGTGATATAATGATAGAGTTTATGATGAAGCATGTTTAGATGTATGATGATAGGGTTTGTGATGTGATGAAGTATGATAGATAAATGCTAGGATGATGTGCAATGCCATGCTAAATGAATGCTAGGGTATGCCATGATAAATGTATGGTTAGGGATATTTGATGCCATGTTGATTGTTAGATTAATGATAGTGTGTGTGTGTGTGCGTGCGTGTGTGTGTGTGTGTGTGTGTGAGTTAGATAACAATATTGAGTATGCCTTTAATAATGTTAAAACACAAGACACAATGATGGGAAGCCAACCTTAGGGTTGGGTAGTTTTGGGTGCCTAACACCTTCCTAAAACCGTACCTTAACTTCGAACCCATATCTCTGGTAGTAAGATCAAAAGGTCCTTCCTCGAGAGGACGCTATATATATGGTTCTTAGACCATTGCAAAAACTAGGTGGCGACTCCCCCCTTGTGTCCATAAGCACGAGTCATTCTCAAGAGACTAAGCGTGTACAATCTATCAAAACTATGCTACTCAACTACAAGATGTGCATGACCTTTTCAAGCAAGCTTTCCTCAACATATCAAAGCATTCATAACAGTATAAAGGCTAGTTTCACAACAAAAACATGCTCATAGCCTATCAAAGAAAGATACAAAGTCATTCTCAATGTACAAATTACAAACCATATACATCCTTGAGGTACAAATCAATTTTTCATTCTAAAATACAAAATATACATCCAAATATCATATATGTTTGTTTTGTACAAAATGCGAATTATGTCTACTAACCATGATAGTAGCACCAATCAAACTAAATAGGAGCTGCTCTATACATAAGTGGGTTGTTCACAAAGGCAAAATACAAGAGAAAACGTCTCTGAGGTGGCAGCCCCTATTACACATTACAACCAGTTCAAACATCCAAAGCTTGATGCTTAATACGAAACAACCGAATAAAAAAAATAAAAATAAAAAGGTGAAGGAAAAAGTCGAAGCGATGTCGTAGTCCTTGCCCAACATCACCATCTTCGGGACATTGGCTTCCAATCACTCCCTTCTTTACTTCAAAGCCGCAAGCAAGAGACAAACCAAAAAGGGTTCAAAGTTACTAACAGCAACCGTGGTACATCTATTGCAGCTCTATGTTACTGTCTGTAGCGGCTTCAACCTTAGAAAACGATGCACTGGCAATGAGATTGGCCTCGTGAATGAAAATCCCAATGACAGCACCACAATTGCCTAAGCCAAAGTCATCCTACAAGAAACCACAGTACAATACACTTAATACACTATTATATGCAATCAAGAAAAGAAAATGAAGAAGATATGTGACTTACCAAGTGAGTCACAAGTTTCCACTCAACAATGGCGTAGTCTCCCAAAGTAAATTTATTCTATGTAAAACGAAGAAGCATCACACTCAACAACTCCTATTGGCATGACAAGAAAGGTTGGCAGTGAGTGTTGACTTCCTACAACAGATTTTATGTTGCCAAAGAAGTTGTGGCTTCGTCCTCAGACAAACAGGGCTTCTGTCTATGCGCTATCTTCAGTCCGTTAACAATTATATAGAAGGAATAGTGGCTATGACATCACCACAAGCGAAAGCATCTTGACACAGCGATGTTTCATTGAACAACATATTTTATAGCTGCGCAACAAAGAAGAACCTCCTACTTGCTTACAAGTTGCATCATTCATCACTTTTAGCATACACAATGGCTATTTTACAAGGCATCATCTCAGGCCATTATGGTCTCTTTTGCCCTAGCAAGGCCCAAAATGCGAGGGCTATTATGGATGGGCAACACTATAATCAAATAGTAGACACTCTATGGAATCATCAATCTTGGTTTCACCAACACTTTCCTCATCATTACAACAAGCATGAAGCAACAACAACTTGTGGCCTTGCATTTTTATTCTCATTTGCCACAAGAACAAAATACTAGTGGCTGCCATCACATATAGCAGCTATGTCACACCCCTATACTACATCACCAAGTGATATCTTCACTCAATTCCATCTCAAATATGCTATCCCAAGTGGCCAACAATATCACTCACAGCTATGACTTCATCGAAACTAATCTTGGCAAACACAATCTCACCAAATTTGCCAACAATAAAGCAACTAAAAAATTAAAGCATCCCTAATATCTCGTTCATCATCATCTCCTCATATGGACACAATTTGCTCATTCAAATTTATAGCAAACAATTGGGACAATTTACTTCCAACACAATGGCCAACTCAAAGTCAAGTATAGCCGCACTGCAAACTGATTTCCATGCTTTGCGACAATCAGAATCAATGAGAATCAACTTCGACATGAGCTTCAGCTTCAATGAGAACAATGGCTCAACGTTGGTACCACACGGTGGGTCTGTGATTTTCCAAAGAAGATCCATCCTACACAATTTATTCAACACATCGCCAAGTATATGCAAAAGATTAGCAAAAACAAAATTAGCTCACAGAGGTGGGCGTCGCATCCGACTTTATCAAACCTGCACAAAGAATGGATTTAACACCTAGTCACCGCATTCAGCATCATTCTCTTACCAAAAAAAAAATTGTTCCTTAGCAATGAAAGTTCTTCCCTCTTTACTGTCTACACCATTTCCCCATCATTGGTACCAACAAACCCACGGGCATGGACAGTGGGCTGTTGTGAACCTCCTTTAGTCGTCTCCGGCAAAGCTCCTTGCTTTTTACCATCAGGTTTCTCTCTTCTACAGCAGAGGCGCATTGGCTTACCTAAATCCCAACTATTAGAACGATGGATGATGCCAAGCTGATCTTCAGATTATTTTTTATTTCTCGTCACCAACAAAGATCCCCTCTTTCATTGACATCGAAACCTCACCCACGCTGCTCTCATGGGTCTTCGACATATTACTTTGAAGGTGGCATTTTGAAAGAAGCAAAATGGAAAGTGGTCTTGAGAAATAGAAGAGAAAAGCAACTAAATCAATCTAATGAAAGAAATGGGCAAGTGGCATGAATAAAGCTTACATCTGAAGGAGTGATAGCAACAAACAAAAAGTAAAAGAGAAATGAAAAGCAAAGTGATGAAATGGGTCTAAAGCAAAGTGGCGTGATATGGTGTATTGGCTAAAGCTTAAGCGAAAGAAGGACAACCTGATGCAAATGGTAAAAGAAAAGAAGCAAGTTGAAAAGGAAAACTAAAGTAAGGCCAAGTTAGGAGACCTTGGGGTGTGCGTGGTTTGGTAGAGGCAATTTTTTTCCAAATTTATTACCGAACCGATAGAGATCGGTTTTTTCATAATTGAAACCGATGCACACCGCCTAGAGTCAGTTTTCCGACCTATAACGGTGCGGTTTTTTGTGGTCGGTTTAGTCGGTTTGGTCGGTTTGAAATATTAAAAAAAAAAAACTGTTTTTTTAATAATAAAAAAATTGGGCTTTCAAGCCCAATATCAATATATCAACCTGTTCAAAATTTCAAGTAAATACAAACAGTTTTTTTATTTAGCAAGCCATCTGTGCAAAATCTGTGCAAATCCTATGCTAAAAATCTGTACACATAAAATCTGTTCAACATAAAAAAAAATAAAAAAAATAAAAAAACTGTTTAACAATTCTGTTCACATAAAAAAAACTGTTCAACAAATCTGTTCACATAAAAAAAAATCTGCTCAACATAAAAAAATATGTTCACATAAAAAAAAATCTGTTCACCCAAATAGTAATGATCCAAACTATCCAAAATTTTTCATTTCATTCACTATGCAAAAATATTTTGAAATTGCCTCACTAAGTACTAAAAATTTAAAATCATAATGTTGAATATAGTGAGTGTTTAGTGATTACCTCTCGGTGAAGGATTGAAAGTGTGAACTCTCTCAATCTCATCTCCCTCAAAAATTAAAATGCTGAAAAAAAAAAAAGTTAGTGCTTACTACTTAGTAGACTGTGACAAATAAGTGCTGAAAAATTGATAAAAACTAAACTGACTAGTATTATAATTGACAAGCATTATAACTGACAAACATTATAACTGACAAGCATTAACTATAAGCAAGAGAGCATTATAAAACTACATGATATAAATTAACTAAACTGACTAAATAAATAAATTAACTAAAAACTAACTAAATAAATTAACTGCACGGTATAAATTAACTAAACTGACAAGCATTATAAATTTACAACTATAAGCAAGAGAGCAAGAAGGAATCCGGCCTTGTTTCACACAACAATCTCAAGAGTACTCAAAGTCTCAAACAGTCAAACCAATAGAATCATATAAAGTATAAACCCAACTCAATGATGCGTGTCCAGAAAAGAGGAAAGGGGCTGATGGCTTACCGTGGTTTGCCGCGGGCCTGCGGTGAGCTGCTACTGCGAGGCGTGACTCAGGCCGGCGATACCATGAGAGGCTAGACTAGAGGCGAGGCGACAGGTGAGGTGAGAGCGAGAGAGAGTTAAGGGTTATGAGAGAGAATAGAGTGAATTTATAGTTAGGCATGTCTGAAAACCTAGCATAAAACGGTGTCGTTTTATGTTTTTTTTTTTTTTTTTTAATAATAACCCAAACGATGACGTTTTAGTAAAAAATTTAAAATGGATACACACCTAAACGACGCCGTATCCAAGATCTGAAACTACTCTGTTTGTATCGGTTCGGTTCGGCTCTAACTCGGTGCGTGCTTTGCGTCTCCAATGTCCTCACCGCACCGGCATCAGAGCTCCATTCGCATTCCGATCGCCGGCATTGACTCCATCGGTCGGTCTAGTCAACTCCGGTGATGGTTTGCACACTCCTAAGGAGACCCACCTTATACTGGTCATCAAACACATGGGCCAAGACTCAAGGCCTTAATTATTTCTCATGGGCTTTGGTCTAAATCAACCCACACGCCTATACACAAACATTGCCAACATAATCTCCTTTGGCATCCAATTCAAGCAAAGATTAACAATCGGCAACCATTTTGGTCCATGCCACATTCAAGCTTTGAAATATTTCAAAGGTACACTCCTTCACGCATTGAGTAAAACTTCAAGACACACGGCCTGGGTCCACTCATCCAAGACTTATATTGGGAATGTTATTCCTAAAATATAATCACAGAAAGCCAAAAAGAAGTGAGAAAGCGTCATGAAATTAAAGGCGCTTAAACCATCCTACAAAGAAATTGAAGCTACGAATGGGCATGGAAGAAAAGGAGCATTCCAGATTGAACCTATCATTTGGTTAGAACTCAAATTTCTTGAGCTTCATGACCACGATGCATCTACAAGTAGGCTTCACAACCCATGTCATTTCTACAAATGGGCTTCTTCAACCCATATTTTCTCAACAAAAAATGGAGCAGTTGGGTATGCTAATTTCCAACCCCGCAACATCTACAAGCAATGGGAGGCATCAACTACTCACATGCATGCCACAAGCACCACACGTGCTCGAGGGCTAATGTTAATACCCATTTCCGCAACACATTTTCTACAAGCCCAACTCAATCGAACCTGACCTCATTATGGGCTCAATTCATGTATTATATTATATTATATTTTTATTCTTTTAAGCATGGCCTAAGCCCATGCGACATATGGGGGAAATTGAGAAAGTGTGGTTTGGAGGGTATGGGTTGGTTTCTTTTAGACCTTTTACATGAGTCAGCTCATGCATGCTACCAAGTGAGCAAGGGACACTAGTAGCAACTCAGGCTCATAGAGGAGGTCTTGTACTTAAAATTTTCACCTCAAAAAAGTTTTCATGCTCTGGCTGACTGCTAGCCCACACTTACGTAAGCCTCCCAATGGTTTGAAACAACTGAAAAGGGGGAGCCAATGAGGGTTTAGTCAAGCATTTCCTTTAATGATGATAAAAGTAAGCCTTCCTTTTATCCAAACAAAAGCAAACTTGAAAATTACTACTTGCTTAACACCTTGGGGTAGCCTTTTCTATTGACCAAAATCCAGTCATTAGCAACACCCCAAACTCAATATAAAACTCTCCCTTCAACTCAAAAACCAACCAACAACGTTCTACCTTTAGAGCTTAAACTTTAGAGCAAAGTCCCATTCAGCTAGCTAACATTCTCACAATTCTAAAACTTAGGGGTGGAAATATGGGTACAGGGGAACCTTCTCTCTCTTCCTCACAACCTCTCTCAATTTCCTCTCCTCACTGACTGTGAGTTGAAGTTTCAGACCTGTGTACTTTTTTTTTGCATTTTCTTGTATTTCAGTTATGGCATTTTGATTTCTCTCTTGTTAAAGCACCATTAGCCTTTTGTTTATTATACATTTGGAATTTTGGGCTTGATTCTCCATAAATAAACATTTCTAAAGAACCTTAGGGGAGATTTGAGCTAATCTTGCATTTTAGGCCCTTGTCGCAAAATGTCTCTGACAAAATTCATCCAAACTTAGAAAATCAAACACAAAAACATGATACAAACCCAGAACAAAACAAACCAACAACAAACAAACCCAGAACAAAACAAACCAACAACAAACAAACAAACCCATCTTAGATCTTCAATTTCTCAACCAAACCAAACAACAAACAAACCCAGTTCAATCCCTCAACCATACCAACAACAACAAACACAACTCTCACCTAAATTTGAACAAACTCAAAATATCATTGGTAAACCCAGCACATCCCTAGATTTTAACAAACTCAAAATACCCAAACTGATTCACAATTACAACACCCACAATCTCTTCCTCCCTCTTGCAACCACTAACCACCACCATTACTCCAACCTTGGATTTGCAACCACCACATCCACCACCACTGATCTCTACTTCCATTCCACTGCGAGAAACCCACACCAAAGCTCCTCCAACTTCAATCCTTCGTCGTTGACCACCACTGCCATGAAAGGCAATGGGTCTTGGTTCTTTCACCTCAAGTTCTCCGCCATTGTGATTGAGGTTTTTATGGGCTTGGTTTGTTAGTTGATTTTCGAAAAGGTGTTGGTGGTTGTTTGGTTTTGGTTTTGGTTTCTAGGTTTCTCATATTCGAAAGCGCTAGATCTAAAGTGGTAGTTCTTCCTCTCTAAGCCGCCTCTGCCTCTGCCGCTCTTTCTTCTTGCTCGTGTCCGACTAGGGTCAGGATTGAGTTCAATGAGTAGCAGTTCCTCCTTTGTTTTCCTCTCATCTCTCATGAAAGGGATCAGGCTCAATGACAGAGGAAAGGAAAAGAGAGAGGTTGAACAGTAGTTGAGAGAGAGAGAGAATTTAAACGAGAAGGAGTGGGAGTGTTGGGTGGGTTTAATTTTTTGGGTCTGTGTGTGTCTAATTTTGTGTGTGTTTTTTAAGAAAAACAAATAAAAATTTTCAAATAAAGGAAAAAACTCTACTTGTGTTTGTGTTTAAATATGGGTTTGTGTTCTTGTTCAAGATAAACCTAGATCTCAAATCATGTGAGTTTTTATTTTTAATTATGTTTTTAATTTTTTTTTATTTAGTTCAAATTTATAAATTAATTTTTTTAACTTAGAATATGACGTGGATTTGACATAGCACTTTTAAATGTCAAATAAATTTTTTAAAGTATTATTTTAATGGCCACGTCAGCATTTACTGTGCCAACAGTGCATTCCATCTTTCACGTAGACAATTTCCGTGAGTGAGATGACAGTAGGGACAAAAACGAGATCATTTTTTGATTTTAGGAACTAAATGCGATATAATTAAAAAATAGAGACCAAAATAGTATTTCAGCCAAAAACAAAAAAAAAACAAAACAAAACAAAACAAAAATGATCCAATTGCCCTACAAGGCTACAAGTAAATAAGTTCTCCTACACAGGTGTAGATCCGAGCCCTCCCGAAAAGACTCAATTTTTCCTTAATTATTTAGCCAAAAGAGTCTTCCTAATAGATTTATTGATAAGTTTTATCTTAGAAGTTGAGAGGATATCTCATTCTAAAAGTTTCATGACACTTCTTATACCATGTGAGATCATGATACTCAAACAGTCACACATACTCCTTGAGATAGTTTTCTTAGAATTCGGGCTTGCATCGGCATGAAGTTATGTTCAGTCTTGGTCTGGCCATTCATAAAGGGTCCTCAATTATTCAAGTGAATTATTAACGAGGACCCGTCAATAATTCAGACTAGCTAGCTGGTAGTAGTAGGTACTGCCACTTTTGTGCTCTGTGCTCCAGTGTGGCGAAACCCCCTGAATTGGAAATGATCTCACAAACTTTAATCAACTTCTTTTTCGAAGCTCACTCTACTGTTCCTTTTGTAGTTGTACTTTGAGTTAAGTAATGTGTTTGAACTTGGTGAGAGAGTATAATTAAGTGTGTATTTAGTAATTAGTTTGTTTCTATAAAAAAAAACAAACTTTTTTTTTCCAAGGAAATCACATGGTTGACTGACTGTGAAGCAAATTAGGAGGGTAGATAAGTACTGTTGATCATTGTACATTGTGTTGGATTGAGATCCGAATGCAATTGATGCATTTAACCCATTTCATTCACAAAATTTTTTTCATTTTTAACTTTTTTTTATTTATTAGTTATGATTCAAAGTTACTTTTTTCAACTCTCAATTTCAACCATTCATTGCAATTGCACACAGTACTTGTACTGTTGATCAAATCGAAAATGACCTCAATTATTGAAGTTCTCAACTGATCATAATATATATACATATATACACACACACAATTGAACTCAAATAGATCGAGATTAAGATTCTCTAAATTTCTTATAGTATTTTACTATATAGATTTCTTTTAACCTTGACTTTATTTTATAGTGAATGCTCAAATTATATTACATCTTTAATTAATTAAAAATATCCTTAAAATATGAGTGACACATCAGCTATTAAAAAATAAAATTATCACATCAGATTTTAAGTCCGCAAAATCCAAATCCAAACCAACTATATCTTTATTTTGTGCTTGCTTTTTACTTGATACGATGAACACCTTCGTTGGTATAATACATTGCAATTTGTATTCGAATGAGGAACCTCGTGACAAACTCTGAATAATTTCACTATTATCAAATTAATTACAATAATTCTTATGTATGTCTCACGATTAAAGAAAAACCTCTATTGTTTTTCTTTACTCTCACACATACAAATTCTCTCTCTCAAAATGCGGCAACACTTTGCACTCTCCTTTTTATTTTCTTCTCCATGTATAGCTCTCTCTCTTGGCTGTCTTCTTTTTCTCTAAGCGACTCCCTCTTGATTGCTTTCTCTTTTCTCTTTGTGCGGCATTCTCTTTCTTTGTTTTCTATTCAATATGCAGCACACCCACATGCATTTTATACACAAAAAAACTTCAGCCGCCTTAGACTTCTTTTCCTAGCATGATATGAATTTCTAACATGACTTGAGTTAGGATTCTTACAAGTATTAATTATTAAACACAACTCCTACTTACATTTGGAGTAGGATTCTAGGACTTGTCAACCACATTCACCTATTTCTAATTGAAATAGAATTCCATCAATGCTTGCAAGGCAAGCTCATTATCTTGGGCACAAATTCTACATGGGATGGACTTCTATTAGATGTCGTGCACCTCCCAACAAAAGTGAAGCTTAAAAGAAGCAAAAGTTGAAATGTAACCATGAAATTAAGGACCTGCTATGATCATGAAATTGGTGGACACTAATGGCATCAATTTACCTCCAATGAGAGTCATAGTTGTGAGATTCAGTTTTAGATCTATGTTTTTTAAGTTTTTGAAAAATAAAAAATATATATAAAATATTTGTTTCTTTTAATTAGTTGACATGGTATCATTATTTTAAGGTTTTGTTATTAGATTAATGATGTGGCATCTTATGAACCATTTATTAAAAAATGAAGAGTTGAGATTAAAAGAAATCTATATAATAGAGTATCCTAAAAACTCTAAAGGATTCAATACTTGAATAATCCTGATTTGAGCTCTAACTTGAGCCAACCAGCAGTTGCAATTGAAAACAACACGTGTCTCTACTCTAGTCCCAACAAAGTTGTGCAAATTTGGAGGCGTTCTAAGCTAGAATCTATTGTCTATTGACACTATAGACGTGCAACATCAAGTTCTGATTTAGTATCAATTTGGAAACAGCTTATCTAGCTTTTTACTGAAAGTGTGCTAAAGTAAATTTATACCTTAAAAAATTTTGAAAATGTGAGAAAAAATGGAAAAATGTGAGGTTTTAAAAAGCTATACATAAAAACTAAAAGCTAAAAGTTAAAGCTGATGCCAAACAGACTCTTAGAGTCCCTAAAATGTTGAACGCGCTTGTAGACTTGTAGTCAGAATCTCAAACCTTTAAGTTTGTACTTCTTTTTTTCTTGAGTTCTAAAATGGTTCTAACAAATCTATATTTGAAAAAAAAAAAAAAAAAAAAAACCAATTAGATTCTAAATTAGATTTTAATTATGGACTAATTTTGTGTCATGTGTCCATTTAAGTTTTTTAATCTTTGTACCAAGTAAGTTAATAAGTGTAGAATACTAAGAGTCTAATATTAATGAACTATAAAATAAAAATAACAAATCAATCATATATCTACTCAATAAAAATCATCAAACAACAAAGATCGTCACACGTTCTATCTTATTAAAAAATTAAAAGAAAAAAAAAATGATCATAAGTAGTATTAAATATTAAATTTAAGCAAGAATTTTAACATGAAACTAATTATGTTTACATTTTCTAATAATGTGACTAATTATTTAAATACATTTATGTGTATGCATGGGTTACAAGCTAGTATTAATTTGTGAGATAAACTAGGGTTGCTACGTGGGTATAGTTTTGTTAAAACAAACTGATATTTTATTTGATAATCTTAAAACAAACTGATATAGAAGTACATAGTGTCCACCAATACATTGATAAAGAGGGGAAAGAACTAAAAGAAAAAGAGGAGGTGAAAGAAACTAGAAAAAGAAAAATTAGAAAGTAGTAACCATGCAGCAACAAACATGGTTATTTCTCCCCAAATAAAAGTGTCTTTATGATAACTTGGCTCATTTCACTAGAATATGCGAAAAAGTGTCCAGCACCTGGTAACTCATGGTATTGAATCCATGGAAGTTTTTTGGCAATAAAGCGTTGTAAAGGAATTGCTACAATCCTATCATCATCACCCTGCCATAGATGAACCGAACCTTCGTTGTTAGGAAAAGGATTCTCAAGATCAATAGGACTGAATTCCCAATTCCCAAATCCAACCATTATGGTACGATGTATGGACTCAAACTCTCCTTGCTGGGTTATGTGTGCCTGCAACGAGTTATTGAAGAGTACATGGTAAATGCTTATTGGATAGAAACTATTTTACCTAATAATGATGTGTGCGTCTCATGCAAAATTTTTGAACAAAATGCTATTTTACAAACATATTGATATTCAGTGTTTTTTTTCTTTCCCTCTTATGAATGATAAGAAGATTTCCTAGTGCCAAATGATAGATGAACACTATCATGCATTTCACATACAAGACTTCCTAATATGCTTATTCTGATGAAGGCCTATAACATATATTCCCTTGGAGGATAAAAAATTTATTCAGAAAATTATTGTGATTCTTCCTAAATAGCGTGGATTCTCCCGTCGAGAGTCACTAAAGCATAGGGTGACCTCATTCCATTGGTTGATACTTAATAAGATAAATAGATTCCTAAGAAAAAACTAAATTAAAATTTATATGAGTGGATGACTACGGATATGAACATGGACACAGGTACAGATACAACACAACAGCACAACAATTTTTTTTTTAAATTAGGACACAACACGGTAGGGATACACATATTTATTAATTATTATATTTTTTTTAAAATATATTTTTAAGCACTTATTTTTTTATATAATGTTAAACATATATCAATTTAAGAGCAATAATGAATATAATAAAGTGAATTCATGACTAATCAATTATGTTTAGAAATTAGAATAAAACTTAGGAATAAGAAACAAGTGAGTAAATAAAATATAACTAGATAAGTGTTAAAGATTAAAACCAAATAGAAATTAAAGATAAGTATCCCTCTCGTGTCTCACAATTAAAATAAGAAAAAATAAAAAAAAAGGACACGGCTGAAACATGGGTGTAGAAGTTTCCCACACATATCCCGTGTCCAATATGGGTACCACACTCTAAATCATGTGTCCATGCTTCCTATTTATTCATAGCTATTACCTTAACACCAAAGAATCAGAATAATTACTTTCATTCTTATACTACTACATTTGAAAGGTATGTTTCGAGGCTTCTAGCAAGAGATAGATAAAGTAATTATAAGGGGATTTTTTTTTTTTTTTTTTTTTTTTGCCAAAATGCAAAACTCACTCTCTAAGTTACAACTTTTTTTCATTTTAACTCTCTAAGTTTGCCTTTTGTCATTTCAGTCCTCTAAGTTTCAATTAAACTCAATTTAGTCATCCGTTTACTATCCGTTACTTGAGTTTTTTCCAGTTTATTTTTCAGTCTCTGTTTTTCATTTCCATTTTGGTTAACACAGTAACAGTGAGATTGAGAGTGGTTTTTCAGTTCTGAAGACTTTGGGTTTTCAATTTAAGTTATGTGTTTTCAGAACTTACCCAAAGTTCTGGGAGAGATGATAGTTTTGGGGCAATACCAAATCTGAAGTTTGCAAAGTGAAATAAGATTAGGAAGCCACTCCGGCAATACCACCAAGTTCTCATAATAAGGAATATCTAAAAACTGTAGAGTGTTGGCAGATCCTAAAAGCCATTGGGGTAGAGTAACTAATTGTGGCAATTCAAAAGTACTAAGTGTTCAAAGCCTTATCGGGTTTATTTTGTTCTTCAGTCTAGTTTATGTTTTATTATTTTATTATTTTTTTAATTAAAGTTTTCTAAAATTCAGAAATAAATAAATAAATATTAACTAAAGTGTAAAACGACGTTGTTTGGTAAGTTAACAGTGCAATTTGACGGATAGTAAACATATGACTGAATTAAGTCTGATTAAAATTTAGAAGACTGAAATATCAAAAGATGAAACTTAAAGAATGAGTTTTGCATTTTGGCATTTTTTTTAATTATGTCACATGGCAATCATCAGAAAATATTAGGATCCAACAAATAATGCCTAAATTGTGCTTATAGAAATAAATTGGGCCTTGTAACTATTAGGAATATGAAATAATTGTTGTAATCTCTTTAGTTAGATAGTTAGCTAGTTGGTTGAGATTAGGATTAGGATGAGTTAGGATTTGAGCACATGTAGCTCATTTAACACATGGCTTAATTCATAGAGCACATGTTGAATTAATTAGCCAATTATTTTGAGCCATGTGGGCCAATGACATTAGAGCTAATCTCCTATAAATACATGATTGTAATTCAACATTAGATATAATGGAAGAATAAACCAATTTCTTAGTGCATTAGTGCATCTTTCTCTCTCTCTTAATCTCTTTCTTTCTCTATGGAGGATGACTACCTCGAATTAAGTCAATTTCCTTACAATTCTCGTCAATTCCCCTATAATTCCCATCAATCTCCATTAGGAACCACCGAGTTCCTAACAATTGGTATTAGAGCCGTCGATCTTGAGACGGGTGAATATGATCAACAAGAAATCTTGAAAATGGTGAATGAAGTTTCAGAGAAGGTTAAAGCCTTGACAGAATCTCACAAGGCTGTTTCAAAGAAAGTCAAGGCCTTGGCTGAATCTAACAAGGCCATGAATGAAGAGCTCTCAAGATTGCAAGAGGTTCTTGAGAATATGACGGAAAAGGAGCTACAATCTCTTGATTCGACTGACCAAGAATCCACAATACATGAACCTATTGAGGTTGGTGTGGAGCAAGAACACACTACTGACCAAGAATCCATAATACATGAACTTGTTGCTGTTGGTGTGGAGCAAGAACACATTGTTGGTGTGAATACAAGTGATCCAATGGTGTTTGACATTGGCCAAACTCATGCTTCAACAAATGGGGCTGCTCATGTAATCAAGAATGTAGGCGTGGACTTAACAGTCTTGCATGTTGGTGGCAATTCCATTGAATTTGGACTTTGCTATAGGGGCCACATCTTGCTCTTTAGTGACTGTCACAAAGCCAAGGAACTAGATGCTTCTTTTCTTGGTGATAGTTGTGAGATAAATGATGGATTTCATAGCCGAGATGATCACAATTTTTATAAGAAATTGAGTTCTATATTGCTGAAGGTTAAGTTCAATACGACTGCTTTGCATTATGCTCCTGCTATGTCATGGGCTGTGATTAATTGTTTTGGAGCTATTCTTGTAATCAACGGTCAAGATGCTTTGGCGTATTGGGTTAGTGGCCGGTTTTCCCTAATGAAGGTGTCATTTCGCAACAACACCTTGTGGGCAAGGTGTTTTCAAGGGAAAGGGAAATGTTAGGAATATGAAATAATTGTTGTAATCTCTTTAGTTAGGTAGTTAGCTAGTTGGTTGAGATTAGGATTAGAAAGAATTAGTTAGAATTTGAGCACATGTAGCTCATTTAACACATGACTTAATTCATAGAGCACATGTTGAATTAATTAGCCAATTATCTTGAGCCATGTGGGCCAATTACATTAGACCTAGTCTCCTATAAATACATGATTGTAATTCAACATTAGATATAATGGAAGAATAAACAAATTTCTTAGTGCATTAATGCATCTCTCTCTCTCTCTCTCTCTCTCTCTCTCTCTCTCTCTCTCTCTCTCTTTAGGGCATTGGTTAATAATCCATTTAAAGAAAACTTTTATAGAAAAATGAAATAAAGCCATTAATGTTTTGACAGCTTTTTTCATTTCCCATAAAAGTTGTGTCAAAACTTTCTTAAAATGGATTATTAACCAATACTCTAAAGGCATTCGTTAACATGACCCTATATATATTAGGTCTATGCAGCGAGACACAATATAGGTACGAGGGAGGCCACAGACTATGAGAGACTAGCTGCATTGACCTTATACACAAGATACTTTTTCCCATACTAAGTAATTACCTTTGGAATGAGTTGCACTACATGCAGGGTCTCTCCCTCACGCATACATCATCTACTGAATGATAGTATACTATTCATTCACTCTTGTGCACCATGGCAAAAATAAAATTTTCCCTTGAAAAACATGACAAAAGTCCTTAATATCAGCATCGCCTTCGGATTGGAAGTGGTCTACAAAGTTTTTTATTTTATTTTTATTAATACAATGTTAGTTTTTTTAGTTTTTTTTTTCCTTTTTTTCCTTTTTTTTTAGAAGAATAATACAATGTTAGTTTCGCTTTTAACTTAAGCATAAAAATTTTCCCTCAAAAAATAAATAAATAAATAAAAATTTAAGCATAAAATGGTTTAAGGCAATCAACCGTACGCAAGTGTATGGTGATACGTGATTGTAAGCCAAACTTGCCCGTGGAGACTTAGAATTGACGTTTACCTTTCCATAAACTTTTGGGCTTTGAAAGAACTCAAATAATGTTGTGATCCATAAATTTTTGCAACATGTCCAAAATGTTGTAAATAAAGCCATGATCTGAATTTTTATATTCCATAAATGAACGGTAAGAACTCTTTTTTTTTTTTTTTTTTTGAAAGAGTTCAACCAGTAACATTCATTCCCGACAATAACTATTATCAAACTAAGACACTAATCGATTTTTAGTATAGGCGCAAATTGAACCCAAATCTCTTATTTAACTATCAAAGATTTTACGTGTTGAACAAAATATAAATTTATCCTAATAGTTCAATTAAATTTAAAAGATAAAATTGATTAATATTTTACATTCTATTCATTTAAATTATAGGAAAAGTTTTGATAAACGGGGCAAAGAAATATCAATTTGCATAGAGTGTATAGGTGGTGGAGGTGTGATATTTTTCGTGCTTAGTTATTTCAATCATCCTTTGAATTTGGACACATTTTTAGGTAAAGGTGGTGATAAGTTTGCAATTTCCACGTAAACAAAGCCATGAATATATAAACTCACTAGTCATATTCCAAATAACACGACCAGTTTATCAATTTTTTGTCCAACAATCTCGTATGTATGAAAATTGGCTTATAATTATTTGATGATATCAAATGAATAAACATGTCAGACCATTTGGGATGCCAAAGTTGAGCATATAGGGTTGAGAATGGAATGGAAGTTATCCTATCATTTCTAAGCACTGAACAGAGTTAAGACTCTTTGACTACAATTTTTTTTTTTTCCTTATTTTTGTGACCAATATAGGAGCTCCAAAGTCCAAACTGCATTAAGGTGCTTAACAAAGAGATCAGTGAAGTTTCAGATTGCATTGTAATGGTTCGGTAAGAGATGACTAAACCGTTCAGACTTGTTGGATCGTAACCTTTATATTGTTTAACCTTTTCTTTTAGGCAAATCAAAACTCAGAAAAGAAAAAGAAGAAAGACAGAAAAACATATGATGAATTTCTATTTGATTAAATCTAGCTACAGATGTAGTTATGTGAACTGTCGTAAAAGCAAAACAAGAGAATTCATCTACTTCAAATGGTCAGCCAAATAGGCAAAAAATGATTCCGGCTTCACCTCATTCAACCTCACCTCTCCCTCTACCTAAGCTAATATACTGTGAAAATTGAGTATTAAAGAAAAAAAATAGAGACATACAAGCCCCTTTCAATTCAATGCCTACAAATTATGGCAAAAAAATATTTACCTGTGGATCAGCAAAGCTCCAACAGGCAAACACACTCAATATGAGGAGTGTGCGGGAACATGTCTACTGCTTGTAGGCTCTTTAGCTTGTAACAACCTTCTAAATTTTTATCTATCTGCACAAGAATTTCAAAAATCATGACTGGGAATCAAAGAAAAGAGAGTGGTAAAATAGTAGACATACCACGCCATGACAAAGATAATCAAGGTCACGTGCACATGTGGCAGGATTACAGGATACATAAACTATCCGTGGTGCCTTAAGCTTTAGCAGGAATTTAATCAACTTCATGTGCATGCCTGGACGGTTTGGATCTGCGTGATTGAATACATTAAAACAAATTGAGACAATACTGTGAATACTCGTTAAAAACGATGATGGCAAAGTACTCTTTGAAAAATCAAGAAGAAAACATCAAGTACCTTGTTTATTTGTTTCCCAACCTTCTTTGACGTTATTTCTAAATCTTGACGAGAGAAAATATTAGGATTTCCGGGTACAGCACTAAGTGCAGGAAACCACTTCTGTGTGTTCCACCAATAGGATAGCCATGGTATATAGTGACCAACTCGATGTGTCCACTGGTCTTGAGGCAGTTGTTTGTAGTAGGCCTCAGTAGACAAGTTCGAAGGCAAACCTCGCCACCAATAGTTGATAATAGGAGCAAGTAATGCTGCTCCTGATAGCCTATTGACATATCACAAAATCAGTAATATATATAATCTCCTTGTAAATTCAATCCAAAAAAAGCCAAATGACTTTTAGGACAACGGTATAATATAGTTTTTTCTAAGGAATATTACATCTCGGATTTGAATTTCTCTCTTCCACTTAAGTGGTATAAAAAAATAATTTTATCAATTGATAGAATAGCAGATTATACATGTTTAACAAAATAACTTTATCAGTTGAAAAAATTATTTTTTTATGCTTGACTGAGAGTCAATGACTATTCATAGCTATTACTGGACACCAAAAAAGCATTTGACCCAATTGATAAAATATAACAGATTATACATATTTAAGGAAAGAACTCATTCACATTGCAATCAATCAATCAAAATATATTATATTATATTATTTAGATATATATATATATATATATATATGCTTTCTCTTTTACCTCTTTTCATTGAGTTTTTTTTTTTTTTTTTTTACTGTTATCTAAAAATCTACATTAACTTATTTTTACCATTATCTCATTAATTGCCTGAATTTACACTACACATTTCTCTCTTCTCCATGTCTTTTAGCATATCCACTGTTTTAGTATTAAAAACAAAAGCAATAATAATAATAATAATAATAATAATAATTAAGGGCTAATAGTAATAACTAACAAGATAAGGCACTAGAGAGAAATAGAGAGACACAAAAACGTTGTGGAATGTTAAATGAAATGCACTGTTTCACTATTACCAAAATAAAAGACCTGAGATTGACAAAGTATTTGTAAGAGAAGAAAAAAAGAATTTGAGGGGCTGCCACCTCCATCATACTTGTCTCCCACCGCCATCAAGCCGTCGAAACCCCTACGAAAAATTTTTTTTTTCCTTTTCTTTTAATTAGGGGCTTAAATATGATTTAGGTTTGGGTAATTTGGTTGGATAGTTTTTGTTTTGGGTATATCAGTAGAAAGAATATTTGATGCACAATGTAAAGACATATTCTACCGTGGTTTTAATAATCTATAAAACACATGCATATGCACTTGCCCACACCATGTCTTAACGTCACACTATCGATGAGTAGAAGACAGTGAGAGAGTTGGGCATCATTGTATGCAATCTATAAATATAACACAAATTAGTTGATTTTCATTGTCCTATTACTCTTTTGCATTTATTTTTGGTTTCATGATTTTTTTTTTTTTTAATTAATCTTACCTTGAGAAGGGCTACAAATGTGCAGTGAAACTATAAAACTAATTTTTAATATCTCAAAATTTATATGTTTCTTTACTCCAATTTAGTTTACTTTTTCTTTATAATATATGTACAACATTCTTCAAAACCGTTTTACATAAAATATCACAGAATTATTCGTGCATCACATGGACAACTTACTAGTTCTTCATAAAGTTCAAGAGTATATCTATAAATGTGTTTATATATATATAAATATATGATACTGTAAGAAAATTAAGGGAAAGTTCAACCCTATAAACCCTAGAATAGTCTATTTTTGCCATACGTTTTTGTAGTTTGGTTCAATACAGTTAGACCTAAGGTGATAACTGATAATTAAGTGGGGTGTGAGGGGGCAAGGGCCGGAGTTCAAGTCTCCAGGAGGGAGTTTCACACACATATACACTTAGATTAAGCTAAAGTAAAAATTTTATCTTGTATAAAAATAATAATAATAATAATTTTGCATCTTAATACAGTATTTTTATTTAGTTTTTGCTAACATCTCCTTTTTAATTGATAATATGACTAATTCAATCAATTTAAAGTAGGATTTTATCAATTTTGAGTTTGGGAAATAAAATTTACTAAAACAAATACAACAAGTACATAATACACCATACCATTATAGTAGTAAAAAGAAAACCTTTACCCATTACTGTACTAATAAAATGTTGAGTGCAATTTTCTTTTATTTTTTTATAAAAAAATTACCATATCATTATGAGTTTGCTAGTGATGCATTTGCTAAAATGAAAACCCACAATTTACCTCACCATTGTAGTATTAATAAAATTTTGAGTGCAATTTTTTTTTTTTTTTTTTTTAATTTCCATACCATTATAGTACTAATAAAATTTTGAGTGGTTTTTAAAAAAAAAAAAGTAAAAAATTGAAGGCAATGTTCTAAAAATAAAAAATTACCACATCACAATGTGTTTGCTAATAAGGTTATGCATTTGCTACAAAAAGAAAACCCATAAATCATATATACTACCATTATAGTATTAACTAGTCGCTAACCCATGCGATGCACCGAATAATTAGCAAATGTTAAATATCTCAAAAATATAGTGTTCAATGCTACAATTAGATAAAAACGAATGAAAATCAATAATTCTAGACTTGATAAACCATTCTATAATAAATTTAAAAAATTGGGATTAAATCCTAAACTTGATAAAAGGAGACCATAGTCATATAAGATTGTTAAGAGCATGAATCTGTTTGAATATTTGAACTATTTTAAGTCCATGAAAATTTCGTTTGTTTTTTTTTTTAAACCATTGCAAACTATAACTTTGATAAATGTGGAATTTTGATCTTATGTAGAATGAACTATTTTGTGAATTGGAATTTTTATCAATATTTGCATAATACAATCTATTCCAAACTTATTGTGTCTGAAATTTCAACTAAAAATTTTCTCTAATTTGATTCACATAAAATCCCAAATAGTCTTTCAATGCAAAGTTTAGGTTCAGTGTAACCCGTCACAAAAAATCAGCTAGGTACACACAATTCAAAAGAAACCAATACCTATATTAATTGACCCGAACTTGTGATACTATGTCAACTATTGTTTATTTATGATTCGCAATTTTTTATTTTTTTATTTTATTTTTCAGTAAAATACAAACCTAAATTATAAAATTAGAGATAGAAATTTAAACACAACAAAAGTTGTAATATAGTCTCTCTTTTTTTTCTTATAAAGATGCAATTACAGTAGCGTGGGGTGCACTTAGAGGGAGAAAGAGAAAAAAAAATAGAACCACCAAAATTACTCAAGCAAACTTTCACCCCAAAAGGATGTCAACCTCATACTGTAAAAAAAATAAAAAATAAAACTCTTACTGTGAAGACTCATTTATTGTGCCGCCTCAACTGTGTGTGGGGTTTAGTGTTTAAAAATTTGAATTTGATAAAAGAAAAAATGGACGTAGAAGCAAAAAAACAGTCTTATAGAAACAATATAGGTGCCAATTCATAAATCTGATAGTGAGAATCATTTGTAGGAGTTTTAATTTGTAATGTTTGGCTGAGAGAGGGACAACAATAGGGCTGCGTTAGGTAGGGTTTGAAGGCAGATTTATAGAGTTAAAAACCAAATAATAAAAAATAATAATGATGTGGAAAATTGTGGAGGCTCTAAAGCTTATGTGGCACAATATATGAAAGTCAACAAATAGTCAAATGTCTTCAATTTTATATTATATTAGTCGCTAACTCGTGCAATGCACGGATTAGTTGAACAAAAATGTTAAATTTTAAATTTACCTAAAGTTATGATCACTTGAAAAAATAAGTTACAATTTAAGAGGAAAAAAAATACTACACCAATAATGTTAGGCATGCCATGTCTATTATCAATAGCATCCTTTCTTTAATGAAAATTAAGGTCTCAATCATCTTTTAATATTGTATAATCCCTCCCATTGCTTAATTTGTTTGCAAAATCCTAGGTTTTTTCTTGCTATATAAAATGCAACCAAAAAACCCAAAAATAAGAAGAAGAAAAAAAAACTATAGAAGTTTTTACATAGAAAACAGTAATTAATTACACTCAGAAATGGCATTGACACTCAAATAGAGTCATTAATCTAGAGCAATAGGTTTTGGAAAAGATTTTTTTTTTTTTTTTTGAGAATTGGAAAAGCTAATTTAGTATTATAGGCAATAGTTATAATATTTTAACACGTAGAAGAACAATAATAAAAAGGTGTATCAGATGAATAAATTGACTTCGTTAGAGAATGAAGACAAATAAATGCACCGGAAAAATAGATTTCGGAATATATGAATGTAAAAAGAAGAAGAAGGAAGTACCAGTTGAAAGGCCAGAGTTTTAATCGAGATAAAAGACGACCAATTTAGGAAGCACTTGGAATGCTCCTAGTATCTGCATAGCCTCGGCTACCACCTTCTTGTCTCTCATTTACTTATGATTCCAATTTTTATTCTTGGCGAGAGAAAGGGGTTCTTGCCTTTAGGTAATGTAATTGAGAAAAATACCACAAGAAACATATCAACACCCTTTTTGGTTCTTAAATAATAAAAATTTAAAGAACAAATTTATGAGGTTAACACATAACCTAAGCTTGTTCATCAAGATTCAAGACCCAGCAACATAAAAAACAATATAAAAAATAGAGTAAAAATGCAAAAAATATATGAAAAATTTTTTTTTTTAAATAACAGTAATTTATAATTCTTAAATCACATTAATTCAAACAATAAGGCAAAATATATGACTACATATAGAAAAAATATAAAAGAAAAATAGGTTACCTCAAAAGAATAATGCATGACTATAGCAATTGAAATTTGTCAAGACAATTTCACATATTGCAAAACATGAACCCAAAATTTAGATGTTAAAACTTCTAAAAGGCCAAAAGAAAGAGTAAAGAATCAAAAGATACAGTGCCTAGAAATTATTGAAACAAAAAAAAAAAAAAAAAAGCATATGACTACATAATAGAAACAAAAATATAAGGGAAAGATGGGTTATTATCCATGGATAGCAGTTGAAAGCAGCAAGATAGTTTCAAATATTGCAAAAATTGGATCAAAAAATTAAGTTGTTAAACTTCTTAAAGGCTTAAAAAATTGAAGAATCAGCAAAAAAACATATGACTACATAATAGAAAAAATATAAGAGAAAGATAGGTTACCTCAAAAGAATAATCCATAATTATAGCAATTGAAATTTGTCAAGACAATTTCATATATTGCAAAATATGAACCCAAAATTTAGATGTTAAAATTTCTAAAAAGCTAAAAGAAAGATTAAAGAATCATAAGTTTTTTTGCCTAAAAATTATTTGAAACAAAACAAAATAATAAAAACATATGACTATATAACAGAAAAAATTGACAATTCTTATCAACAAAAATACAGTAAAACTATAATTAAAAAACCCTAATAGTGATCTAGTGACCAGAGAATTAGAGAAGAAGAGACGGAAGAGTCAAAAAAAAAAAAAAAATAGAAAACCGAATGAGAGAGAAGGTGTTTGCATAAAGAACACAGTAAAAATATAATTAAAAAACTCTAATAGTGATGTAGTGACCGGAGAATTAGAGAAGGAGAGAAGGAAGAGTCCAAAACAAAATAGAAAATTTTATGAGAGAGGAGATGTTTGCGTTTGAATACATCTTAGAAGTCCTAAATCAAATTAAAAAATATAAATAAAAAATGCTGATGTGGAAAATTATGGAAGGGTCAACCAAAAGTCAAAGGTTTCGGTTTTATATATATATATAGATAAAATTTTGAGTAAAATTTCCCAAAAAAGAATTACCATACCATTATGCGTTTGCTAAAAATAAATAAATAAATAAAATTACCATAACATTATGCCTTTGCTAAAAGGATTTTACCATACCATTCTGCAAGTGATATGTACATTTGATTTGAAAAAAAAAAAACCTAGACTTATTTTACATAATCAAGAATTGTAATGTTATTTGGATTTCAATACCTGCCTACACCAAAAACCAATTGGTGTCTTAACCTGATGATAAAAAGCTATCAGAACGCCATAGTTTGAAACTCTCTCAAAAAAGAATTGTAATGTTACATATTTGAATATCATTAGAATTATTTTCAATTTTCCCTTTCTTTTGTATTATTTCATTATCTTTAAACTCTTTTTGATAAATTGTTTTGGACAAAATTTAGCTATAAACTTGGTTGTAATATTTTCACAACATTTTTTAATTTTTAATTTTGGAGAAAAGTTACATCCATAATATTTTCACAATTATTTCATAATAAATTATAGGTGGTAAGTTATTGTTGTTTCTAATTTGAATTCACAACTTAAATTACTTTTTTGCCCACCCGTACAGCAAATAACAACCTGCCGCTTAAGATTTGTTATAAAATATTGTGAACATAGCATTTCTCTTAATTTTGTTCCCTTTTTTTGTTTTTAGAAATGCTATATCCACAAATTTTCACAATATTTTTATAACAAATCATAAATGATAGGTTGTTACGTGTTATTATTGGCTGATAAAAAAGTAATTTCAATGGTAGATTTAAATTAGAACTAATAACAACTTACCTTTTATGATTTGCTGTGTAAGTATTATAAATATATTGTGGACGTAGAACTTCTCATTTTTTTTACTTCAAGTTATATTCCAAAGGCAAAACCCTCGTTTATAATAAATGGACTTGGCATATGGTCTTACCTATGAGGAATGTACCTGAGGCAGCCCCAAACCACATGGCATCCAATAGAATAAGCAATTACATAAAATTTGGAACCGAGTCCCAATTGATCAGCAAGTTCTTCAACATCTAAAGCCAAACTTTTCACCGTTTGTTTTGGATCTGGATCACTTTCTCCATAACCCGGTCTATCATATGACACAATGTATAGTCCTAGATCTTCAACAAGTTCCTGAAAATTATTTCCACCATTTAGTGAGCTAATACAACTTTTATTGACAAAGTCTTGGAGCCCAAAATCAAAAGAAAATTAGAAATAGTAACACATTACTTGCGGGAGATTTTTTGCAATCACTGCACTATGTCTGCAAGTAAATAAGCCATGAACATAGATAATCTTATATTTGGCTACTTTTGCTGGCAAACCATGCTCCTTGTAGGCCAAATGCCTTCCATCCCTAAGCTTAATTCTAGGTGCTGTGATAGGTGGGCCGCAAGGCGAGCCACAAATGTTGGGAGGCGGAGGGCGGGTGGCTCGATAAGCCCATGCCAGCAATAATCCAATCAACAAGACCACTACAAACATCCTTGGCTAGGGTTGAGATACGGGGAGTACCCTGAAATTACAGTACATGGAAAATCAGGTTAGTGGAGACTACATCTTTCTATTACTTCTCATTTGGGAGGAGACCGGGATGATTAACATGGTTTGGTTATAGTGAGATCAACCATCATATAAAACTTTAGAATTTGCTTAAGAATCGTGGACATAATTGCTTGAAGAGAGAGAGAGAAAAAAAAAAAAAAAAAGCATGAAGATAAATAAACAAAGAGAGATATGAACTACTAGATAAATAATTATGACAATCTAAAGGGAATAAGACATGGATCTCCAGTGCTCTATATGTGTGATTTTTTTTGGGCCAATGTTTGTTGCATATATCAGACTTGGAAATCGTGTGCTCAAAGCATGATTTCAATTAAAATTTTGAAATCATGAAATTATGTCTTGAATACACCATTTCACAATTTAACTGAAATCATGTCATGTTTTGATAATCATCACTTTTTCTTTTCTTTTTACAAAGATTCATTTCAAGACCAGCCTAATAGGGAGCATGTAGGCCAACGTACGTGTGGAGCATACAAATGCCTAGGTATGGGCTCCAACTATCCTAAGGAAAACATCAGAGGGAATCAATTACTAAACGATTCACTTAGTCTTTCGTCCCTATATTAATCAAGTTAGATAGGGATGATAATATGGTTGAGCTGAGTTGGATCAAGCTTTTCAAGCAGAAACAAAAAACCCACACAAGATAGGTTGGAGATATTTTGCTATTCTTAATGAGGTAACTTATTCAATATTAATAAGGTAGACATGAATAAGCTTTCTTTATATTGGTAGGTAAGTTTTTGAAACCAAACAATTTTTCAAATCATTATTAATACGTGTGTATATATATATATATATATATATACAATTTTTTTATTTTTTAGAATCATATATACATATTAATTTTTTTATATGTTATATGTCAATAAAATCAATTAGAACTCATTGATTACTAGATCAAGAAAGGAATCTAGCACTTGATTAAATTAGTTTATTCTTTACTTAAAAATATAATTAAATTAATGATGTTGAATAGTAAACTCTCATATATAAATATATATATATATTTTAAAAAAAAAACTCGTACTTATTGACCATAAGATCTAAAGATAAGAATAATACTTGTTAACCATAAGATATAAAAATAAGGATGGCTACAAACCATACAAGCTAGCATTTTATTTCTTTTAGCGTACTATAGACTCACGTCTTCTAGAAAGTAGAAACAATATTGTAGCTTGTATGGTTTGTAGTTCAATAATATTGTCATCAAATGAAGCACCGTGATAGTCGACCTACAAGGCTTTTGACATTTAATTTTCAGTGTTAAGTCAATAAGATCTTGTGAATTTCAATTAACTTAATTAGTAATGTTTATTATTAATGAATAGAGAACTTGAGTTCGAATCGCACCTAAAAAATAAAAAAATAAAAAAAATAAAAATAAAAATAAAGAAGAGATAAAAATAAAGAAGAAAAAGAAAAAAGTCAATTGGTATATCTTGGCCTGATAGCTAAAAATAATTATCATAAAACAGATGTCAAAAGAATTGTATCATATTTATAAAACTAAAATAAAAACTATGTAAGGTCCCTCTAATTCCTTTATGAATCAAACTTGAATAAAAACATCTGGACTGAGTGCACCTTCTAAACCTTGTTCAAATTTGTTTGGTGGCACTGGTAAGACAAAGCTATTCTTCAAGTTAAACATGTTTCCATCATCTGAAGATTAGACTCTACACTGACCTTAACATTATTCAGCCTCAGAACTATAAAGAGAACGGAGAAAGAAAAGCAAAATCCTAAGTATGGCTTTGTTAAAATAAAGACAGTAATTTATGGCAAAGACAAACTGTTATTCTTTGAGGAATGTCCTAGCTAGAGAGAGCCTGGAAGAAGTTGAAACTTGAAATGAGTATGGTATTAAAAAAGAAAGACAGAGTAATGGGTGGATTCCAATACAAATTGATATTCTTTGAGGAATGTACTAAAACAAGATTGGAAAGAGAACCTGAAAGAAGTTGAAATGAGTAGTTGATCAGCTAAGGCAGCGTACCTCTATCTGCTCACTCTACAGCTCAATGCATAGAGTATATGGGCAGTTGTAGATATATAGACAAGCGAGAAAATTTGTAATAATATGTTATAATGGATCGGAAGAAGAGAAATAAAACAGGAAAAATTAAAAGAGTTATTGCACTATCAATTTGTGACTGAGTGGAGTAGGTAAAGAAATCCCGGATCTCTCCAGGTTTTTATCTCCCATCTTCTTCTTTTTTTTATCTAAACGAGTACTCCTTTGTAACGAGAAAATACAAGGATGATAAAGCAAATCAACATAAAATAATAATAATAAGCCAAAAGACCAAATAAACCCGTACTATTTAACCACATAATTTTTTTACTTTTTTCTGACACAATTTTTGTCTTTTTTTGTAATTCATGTCATTTTTTCAGTTTTGCAGGTACTATTCAAAAAATTTTTGACTTTTTCTGACAAATTTTTTTTGTCTTTTCTGCACTTTACCAGCACCAGGCGATGCTAGTTAACATTCTCCTATATAACTTTACAAGAATAACAGAGTAAGAGCAACCACATCAGTTCATTCAAATTTTTTGTCTATTTTACAAGAAAAAAACTTACTTTTTCTATTTTACACATCCACTTTTACAAAACACCCACATCAGTTTATCTATTCTACACATTTATTCTTTTACATTTTTTATTATTTTCTCACTCATGGCCTCTCTCTCTCTCACTGCCTCTCTCTCTTTCTCAGACCCAACCACCGTCATCATCACCCAGCCACCATCAAGCCGAAACCCAGATCTCTCAAACCCAAGCTTTGTGATTTTTTCGTTTCTCATTCTCATGGTTGATCGAAGCCGAAACCCAGACCCATTCAAGCAAAAACCTAAGGTTGATCGAAGCGAAGGTTGATCAGACGACCCATTCAAGCCGAAGTCAACACCGACGAAGAGGACCAACAGAGAGTGAATGAGAAAAGAAGAGGTTGATCAGACCCATTGAAGCAGGTTGAAAAGAAGAGGCCGACAAAGAGGTTGATTAGACCCATTGAAGCAGAGAGTGAATGAGGAGTGAGAGAGAAGGAAAAAAGAAGCAGAGACAAGAGAGAGAAAAAATGAGAAAAACGGAGATCAACAGAGACAAGAGAGAAAAAAAATTAATAAAATAATTATAAACGAGCTACAGTATCCGTGTAAATATACAATTTTACATATTTTTACACCCACTGATGTGGGTGTTTTTCTGCTCAAAATGTATAAAATTTGTACTTTTTTTTATTTTAGAAGAGTATACATGGACTGATGTGGATGCTAAGAGCAACAATGTTTGTATAATAGAAAAATAACACATTTTAGCCAGAATCAAAATTCATCTGCATCAAGTTATATAAAGTTATATAAAAATACATGTTTGTTACAATAACCATGTAAATTTATATTAACACTATTTATTTTACATTTAATTTTTTATATTGTCTTTACGTATCCCAAGGATAAAGTCATAAAGGAAGATAGTAGATGGTGATTGTTATGTGTGAAGAAAGAGAAACAATTAAAAATTTTAAGAAAAAATGATATTTTAATGAAATGTAGTGTAAAATAGATAATCTAATGTTGAGTATTTTGAAAAGTAAGTATGTAAAATAGAAAAAGTATATTATTATGCTAAAATAGACAGAAACTTTTGCACAAGCTGATGAAAATTCTCTAAATATGCTAATATGCCACGACCAAAATACAAGTCCACCATCCCCTCAAAAAAATAAAATACAAATCCACCATTTCTTTATACTCATGTTGTTTAATTCTTTTGAGATTGTTTCTTGCACCACACACTTTTTCAGTGGTATTGACTAAGCAACAAAACAAGAAAATTCCACAAAACTGTAATCCAAATGCAAAACAAAACCTCTTAAAACTCTCTTTTTTTATATATATAGGGAAAAGTTAATGGATGTCTTAAGTGTATTGATTTAAAAAGTATCTTTAGAAACTTTTTATGAGAAAAAAAAGTAATTTTTAATTAATTTTTATATTTACCGTAAAATAATATTAAAACTTTTTTAAAATGATCTATTAACAAATACCTTAAAAGTACTCGTTAACGTACCCTTTTATATATAGTACAAGATATGAGATACAAGATACCTTCTCCCTCTTCCAAGTACCAACACATCAGCCAAAAGATTTGTCAACTGCATGCCTACATCTACTTTTACTCCTTGAATTGTATTGTGGTTGTTGTGAAGATTTGATGCTTTATGTATACTTTGTTAGATATTGAGAAGATATAGGTGTTTTTTTTTTCTATTTAGAGTAATTTAAGGAGGGGGGAACACATTTATCTTCTCAATATCTATCAATCTATTATTATTATTATTGGATTGAATGGATACTTTGATAATATTAGGTGAGACATAAATTAATAACTATATATATATATATATATATGTGTGTGTGGATATATATACTTTGGATTGAATGGATATTTTGATAATCTCGAAACAGTACATCGATATTAACTAATACCAAAATGGTAACTCCCTATAGCTCAATTGGTTAGCACTTCTTAGTTTCTAAAGTAGTCATCTAAGGTTAAAAGTTTTTTTTAAGAATTTTTTTTTTGAGAAATTTTTTAAAAAGATATTTATTTCATGTAGAATAGTTAAATCCACTTATCAAAAATTGATTAGATCAATTAGCATACATCATAATTTTGGGAATCAAACTCCAAATCTCTTATTCGAGAACAAACGATTTTACTAATTGAGCTAATTAAAAGCCACAATAATGTTATCGAGTTTATCAAAATTTTAAAAATTTAAGAGAAAAAATAAATCAAAAGACCCCAGCCTTTAGAATGTGTTTTGCAATTTTTTTTTTTTTTAAATATCTGAATAGCCATAAAAGTTGTGATACATAGCTGTTGTATAAGTATGAATGGAGCTTTCTCTCAAAAAAATATATAAAAAATATGAATAGTTATGAGTTAATGATGTAGGCCACGAGCTAGTATATAGTCTACCCGACATATATGCCGAGTACAAGATATAATTTTCAGTAGGCCACAGCCATTCGTACCAATTGTGAATCTGTTATACATAGCTGTTGGATCATTAATTCACAGCTATTCATACTGACTCCAGCAGCACGTATCACAATTGGTACTAATGGTTGTGGCCCAAGGACAAAAGAAGATCTTACATTTATTCTAAATTAGATAAAAACAAAGGAAAAGGGATAAAGTACAGAAGAAAAGATAAAAAGATAGGGATAAAATAAAAATATAAAATTAAAATTAAAAATTAAATTAATATTATTACTTAAATAGAAAAGATTGTAAAATAGATGAATTAAGATTAGTACTTTAAAAAAGTAGTAGTGTAAAATAAAAAAATTAGATTTTTAGTCTAAAATTGATGAAGAAATTTGGCCGGATTGATGAATTGCTCTAATAGTGGTTTCTATTCAAAAGTTAGTGACTCCTTTTCTTTAATTCTATTCAAAAGTTAGTGTCCTACGCGTTTTGCAATTTTCTGCAATTTCCACAAAGAGAGAAAGTGGGAATCTTTTTTTTTTTTTTGACAACGCTCATTCATGTGCAAACATCTTTATCACTGTAACTTCTTAATTCTGTCCTTGACCTTTATAAAAAAAAAGTGAGTACTCTCTCTGAATTTTTTTTTTTTCTTGTGCTGAATTTTTTGGACAAAAGAAGATCTTACATTTAAATTTAAAAGATATGAGGACAGCAATGTATCTCAATTGGTACTAATGGTTGTGGCCTACATCATTAAGTCAAATTGGGTGGTCAAGGCCCAACGAGAAGAAGATCTTCATTTAAAAGATATGAGGGGACTTTAACGTACAAAATAACAAAAAAAAATTACACCTTACCGCTTTAAATTTTTAAAATGTATGATTATTTTCCTAAATTATAACTCATATTTAACTTTAATTGGCACCTTACTTTTTAGAACTCATTTCCCTCTTCTTGTGTATGTGTCTTGTTTCTCAAAAAAAAAAACTTTGCACCTTGCTGTCAATTGGACTGTTAACAACTCAATTTATATCATTATTGTGTTGTCACATTATTGCACTAATTTTATTTGTAATAAGGTCCGGTTAATGTATGCCTTAAAAGCATACATTAACTATCTATTTTGAGAAAATTTTTATAAAGAATTGAAAAAACTATCAAAACAGTTAATCACTTTTTCATTTTTCTATAAAAAATTTCCTAAAATGGTTTACTAATCTATACCCTAAGGGCACACGTTAATAAAACTCTTGTAATAAAACACTAAATCGGTAACTCCTATTTGTTATTCACCCAAAAAAAAGCTTTTGTTAATTATTTTTTTCTTTTTTTAAAAAAGAGACTCATTTTATTTGTTTGGGTAGTACTAATTATCAAATTAATTATATAATGAGTTTCTTTTTTTTTTCTTTCTTTTTTTCCCTCTTTTTGTAGGTTGAGACTATCAGGTGATCTTATTGTTAGGTAAATTTTCAATGGTGTCTTTTTATAGTATAGATAGTGTTTCTTTTATTTGTAATTTTTTTTCATACAAATGTTTGCTATAAAATATGTATCTTAATATGAAAAAATTTAAAAGAAAAAAATAAGATTAGAATAATTAGTTGAAAATCAAAAGGATCTCTTGATAAAATTGATACTAGCAATAAACAAAATATAATAGAAAATTTAGGTGAAAACCTCACTATGGTAAAAAAAAAAAATTAATAGATAAGAGTTGGAAGATAACAATGGAAATAATTATATAGTTAAAATTCAAAAAATCTTATCTAAGATCGACTATGTCACAAGAAAAATTAAGTGAGCTAGCTAAATTATCATTTGAAAAAGATATGTTAGGAGAACTTGAATATATAAAAACTTAATTAATAATTTTGCACCTCAAAACAAGAAAAATATATTTAAAATAAAATATTATATATAAATTTAATAATATTTAAATAGAGATCTAAATAATAGAAAATACCATTTTTAATAGTGTCGCCTTAAGCCCCAAAATACCTTGAGTCGATGATTTCAATCATATTACCTATGGTACCAAAACACCTTGAGTCAGCGCTTTCAATCATATAATTACCTAGTTCTACCATGGAAGAAAACTTGAGGTTCCCTATTTATAGTAAGAAAAGAAAGAAAAAAAAAAACCAAAAAGGTGTTATATATATTTCATCAATTTACTTTTGTAATTAAGCAAACTAAAACAACATACAAATCTAATTATAAGCAAAACACAATAAGATGTGATAGACAAAAATAATAAATAGATACTGTATATATAAGATAAAATTTGTAAAATAATTAAAAACTCACAAACCAAATGCGTGAAGAATAAATAATACAAATCAAGTCTTGTGTAAACCTTACATAACTTATTGAGATGATCTTAATAGAGAGGTATCAACCAGGACTGAGGTATCAGTAGGCCCATATTTAATAGAGAGGTATTTTCATCAACCCAGGGTTCAATAAAAATGTAATAAATTTCACTTACATAACTTATTGAGATGATAAATTATTATTGATATAAGTTATAACATAATTTTTAAAATTTGGTGTTTGCCAATGATGTCATTTTTAATTTTATAATAATTATAACCTATCAACTTAAATCATTGTAAAAAAAGTTTTAAAATTTATTTTAGGGTAGTGTTATCGATTACAGTGTCCGTTAAGAAACAGTTTATGCCACGTCATTTTATTTTATGTTAGATTTTTGACCAATTTTATAGGTTATATAGTCAATAAAACTAATTTTTTGAGTTTCACTTGTCACTTCAATAATATTTTTAGTCACCTCATCAATTTATAACAATTTTTTACTAAATAAACCCTACAATAAATCATTCTTGCAACATGTGAGATCCATGATACTCATTACTCACACATTCGAAGAGATAATCTTCTTAGAAGTCAGGCTTGCATGAAGCCACGTTCAGCCTTGTGAATATATAAACTTAATTAATAATTTTGCACCTCAAACAAGAAAAATATATTTAAAATAAAATATTATATATAAATTTAATAATATTTAAATAGAGATATAGAATAATAAGAAAATAACGTTTTTAATAATTATTAAGCCTTAAGTGCCAAAATACCTTGAGTCGTTGATTTATGATCATATACCTATGGTACCAAAAAACGCCTTAGTCAACGCTTTCAATCATATAATTACCTAGTTCTGCAAAGCGGAAGAAAACTTGGGAGGTTCTGCTAAGAAAGAAGAAAAAAAACCCGAAAAGGTATTATATATTTCATCCAATTCTTTTTGTGATTAAGCAAACTAAAACAACATACAAATCTAATTATAAGCAAAACACAATAAGATGTGATAGACAAAAATAATAAATAGATGTGTATATATAAGATAAAATTTGTAAAATAGGAAAATTAAAAAGCTCATGGCTTAGGAAATCGTGAAGAATAAATATCTGAATCGAGTCTTATGTAAACCTTACATAACTTATTGAGATGATCTTAATGAAATTATCAACCAGGACTGAGATATCAGTAGGCCCATATTTAATAGAGAGGTATTTTCATCAACCCAGGGTTCAATAAAAATGTAATAAGAATTTCGCCATAAGCTTATTGAGATGATAAATTGTGTGTTATAAGTTATAACGTAATTTTTAAAATTTGGTGTTTGCCAATGATATCATTTTTAATTTTATAATAATTATAACCTATCAGCAAATCATTGTAAAAAAGTTTTAAAATTTATTTTAGGGTAGTGTTATCGATTACAGTGTCAGATTAAAAACGATTTATCATGTCATTTATTTTATGTTAGATTTTTGGCCAAATTTACTTGAGTTATATAATTACGATAAAGTAATTTTTGAGTTTAAACATCCGGCTTGATAATATTTTTAGTCGCATCATCAATTTATAACAATTTTTACTAAATAAAGCCCTACAATAAATCATTCTTGCAGCATGAGATCCATGATACTCATTACTCACACATTCGAAGAGATAATCTTCTTAGAAGTCAGGCTTGCATGAAGCCACGTTCAGCCTTGGCCTGGCCACTAATAAAAGTCCCCATTTTTTTTTTGATGATAAAGGGTCCCCATTTAATCTTCTTAGAAGTCAGGCTTGCATGAAGCCACGTTCAGCCTTGACCTGGCCACTAATAAAGGGTCCCCATTTAATCTTCTTAGAAGTCAGGCTTGCAAACCCGTTTCCAGCCTTAGCCTGGCCACTAATAAAGAGGTCCCCATTTATTCCAGGGAATTAATGCCCTCACCTTCAGTCTTCGAACAACTTCTTTTTCCTAGGAAATCACATTGCTGACTTTGAAGCAAATTAATTGATCATCATTGTACATTCTACAATATATATGACATTTTGTCCTTGTGTCTCAATAACAGTTATCCAAATTAAGTTGTGGTATTTTACCGTTGGAGGAAGAATGAATAGTCGGCCCTAGGATCATTAACTCAAATTGGGTGGCAAAGTATGGCCCGTTTAAATAGGGGAAGTGGAAGGGAGCATAGTAGAGTTGGTTGAAAATAGGTTAAATTTGAGTTAAATTTCTTTTCTCTTTCTTTCTTTCATATAAAGCCATAATCAAACGAATTTATATATGTTGTCTGGTAGGAAGTACTTTTTTAGACCATACCTGAAAGTATACGTAGAACATAAAAATTTTAAAGGCAAAAATATAATTTCGGATCCTACATTTTGGTAGCAGTCGGTTGATTTATATTATTCTCAACTCACAATCAATTTAGTCACTCTTTGTAAATTCACTACTTGAAATTGATTGCAATTTGAAAATGACAAATATCAAATTAACTGTTATCAAAATGTAGGAACTAAATTAACAATAATTCAAAAATATAATGACCAAAATGGTATTTTTGCCAATTTTTAAATTCCCAGAACATTCAAGCGCCTATGTTGCTTGATGTCGTATATATTCAACGAAAATCTAAGATGTAAAATATGTGAGGGAGCTTTAATTAGATTCTATAAACACCAATAATAAAATGAAAACAGTTCAATGAGTGAATAAATAACACAAATAAATTAAAACTTATAGACTAAAATAAATGTAAAATTATTCTCCAAATTGATCAGGATTAGTGTTTGACACTATGCTATAACATAAATTTCACCTCTACACTATTTTCTCAATGGTGCTTTGAGTATTATGGATGTCTAGCTTGTAAGACACAATGCAAACACATGTGTATGATGGAAGGCCCAAATTTTACAATTTTAAACCATGTTCAAGTTGACACATAAGGAGTCAATTTTTCTTTCATTCCTTAAAGGTTTTGGGCAAGTGACTAGATGACAATAATCTCCTCACAAAGAAGAACACTTCCTAACTTGCACCTGCCTCAAAGAAGATGTGTGGATCTCACCGAGGACAAAACTAGGATTTTTCCTTTTGCGGGGGTGGAAGGCAAAGTATGAACAAAAAAAAATCTCATCGTTTAATAAAGAGAATTTTTTTAATATATAAAAATAAAATGTATGTCTATTCAATGTTAACAAAATGTAAATGATAAATAAAAGATACTATAATTATATCTTATATATTACATTTGAAGTTAACCATCTATCAAGGAGTACTAAATTTTGTAATAATTAGTATTATTCTCGTGCGATGCATGGTTTAATAAAAAAAATCATATGTAAATTAAATGCCTTAGATAAAAAAATCATATATAAATTAAAATATATATTTTGATGTTAAATATAGATTATAAAAAATGTAAAATTATTTTAATTAGAATTGAATGTAAAAAAAAGGGGGTTTATTTATGAAATACTCTACTAATTAAGTAGTGAGAAACTTGAAACTCTAAATTAATTATCCTAATACATAATATACGTAGTGTGTTTGAATAAAATATATTGTACATCATTAGGTAACCACCACAACATGTATGTATTTGTCTATATATATAACATATTATAAACTTAAATAAGTATATAAAATTGTCTTTTTTTTAGAAGAGTATATAAAATTGTCTAATTTGCTATAAATATGTAACAAAATATAAAAGAAAGAATTTAGCATCTCTCATCAAACTTATGCTCGACGGTGATTCTTCATATAATAAAATTTATCTATTATCATTTCCACATGGAACTTCTTAGCAATTTCATTTTTCAAATCTTTGAAGAAAAATGTACCACAAATCCTTTGAAACCCAATCTCTCTTTCTTGAAACAAATCAAATTCTCTTCCAAAAAAAAAAATGAACTGACAGTGATAAAGTTTAGAAAAATATATAACTTTGAGGGGAAAATGGGGATGTTGAGAAAAATATCAATTTTGTTATAAAAAAAATTATAATAGAAGAGAGAAATAAAGAAATGAAGTTTGAAGATTAAGATCGCGAAAACACAAAAAGGAGCTCAACAGTTTTTGGATAATTATGCAATGGACTTTCAAAATTTAACACACACAAACACAATGCACTTTTGTTTTAATTTCTTAGAAAAAATAAAAAGGGAAGGGAACTTGACAGCTTTGGATTTATTAGCCTTTAATAAGTCTTTGTTTTTTTTTTTTTTTTTTTTGGGGCACACTTGAGAAACTGATATATTGGAATTGTAAAGCCAATATGAGATTTCAAAGGGAAAAGGAATAAAAACTAATAGAAACTGGGCATGTAAAATCATTTTTTGGGGAGGGGACGGAATCATTATATGTACATGAACTCAACTTATTTTTATATAATATTACAAAGAGATTTTAAAGTTTTTTTTTGGGTTGGGGGGGGGCCATGATCCCCCAAGGTTCTACATGCCTATATAAATATATATATATATATATATATATATATATATATATATATATATATATAGCCCGTCAGGGGTGAAAAGCCCATGGATTACCCGGTAGCTGGTTCTGGCGGGTGGGGTCAATTGCCCGTAGGAGTTTTGATTAACAGTGAGGATTGTTGTACAGTATGCTCTGCGACGTGCAACTAATCTGAGTGAAGTTCTCCTATGTCATCAAAAAATATATATATATATTTATGAGAATCTTAATTTCTAAGTTGATAAAAATCTTAATTTGATTACAATCCAAATTCTAGATTCTCATATATATATATATATATATATTTTTTTTTTTAAATCTAAAAATTTTAAAAAATTTCTGTAATTTGGTGAAGCCACTTGACGCAACCACAGCGTCTAAGCCCAACTTTTATTATATAGTATATGATTTCCTTAACTCTAAAGCCACACTACCCTAAATTAGTTGTTCATATCCTATCTTACACCTATTCCAAACCCAAAAAATATATATATAAATATAATAAAAATTGTTTTGAGAACCAAAAACAAAAATCAACTTTGATAATCATTAACAAATGATAAATTGATGAGTTTGACTATAATAATAAATAAATAAAATCTAAATTTAAGAAGATGCGACATAGAAAAACCACATTTAATTTGACTCTACTAGAAATATTTAGCATTATGTTATACTAACAAAAATTCATACATACATACAAATATATATATATAAATATATATATATATATATTCAAAGCATAGTATATTCTTCATTCTATTTGTTATTTCAATAACCAAAAATACAGATATAGCTTTTTGAAGTCATAAAAAGAAATTAATAAGATTGATTTTTTTTCTCAAAATTAATCCCAAAGAGAGAGAGATGAACAAGGGTGAAAGCCCTTACCCAGCTCATATTATTGGCAACATTGAGGATCTCATATTATTGGCATCATTGAGGATCTCCTAAACTTTAAATTTTAATTTTGTGTACTATATAACAAAAACATAGCTGGTGGTGTTAATGGGTTATTCAAAATAGTAGTTGATGATGATAACATGGATCATAAATACTCCCTCTGTCCCACTTTTTTTGTCCTCTATTCCATTTTGAGATGTCCCAAAATATTGTCATGTTTCTAAAAATAAAAGTCATTAATTTACTAATGTTCCTATTATACCCCTATTAATTTACTAATTCAATTTTTTGATAAATTTTTTTAAGGGTAGTTTTGAAAACTTATACATTTTTAAAAGGTAGACAAGACAATAAATGATATTCCCTTAAAAAGTTTGACTTTTCAAATAGGACAAAAAAAGTGGGACGGAGGGAGTAACTAAATAAGTGATCTTGATTCTTGAGACGGAGGTGGTGTGTTGGGAATAAAGATGACAATAACAACATCGTGCTGGCTGCAGCAATTTAATATTGAAGATACTGCAAATAGTTATTGGGGCACCCAAACCTAGTGGTACTCTCTATGCAGGTATTTGGACTCCCAATTTATTTGTTGGTGGGTTTCCTTGTACTCTTACTAGGGTTAGCTTCAAACGCTGCCTTGATAACCCAATCCTATAACCCTTGCACCTCTCACGCTTTATCCTTACCCTTCCTACTCTCACAGTTTCACTCTTATTTCTCACCACTTCGTGTTTGCCAACCCCTTCTCATTCACCCTCTCTTCCTTTTTATAGTCTTCCCTTAGTGGGGATCCAAATCATTACTTTTGCATCAATTCCCACACAATCCCACTTCTGCTCAGAACCCCAAGGAAACTGATCCCTTCTAAAGATTCTCTTGAAACTTGCACCTGACGCCGAATAGTAATCGGCAGCGAGATTTCCCCAAGGCACTAAATGTGCTCGAGGGACCGACCTGAGTCCTGACTATTCCCTCCTCGACTATCCCCGGCCTACTAGTCGGTATTGGGCATAACCCAGCCCGAATACAGTAGGTCACCTCCAAGTGCCGATCCTATACCCTTGTACTTTTGCCATTGGACTGAGCCTACCCCAACAATGCTAGGCCAGTCTTGATTACCGACCTCAGGTCTCTACAATTATCATAATGATCACAATGTACTATACTCTGTACAATAAAACAAGTTGAGTGCAAAGTAATAAATGCAATTTTCATGAAAGTTTCAATAGTGGTACTAACTACTGAGTTACCAACTCAATAATTTCACAACCAATTTTAACAACAAAATTTAATTGAAAAATTGTTACTGGTTCTCATCTAAGTCTACGATAGACATTATTTTTTTTCCAACCACTAACAGCTAGCTATCTAAAGCTCTATTGTGAATTTTTATAAAAAATTTGTGCTCAATAGCTTTATTCTTTGGATTTAAGTAGTGAAAATGTTCTACTTTAATGAAATATAATATTTTAGTATGGTTGGATATTAAAATTTAACTTGAAATCAGACAAACCATGTACACCTGATATATATATATATGAGCAAAATTTAAGTAGAGTACTTAGATGCTGTTCCTTAGATTCCTTTTTTAAGATTCTGTCATGTGGATTTTTTCTCATAAAATGGAAATGTATTTTTTAATTAAGTAGCCATATGGCTGAATCTTAGGAAAGGAACCTAAGGAACAGCACCTAAAGTACTGTACCTAAGTTTTGTTATATATATATGTGTGTGTGTGTGTGTGTGTGTGGAGAGTCATAGAGCCCAGTGATACACATCCACCTTTTGTTCTGGGCCTGAGGCCCACGTCGAGACCCATAATCACATACGAAGAAGACAGTGGCGATCATGGCAGCCCAGGAAACCGTGCCGAGGACAACTCTGTCCTCGGCTGGCCAAAGCTGAGGTGAAAGAAAGGTGATCTACCAGCAAAGACAATCTTCCAAAGCACTCCAAGGAAAAAGATAAGTACAACAAGTGAGCACACTAGAGTATGGCGGTAGAGCAATTCCAGGAAAAGTTGCTGCCTCCACATTAAATACTCCACAACTAATACTCTGGCCGCATTAATGTGGAAATGATGCCTGAGCAGTGGCTTTTCAGGCTCACAGCTACTACCTAAGAGCTTTAGGAAGGGGTTGATGTGACAAAGACCAACAACAGCAGATCTGACCTGCACGTGTATGGTGGAGATGGAGGAGGAAAGTAGTATATAAGGAGGAATGAGCTCTAAGAAAAGGGAGAGGAGATTTTAGGAGAGAAAACACTATAGCAATCTGAACTAACTTTGTAACCACTGTCACTGTTACCCAAGAAATAATAAGTGGAAGCTCCTCAGACCAGTGCCGAGGATAGAATTGCTTGCTCAAGTCCATATTCGTTTTGCTTATTCATTCTCCAAGTCCTCTATAACTATTGTTACACTCATTAAAGCCCAGTTCTTTTACCTACTCTCTATAAATTCATTGTATTGGGCTTGCTGGGCTTGAATTCATCCATCCCATAGGAAAAGTGATCAAGCCCAATCCCTACAATATATATATATATATATGAAAAACATGAAAAACATAATTTAATAGAAAGATTTAAATTACATAATTATAATATTGTTTTATATAAATGGAGAATATGTTATTAAAATGACTTTTTTAAAATATACCATAATTGGTTTACTAGTTTGAACATATCCAAAAATACGTAAAACAAAAATGTACACCCTTATTCCATAGAACACATATAACATGTTATATTAAGTTTAAATTATTATATAAGTTTAGAAATGTAAATATTTTTTTCTTTCCAAATATAAGTATAATGTCAATATTATTGAAATCTGAATTTTAAGGCTATCTTTTGAATGTTTATCATTTTTATTGTTTTTTATGACCAATATCTCTAATTTTTAATGCCTATTTTATTTATATATTTTAGTCCAAAACTAAAGAGTTTGGCCCAAATAGAATAAAATTTCATACTTTTCAACCCAAAAATTAAAAAATAATAATAATTAATTTTGAGCCCAAAATTGAAAATGCAGCCTACAAAAAGACTCAACTTAAGGTCCAATTAGTCCAAAATAGACCGAAATGGATTGAATGGATTGAAGTGGACCAAATGAACAGAATTGGATCAAATAGACCGAAGTAGAATGAAATAGACCGAAGTGGAATGAAATGGACCGAAGTAGCTCAAATGAACCAAAGTGGACCGAAATGCTATACTGATATGGTTCAAAAGGAGCATAGTAATAATAAATGTTACGCTTCAATTTTTAGATATTATATAGATTTGTAAGACTTGTATGCAGTAAAATTTGTACTAACTACAGTATTACTATAAAATAATTATGAATTTGTTTATTATATTGTTGATATGAAACTAACTAATTATGTCACTTTGTAAATCTTTTTAGTTAGTAAATGATATCGTTTAAATGTTCTTTTTACAATTAAAATTTTAAATGAAAACTGTAGGGACGCGTTTTGGACCCTAAACCCAAAGTATGATTGGATCCAAGCCCAATAAGCCCAATACAATGAATTTGTAGAGAGTGGGTTGAAAAGCTAAGCTCTAATGAGTGGTGTAACAATTAGAATGGATTTTAAGAGATAATCAAACAGAAATGGACTGGAGTTATCTGAATAAATTTGTCCTCGGCACAGTCCGAGGAGGTCTATTCTAGTATATATTAATTAGAAATGGTTACAGATATGGTTTAAGCTGCTACAGTACTTTCTCTTACAAATTTTCGATCTTTAGTCTCATTGCCTCCTTCTTTTATACTGTCTCCTCCTTTCATCTTCGTCCTCCACGTGCATGCCAGGTGGCTGGTGTTGATACTTGTCCCATCAGCCCCTTCCATAAGTCTTCTGTAGTAGTTGTAAGGCTGGTATCTACTGTTCAAGTATCACCTCCACATTAAAGCGGCCAGAGAATTAGCTGCAGAGCAATTAATGCGGTGGCAGCAGCTTTCTCCTTAGATATTTTAGGACTCTTCTCTGTACTCTGTTTCTGCAATGCTTATCCGTGCCGGCAGAACTTCCTGGAACATCCCCTTTGACAGCTTTTTATATTTCCCATGTGGTGTCAAAACTTTCCTAATATGGTTTATTAACAATTACCATAAAGGCACCCATTAACATGACCCTAAGTAGATATAGTGGGAATGAAACAAGGATTTATGCTATTTTATACACGAATTTCGTACCAAGATTCATCTCTCTCTCTCTCTCTCTCTCTCTCTCTCTCTCTCTCTCTAGCATGGGGTGGCACACGCATGTAGAAAAGGGGCACATTCAACTTCATAGAATTGACATCAATTTGTGTTCTTTTGTAATTAGAAGAACGTAGTTACGTAGCCATTACAAGATGAATATATACGGACAAGTCCTGAGGAAAGAAAAGGCGTTAGCACCAATAAGAATGAGAAATAGTATTTGATTTTAATTCAGATGTTATGCAAACCAAAAATGGAACAATGTCCCTTCAAAACTTGAGGCCTTTATGACAAGATTGCACCACCATAACCGTAGGAAAAACCTGGGTTCAACTTCAAATCCCACTCTCTCACTTGTTATAAACAATAAATAAATAAAAATAAAACTTGAAGAGTGAGATATCGTATATGGACTCCGTCTCTACCTTCTAATTTCTAAACCTTGTTCAAACTTGTTGGTGGTACTGCTAAGTTAAAGATTTGCATCAAGTTAAACAAGTTTCGATCATCTTAAGTTTTGAGTACTTTACACAGACGTTAATATCAATCAGCCTCAGAACCAAAAGAGAACATATATAAAGGAAGAAAAAGCATAGTGCCAATATAGCTTTGTAATGGAGGGAGAGAGAACCTCAAAGAAGTTGAAATGAGTAGTTGAACTAAGACAACGTACCTCTCTTCAGTCTTCACTAGTAGGAGCTTATATGCATAGAGTATATATAACAGGAACAATAAGAAGAAGAAAGAATGAGAAAAACTACATGCAAAGGCCTAGAATTTATACCAAGATCACAGGAATTTAGTTTTGTCAATTAAAGTCTTAAATTTATAAAACCATTCAAGTCTCTATTTACCAGAAAATTATTAGGTATTTTTAGAGTATAGTAACATGATATTCTCTTCTTACATGGATGCAAATTCCACCATGAATTTAATTAGTAAATCTCATATCATATGAGATAAACGAGTATTGAATAATTACTCATATCCATCACTTTCACTATTTAGTGGCTATCAATTTGATTTATGAATAAATTCTATCAATTTGATTTATGAATAATTACTCAAAAACCATATTTTGATGTTTAATCAATAGCTTCTCTCTTATATTTGTTTCATTACTTTTCAAAATAACAAAAACAAATAATGGATCATGATAGATAAATGATCAAATTTATGAATAGTTTCATAAATTTGAAATTTTAATTGATAAAATTAAAATATTTAGAACTTAATATAAAATATTATATAAATTATGAGCCTTTTTTTTAAGTAATTTGTCTGAAGAATTTAATTATAAACCTTAAAATTAAAGTGACCTTATCAAAAAAAAAAAAATTTAAATGACAACTCCTTGTGACCATACAAGCTCTGTCCAGCTATGGAAATCTTCAAGGTTGCATTGGAAATTTAAATTTGGATTTGGATTTGGATTTATATTTTAAATCAATAGATTTGAAAGGTTATAATTTCAAATCCAAGAATTTTAAAGGAAGTGAATTTTGTCAAATCCAAATTCTTGATCTTTTAAAACTATCCAAACAAAATATAGATTTTAATAACTCAAATCCAAATCCATGTGACCAAATTTCGATATCCAAAGACACCACAAGATAAAACGAGCCAAATCACAAGTATCACATGCACATGCACTACTAGCTAAAGCATTTGCAGCCTCGATTTTCTCCCCGGTTGTGAAAGATAACAGTGTAGAAATTGTTTCCCGGAGAGCTACTCAATCTTGAAAAATCATCTCCCCTACGTTATAAGTTGAATTAGATGTGTAAGTTTATGTTTAAATCTTGTTATTATCAGCTGGGAGAACGTGAGTCAAAAGCATAATTAAGTTTCAATTTTCTCTAATATTTATTGGGATCAGAAACAACATATATATCTGGCTCACATCTGAATTCGCAAAGTGCACCCCCCCCCCCCCCCCCTCTCTTCGTAAGCACCCTCATGATCATGGTCCTCACTCAGTCATGAATAATATTGACCCAATCACTTTTTCTTTTTCAAATTTTATTAGTAGCATTAGGCCTAAACTACACACACACACCATACAAGATTTAACATCTCCAAAATAGCCATGAAGTTTTCAAAATGATTAAAAAACCGTTAAAAACTTTCATATTAAAAAAATCAAAATATTTCCATAGATCTCTAAAATGACAAAATTTTGGAAAATTTTTCAAAATGATTAGAGTACCCTGAAAACCTCCCACCATAAAAAACAAAACTTGAATACCTTTAAATCTCCAAAATGACCAAACATTCTAAAACCACCAAAATAACTATATATATATATATATATATAAATAAATGAAACCTTCAAATAACCAAAATACCCTTAAACCTCTAAATTGACTAAATACTCCCTGAAAAAATCCTAAAATGATCAAAATACTCAGACCTTCAAAATAACTAAAATATTCTCAAAACCTCTGGAATGATCAAAATATCACCACTAACTTCAAAATGTCCATAGATTATAATCAAATTAAGATTCGAATCCTCCTCCCCCATTGTTATAACAATCAATTATCAAAAAAAGAAAATACACACTACTAACAGAAAGATATTTGTATTGTCTTATTAGTAATAATTAATGTGTAATCCCAGAGCTAGGATTTACCACGACCAGCCTAATCAGCCACATATTTTAAGGGCTAAAGTAAAACATGCTTGAATCAACACGTACAATTTCGTCTGTCAATAGAATAGTCCAACGGCAAATAACACAAAACCCTCTGAGGGAAATCTTATATGAAATTCAAATCATTGCTGTCGTCTATAGTTCAAAATTTATTTTGAATGACCAATAGTACATGCTAAAGCTAACGAATGAGGATTTGCATAAACAAATTGTGTAGCACCTAGTTTTAAAGACAGAATTGTCAATCTCCATTATTGGTAAGTTACGCACCTGATGGGTTTTAAATCCCTAACCTCACAGTCCACCTAACTCTTATAAGAAGAGGGGTACTAGTCAAGCTAGAGCTCATTGGTGCGAACAAAAAACAAAATTTAACTTCATGAACCAAACTGACTATTGATCAAAACTTAAGGGTGTAAAAATGAATTTTGAACTTTATTTTTCCTTCTCTTCTTCTGATTTTCTTTTTACCAATGATTCATCTTAAAGTCAATGTAAAAGTTTGAGCAAGAGCTAAACATACATAACATAATTAAATGAAGCACTACTAAGTTAAACTATCATCATATGCCGTATCATCAACATCATTACAATTAAATATTTCAATATGCACATCACATTTTAAAGAAATTCCTTACATATAGACGCAAAAATTAATTGTGCATGGTGCAGTTGCGAGTAATATCCCCAACAGAAAGTGACCCAAAAACATCTTGTCCCAAGCATTGTTCATTCTGGCCACCGATCACCAGCCTTGGTGCACACTTTCTCCAGGATCTCAATCAAATCTGCACCAAGTAGGAAAACAGTTGAATTGCAATCAAGCCTAATGCTAGCACAAGGCAGTGGAAGTAAAATGAAATTAAAACCAGCCCATTTTGATGTAACCAGAAGTCAAGTTTGTAGTTTCAGAAACGTGTTCTCAACCCCTAGTGACTTAAAAAAAAATATTAAAGAAAAGAATAGCCATTGTGAACCTGTAAAAATTTGCAGTTAAATGTAGGGATGAATTTTCCATTGAATTACACACTCATTTTAGGCATTTAAATAATAATAAAAACATACAAAACGCAAGCTGCAGAACAATATTCAAGAATCACAGCCGAAATCCCACTAAGCGAATACAAATAAGAATAGACAGCCAAAATCCCACTGAGCGACTTATTTCAATCCCTTTAGAAGAATAAACAAAATGCCATCTACTTGCACTACACAACAGCACGAGCACTTTGGGATCAGCTAAGAAAATTGACCTGTGTCAATCATGCTATTACATTACTCAGTTGACCTTGGCATTGCTGGATGAGAGATCTTTCGGAAGCCAGAAGTTAACAAGAAAAGAATCCATAATAATCTACAACAGAAATTTATATGTCAGTAATAATAAAGACAAAAAAATAAAGAAAAACACAAAATAAGGATGAGACGTGACTAACCTGATTTAAATGTGCCGCAACACAAGGAAGAACCAGCAAACCAGATTCTCCAAATGCACCACCAAGCTGCTCCACAACCGCCACCATCACAGGAAGAGTTTTCTACAACACCATGGCAACCTGTCAAGCCTCAGTAATATTTTCAAAACAAAAGCAGCTACTGAAAATTTTTTATTTATACCCCCTTTTTCCCCCACATTCACAGATCAAAGTGCTCAGATAAAGTTATGTTTTGTAAAAGAGAAACCCTAGGTATGGTTGCATTATACATTTATACTTGTATTTATTGAAAAATAATAATTCTTAGCTCAAATCAATAATCACCTGGCTTGCAACAAGTACAAGAGCACTGGCATTTTCTCTCTTGGAAAATATTGATTTGTCACCACCAGAGACAGCTGAGAAGCTCTTTATAGCAAGAGCATTAAATGCCAACAAGATGATATGCAGAAGTCTGCAGTAAAAGAAAATAATCCATTTGTTACTTGATGCAATTATGCTAAAAGCCCAAAAAGTTAGTTCCTCAAACATGGGAGCCAGACAGCTAGTGATTTGACATTACATATTATTCTACTCTAACGCACAGATATTATTCATTCTGGGCTGAAGCCAAATCTAAGAAACAGATATGAACCCAGACCAAGTTAGAAGATACAACACAAATGCACAACTGTTCATTTATATAACTAAAGGCACAACTTTTGGTTTCTATGTCAAATGCTGGCTGAAATCAAAGAAATTCCCAATAGCAACATTGGAAGCTCAGTAAGGAAATCGTCAAAATAAAATGAAATTTCACTGTGTCACAGTTTCCTAATAGCCTATTTTATGATAATTATTTAAAAAGAAACCACAATGATCTTAGACTGAAGCCTATATGGGCCAAATCTAGTTGAAAGTAGTGCATGGAACTATGAAAAGACATAATATCTTACACCCTAGAAACTAGTCAATGTTGACAGCAGCCTTCACCTATGGTCCTAAAAATTACAAAATCTTAAAAGTCCACTACAGAGGCAACCATTTGGTCCTCAAATAGAGCGCATGTTAGGTTATTAAATTTTCATGGCAAGTTGACAACAAACAACCTGCTGAAAAGGAGGAAACTAATTTAACAATTTGTGAATATTATAATGAAGTAACATATGATACTCAAAAAGGAACATAAGTGAAGAACATACGCCCCCATTCCAATAGCTACAAGAAAAACTGCAGGCTTAACCCTTAACAGCAGTGACCTCGACCTGCTCACTTGTATCCATGGTACCTGAATAACCATTAATATTTAACCCATAATCACTTCTAAACCCAAAAGGCACATGCATGTCCCATGCCAACAGCAAATAAAATCTAGTTTTGCCTCTATAAGAACTATTTCTGAAAACTAAAAGAATTTCCCAAAATATTTTGAAAATATAATTATGCACAGGAATTGCACACCAAAGTATCAGAACAATTCTAATACTAACTAATTTTCCGACAGTCGTGATAATTATGAATTACATGAAATTATTATGTACTTTATGAAATAGTAAAAGAACATGGATATTGCTTGTAAGTGATTACTTATGAATCATAACTACAATGTATCCAAACATTTTAGGCAAAAACAATGTAGCCATGAATTATATCAGATTCTAAGTGAATTGAAATAGGTAATGAAAATATTTTACAAAAAAGAAAAGGCACGTTATGTTTTGTAAATTATATATGTAAAAGATCCTAGGTACAATAACACCATTATTTTTTTTTTTTTAGGTAATATTTACGCGCACACATATTAGGAGAAACAACACAGGAAGTATACAAGAAAATCTCCCAAAAAACAAAAAGGAGAGCCATTAAAATTACTAAATACCAAAAATTAATTGGAGGACATAGCCTTAATAAAAGCGAATTATAAAATCAAGCTTCTGCATTAAATTTGGCATGTAGAGATCTTTGCATGATCAGAAAGGGAGTAAAATCAAGCTTGCACCACAAAAAATGAATTAGTCATAGATTTCATTAGAACCATAAGATATACGCCAAGGCAGAAACCTAGAAACCTCAGCATTAAATGGATGAATATCCAAATGAATGAAAGCCCCGCACTGTCAACCCAACATCTTAAATGAAAACTAAAAAAATTATTATTGTGGAAGCAGCATCTAAAGTATTCATGACTTAAAACAGAAGCAGAAAACAAAACAAAAACACTAAACAAGGTATAGTAATTACTAGACTAAGGAAGAGTGCACTGAGCTTCGAAAAAAGTTTACGGTTCTGATCAACAAAGTCTCCCAAGCCTGCAATGCTCATTTAATGAACACTAATTAGAAAAGGTACTTAAGAATGTCAGTGTCTTATAAAAACTTGGTATATTAAAACGAAACAGAGAAGTCTGAGGAAGGAACGAATATTGTATTTTCATAAATGAATTTTGTAGAAAAAATATATAAGTGGATGGAAGGAAAGAATTACTTAACGAGTGACCAATGAGATAAATATGTAAAATTATATGTCATCCCTTCTCAATTTTCCACTCCATGGCCCTCCCTCCTCCCCCTTTTATCCATCCTTTCCCTTTTCCCTCATTCCAAAGAGTAAAAAAGCACCACCCACCCTTCACCCACTTTCCTTGCTCCATTCTCCTCTACCTTTCTTCAGCTGCCAAATAGACATACTTTCTTTTTTTTCCCGCTCTCCCTGAACAGCTATTTTAACAATATGTACAAGAGAGGCTCCACAAGCTCAATTTCATCTACCACAAAAAGGGCCAACAAACTTCTGAATCCGAATGAAAAAGATAAACACTCACCTTTAAAGGATTCTCGAAGGACCTGTTGACAAGAAGAATGAATTACTAACGGAAACAATATTAACACAAGAAGGAGGTTAAAATACAATAATGTGATAAAACTTCCCTGACGAAACAAATTCACATGCAAGAACCCAAGAACTAAGAGAGTATGTATCACACCAGTTTACACCAACTAACAATAAGACCCAAAGCAATGAAGCTTGCTCGCAACTTACAAATACACAAGGGAAAAAAGGAGATTGAAACTACTGCAGTTGCATGCCTAGTTTTCCTGTTGACCTTCTAGAGAGGAAAAAGAAAAGTAAAACCAGAAGCTAGACAGCAAAAGAATGCTGAAAAATAAACAGACCATTAGAGATAAAACAAGCATCCCATCTCAGTTAAGACCAGACAACCATGAGTTATCCAAATTCACATAAGACATGGATCATTAAGTGAATTAGGAAGAGAAAGCAGAACCTGCCACATTCTAAAACACGGAACAATGAGGACAGTCTCATTCACATCCCTCAATTAGACACTGAGGAATTTATAAATAAAGAATTGTCTTAAATCCATAAAGAAACTACAAGATAGTGACCGCATATAGGAGACAATAGCACTAAACTTTCCTGATGCACCTACTGTGCTGCTTTCCTGATACAAATCAATTTAAATGGTTTCAATCCAACAAATGTGATGCGCACCCCACGTCTATCTTCAAAGCTAGAAAGATTTAAACATATATTCTAAAATTGTGACTCTCGAAAAGCCTAAGTCATCAGTTCCCTTGGTAGTTTCAATTTTCAAATACATTATAAGTCCTGTCCACCTTCAACCCTAACAAATCAAGGCATCATCAAGATAGGACAGAAAACAGAACATGTTTGTCAAACAGCTATTTCAAGACACTCAAAACCTCAAGTGACATGGGTGTGTATGTGTGTGTACTTAAAGACAGCTATTTAACATATATAGACATCATACAATATGCCAGTGTAACAAATCCAAAGGGTACAGACAGAAAAAGACATAACAGTACAGCCAAATCGCTTCAATAAGAATACTAAAAGCTTTTGAATGATTCTTATAAACAATATTATAAGTGATTTTTCAGCCTGAAAATCTAAAAATAATTTTACAACTCTTCTAATTCATACCAACACCTTATTTTTAAAAAAATAACATTTGTATTAAAGTTGGAGCATGCCAGATGCATCATATTGTATGTCAACTCAGTCACAGATGCTTTGAAGCTGCATTCATGTTTCAATGAGTCAGTTAACAAGAAACAGTCATGTCTAGCTGAACCCAAGTGGTTGGGACCAACCTAAGTACCTATAAGAGCAACATATGTCTTTAAAATGAACAATACTCCAAGCTTAGATAAGTAGTATGATGACAGTCCAAGAACTACTCCAAATTCAACTCTAGGCAGTTCAATAATATAATTAGTATGTAAAGGCAATAGTCCAAGCTTCTATACATGTGTTCAACAATATGACATGAAAGAAAAGAGGATGCTGTTGGTGAACAGAATATATTCTCCAAAAAGGGAAATTCCATAACAAACTGTCATGCAATCCATCCCAAGAATAAATAACTTTCTTAAGAAAGAAATTGTATTCACTTAATTGTATTCATCTTGAAGAAACAATATCATAAGATAAAAAGACACTGCTACAGGAATTTCCTTATTTAACAATCTGTGAGGAAATTAAATTACCTTTCCCAAGATTAGGGGGACTAATAGTGTGAGAACAAGGCTCCTAAACAGTTGCTCAGTTGGAACAGATACACCAACTCCATCAGCAATGAATTTTGATATGGAAAATGGGATCTAAAAAACCATTAGCGTACATGTAGTGAGGACACAAAAATTAAAATCTGATGTTAGCAAGACATACTGAGGCAATCGCATTGTATACAGACAAGAAACCGATGACTCAAATTTAGCAGCTTTTAAGCCATATACAACTTCAAACCATATGAATATAGACATCAAGAAAGAAAATAAAGATATGTCCTCAGTTAAGGTTCCAGCAATGTAGTGATTGTTATACTACACACACTTAATTGCAGGAATAAAATTATCCACTAATTATTTACCAAAGAAATTTATATCTTTCTTAATCAAACAATGAAATCACCAATTAGCAAAGCCTTGATTTTTACAGGAATATTCTGTATGAAAAGTATAGATGAAGAAAAACGATAAAGCAAAAAAAACTTCCCCTATGGAGAGATAAACATACCAACACCCTCAGTCAGGACATATAAGTCTAAGGAGCTCTTCCTTGATCTTTTTTTAACATATTAATTCAGCCAAAAAAAAAAGGGAAATTATTTTTTAAAAATAATAATAAAAATCTATTAATAGAAAGGGAAAAAGGGGCACAATCCTGGTACACTGGAAGACGAAAAGCCCAACAAAAGTAGAAAATAAAGATTAATGGAAATTTAGAGACTTACAATAAGTACAATTGCATTGAGATACCCCAAGGAAACTGGAAAAGAACAGACAGGCAAAGAAAGAGAAGAAAGAAGAAGTAACTTCTTTGATGTATAAACAGATTACACTACTCATTTTTCTGATAATATAGAGGCAAGAAAAGTATAACAAAAACAAGAAACAGATCCTTTTCCTCAAAATCATTTTCCACTAAAAATATTTTCATTAGGAAAACATTTTACGCCTAAACAAACGGAGACAAGTCCCAACTCCTTTTTTTCTTCCTACAGCTAAGATCTGGCTGCCTAACTCAGAACACATGATTACAACATTAATTTATATATAATACAACAGAGCTAAAGCACTACAATAAACTCTGCATATTAATAGCACTAAATTGTACTTCAAAGATACTGATGTTCTGCACAACTGCTAAGATGTGTTATATGCATAATGATGAAACAACTGTAGCAAATTCTCCAAGAAAATTATAATAGTATGTAAATGTAATAAAAAAATTAAAAGTAATGCTGGATATATAACTCCCTGTAACTTACAATCAAAATGCCTAACATATTAGATATTACTGTCATTGCAAGGGCAAGAGCAGAATTCCCTCCAGCAAGCTGCATTTGAGGAATGCAACACTCTGTAAAACTTCAAACATAAATATTTAGAAATAAAACTAGGAAGGAGAGAAAAATGAAAAACTAGCATACATGAGTAAGTGCCACTCCACTTGATAATGTAGTTGGCATACAGCTAAACATAGCCAATCCTGTAGAAAAAGACAAAGTATAGAATAGTTTGCAAATAAAGTAGAGACAATAACAAATGACTGCTTCACAACTTTGTGAACCCCACAGTAAGTTAGAAACAACACGAGTATTTTTTAAATCGAGTAGCCAGAATTAACGGCATCAAGTTCAAAGAAAAAATAAATAAATCTACTTCACACTGTAAGGTGCATCGAATGTTAGAAGAACGCCTTCTTAGAGACACGCATTAGCAAACACATGTACATTCATATAAAGGCACCCATGTCCATGGACACATACACACTAGCACTAAGAAGAGGACTGCATGCTATCTCTCTCTCTCCCCCTCTCTTCTATATGACTATACATATGACTCAGCAAAAAAAAATAAAAAAGACAATACACATGTATGTATTTATGAATGTGTGTGTATGTAGAGAGAGAGAGAGAGAGAGAGAGAAGAGAGGATGAATCCAGTGACACTATTGTAAAACTAGCTAATCTTTTGCATCTATATTTAAGTGGTACTCATATTTCAAAATGCCACCATTAGATTCACACATTCATGCTTGCCAAAAAAAAAAAAGCAAACAAGGTCAAGAGTTATCCTATCCATATACATTGACAAATTAGGTTATTAAACAAAGAAATGCGAAGCTATCGAGTAGCAATTAACAACAGATCAATTTGACATGTGTGTAGATATTTAAAGACCATATAAATCCAAAAATGGTTTTCAAAACTAGAAAAAGTTATTAAGAGATGCATGAATAATGGTTTTACACTGGTGTCAATAGATCCCTCCTATATATAATTTTGTATATACATATACTTCCTACATGTGCACATATGTATATTTTTATATTTTGTGTGTACTACGTATGTTATTTATGTACTTTGTACCAATGCTATTAGAAAAATGAATTTAATTGTAACCTGTAACAAATTCTTGAGGGTGCAACTGCATTTGCAATATTGCCCTTGAAAAGTAAGGAGTAATCATTAGAATGGAGACCTATGATGAGAAAAGGAGCAACAAGTTAATAACAAATATGCTTGTCTAGATACAGCACCAATAAAAGTCATATTCATAAACTGCTAATGTTCAATAATTATGCTACCACAGAGCAGTTGCAATATGCAATAAATTATATACTATATAGCCCACCACTTAGGGTCCGTTTGGTTGGAGGAGTGAAAAAGTGGGAAGATAGAAAAGATTTAGTTTTCCCTCATGTGTGTTTGGTTGGAGGGGTAGAAAAGTGGGAGGGTGGAAAAATTTTTTGTTTGGTTGGAGAGAAAAAGGGGATGATGGAAAATGTAGTTTATATAAATTGATTATTATGTCCTTGTTATACAATAGTGGGAAAGTGAGAGGAGTAGGTGAGTGTAATAAAGTGGGGGTATTTGTGTAAAATGCATTTCTCATCACTTTTCCCTCCTCATTTGGGAGGATAAAGAAAGTGGGCTCAGGAGGGAAAACTTTCTCCCCTATTTTCTGTCTCTCCTATTTTCCATCCTCCCTGTTTTCACCCCAACCAAACACACCCTTAAAGAGGAAAAGAAGCTGGGATCCTTGCCAATGGCCCTTGGGTCAAATGGCAACTCCACCCCCATGTGACTGAGATGGGAGATGGAGTGTGAGAACTTAACAATTAGGAAAAGAAGAAGCAGACAGGCTCTATTTTAGGCAGCTTGCTTCCACCAGCAGCAAGCATCTGTTGACCAGTCTAAGTTGTTGCAAGTTATTTACAGTTAGGCATCAAACACTAAGTACCTTATAATGACAGGAATTAATTATATATATTGCGGGTTAGTAGCTATTTTGATAGATAGAGCACTCAAAGCATAGAATGTAGGAATCTACAAAATGCAGAGATGCTTGTTTCTACCCTATGCTCTTTACAAAATGAAAATTAAAAATAAAACATTGAAAGAATTATCAAATGTGGTGGGCAGTAATAGTGACCTTACATTGCTCATTTAAGGATCATTTAAGATAATGATATACATAGAGCACAGATATTTCTCTTTTTTTTTTATAGGTAATAAGAGTATTATTAAAAAAACTATAAAACTAAAGTAAGCAAATACAAGGTGTTCATGATGGTGAACACAAAGAAATGTAACAAGCAAACAATCAGCAACAAACAACAAGTAAAAACTTAAAATGCAATACTAAGAGAAGAAATAAACTCCAAGATAGTAGAGCAATCCGAGAAGCCCCAACACCTAGACCAATCAAATAAAGTCTTTTGGCATAGAGCACAGATATTTCTCTTACCCCTAATCCTTCTACTTTTATTTTTCAGTTACCAGTTGGATCTTATTCAATCTAAGACTTGCTTTGCATATATTTGGGTTTTCCCCTCTCGCATATTTCAACAAATTCTTAGCAGAAGTTACTACCTACTTCTAAAGCTTAATTAAAATAAAATAAAAACCTTAAAAAACGAGAGGATAATAATCATTTTAAAAATAAATAAAAAAAAGATGAACCTCAAAATGCATGATGGCAGATAAGAAATTCAAGGTCATACTAGCCCAAAAACTCCAACAGGCCATGCTTCAGCGGCTGCACCAATGTCTCCACTTCGCAACGTCAACCCTATCAAACCACCCAAAAGTAAATAAAGATTTAAAACTAAACACGTTTATAGTGAGATGGCCATCAATATAAACATTAAAAATAATAATGCTAAACTCAAACCTGAGATAATAAATATCCCAAATGTGCTAAATTTTGATAGATAATATCTATCTGCAAGACAACCAAGACCCGGATTTGCAAGTCCTAATAGTACTCCACCGACAAGAGCTGCACGAAACATTACACAAACCAACAAATTTCTAATCAATAAAAATGACATGGTACTAACACATTAGATTAGATAGCCTCAAACGCATACAAAAATTTTGTACATCACATCACATTACCTAATGGAAGAAAGTTTTTCGAAGCGAAATTCAACAGCGGTTTTGCCCAACTTAACCCACTTGCTGAACCCGAAACCCGATCAACTTTATCCCCATTACCATCTCTCTGATGCACAATTGAATCAAAATTCCTTTAAACAACAGTACAAAATCACATGACCAATTTGTGACATTTCAGTCTAAACTGCCAAAACAAGAAAATTAGGCAACGTGCAAAAGATGCTTCCAAAACCAATTTGCTTGACTGATTTTCAGAAGTGAATGGAAATTGTAAATTCGATTTTATTTTTTTCCTACATTTTCTCGGTAACCAAACAGATAAGAAAAGCAAGTAATTGAAAGAAATGGAATTGGAGGAGGCCGAACCTGTTCGGAGCGGTCCAAGGCTGTGATGGGTCTGCGAAATGAGCGGTCGCGATTGAAAGTGATGGAGGGGATGTGGAACAGAGCGCGATTCGAAGGGAAATGCCGGCTCCGGTGACGAAGCGACGGCGTTTTGGTGGTTGGAGGAGTAAGAATTAGGGTTTGAAGTGTTCCCGCCATTGGAACGGTACACAGTGTACTGTACATTCACAGTCAGCGACGAGAGAGAGCGCGTGTGAACTGTGTGTACTTCAAAATATTTTGAAATTTTCAAATTTCGGTGAAATAAATATTGTATGACACGGCGTTTGCCGAGTATTAAAAAATTTTAAATCCAGTTTGTTATTTAATTTTATTTCGAATACCAGCCGAATTTGAGCTCATCACTAAAAAAAAACAATATTTTATTTCTAACACAAGCTAAATTTGAGTTCATCACTAAACAAACAAAGTTAAATATTCAACTTAGTTCATTTTTTATTCTCAAAAAAAAAAAAAACTTAGTTCATTTTTTTGTCAAACAAGTTTGAGCATGTTCTCGAAACTACTTGATTAATTTATTCTTTCATTATATAGTAAAACTATTTTATCCCTTCACAAATTAATGAATTTTTAGTTTTTTACTACAAATGGACTAATTATATACTAATATATAAACTACAAATAATAATTTAATATCATATGAATTTATTTATAAACAAACTTACACAATCCGAAATTAAGTCTATAAGTATATTTTTAAATAATTGTACAAATAAAAATATAATTATATATAGTTAAATCGATACTTAATGTTCACGAGCTTGTTCACAAACATATTATTATGCTTGAACTTAACTATTTAATAATCAAGCCTAAACTTGGGCTAGAGCTTAGCTTGTTTGCTAAACAAACAAATATAAGTAAATCATTTACTGTATTGAGCTCTAATTTTTTTTTTTTTTTTATAGGAATCGAGCTTGAGTTGTTCATAAACAGCTTGGTTTATTTATATATTACCAACATCCTATACAATGTAGTGCATAGAAACACTTGACCTAAACTTTGTCTAGTATTGTGCACGCACACAACAATATTCATAATATTTTTCATAATAATTGAGCGGTTTTTATTAATTTTCATCTGAGCTCACTATTAATATCATTTTATCATGTATCGTTAACAACTTGCTACACGCCATCTTTTTCATTTGTAAACACAAAGAGTTTCACCGACATTTTCACACCATCCATGCGATTTTGTGATACAGTGGACCCGGTTGAAAACTATCTCAAATATTATGTAAGACATGAAGAAAAAAAAAAAAAAAAAAAATTGTTGATTTTTTGGTCCGCTAGGAGGACGTTATTTATTTCCAGGTGTGTTTGCTTGCCCCGGCAGAATTTTCCCAAGGTGCTATCTATATTATATCATATAATATATTCAAAAACTTTATCTTGCAAAATTTAAATAAGTAGGAAAATGAAGTATCAGGTCGAGATATTTTAATTTTTTGGTCTACCAAAACTCTTTTACAGTGAATTCATATTTTGTTGCAACATATTATAATATGAAGAGATTTCATATCCGTCTTTTGATATTTATGCAGAAAGTGACTTTAGAACCTTAAAAAATGTAAATGAACATCTTTTGCAAACTGTTTTTTTTTTTTTTCAAATAAATAGACCTCATAATTACTTTTGGGAAGGATCATTATTCAACACTCGATTTTCGTGAAATTCAATCTCACCCAAACGGCCAAAACCACTAGTAGATACTTTCTCCCAAAATCTTATATCAACTTAAATAATTTTAATTCATTAGAAAAGTACTGCTAATATATATATATATATATATTTATTAACAAAGTAATTTATTACTTTGTTTGAATTCATATTATAATGTGAACAAAGTACATTTGCTTAGCAACAAAATTTTGTTGTATACACACACACAAGGGAATTAATCTTGGTTCTCTGACTCCAAAGTTGGTGCTAGCAGAAGGTGAGACATCATGGTATGGATATATTACTTGTTCACCTACAATGTCGGAGTTGTTATGAACTTATGATTGTGCTGTGTATCGTACCATTTTGCTGAAGAGGAGGATACTGATGTGGTGTCGTGGAAGTTAAAAAGGGGTTTGGGGAATGATGATTGGAGCTTCCTTGTGATGCATTTACAGTACCAGTAGCCAGTAGGCCTAGTACATGGACAAAGTTTTTACATGCACTTAATGGGCTTGAACGCAAGATCTTACAAATTCCACTTTAAGAATGTGTCATTTGAGTAATAACTCATTGACACTAACTCTGTATATTAACGACTGAAAGATGGTTGAAGTTTGAAATCATAATCTTATTACATGAGAAGAATGTGTCATTTGAGCTATTCATTGACACTTACTCCACATTAATGACTGGTTGTTGTTTGGACTTTGGACAAAGACAAGATGTGGCCAGATCAATTGCACCAAGCCAACGTTTATAGGGCTGCTTTTTTTTACTTTGAGTAGCAAGGTTCATAGGTATAGTTGCTAGTTGATTTCCCATGTTTTATTTGTGGATCAAGATCTTTACGAATTGCTTTGAAAGGTTCGTGTCAATACAGGTATGAAACATCACGTTTTTCACACGACATGAGCAGGTTAATCTCCTATTTATTTTCCCAAAATTTATTGTTCCCTTCCTAAACTACAAAATATCTCAATCTGATTCTAGGGGTATGCCCATTCAAATCAATGTTAAGCCTAGTCAAAGTCATATTCACATTATGCAACATGGAGAGCTTTCTAAGGTACACCAGACCGGTTCATTATTGTTGATCAACATTCAAAGAAATCATGCTTGGACACTACTGATTGATGTCATCAAACAGTAATTCTGCATAGACTAAGGAAAATAGCAGCACTGAAACTAAACAGCCACACTACCATGTGGCTCACAAATAGAATACTAATCTCGGAAAAATCCATAATCCCCATTCAGGGTAATCAACAGGCTAGGCACATAACATTACTCAGTAAAGATCACCTTCCTTATGTGTGTGTATCACAGAGTCTGAAGACGGGTATGAGACACAAGTCAGCACATAACCCTTCTCCATCTGCTTGTCATCCAGAAATGATCCATCTGATTGATCCACCGATCCTGAAACCAACTGCCCAGCACAGGTAGAGCAGGCCCCAGCCCTGCACGAGTAAGGCAACTCCAGTCCAGCATTTTCAGCTGAGTCAAGGATGTAAGCATCATCAGGGGCATCAAACTCATTCTCTTCACCATCTGGTCCAATCAGTTTCACTTTGTATACTGCCATTGCAGACATTTTGAATGGAGAAGACTTCAAGCCAAATCTTTTGGAGACACTCTTTACAGAACCAAAGGAAGATGGACTCTTAATTAAGGCGCAGGATCTGCTTGGGGGTGGAATTTTGGGCAAGCAAGACATTGGGACTCTCACAGTCGACATACTCACAGTTGACATATCCACACTTCAACCTACACAATAAAATAAATTTTTTATTAATATACAAATATTAGAGTCAAGCAAATAACTCTATATTTGAGGCTACTTATGAGTTTAGAAGGACAAATGGAAAGGCGTTCCATATCCTCATATTTTAAAAGAAGCCTCTGTTTTATGCATAAGGATGCACATTTTGCAAACTCTTCATAGTTTTTCTTTACTTGAGCCTAAGATCTAGCCCAACCCTCACCTAGCCAGGGCCCAAGGTCAATCTTGCAAAGCAACTTTTCACATGCAAAAAGGTAGAAAATTTTAATCCTCATGTGAGAAATTAGAAAATAAGCAGCAAGATACCATTCAACCAGTTACAGCATCTTTTCTGAAAAATGCTTCTGTATTTTGATGGAGGTTATCAATGACCCAATAATTTGTCATGGTAATCATCTATAACCAAGACCATTTCCTTTGACAGCTAGTCACAAAAACTTTGCTGTATTTCAAATAATTGAAATACAGTTCAATAAGTGACAACTTCTATATGACTAAAGATGGCAATGCTCACTTGATAACAACCTTCTTTTACCACTTGCAGTTTTAAAATGTCAATCTCATCTTGAATCAATTTCATATCATGTCCAACAAGCAATTCAAGCACAATGAAGTCTTAAATACCAGGAAACACAGTTTGAATGATAATAACACACTTCTCATCATTTCGTTAAACGAAAAAGGGGGTTTCTGATTTATCTAAAACAAAAACATATTTTTTTTAAAAAGGATGTTCGGACATAAAAGCTGTGAAATGCCAAATAATATTTATGGAACAATAAACCCATAAAAGTAATAACACGTTCAGGCTTGCAAACTAAAGAGACATCATTTAATTTCCCCAAACTTCAAAATTAAGTGCCTGTTTCACTGTTTGACATTGTTGTAGGGAGTACACCTTTAGCAGTAGAGCTTTTGCGATATAGATTATAGAGCATTAACTGAAAAAACACTCTTTAGTGTTCTAAGTGTTTGGCAAATTACAATGAATAGCGCTTGATTTATATATCATGAAAAGTAAAATTAGCCTTAAAAGCACCACTTAAAATCTTTTTTGTGGGTTTGCAGACACACTATTTATGTTCTGAAAATAGCTTTAGAGCTCTTAAAGCTCTTTTTTGGCCCCTAAATCTCCACCTAGATAGATGAAGGTTTAGACTCTTCTTCTTTTTTTGCCTCTAAAACTTACAGAGTGAAAATTTTTCTGCCAAAACAAACTGACCCTCAGGGAAAAAAAAAACAGATTTGACATACTATCAATTAGATAATTACCATCAACAAAATAGACCCATAACTAAAAACGCAGCAGATTAACCATTGAAGAAAAATCACAGCCTATTAGTATGAAGTATTAACTATTTTATAAAATAAAATAATAATAAAAAAAGCAAAATTTCGACCATTACAGAAATAATCAAAAACACAAATAAAACTTAGACCAACAAATTGATAAAACAATATTGATCCTCAAACTTGAATCCTTTGACTTCAGATCCATATGGACTACAAAGATTTAAAAAAAAAAAAAAAAAAAAAAGAAGAAAGAATCCAAAGAGTTAAAAGAGCAATATAAATGAGATGGAGAAAATGAACAAGTACCCAAAAAAGGTGAGCAGAAGATCTTACAAGATTATGTGAGAATGGGATCAGAATCCTAGTATGGTGTGATGGGGGCGGAAAGTCCAGGTGCGAGGACTGCGACCGAGAGTGCCCTAAAAAGCAAAATGGTGGTGGGTGCTTTTGTGAACAGTGATGTGTTTGTTTTATTATTATTATTATTATATATGGACAGAACAATGAAGTGAGATGTTGTGGTTGGCATTGGAAAGTGACGTTTTGGGTGTCGTGCCGTGCGGGACCGAAGTTGGGGGAGTTTTTAGCTTTGTTGTATAGTGCACTAGTGTCTGTATTTTTGCTCTTGCTGGAATGGAAAGGTTGGTGGGAGAGAGTCGGTGCCTTCCCGGATCTAAAATCCAAATGAAAATTTCCTCTTTTGTTGGTGGTAGAAAAAAAGAAAAAGAAAAAAAAGGTTGGACGATGGTTTCAGCGTGAACATAACAGCACCCTAAACACTTTCGAGTTAAGACCCCATATTACAGTTGCTGATGAGCTAAGTGAACAGCCACAACGTGGAGTATAAGGAATCGCAACATGTTGCTAGTGATAGAACTCAAACCTATGTCCCGAGACATGTTTTCACAAGCCCTTACTACTAGGCCCACCATGTGTTAGTCAAATGAAAAATTCTAAGGCCACATGATTCACAACTTTTGCACAATTGTCCACGTGGCAGATTATAAGAGCATTAGCATCAGTATGTGTAAAATTTTCTGTCTATTTTAGCATAAGAAACTATTTTTTCTATTTTACACGATCACTTTTACAAAACACTCACATCAAACTATCTATTATACACCCATTTTTATTTAAATAATCATTTTTATTTATTTTTTATTATTATTTTATCTTTTAATTTTTTGTCCTTATCTCTCTATCTTTTTTATTTTCTCTCTATCTCTTTAATCTCTCAAACTCAAATTCTCTCACATTTTCTCTCTATCTCTTTAATCTCTCAAACTCAAATTCTCTCTCTCTCTCTCTCTCGAACAGATTTCCTTCCTTATAACAAGCACCAATCTCCTCCACAAGCACTGATCCACCAATCTAGTCGACCTAGAAACACTGATCTCCACCACCGATCCACTTCCGTTGACCCACAAACGACATCTCTACCGCCAATCCATAAGCCATCAACACTGATCAACCGATCCACAAGCCACCAGTGCCGATCTGTATGTGTTGGCGTGTCAGTTTCACAACAGTGCTATCTATCTGTTGGTTTGTCTGTGTGGGTGTGTTTGTGTGTCTCTGTGTTGGTTTGTCATTGTGTAACAAAGGAAAAAGAAGATGAGGGAGAAGAGAAGAAGTCTGAGTTCGTTTCGGAGTTAGAAAAGAGAGAGAAAAAAAGGAGCCAAATTGAAAAATTAATAAAATAATAAGATACAAAGCTACAGTAAGAGCACTTGCATGAATTGGTGCAAAATAGAAAAAGCGTTCATTTTTACACATTTTTGTTCAAATATTACCCACATAATCTATCTATAACACTGTTCATACTTCATATGCAAAATTGCTACAGTAATCATGTATATTTACACGGTTACTGTAGCTTTCTATCCTATTATTTTAAACTTTTTTCTCTCTTCTCTCCCTTACCTTATCAGACTCTCTCACCCTTTCTTTAATGTCAAGAAGAAGAAGAAGAAGAAGACGAAGACGACCACCAACATCCACCCACTATCACAACTAACCACCACCAACATCCACCCACCATCACAAATAACCAACCACCACCACCACCACAAATAACCAACCACCACCACCACCACAACCAACCCATTACAACATCAATTTAATCCAAACACAATCAACCCAAAATTAATGAAAATCATCACAAACCCAACTCAAAATAAAACATAACAGAAAACTCATTTGGCAAAATACAAATCAACCCAAAACCCAAGCCAACACTACCATGAAATGCTTGCCGCTGCCATGAGAGAGAAAGTGTGAGTGTATTGAGCCATGGAGGCTTGGTAGAGAGAAATTTTTTCAAATTTGAAGAGAGTACTGGTTTGATATATATATATAGAGAGAGAGAGAGAGAGAGAGAGAGAGAGAGAATTTTTTTTTTTAGAAATGAAAAAGAAGAAGAAGATGCCGCAGAAGAAAAAATGTAGAAGAAGAAAGAAGAAAAAATGCAGAAGAAGAAAGAAGAAAGAAGAAGGAGAAAAAGAAAGAGAGAGAGTATTCAGAAAAGTGGAGTGTGTGGTAAGGTGGAGAGACTGTGTATGGGTAAATGTGAAATAATAAAAAAATGTGAGAAAGTATTATTTAAATAAAAGAGGGTGTATTATATAAAATTTGATGCAGTCATGCGGGTGTTTTTGCAAATTGGTTGTGTAAAATAAAAATAAAAAGTATGTTTTATTGTAAAATAGAATGAAAAATTTACGCATACTGATGCTAATGCTCTAACCGTGCATATATGCACAGTTACTATAGCAAGTTTGGATATTTACAAAGTTTTACAAGGTCTGATGCCTGTGTTTTTTATGCTATATTGTGTAAATTTGTGCACTTTTTGTATTTTAGACCCACTGACGCAATTGCTCTAAGTGGTGGGTCCATGTAAAAGTGACAGTTAGTCATTCAAAATCTTTCATATGAAAGTAAGTTCCTCCAGATCTTTAGAACATACAATACATCGTAGAGTAACAGAGTGCGACCACCTCGCAACTCTAGCTTGTAGGTACCAATTCCAAGTACCTCCACGCTAGCTCTGTTTCCCACCTTGATGTCTCTACTCCCAACAAGAATCCAATGATACTCCACAAATTCTACTCTATCTCTTGCTACATATGTTGTTGCTATTAAGTCTACAGTCCATATAGGAGCAAAATTAGCAACAAGGACATGACTAGTTACAAAAACATGGTGAGATGTAGGAATAGGTGTTACCTTTTTTTGGCTAAGTGCAATCACGAGCAAAATGTCCTTTCTTTCCGTAGTTATAACAAGTCAACTTAGACTTGTCCTTCTTTGCATGATTTCCTCTAATATTACGCTTGACAAACTTAGCCTTCTTAGGCGGTGGCCCAGTAGGTCTCTCTTGTCCAGGAGCGTAATCAGGTTGCTTGCTTTAGGCTTAGACCTTACGCGAGCTAGTCTCAACCATGTGCATAGAACTAATCGGCTTGGCTACTTCAAGGCGCTCAGCTTCAAGTTCCAAGTGACGAGCCATATCATTAAATGTTTTGATGTTCTCATTATGTGTCATGTTTTGACACATGGTCTCCCATGAACTTGGTAGTGAACGAATCACTGCCTAGACTTCTTGTTTGTCAATAAGGTTGTTTCCAGCTAATTTGAGCTCTTGAATCATGGAGGACATCACCCTAAGGTGCTGGTTCATTGTATGTTCAGAGCGCATCTTATATGAATCAAATTTCATTGTTAAGCCACGCAGTTTAGTGGCTAATGTTCCTCCATATCTTAGCTTAAGAGTTTTCCACATGTCTTGTGCAGTTGTATATTGCTCAAATTTACCAATCAGATCATTGTGCATGCTACTCAACAAAGTAAAGCGCGCGCACAAATCTTTCTTGCGCCAACTTTCATAGGCAGCAAGATTACATTGGTGTTGCTCAGTGCTTCCCTCATTAGGTTTACTCAACGAATGAGTCAAAGTCTCCAAGACTTCTTGCTCATTTAGCACATACTAAATTTTTAGCGCCAAATATTGTAATTTTTACCATCTAGTTTCTCTCTTTTGTTAAAGTCAGCAATTGTACCTTTGGAAGCCATTTCACTACAAAATTTCCCAAATGAGATATTACACAAGTCACAAGTCACAAGATCGAAAAATTTGACGTTGGATCTAAAATAAGCTTAGATAATCAACACAAGTCACAAGATCGAAAAAATCGCTAAGCTTCTTAATCATCTCTTGCGCCACTAGTGTTTATTACTAAGTTTTATTTTAATCTATTCATGCAAAATTATGTATGGAAGATAACGCAACTCAACCGTACTCCCACTATTCCATATTTCAATTCTAATATTTACAAAAATATTTATTGAAAATAATTCACCAATTTTATCAATTAACTATTAAGCCAAACATGTTATTACAGTTTAAACTCATGAGAGCAGTTCATATAGGCATCTAATTATTTCACTAAGAAATAATTATTGCTTTGTCACATTAAATATAATATTTAACATTGTGTAAATATTTTTAATATCATATTTCACTAAGAAATAATAACAGAATTAAATAATTTAAAAAATTAAATCAATCAATTGATTCAATTCCATATCATTCAATATTTCTTAAAAATATATACACCACCAATACAGGGCTGCATCATCATTAGTAAATTGGAATTTGCAACCACCCTTTAAATCCAAGAATTTTATCTTTATGATATTTAAACTAGAAACATTATTCACATGTCATGCTACACGCCTAAGAGCAATTCCAAAAAAAACAAAAAAACTTTCAAGCCACAAGAAAATTTATGGCACCACCATCTTATTTTCAAATGCTTTATAATAAACACATGTTCATGTAGGTTGAATGACAACCAAACAACATAACCGTTTCTGACTTTGTGTTTACTGTCCTCAAAACTTTATTTATTTATGGGTTGTGTTAACAGGCATCGCACAGTACCCGTTAAGCACACTTTTTTCTGACATCATTTTTGTCTTTTTTTCAATTCATGTTACTTTTTCAGTGTTGTAAGTACTATTTAAGCTTTTTTTTTTCTTTTTCTGACAAATATTTTTTGTCTTTTCTGCCCTTAGCTAGCACCAAGGGATGCTGGTTAACATTCTCCTTTATTTATATATTTGTTACGTTAGACGCATGTATTTCACTCTGCATTTTTGTGTGTTTAACTGTAATACTAATAAGTCCATGTAAACTGTACTAGGCGAGTGGGACTCTATGTAGTGCTTTATGTAGAGGACAAACCTCTGTAAAGCTAACAAGCTCTATACACTGTGCTAGAGAGAGTTGGTTTTGTTGGAATTGGTTGTCTTCAACCTCCAACCTTCAAAATTCGGTTTAAAACAGAAACTTCAAGTACTTATATCTTTTTCATTTCAAATCCATTTTTAATGTACTATATACCGATTTAAAGCTTGTAACATATAGATTCATAATACGAAATCATATTTTGCAAATAGAAATCATATAAGAGCAGTTTTGTCCTTAAAGTTTCGGTGCTCTAAATTTTTTCAAACTATATCTTATGGCACACTTAGAGATTTGCTATGAAACTTAAGGTAGATATTAATACATGTAATATAAACAACATATATTAATTTCAAGGCACCAAATGCTCAGAATCAAAATTTGCCATTAAAGGCCATGTGAGGTGCATAAAATTTCATAGCATATTAAGCATAAAACACATTTTTAACTAATCATATATGCATATAACATCGAGAACAACTTATAAACACTCTGATACCAATGTAAGAAATAGAGACTTTGCAACAGAATATAAACAATCAGTTTTTCGACATACCTCTCTTGGCCTAAACTGACAATCACATAGGAGCTTCAAGATTGTTCTACGCTATCCAAAGCTAGCCTCCACGTAGACCAGCAATTCAAAATCATTTTGAATTCTAGTTTGTATAAACCACAAACCAAAAATGTTTCTCTGACGATGTTGCACACTACTAAAACACTACTAAAGTGATGCAAACATAACCCACAACCTAAGAGCCTCACAACACTCTGCAAACACTATGAGAAATACTGATTTTGTTTTCTGTGCAGTGGGTACCACTCTTAGTGTTTATGTACACACCACTCCATTAATATTAAGTGGGATAGTAGGCTTAGTGGGCTTAGTGGGGTAGAGTAACAGTTCAAACCATTACTCCATAACTCTTGGATGTTACAATTATCCTAAGGTATACAAAGGGACATGCTCACTTTGGGTGTTATTCCATATTCTTTTCAGTTTCTAACCCTAATAGTTCTCAGGGACATTTTTGAGACAAGAGCTGAAATGCTAGAATGAGCCCACAAAATGTGGTTAAATAAAGGGAATCAAGCTCAAAATTCAAATATTTAGTGAATAAAGGTTAATGGTGTTAGAAATAATTTAGTAAATAAACAAGTTTGATACAACAAATACTATCCTAAATAATTAACAAGAATGTAAAATAGAAATAACAAAATAAATATATGTAAATTGAGGAACAATCTCACAATACTATAGAATCGCACAAAGAGTATTGTCCTTCAAGGTTGATTCGTGCTACCAGAAATAAAACTTGGTGTGATTTGTTCTCTTGGCTAAACAACCCCCCCAAGATTAGACTATAACATCAACCTTCATGATGGACGCACTTCCACTTACGGAGGTTCAAGAACAATCTAATGCTTTTCCTTAAGATAAGTATAAATTGTAGAAAAAATATGTGGGAGAGAATGAGAATTGTTAGGCGCGAAAAGTTTTCCCTTCGACAAATGTGTGGTAATTGGGTGGGGGTCAAACTGAGACTCGATAATGGGCTTGAAACATGGCTCAAAGGCTATGGGTGAAACTTTTAAGAAATTCCCTTTTTAATGCTCTTCGCTTAGGTTAGGCCCGACAAATACCCAAAACATTTCCAACAGCAAACAAGTCAACACAAATGGAAAATCCCATAGCAAAAAGAAACATCCCAGTAATAAAATATTCTAGTAGTAAAATAAGACAAAACTGAATAAACCTTCAGGCGTTGGTGATTTCATCAATTGAGTAGAGTGTACATCTCCAAAGTCATTATCTGAGGGTCCCATTGAGAGAGAATCCTCCATTATAATAACATGACAAAAAGTTTCTATAGTCATAAATACATTATAGCCTTCAATTGTAAAGAAATAGACAAATATTATGGGATCCATTGTAACAAATGATGAAGAAAGCTTAGTGTGAGACGAAGGGAGATAGAGATTCCAACTAGCGCAGCAAAATTGCTTTTATGCTAAGATATGCTCATAATATTTGTATATGTAGTGAGTAGTAGGGGTCATTTTGGTAGTATGAATGAATAGTGAGAGAGCATTTAGCTATATTGTTGGGATTTTCTGCTAAGGATGGATAAGTATTTATGAGTAGTAGTGTGAGGGGTATTTATGAGCTAAGGACTGAAGAGCTTAGTTTTACTAACTTGAGAACTAAGAGCTCAGAAGCTTAAAAACTCATTAAAGAGCTGAGAAAATAATTAGAGCAAGAGAGTAAGTAGAGAAGTTATGAGAAATTAGTCATTCTCTTGTGGTTTGGTATGTCTTGATGTGGGGCTTTATTTATAGCTGATTCAAGGGGTATTTAGCAAAGAATCTCAACTAAAAATTGTCTCAATTAGCAATAAATCTTCTAAAGATCCATCCTAGGATTTGGCCAAGAATTCTTATGTCCAGCTTTAAGAAGTATTTGCTGTTTCAGGTAATATTAACTGGAGGTTTTGACTTAGCATTAAATGCTAAATTGTCCTTAACCAATGAAATTAGAGCATGTATTAGGGCTAGTGATCTTGTTTATCTGCTGCTAGTATTAGAGTTCCTAGGGCAGATTGTGTCATCCCAAGTTAGGTGTCAATCTTGGAGCCCCTTGCTAGAAACTTTGCTAGAGATCTCCTTGGTGCCTTCCAAACCACATTTCCCTACGTTTCCCCATTAGGCTTCATGTGCTTGGTCATGAACCAAATAATACAGATTTTTAGTAAGGTAATGAGCTGTTTAGTAGTAATTCCAGAAGCTTCATAGGTCTAGTTATGGCTTCCTTTAGCTTCTTAACCAAATTTGTTGGAAAGAGAGAGGAGATGACTGATTTCAACCTTCATGCATCAACACAGCCTTTATGTTTTGTCAACATCATTAGAAATCAGCTTGCCAAGGAAGGGTTTAAGCTCAGCTTGACACGTGCAGGGGTGGAGTCACTTGGCTCCTTGGCCCCCCCAAAAATTTTCAAATTTCCCTAAGAGTATATATAAAATTGACTTGGGCCCCCCCAAAAATTGATATCCGACCCCCCCAAAATTATTTCAACAATTCTTCTAGAGTTGTAGTCCAATACAACTTCAAATAAAAGAAAAACCTTGGCCCACATCCAGCCCCACCAGTCAGCCCCAAATCTTTAATAAAACAACATTTTTCTCCTCTAAACTAAACACACTTCCAGCCCAGCTCAACCCCAAATCTAAAATACCTAATCAAACAAAACATAGGCATTCCATCCTCACCGTTTGAAAAAGAGAGAGAACAATCTGACTGTCACGCCTACATCTTGGTTTTTTTCCTTCTTAGTTCTCAATTCACACCTCCAATAGTGTCACGCCTCTGCCTTGGAAACAATCTTCTCACCTGCTCGTCGTGACGCCGCAACCTCCACTAGCCCGCTGACTTGTTCATCACCTCAACCTCAAGCCCTCACCTCAATTCCTCAAGGTATCTCATTCAGTCATTCTCATCTCACTTCTCTCTCTTTTTCTCAACAACTGAACTAAATACTGAAGTCTGAATAGCAGAATAGAAATATTAAATATTTGTATGTGAATGTGTGATATCCCTTTGCCAGCACAACTATTTATGCATATTTGACTTTGTTTTTTTGTGTTTATTGTTATTGTATTCTTTATTCTTGATCCACTGACTCCACTGACTCTATGACTTAGCCTTTTGGCTTTTGTGTTGTTTGTCTCTTGAGTGGGGGCAGGGTGGGGCTTGCATTGTGTAGTTGGGTAGTAAAGTAAGTAAATTATAAATGAAAAAAAATTAATCTTTGGAAGGCAATTGGGATGAGGGCCGTGAGTCTGTGTATTTTGTTTTCAGCCTATACATTATGCAAGGTAGTAGGGTGTTGTTAATTTATTTGGTTTATGTTGTTTGTTTATACTTTTGATTGATTTGTTTATTTAATTTTTTTATCCTAAAAGGCCATTACTTAACTAAAGTTGTATTTATATTATAATTCATGTAAGAATGAATTTTATATGATAATTTATTATATCTCTCTCCCAAGTTAGTTTATCATTTTTTAAATTGATTTTTTTTTTTGGATTGAAATTAGGTGCCAAATAATGAGCAAACGACAAACAATTGATGCATTCTTTAAGAAAAAAGATATTAGTCATTCAAAACTTAGGACATCTGTAGAAACAAATGTTGACACTTTAATGTTCATTGAACTAGACAATTTTTCATGTTCATTAACATACAAGAATATGATGATATATGAAAGTTGATAATTTTGCATTCAATAGACTTATGAATTATATTTAGTATATCTTTACTACAACCCGGCCTCCCCCCCAAGTAATTATTCCTAGCTACGCCCCTGGACATGTGGCCCTTTCTGACCTAATTTCACAAGTTGAAGGTGATTGTAGTGGGTTACAACTGTTAGTCTAGTTGTGCTAAAACTGAATTATAATCGGCCTAACTATTTTAATCATCCACACGAACTTTAGTTGTTGAGGTTTGGCACATGGATTGGATTATTTTGGTTGGGCCTTGTCATTGAGCTTTTAGGCTTACATGTCCCTACAAAATAAATAGTTTTGCCATGGGTTTGTAATATACATGGACTTTTGTAATTGAAATTTTTTGTGGAAAAAGTAAGTATAATTCCCATAAATTTGTAGAAAAATAGTTTTATGAGATGGATAATATGTCATAAATAATTTATGTTTCCCATGAGTTAGCATATTTGCTTGGAAATTTAGCATGCTAAAATATGTTGTTGCCAAAGATTATTAACTTTGGGCTTTGAGCATTATATAATATTTTTTCCAAATAATATTTGGGCTTTAATAGAATAATTGTTCGCCCAAAAATTAATAGTTTTGGGTTTTTGATAAAATGTTGCCAAACTAGTATTGGGTTTTTTGTAGAATGTTGCCAAAATAATATTTGGGTTTTTAATAAGATATTGCCAAAAGTAGTATTTAGGCTTTTAATAATATTTTCAATATTTTGTAAAATATTGCTAGGTGCAGGCTTGGGCTTTGATAAATATTACCAGGTGTTTCTCTTGGGCTTTGTAATAGGTGTCGTGTAGCAATGGACTTTGTAAAGGACGTCGTGTAGTAACGTGCTTTGTAATGGGTGTTTTGTAGCAATGGACTTTATAACGAGTTTCATGTAGCAACGAGCTTTATAAAGGATACCGTGTAGCAACAGGCTTTGTAGTAGGTGTCGTGTAGCAACGGACTTTGTAAAGGGTGTTGTGTAGATAAATGAGTTTGAGCTTTTTATAGAGATAGTATAACTTTATGGCCCAATTTTGGTAATGATATGAGAAATATTTGTGTGGACCTAATTTAGGTAATAATATGAAAATATTTATTTGGGCTCAATATAGGAAATATTTGTGGGGCCCAAAATAATTTATGAGGCTTGTATGTGAGTGGGCAAATGAAATTAGGACATGTGGCATGTGGAAAAAAATTGTACCTCAATGAGAATAAAATAGTGTATTTGAAAATATAGAGTAGTAAAAAAGACTTATAGGAAAGGGTGTGATGATAAATATTATATAGGCTATTCATGATAATAATGGTTTATAATTATTGGTTAGTAATAACCCATAAAAGCCCAATGGCTAGTTTATCCATTATTTCTCAATGACTATTTTATCCTTTATTGCCCAATGGCTAGCAATAATAATAATAATAATAAAAATGTTTGAAACCCATATCCACACCAACAAGTGGTGCATCACAAGAATGAAATCATAGTGCAAAATAATAATGAAATGAAAAATATGCACAATACTTTAAATCTGGAACTGTTTTGCACATATAAAAGAAAGAATAATTTGGGAGAGGTGGTGAAAGAGATAAAGAAGACTCATTGATACTACTATTTTCACCCCTATACCTCAATATTTTGTAACTCTTTCATGGTTGAATGGGATTTTGTTCTGAAGTTAGGGTTTTAGAGGCAAATCATGGCTTGCCTTGTTTGATAGTCAGGGTTTCAGAGGCAAAACATGGCTTGCCTTGTTTGATATGAATGACAAGTTTTTATACTAAGTTTTGAGTGTTCTTAAATGAGGCTTTGGACCCCATATATGTTAGGCAAATGGTTATTTTAATTGGCTTTTGTTTGGATGAAAAAATTATTTGCCTTTTAGCATAATTTATGAAATGTTTTGTACTAAGGCCAATAGCTGCTAATTACTGACAATGTGCTTGTAGCTTTTGAACTTATGCACTATTTAGAACATAAAAAGGAAGGTAATGAGGGTTTTGTGGCAATAAAGTTGGATATGAGTAAAGTATATGATAGGGTGGAGTGGGGTTTTATTAAACAAGTGATGGAAAAAATGGGATTCCATGAAAAATGGATAAAGTTGATCATGCATTGCATAACTTCTGTATCTTACTCTATCCTTGTTAATGGTGTTGCTTATGGTAGTATTATTCCTACGAGGGGTCTCTGTCAAGAAGACCCAATTTCACCTTATATTTTTCTTTTATGTGCAGATGGTTTTTCCTCTCTCATTAATGAAGCTGCCAGAAATCACAGAATAAGTGGAGTATCAATATGTAGAGGCTGTCCTAAGATCACACATCTGTTTTTTGCAAATGACAGTCTTTTATTTTGTAAAGCAAATAGTCAAGAATGCCAAAATGTTATTGATATCCTCCAGTTATATGAAGCTGCATCAGGTTAGAAAATCAATGCGGATAACAATACCCCGGATGATAGAAGATGTGAAGTGTTAAATATGTTGGGTCCTATGCAAGATACCCACCATAAAAAATACCTTGGCTTACCCTCAATCATTGGCAAGTCAAAAGTTGAAATTTTTGCTGAAATCAAAGAAAGGGTGGAGAGGAAATTATCGGGGTGGAAGGAGAAAATGCTATCAGTGGGTGCCCAAGAGATCCTTATTAAAGTTGTTGCTCAAGCAATTCCAACATACACAATGAGCTGTTTCCAGATCCCAAAGAGTCTTTGTGATGAGATTGAAGTAATGATGAGAAAGTTTTGGTGGGGTCAAAGGGGTCAAGAATAAAAAATTTCTTGGGTTAGTTGGAAGAAAATGTGTAAGTCTGAGATGAATGGAGGAATGGGGTTCAGAAATTTAAAGGCTTTCAACCTTGCTATGTTAGCTAAGCAAGGATGGAGGTTGATTTCGAATCCTAACTCTCTGGTGGCCCAAGTCTATAGAGCAAGATATTATCCGCATGGTGATGTTTTTCAAGCAAAACTTGGATCCAGCCCTTCTTATACTTGGAGGAGCATCTCCAATGGGTTGGAAGTTGTGAAAAAAGGTACTCGGTGGCGAGTTGGCAATGGTGAGAGAATTCTTATTTGGGAGGATAAATGGCTACCTACTCCAACAACATACAAAGTAATCCCCCCCCCCCCCCCCCAAAGCCTTTTGATGATTATCCTAGGGTCTCGGCGCTAATTGATAAAGACACGAGGAGGTGGAAAGGTGATGTAGTGAGATCTTTGTTCTTGCCTTTTGAAGCAAGGACTATTTTGAATATTCCCCTCAGCCATAGCCTTCCAGAAGACCAAATTATATGGGTGGGTAATAGAAAGGGAGAATTCAGTGTAAAAAGTGCTTATTATATTGCTGTTGGGGTGATAGATACAATGGAGGAAGGTGAATGTTCTTCAGGTGATTCTAGGAATCCTCTATGGAGAAAACTATGGCACTTAAACATTCCTCCCAAGGTATGTATTTTTGCTTGGAAAATGTGTATGAATGCTCTTCCTACTTTTGTGAATTTGCAAAGAAAAGGTGTAAATAATTTGTGATATTTGTCCTGCTTCTGGAATGGAGCCTGAATCAAATCTCCATGTTTTTGTTAAATGTGAAGTGGCTAAGAGAGTATGGAGATGTTGGCTGGATAGTCCTGCTGATTTGTTGAATGTAAATATGGATATTATAGATATTGCTATGGAAATTTTTGAATCTGGTACATCCAGTGACTTGGAGATTTTCTTTGGGGTTGCATGGGCAATATGGTATAATAGAAATAAAATTGTGTATGAGTTTTCAAGTCAGGTTCCTGATCATATTTGGGGTTTTGCTAGAAATTATATTCTTGAGTTCAAAAGGGCCTTAATAGCTTGCTCTCAAAGCTTGTCTCGGTCAGAAGGAAAGTGGATACCGCCTCCTTCAGGGGTGTTCAAAATCAATGTTGATGGTGCTACATCTGAAATTGATAGAAACTCAAGTGTGGGAGTTGTTATAAGGGATGCAGCTGGTAATGTTCTTGCTGCTTGCTGTAAATATCTTCAGGGTCAATACTCGGTGGAGGAAGTTGAAGCACTGGCTATGGAGTGTGGTCTCCTTCTTGCCAAAGAGCATAAGCTTTCCCAAATTATCTTGGAATCTGATGCTTTAACGGCTGTTACTAGTGTCACTGCAACTGAAACTAGTGGCTGTCTTGGCCATGTTTATCAGGGGATTCATAGTTTGCTTTCTTTGTTTAGTAGCTAGAAAATTAAGCATGTGAAAAGGGAATACAACAGGGCAGCTCATGAGCTTGCACAGTATGCAAGGAAGAAGGAGGAGTCTCATAGCTGGAAGGAAGTTTGTCCTCCTATGGTGATTCATGTTATTCAGGAAGATGGCATTTAGTTTGTACTGTGGTAAGCTTTTCTTTTTTGGCTTTGTTGTACTCTCTTTTCTTTTGGCAATGAGAATTCAGTTGTTTGCTTTCAAAAAAAAAAAAAAAAAAAAGAGTTGCTTTTCCCTAGCTAGTTCTTGGGAAGCTGGTCTTAATGGTGTCTAACAGCCAAGGTCAAGAAAGGGTGCTAGTTAAGCTAAAGGGGCTAAAATAGATTGGTTATAATGTTTAGCGACATACAACAGGAGCTAGAAGCCTCTAATTGGGTGAAAATTTTGGCTATCAAATCCTTTCTATGAACCTTAGGTGCTACAAATGTCCTTAGACCACTTTGCAACACTAATATTTTGGGCTCATGCAAAAGGCTAAAAAAAAAATCTACTCATACTTTCTAAACTACACTCTCAAACTCCTTTTATGTTATATAGACTTAAGCCTTGTTTAAAATAATAAAGTAAATTATAATATATAAATTGGGCCTACAAGGAAGTCGAACTCGCTCGAATCAAGCTCGTAGAAAATATGTTACAAGAATGAGTATCAACAATAGTACGGTGGATATTCAATTTAAGACATCCAAATTTACATTACACTTATTACCCATGAGCCACCCACTTTTTTTTTTTTTTTAACTCGTGAAATATTGATTTTCTTTGGACTCTACATCTGATTAATCAAATTTCAATTAATTAAATAATTAATTCTGTCGATTTCCCTAAAAAAAATTAATAGTCAAAAACCGGAATACACCTATTCTAGAAAATACATTTCCTAGTCCATGCATCCAAACACCCGACCCCGCTTCCATTCCATCTCAAAAACCCTAGCTATCTCTCAGCCACACAAAGTACCTATATAAACCTAATATTTTCCCACTTCCTCTTCCGTTTTGCTCCGCAGCATCTTCTTCTAACCCTCACACCCCAGAAGACCTAGAAATCAACTCCGAGAGATCATCCAATGGTACAAACCCTAACCTTATTGCTCATTCCAGCTTTCTATTTTCCTGGGAAAATCGTTTTCTGGAATTGGATTTTTCATTTTCCATTTGTTTGTTTGTTTTTGATGTTGTAGGCACCAAAGAAGGAGAAGGCTCCTCCTCCGTCCTCCAAGCCCGCTAAGTCCGGCGGTGGCAAGCAGAAGAAGAAGGTAAATTTAGGGTTAGGCTTGAATTTCAGTATTTTCAAGGCTTATTATCGATCTATATTCTGTATGATGGTTATAATAGTACGTTGTTTTTGTTTTCCAATTGTGGGTTTAGGTTTTTGTTGGATTTGTAGATTTTAAGGATTATTGGGACAATGGGTGTTGGGAATTTTAATGATTTTGGTAATTGGGGTTTCGTGTTGAGATTTGGAATATTTTATGTGGTGCTGTTTTTAGGTTTTAATTTGGTTTTAGATTTCTGTGTAGACTCTCATAGTTTGTTTGGTGTTTTTTTTTTTTTTTTGGCTATTATATGTAGAAATGGAGCAAGGGTAAGCAAAAGGAGAAGGTGAACAACATGGTTCTGTTTGATCAGGCAACTTATGACAAGCTTCTTGTTGAAGCTCCCAAGTACAAGCTTGTCACTCCTTCAATCTTGTCTGATCGCATGAGGGTATGTTTGAGATTTGCTTTTTTCGTTGCCATGTATATGTTTTGTTGGCTGGTATTTATGTTTATTTGTTCGTACTTGTTAATGTGAATTCTCTGCATATAAAGTGTAGTAACTACAGCAACTACCACAAAGCAAGCATGCCCTAGTAATACAACCCAAACTGTACACTAATTCTAATATACACCCTCCGAACCCAAGTAGTGAGACAAATGGAACCTACTCTAATGGTCAAATACTGAATTTGAGGACTTTTTAGGCCTCTGTAATAGATTCCAAATAATATCTGGGTATTCTTCGAATTCCGAAGTATTTTCTTAAAATGTTGTTTCATCTTTTTGTGGGCTGTCCCTTTTTACCATGAAGGAAATGTGAGCATCTAAGTTTTTGAATTTTCTTTTTCAATTACAATGAGATTTTCAAGACTAAAAACTGGGGCTTTCCCTTCTTTCCTTCGTTAATAATGTCACTGCTATTCGAGTTTGAATAAGTAGCCAATGAGCTTTGGCTCAAACAGGCACTCTCTCCTTCCACAAGAATGAATGGAGGGTGAGGTGGTGTGATCAAATCATTAGGTGTATGTGTAACCTACCAATAAAAAAAATATGTATTTTTGTACTGTGCCTTTGGATCTGATCATTATTATCTTTTTTTGTTTCTCTTTATTGTCACCTCCTTCCCTTGTAAAACCAAAGTGGAGGTTAATGCCATGCTTTAAGACCCACTGTGTGTATAACTCACCCATAAAAAATATTATTAGTTTTAGTACTTGTATTGACATCATTCCAGAAAGATTGTGTAAGATGGTGTAAAGGATGAGAAGAGAATAAAGAAGTTATAAAACCATGCCATTTACTCTTTTTGATTCTTGGAAAAGAATGGGTAAAGCGAATGGAGCATTATTTGAAAGGCTAATTAAGATAATAAGTTTTAAAAACATATTGCAGTGATATGTCACTTATAATGTATCTTTTCCTATACACGGACTGAATCCTTTACCCCATTTTTTTACCCTAAGAGGTAGCAGGTTGGTTAGGGACTGCACCTAATGAAATGGAGGTTTCTAGTTCAAATCCCTCTTTACCCCCCACTCCTTGGCACAAAACTTTTAAAAATATCTTTAGTGTCAGTTTTAACTGCTGCGCTGTAATCATTACCTTGAATTTTGTATTCAAGACAAGTTGCTTTGCTTGCCATTAGTTTAGGGCTAAATGTATAATAAATGATGATTATTGATTGTTTTTTAATACTGCCTTGCAATTTTCAGATTAGTGGATCTCTAGCACGCAGGGCAATTAAGGATTTGATGGCAAGGGGTGCGATCAGGATGATCTCTTCTCATTCCAGTCAGCAAATCTATACTAGGGCCACCAATACCTAAATGATAGAATCTTGTTCTCCAGTTGAATATGGAAAGCTAGTTGTTCCATTTAACTTTGCTTTTTAAAATTTTGTTGGAGAGCTATTATTGTCATTTGCAGTTTGAATGTTTAATTTCTTTTGTACTTCATACTCAGTTTAATTTTCCATGGAAGTAACATTATAATCAGTTTCCCAGTTTCCATTTTTGTTATGAGATTTTCAATGTTCAATTCTCCCATATGCAAGCTGTGCACGGTCCAAAAGTGCATGGAATGTTTTAATCTTTAATGTTCAATTCTTGATGAAGAATGTTGATTGTAAGGGGCTCGCGGATTTGTAGCTATTAAGACGTAAATTGTTGATTTAATCTCATGGCCAAGAAACTCATTAGAGTTTTCTGTGCCATTTGTTTATCCAACAGATCTAAAATCATGGTCAATTTGTAGCTCTCAATACTGGGGACCAAATTGACCGTGCGGGCTACTTTATTCTATGATGGGCTGAATATGTCAAGTTAGGTTTATTCATCAGTGATGTTCAAGTATTCAACAAGTATTTTAGGAAAAAGAGAGATTATTTTACATAAGTAGTGTATATAATTTGCAAATGGAAAATAATCTAGCCTCTTTACCTACAATCCTTTTATTATTATTTTGAAATTGATATGCCATAGACAAACGAGAACTGACTGAACTTTTTGCTAGTAGTCATTAATTTCAAGTAGGTTTTAAATATGTGTTTATTGCACATTATATCTTAGTGCACGTAGTTTCATAAAATAAATAAATAAACTGTACACAGATTTTGCGTACACATTAGCTTTTAGCCTTTTAAGTTAATAGTATATTTGTCAAAACATGATATTATATTTGTCAAAATTGTATCTTGAATTAAATTTTTTTTAAGTAGTATATTTGTCAAAACATGAATAGTATTGTGAATCAATCTTGTAAAATACATAAATACTTAATAAAATTAAAAAATATATATAGATGTAGTAACACAATCTATTTGTCCGCTTTGGGCATGCTTTGCAACGTTCGACTCTTTGGGTGGCATGCTTAGGCAACGTCCTCATGACTTTGTCCCCTAGCAGACATGAGAAACTTGTCCCACATTGACTAAAGAAGCGCCCCCCTCATGCCTTATAAGCTTGAGCTCAGGACATGAGAGTACCACTACAACACATGCAAGCTCCAAGGGCATATAAAGTATGAGTGGGGCGTATTTCTTGCCAATATGGGACTGCGGTGTAAAGCCCAAAGGGTGAAGATCCGTACCTCCCATGTCGCTTGAAAAACAAAACCTTGCTGGCTTGGCTCCCCAAAGAGGACAAAAAGCTTGCGGCGGATTTAGTCCCCATAATAGATATACATGTATAAAGGATATATTTACTATAAAATTTAAATATATTCAATTAATGACTAATTTATTTATCACATATGTAATAATATTTAATAAGCTAATTAAATAAATCAAAATAGTCAAAACAATGTCAAAGTTCGTAAAATCTTTCAACCAACCAAAATATGATTTACTCAAAGACTTTAAGGGCCCGTTTGGTAGAGGAGTTTGAGTAGTGTTGTTTGTAGTTTTTTGAAATACGTGTGGGTGAAAAATGTGTTAAAAAGTGTGTAATGTTGTTTTAAAACTGAAAATGAGTGTTTGAAATGCCCTACCAAACGGGCCCTAAAAGTTGGGAAATGTTTAGGTGAAACTCGGTATCCATTTGGGAGGGCCTTTTTTGAAAAGTGATTTTTTATAAAATAATTTTTTTTTAGAATACAGAAACAGTTGGGTTTACTAAAAAATATATTAAAAAAAAAAAAACACAGCACGAAAAAGAAAACTATATTAAACTATTATTAATGTTTTTTTTTTAGAGACAACTATTACGTGAATTTCAGTTAGCTTAACTGGTAAAATTTCTGATAGTTGAATAAGAGATCTGAGGTTCAATCTCCGTCTACATAAAAAATTGATTGGTGTTTGGATCTGATGATAAAAAGTTATCATCAAGGGTGGACGCCATAGGTTAAAACTTTCTTTAAAAAAAAAAAAAAAAAAAAAACTATTACTATTACTAAATGATAAGGATTGGGGAATTTGCAATCCTTGGTTGGGATTTAATCCTCCAAACTCAAAAAATGATAAACCTGTTTCCATTGCATACAATTGGTCTTTTATAGTCAGTTGGCCCTTGTACATGTTGTGAGAGGGTTGTTGCATACCACCTCCCCTAACTAAGCCCCCTTATTCAAAATATTTTATCATTATGAGTAATGACATTTTTAGATAAACTTGTTCTTATTGATTTATTTACTTCAAAAACTTGCATGCTAAAAAGCAAATCCAATATTCACAAGCCAGCCAAGCAGCCAAAGTCCAAGTACTAAATTAATGCTTTCTCAAAAAAAAAAAAAGTACTAAATTAATGAATTCACATGTTCCCGCCTAAATATCCACTACTATTTTGGAGTGCCTTTAAAATCCCCGCCTTTTTATCTCTATCTCTCTCCATAGAAAGCTGAAAGTCTGAAACCCCAAAGTCTCTTTTACTTTTAGTATCGATACGAATTCGCTGTGCCCATCAGATTTTCTACCATTGGAGCAAGCTATTATAGGTAAAGTTAAAATCTTTCAATTTCTCAATCAAGAGCGTAGATTCTAGAAGCAGATAGTATGTATGTATGTATATGTAATGGTTGTTAATTGTTCATTCTGTACTTTACTTGGAAGTTGTATCAGATCTGAATTCTGAATCTCAACCCTTCTCTTGTCCTTTGCCTTACAACTGTTTGATGTTAAGCCTCTTAAGCATGATTCACTAACCAATTTTGTATTTTTGACATCTGGGTTTTTTATTTTGTTACCCTTCTTAATCTTAAGATGCTGAACAAATATTTTTAGACAATGCAGCTTTATATATAAATATATATTTTATTGTTTGTTTGGTTATGATTCTTGTATAAACTATAACTTTGACGTGGTCAACTGTGAGTGGTTGAAAAAAATGGTAAGTTCATGTAAAAGTAATTGTCCACAACTCATAGTTGCCCACTTCAGCAAGTCATGGAAAAAGTTGTGATCGTAGAAGAACTGAAGCTACAAAAGTTGTTATCATTGTTGTATAAAGTGTACACCCCCATTTGGTTTATGTGGTTAGTCACATAGAGCTCTTTCTTTCAATTTTGGCACTCTCCTCTCTGGGCACTCTTTGTATATACAATAAGAAGAGAATTGTTTCATATGGTATGGAGCTCTAAAATACAATAGAAATATCCCTAAAATACAAACCTGATTAAGGATAGTGTCACTGTGTTAAGTTCCTACCATTCTCTAAACAAAAGCTAATATTGTGAATGCATTCTTGTTAACAGCTAATTGTAGCAGCCAATTAGCCCATTTCACAATCCAAAAGGCTAATTACCAATGCTATTTTTAGGAAGTTTTCAAGTGTTTCACCCGTAATTTTGGAAAGTCTAGTAGAGATGTTGCGCTGATTTGATGTGCTCAGGTGTGAAAATATAATTACTCAAGGAGATGAAGATTGACTGCGTCACGTGTTGATCTTTAACAAATTTGGTTTATTAATTGATTGAAAGCATGCATTTGTACCTTTTTATTTGGCCAATTTGGGAAATGTTACGTATAAATATAATTTTACTGCAAATTCAAACCAACAGATCTGATGCCGGTTTACAATGCTTGTCACTTTTTCAGGATATGAATACATCAAGCCCTTCTGTTTTTGTCAATGCAGAGTTGTTGCGCATGCATGTAGGAAAGAAGGTGCGTGCGGTGGTTCACGTTATTCAATCTGACGGTGAAATCACTACTGGGAAATCAACAGATGAGCACCAATTGATTGTGAAAGGACTGCCACATGTATCTCTTATGAGTTATGTTGAGGTGATTGGTATTGCTGAGAGTGACCAGTCCATTCGCGCTGAAACATGGACCAACTTTGGTAACACATTTGGTACGAATTACTTGCAATAAAATCTTTGGTGTTCTTGCTATTGCTCATATATTCATTGCATTCATACTTGTAAATGTTCCATTGAAATCTCATTTGGAGTAGCCAAATTTCTTTAGGTTCTTATATTGATTCCTTGGTTTTCAGCTTACTTGAATTCCAAACAAAGTATAAACTTAATTAAGGATTTTCATACAATTGAGTAACAAATTCATGATTATCCTGTTATTATCTCTCTCTTGCTCCCTCTCCTTGTGTTGTGTTATACTTGATATAGATTCAAACATCAACATGGTGCTACATTTCTGACTTCTGCTACCAGGTATCTGATTTCTGGAACCTCTTTTTTTTCAGACACACAATCGTACAATCAGGTCTGCCAACTTGCAAATGGAGAGTTTAAAGGTTTGTTTCTTTAGGGAGCTGATCCTTGAACTAAGACAGGTGGGAGTGTAAGGAAAGGTAGTCTAGTTACAATTGTGCAAAGTTGGTGTTTAAGATGGACAAATTATTACATGTTTATGGGTGCGAATACTATCCAAAACTTTGATTAAGGTCCAGTATCTTACTAATTAAGTTTTCAGGTCTTGTATCCTCTTAGTATAGTTGAACGGTAGTACTATTTTTTGTTCTTTAATTTACTATAATTAGATAATATCTCTTAATTCCGTTAAAAGGACCCCTTTCTGTTTAAAAAGGCAGGGATCTCACCCTGCCGGTACTATAACAAGTTTACAAGATGATGTGGTAATCAATGTGATTAGTGTCATATTAATAATAAAAGTAAAACTTTAAATTAGTTCTGTTATGTTTAAAAGGTGTACTTTTTAAAGGTTTTATGTAATGAAATTTGCAAAAGATATACCTTATGACTTCAAATTAAAATTACATACATTACAAATTTGGATAGAGGCTACATGTCATGCAACAATGCCTTCGGACATTCCCCCCAATCATCATATTTTATATAGGAAAATGTAAAAAATATTATAAATTTTATTAAATAATCTTTACAAATTGTTGTGATAATAAATGTGACTGGTCCTATCAAAAATTAATAAATAAATGTGATTGGTGAATTTCAAAATATAACAAAAGAAAGTTTGGATTATTATTATTATTATTTGTGATTAATGACATATTAATTTATAAAAGTTATAGTACCTCAAATTTTTTTTTTTTATAAAAGTTATGAAAAAATTTGAAATATTCTAGCATGGAAAAAAATTGTATGCCTCTTTGATGATCAATTGCAATAAAACTATAGGATCAATATTGTTTTAGTAATTAGTACAAGATGACTTGAGATGATATTTAAGATGTTGGCAAATAGGCTAAAAATTATTATTCCTCGAACCATATTGGAAAATCTAAGAGTTTTTTTGTCCCAATTATGTTGATCACGAATAATGTACTTTTTGTCTCCATTAAATTTGAAACCTTGCACTTCATGAATATCAATTAATAAAGGAGGACTAAAACTAACGTATTTTCTGTAAATGACAACCTTCTCTTATGTAAGGCTTATATAGGAGGATCATAAAATATGATGTAGATCCTCCAATGCTATGAGGAGGCCTCTAGACAAAAGCTAAACCTAGAGCAAACAACACGTTTCGAACGTTCACTGATAGGGAGAATCAAAAGCCAAATGTTCAATAAGGGTATGGAAGAAACTCCAATGTTGGAAGGAAAAGCTTCTTTTATAGGTGCGTAGAGAGATCCTAATTAAGGTATGGACTTATGCAATGAACTATTTCAAACTCCCAAATAAACTAAGTGACCACTAGATAGCCATGACGAGGGCCTTTTGGTGGGGCAGGCAGTAGGACTGTAAGATTCATTAGATCAAGTGGGACCAGTGATGCATGCCCAGGAGGCATGGGATTTAGGCATCTAAAAATTATTTGAGCAATGCTTATTACATACCCACTTGTTTTCAACTGAAATTATTAGTTTATGCGTATGCTAAAAACAGCAAAAATTTAAAAGTGGCAACTAAAACTCACCATTGAAACTATTAGATGACAGATCTAAATAAGTAAGTTTTGTAAGGTTTCCAAGTGATGTTGGAATTGACTTAGTAAACTTGTTTCCTGATAGATATAAAAAAATAATTTGTGTGAGGTTACCAAGTGATGTTAGAATTGACTCCGTAAAATTGCAATCACTGAGAGCCAAAACATTCAAGGACTTTAGATTGCCAATAGAATCAGGTAATTCTCTTGAAAAACTTATTTTAAAGAGATCTAAAAACTTCAGGGAACTACTGCTCCAATTAGACTTTGGAAGAGAACTTTCAAGATTGTCATTTTCCCCTAGATCAAGGGTTTGTATACTGGGAAGGCAGAGGAAGAGGCCAATCACATGGCGTGTTGTGTTGTGACACATGACGCCATCCCAAGTACAGCAGTCAATATCTTATGTATGCATGACAAAGCATTGTAGGGGGTTGAAAGGTTCTTTTTGATAATGTAATAGTCGGAGGAGGGGGTTAGGAGAGGAGGGATTTGAACTCTAGATGTCTATGTTGGAAACACCAAAAAGTGCTAGTTGAGTTATAAAGCTATAAAGGTTCTTGAAGAGGAATGTGGCGGTGGGCTGGAATCAGGGAAAAAGTGAGGAAATTGAAGGATAACTGGCTTCCAACTCCAACCAGTTTCAAAGTGACTTTTCCGTGCAAATTTCTCAAGGAAGATGCTTGTGTTTCGGAACTGTTAGATCATGCCTTTGTGCGGAAGTCTAATTTAGTGGATGTGATTTTCCTTTTTCACAAAGCTGCACTCATCAAATGTTTGCCACTTAGTAAATGACGCTCTCTTGGACAGGTAATGCAAGAAGGGCGCATTATGGTGAAGAGTGCTATGCGATACAAATAGAAGAACACTAGCAAAACTGTCAAGGGGAGAGCTCTTGTATTGTATGGAGAGACAACACAAAATGTTAAATAGGATATAGCGATAAGGAGAGCTTTGGAGTTTGCAGTGGACATTAGAAGCGGAGAGCGAGTCCGCTTCTATTATTGCGGGATTGCAAGAGAAAGAGTCATCTCATTCAAGCTTCGGACATTTCATGTCTGAGTTTATTTGAGCATGTTTTAAAGATATGTAATAGTGCTGCTTCAGCCTCAGCTGAGGCAGGGGATGCAGTGATATGGCTGGAGGAATCTCCAATTGCATTGCTCACCACATTACTCAACTACAGATGTACTTTCCTCATCACAAATAAAAAAATCAGCTATCAATTAATCGATTTATCAACAAAAGAAAAAAGAAAAAAGGAAAGGCCCGAGATCCAATTGTTTTAATATACTATTTTGAGATTATTGTAAGTATATAATATATATGTTGCACCAGTTCTAAAATAAATAATACTCTCTACAAATATTATGTATTTTAATAAAATTATATGAACACGAAACATTTCTAAAAGATGCTATTTTAAGAAAGATGGGTTTAAACTAGAATAAAAGAGGATTCAAATTTAAGGGTAATGTATAGGAATTTAAATAGATATATATTGCTTTCATGCTCAGAAACTCTTACATATTTTAGGAAAATTTTAAAAAGAAAATATGTCTCCAATTTTCGTAAAGAAGGAATAATATTTTTACCACAAATATTTAATGATGTCCATAACTATTTTGGCATTTTTATACGGGCAGTAGTACTGGATGAGTGTAACTGTGTAAGCAGCATAAATCCACATATGCGCTTGGTTAAACTTAAAACTTAAAATTTGTGTTCTTAGTTTTCCCCTAATTTATGCTTTGGTTAAAAGACTGAATTCTTGATACTATTGCAGCTCTCATCAGCAGCATTCCAGATGTATGCAGTCAGTGAATTGCTCTACCTAGCACAATTCAGTAGATTGCAAGTAATAACATTTTGTAGCCTTGAAATGTAAAATATTTTGTGAAACTATATAAATCAACAAATGCCAAAGAGCCAACTTCTAAATAAAAAAAGGAATTTACCTTTAACAGCTTGTACAATTTTTTTTTCTTCTTTTTGTCAGTCATCAAAATCTTTATACAATAGGTTTTCATTTTCATCAGAAATCGACCGACAAATATGGATAAAACATGGCGTCATGGCCTACAAGGCCTTACCTTATTTCTTCTTTTTCTTATATGGGCTTATCCTGCCTTTCTTGGGGGATTTATTTTCTGTGAAAAGATCATTGTACTTCTCCAGCACCCTCTGCTTTTCCTCTAGTAATCCCAACATCTCATATGCATCGGCCACTCTCTGCACTATTGATTTCTCAGGAGGTTTTCGATCAAAAGCTTCAAGGTTTTTGAAAAGCTTTCATATGCAATTATGAAAACAATATATTAGTCTAATATAATCTGAAAAGTAGTTGATTAAATCTACTCAAATATCAACTTAATAAGTCTGCCAAGCATACCACATCTCAAGAGTGCATATATAACCATGTAAACTGATAATAGCAAAAATTTAACTACTTCCTTAACTTCAGCCAGAGGTGAAATTACTGATAAATAGCACATCTTCATGTGCATTGAATTTCAGTGTTCACTTTTCTAAACAAAATATTAATGGTGATTATGTTATTGATGTCTTTTTGAATTACTTTTGCTGAAATGAGAATGTTAAAATAAATAAGTGGAAATATACGGAAAGATAGGATCCAAAATGAGGAAATTTGTTTAAAGATGAGAGTAGAGTCAGTAGACCCCATTGTTTAAAAGATGAGAGGGAGAGGCGCTTGAGATGGTTTGACCATGTTTAGATAAGAGTGCCTAATGCACTGGTAAGAATGCCTAATGCACTGGTAAGAAAGAGTGAGTTGATCCAAGTATAAGAAACAAAACCAAAAATCACATTAGTAGAATTGATAAAAAAAAAAAAAAAGGACATGTCAATTAAGAAAGTAATAGAATGTATGACTTTACATAGAATAGTGTTAGAATTATGGTTAAGTGATTAAATTCACTATTTCCTAATAGTTTAAGCTTTTGGGACTATCGGTTATTTAACAAATAGAATGAAGGAAAAGAATACATATGGCTGACCTTAACTAATCTGTTGAGTATTCATAAACAACCCTAAAATTTTGGGACTAAGGCTTGTTGTTGTAGCAGTTTTTGTTGTTTTAATTACTTTTTGCGAGTACGACAGCTTTCATTTGGGGTTACTTGATGGAAGAGAAAATGGGGAGGATGGAGAAGGGAGGAAGGTAAATTGTGGAAAAGGGGAAAGAGTTTTTATGTATTTGATCCCTCAATATTTAAGGTAAAATCAACAAACCACTCCTTTCCTTTTACTTTTATATCCTCTCCCAACAAGCACACCAATGGCAAAGCAATATCCTCTCTACTTCCCCTGCTCATCATGTCCCTCTTTCCATCCTTTCACAGATAATGAAGATTGGGGTGAAGTAGGGAGGGGAAGTAGAGAGGATATTGCTCAATAAACTAGATATTTTCTGGATAAACCCCTTGGAAGGGCTGCTAGAAACAATCAAGCCACTTGTAGGCTCAAACTTTGCAGGACATATAAAAGGGCAGCTAGAAAGAATGGCTGTTAGAAACAATCAAGCCACTTGTGGGCATGCGGCAACATGAAGTTTGACTGAATGAGCTGCTATAATTGAAGTACCTTCACACTTTTTAAGCTTTAGCTTCTTAAAAGGGAATATTTCAGTTCAGCCATAAAATGGCTGCCAAATTTCACATTAATGCATATCCTATCCTCTGATATATCTCTCCAAAGCATGGTACAACTAGAAGAAACCAACATGCCTTCTCCCTCACTTTCCCTTTAAAAATATGGAATAAGTACTACAAACTCATGATTTAATATGATTAGGAAGGCAAACAAATTGATCCCAGATCAGGAATATGGAATGCAAATGTGCACTAAATTATTGAATAATTTCATGCAAGTAAAACAGTAAGTTATTATCTTTCACACTTCATATAAAGCATATAACTGGTAGCAAAAAGGGAGAAGCAAACCTTTACAAGATCCTCCAGCATGTTGTTTCGATGATAAACAGATATCATGAGTCTGCACAGCTGCCAAGGAACTGAATGTAGATCCATGCCAATTTTCTGTACCCAAACCTTGTGTGCTTCTTCTGCTCTATGGTCCATATCTAAAGCCCGTATTAGTTGCCCATATGTTCCCATTGTGGTTCCCTGTCCCTTGCTTAGCATCCATTTAATCACCTAAGAGATTAACAAAGGAATATAACATATAAATCATAAAAGAAACATAATGAATCAGTCTTCATATATATTCTTATTATTGAAACAGAAGTTGAAAATAATTAAATACTAATTTTCTCGGTTCTCTAAAAGAGATTAGAACACAACCCAATACTTGCATGCTGCAGAATTATGAAAATTTTGGAAAAAGGTTGCACAAACATGAACTGCAAACTTCTTTCTGTAAGTCAAACATAGAACTAAACAAACAGGGTGAAAAGAAATTGCTGAAAGTGTACCAGACATTATAAAACGCCTAAAAAAGGGGGGGGGGGGGGGGGTTGATGAACCACAAAAGCCTTTGAAACACAAAGGTGGTAATAAGGATTCCTTAAATATGACTCATTTTATTAATTACTTATATACGACTTTGTGTAATATAAGTCACAGATAGCTAGTCTCAACTGTCCTCAAAGCATAAATATGTATTACTGTATGTATGTATGTAATATAAGTCTAAGATAGCTAATCTCACTGTCCTTAAAGCATAAATCAGATTCTAATAATTAGCTACTCGTAAATGCCCTAACCATCTTAACAGTTGGTTCTTGACCAATATCTGCCGCAGAAATTATAAAGTCTTGACATATGGCGGAGAGGGAAAGAAACCAAACAGGAGAGAGAGAGAGAGAGAAACCCGAGAGAGACGTACTCTTCTGCTTGTAAAAATGTGACCCCCAATTCTTATTTGGAGAAATACTTCTAGGTTTATGCATTCTACATCAATTCTTCCATCTAGTAGATCTACTCACAACCAATGTCTGCCAGCCTTGCCCTCATTCGCTAATTCACTTCAGGTAATAGTCCACATTTCATAGGGACAGTTGTTGTATTTTAATACTTCAGACTCCTTTATTAGTTTCCTTTTTAATTTCTGAATTTGGAAATAGCTGTTGCTACCATTTACCATAGTACGGTTCTCCTCATCTTGTTACTGTATGAAACAAGTTTTTAGTGGCTAAACTTTATGTCAACATTTTAAATGAGTGATTAAACATAAAATAAAAAGCCTTGCTCTCTCAATGATATTTCTATTACTTATTATTCTGAAGACCTGTTAAACTACTTCAGCTGTATTGACCAGCATCAACAAGTTATCTGCCCCAAAACAACTGACAATTTTTAGAAATATGCATACCCTGATCGAGCAGTCCAACTTGTTTTCTCTGTCATGAGAACCAGGACACATTTTTTCTTCTTATTTGGGATACAAAACTCCACCTAATTCTTTTTTGAAAAAGAAAAAGATGAAAACTCCTCTACCTGACCTGACAACCTACTTCAATGTCAATATCTCAGTGGACCAAGGTCCTTTACAAAAGTAGAGGATATAAATCTCAGGTTGGACAGCTGCAGCAACAATGACTGTACATTTCAGTTAGAAATTAGATGTCTAATTATTTTCTTCCCTTTTTTTCCTGAGTAAGCATAAGGGAAACAGACAAGCTGAGAGGCTTCAATGTCTTAACTCTCATCTGTGAGAAGTAAGCAAGCCAACTAGGATTCATTCTTCTTTTGGAGAAAGAAAAAATTTAAAGATTGGCCCCATTAGAACCTTTAAATTATATCAGCACCAACTTGGAATAACTTCAGGATATAATGTTTCAAATCTGTATCAATTACTGCAGAACCAACTAGGAATTTGTTAAAAACTGGGATTCATACATGCAGGCAGCAGTGTGTGCCTATGTATGTATATCCTGGGACAGCCAAGTGGGCAGGTCAGATGAATATATCACCAACTATGCTCAAAATCCTTACCCAGGTAGTTCAATTGATGCAAATTTAATCCCCCATATCAATTGAATGCAGGTCAGTCCAATGTGTTTATCTGGCAAAACCTCTTTAGCTAGAGAAAATGAGCATGAATGCTTGCAGTGACCCAGTGATTCACGTGTTTCTCCATAAAGATTAGTTGTATTGCCAGTAGAGGTTTTTAACTGAGATCAATAAACAAACAAAATTGCTAATAAGACTAGATTAAGATATATAAGCAAGAAAAGGGAGCTAAAACTCTTAATTAGATGACAACTTCTTCTTCACCTCAGTCTTGCAGTTGTCTTGAGAATTTTTTTAATACTCCTCTCCTTCACGTTTCTTCATTTTATTCTGGAAGAGATCTTCTTCTCTTCCTCATTTTTTAAGTTAAAAAAAAAGGCATAATTGCATATGCTTCATTTTTTCATGTGCATGCTTATAAGTACAGTCACAGAAGAAAGAGAGAGAGAATGGCTCATACCTGAATAATTCTATGCCATTGCTGTTCCTTCTCAAGAACAAGCAAAGCCCTCTTAAGAGATGCAATAGGAAAGTTTTGCTCCCATGCAACCCAGGCATCTAAAGCACCATAAACAGCCTCCTTACTATCCTTAATATCAAGAAGCTGCAGAATTGGGGTTATTTTAACAGCTTGTCTAGATAGGCCTTGTAAGAGGTAGAAAAAAAAAAAGAAAAATAAACCCGAGCCCGATCTTTTGGACAACAAAGAGCAAAATAAAATTAGCGTACTATTATGACAAGGAGAAAATGTTTGGGAAACAGTAAAAAACTCATTGACAAAATCAACTAAATGTCATCTTATGAACAAGCAAGAAAAAACTTATAATAACATAAGTGCAACAATTTGCTAATAAATTTACAGCATTTCTCAAGAAAACAAATTGCATGTACATGGAAAAACAAAACATATTTGTAGCATTTACTATATATTAAGAACAATTAATAGCAATAACAAATATATAGTTGACATATGAAGGCCTCATTCACCAAAACATAAGTCGTTTAATACCTTTTTAGCCAAAATACACTATTGGTCTCTAAAATTTAGCCCAAGAGTGATTTTATCCTTGAAGACTAAAGTGATCGCTTTTAGTCCCTTAGATGATGTAGCCAAACTTAAATCTAACACATAGAGACTATAAGTGATCACTTTAAGTTTGTTAGTGACTAAAATCAATCACTTTAAGTTTTTCAGGACTAAAAGCGATCTCTTTAAGTTTGTCAGGGACTAAAAATTATCCATTTACACTTCATGGACTAAAATTGCTCATGGGCTAAGCTTTAGGGACCATCAGTATATTTAAGCCTACTTTTTTTATTGTCAAATCCATGATTAAGGACTGAAAAGCTACTAACTAAGAGTCTAAAGTGTAATTTTAGTGACTTGTACGATAATCACTTCCTAAACAACATAGAAAGTCCAGGTAAATCGTCTAAGCATAAGGATAAAATCAGTTATAGATGAAATCATAGCAAAGCCTTATAATCATCCCTTCTAATGATCATGGTACATAGTGTGAACGGATTGAATTTCAGACATGTTATAGAAAGTGACAGGCTCTGCTGTGATTTACAAGGGTTCCAACAGCTAAAATGCATCATCCTGAATGGAACAATCCAAGAAAATTAAAGTATGACCATACCATAGGATTAGTTTGAGGTTTTTATGAAATGATATTATTCCAAAGAAGTAGTCAAAAACAAAAAAGAGAAATAGTGACAAATAATTTACTTTCCATTTCGAATAAGCAGCTAGGTTGTGGTATATACTGATCAAGAAATGGCTGATAACATCATATTCATATAGCTCATTGCATTCAACATATTTGAAAGATGCTTGCTACATTTCAGTTTCAAAGGTCTGAATCAATAATCATCATCGCCATCAAAAGTTAACATTCACAAAACTTCCATCTTATTAATAAAAGACCATAGACACTCGGCTATTGTGTTTATTTAAAAAATAGATAAAAATTCATATGGTTATACTTACTGTATTCACAAGAAAATTGATCTTGTCCTTTCTCGAAACGTTCTCCCCAATTTGACGCCCTTGTACACCTCCAGTATTCTGATCTGGAAACTGACTCTTAGCTGGGCTGTCAGATTCATCCTAGAACATCACAAGTCATTGAACAATCCATTAATCAAATCCCTTAGATTCTCATAAAAGCAAAATTACAAACATCCTATCAAATTATCTGAAATTTTTGAGCCAAAGCAAAGCTGTTTTATATTAAATTTATATTTGAATGGATTTGGCCAAAACAATCTTTTTTATTTCCTGAATGAGTAACCTTTAATTAATTAATTAATTTATAATATCTTTAATTGTATTATGTAGGAAAGTATCATTTGGTATTATGCCTAAAAAAATACATTAAAACTGGAAATTAAAACTTTGTTGATTGGCTGTGTTTGATTTGGACATTTAAAAGTGCTTTTATAGTTTTCATGTGCATGGTGCATGAAAATCAAGTAGCAAAAGAAGAAAAGAGAATTGAGAAATAAAGTATTTCATAAAATTCTCATTCTTACTCATTTGTAGAGGCTAGAGAAAACTAATGTTGACAATCTACCGCACAATAGAGATACCAAACACCCAACAAACACTGCAAATGCATGTTTTTTTTTTCCCTCGAAAACATAACACATTTTTGTAGTGATTGCCAAACACTACCTTGATTAAAAAAAAAAAATGCAATAAGTAATTCAAATAGATATATATACCTGAAATGATGCCATAGCTTTTGCAGTGCTTTGGTTAGATATCTGAGATTGATGTAACAACATTGTACTGTAACTAGAGTTTAAAAATTGAGGCCTGTCTACTCCTCCACGCTGAGCTAATCGGTGAAGCTGTATGCAATAACAAAATAAGCAAAAAATATAACAAAGCAGAGAAAGGAAGAGAAAGAGAGATGCAGAAACTCACCAGAGAAGACATAGTAGATGATCTCCACATGGCTGTGAATTGGGGAAGCCCAAAACAAAATAATTGTCACTTTTTAAAGAATGCTGGCAAGGAGCATATCACCTAGACAAGGACAGAAATATTCTAACATAGAGAGAGAGAAGGGTGGGGTTAGAATATATTAAGATTCAATAGAAGACTGTAACCTAGAAGACTAGGACTGGGATATTAAAACCCATCTTAAACCCAATAACAAAGGATTGAAACTTATGATAACTTGAACAAATTTAGCAGTGCCGCCCGGTGGCGAAACTAGAAATAAGGGGCTCATGTTCTGTTTGACATTGGCTGCGCGTTTGGGAGGGATTATTTTTGCAATCTTATTTTACTATTTAATTTATTTTTGATATTATTTATGAGTCTTGTATTTTTTTTGGTACTATTTATGAGTCCATTATACTATTTTAATTAACTTTTACCTTAATCTATAATACTTTCAGTAAAAAGTTTGTAATTTCAATAAAATAAGCGGATTCCAAACGGACTTAAAAAGTCAACTTATTTTACTATTTAACTTAGTTTTGCTACTATTTATAGGTCTCACTATATTTTTTGTTATTATTTATGAGTCTCACGGTACTATTTTAGCTAACTTTTACTTTTATCTACAGTACTTTTAGCAAAAAGTTTTCAATTTCTGTTAAATAAGTTGTTCCCAAACAGACACTAAGTTGTGAATGCATTCTAAAGCATGTATTAGGATAAAATGCTTTTTTATTCTTATTTATTAAGAAAATGCATTTGGTATTATGGTAAAATTTTTATTGAAAAGTACTTATGTTTGGATGAATTCTTGCAAAAATGTATTTTTTGGCCAATAACTAAGTGATAATTTGCAATTTTTTTTATATATATAAATATTTAATTTTACATGCATATAATTAAAAGCAAAATATCCATTTCCCCCATATCATTTAAAATATTCACCCAATTTCTACAATTTCTTTATAATTTTGTACAATTTCTCTACCAATTTTCCACAATTTCTACAATCTCCGGATTCATTCACAAAGTGAAGTTTCCGCAAAATATGCACAACAATCTCTAGATTTATACACAAATATATTCCACAACAATCTCCCCAATTTTCACAAACAAAGGGAATCTATGAGATCAAGAAATCAAGTAATGTTCTCCTATAGAGTTCAATACTGTAGACTTTGATTTCCTTATAAGTTATAAGTCATTTAGTGTAGGCAGAGGAAACAAAATTGTGAAATGGCCACTATTTTTCTGGTAACCTAAACAGGCCTACCGCCTACCCATTTACTAAATTGTTATTTCCCCTCCACAAATTTGATCTGGCACCAAAAAAGATATGAATAGCATGAGTTGATCTCGTTTAATCCAAGAAGAGAACAATATAAGGAAATCATCTTTTCTTTATACTCGGTTACTTCACTCTACCTCACCAATAAAGTTTTGGAGAGCTAAAATATTTAACAACCAATTTGTTAATGCATGCAAAACTAATATCTGCTCTCCTTGTAGAGCTATAAACATCAAATAGAAAAATAAATACAATGCAACTTCCACGTTAAGTGACAAATAAATATACTTTAAAAAATAATAATAATAATAACGTAGGAACCTTTCTAAAGAAGAGCCCTTTGGACTCGTCTGTAGCTAGTAAAGCTTACGGGCAATTTGCTTCACTAGAAAAAACTAGTTACAGGGTAACTCAGGGGCTAAGCAGTTTATGCTCATTTTTGTATAAGAAATACAAAATATACATTTTTTTAATCGAGATGACCACAACAACAACAACAACAGCAAAGCCTTAGTCCTAAAAGGTCAGTCACGTATATTTTTCTCCACCTATTAACATCCAATAACATACTCTCTGTAGTATCGTATAAAATCTCCTGACCATCACATTCTAGAATACATTATATCAATGTTGACAGATACAAAATGTGGGTTACAGTATTGTTATTGAGAAACCATTACTAGTAATAGAAACTCCAATGGTCCTACAACTTGCCAAACACAGGGTTTTTTTTTTTTTTTAAGTTGTAAGAGCATTCCCAACAAAGCTGTTAAAATGCTAAAAAGTTATATTTTAGCAACACAAATAACAAAAGCACGATACATCAAAGATGCTAAACTTAAAAATTTTAGCATCTAAGTTACAGTAAGCTGTCAAAGTAATAACAGCATACTGTAGTTGCAATCTTATAAAAAATATTATTTTTTTATTCCATTCGCTCTCTTCTTTTCTTAAAAAAAAAATATTTATTTATCTTTCTTTCTCTTTTTTCTCAATGTTCTCTTCTTCTCCACCCATTTCCATATCTATCACTTTCTTTCTCACTTCTTTCTTTATTTGCTCTCTCTTCTTCTCCTCTAGCTCAAACTCTCTCTCAATAAATATATATATATATAAATATATATATATGTATATATATATATATATATATATATATATATAGATCAGTGGTGGCATGGGATGGTTGGTTTGGTAGTTGTGGTGATGGTGGATGTTGATTTTGGGTTGTGGGTTTGGGTTTTGGGTGTGATGGCTAATGGTAGTTTGGGTTTTGGGTGGAGTGGCTGATTTTTTTTTTAATTTTCCAATGGTGGCTGTGTGGGTTTGGTGTTTTTGGGTGTGGTGGCTAATGGTAGTTTAGGTTTCTGGGTGGGGTGGCTGATTTGTTTTTTAATATTCCGGTGGTGGCTGTGTGGGTTTGTTGGGTTAGATAGGTGCGTTTGGTGTTTTGGGTGTGGCGGCTAATGGTAGTTTGAGTTTTTGGGTGGGGTGGCTGATTTTTTTTTTTAATATTCCGGTGGTGGTGCCGTGGTGGTGGTGGCTGTGTGGGGTTGTTGGGTTGAGAAGAGGTTGCTGGGTTTGGAGTTTGGACCATTTGATGTTTGATGGCTTCTCTACTCCTGCTTTAAAGAAGAGAGAGAGATACATGTAGGAAGAGATAAATAAATATTAAATAAAGAATATTTAAATGAGGTGCTAAAAAAATAGAAAATAGATGTTAAGTGTATTGTAAAGTGGTATGTTAAAATAAATAAAGTAGAGTTTTGAGATGTTAAAAGCTAAAATATTTGCATTCTTTGATGGGAATGCTCTAACTATCATATGCAATAAACTAGTACAGTAGTAAGACTATAATCTATAAGCTTAATTCATATACATTATACCAACCAAAAGATAGCATATCCAAAGCAAAAATAAAAGAACGGTTTGATAAAATTAGGAATCCTTCATTTTTCGAGTGCAAGCTAAGAACATGATATTTAGTAGAGAGAAGTGAAGCAGAGTTTACTACAAGAAAAAATATTTATTACAACAACAAAAAATCATTGCAATAACATCAAAGTCATTGCAATAATTGATGCGAGTTGTTGCAATAAATTTTGAGGTAATAAGTTTGTGCAATAATCACTAGATATTTTAATGACAACTTTGATACAATGATATATATGTTGTTGCAATAAACAATTTATTGTAACGATATATTAATTGTAATAAATAATTGTTTCATATTTGTCATTGCAATAAATAGTAAAATAATTGATATCAAGTTATTGTAATGATATATTCATTTCATGTTTATCATTGCAATATATTGTAAAATAATTAATATCAAATGATTACAATGATGTCTTTATTGCAATAAACTATCACTTTGAAAGTTTTATTGTAATAGATTGAAAAAATAATTGTTATCAAGTTATTGTAACGATATCTTTATTTTAAGTTATTGCAACAAAATTTCCTAATGTAATACTGATAATTATAAGTTATTGCAACTAATTATTGTAAATGTGATAATTTACCACTTTAAAGTTATTATTGCAACGATTTTTAACTTATAGATGAAATATTATGTCTTATACCACTATACTAATGTTGTTGTATTAACATTTGGTGCAATAGACTTATTTTTGTGGAGTGGTTGAACAAAATGAAGCCTCTATTAAAAATCAAACCTTGTGAGTTGTGAGGTTTTTTACTTGTCTCTACACTCACTCATTCCCATCACTTGTACTGTACAACAACACCAAAGAATTGAGAGAGAGAGAGAGAGAGAGTCTGGCAACAAAAGAGTAGCATATGACGTTGCCATCGCTGTCGCCGTCAAGGAAGCAGAGCAAGTAGAGAGAGTCGGCCACTACCCTTTTAAGGAGAAACAGAGAGAGAAATAGAAACCAAAAACAAAAAGAAACACAAAACGACGTAGTTTGTTATTAGTTTTTCTATCTTTCATGTTTTAATAAAGCATTAATCATCAACCATTTTGAAAAAGAAATCAGACTCTATGGAGCATGGACCAAAAATAAAAAAGCCATAAAACTTTAGGGATAAAATAACCCCAAACTTTTTTTTTGAGAAAAAATAACCCCAAAACTAAAGTGTCTAAACTCTAAAGTATAATTTAGTCAAATGAATAAATAAGGAAAATTAACAAAAGTGTTGGCTCTCCCACTTACATGAGTCAAAAATCCAAATGAGAATTCAATCATCAGTTTTGAGATTTTTCATTTAGGCTTTATAATGCGTTTTCTGGTGGGTTTAAGTTAACAAAAGTTACGAAACTAGGAAAGTCTCAGTAGTCCAATAGGGGACTTGGTCTCCAAATTCAAATTTCACCTACATAAAAAAAAATAATAATAAAAAAAACTAATTAATGTCTTGATCTAATGTAAACAATAATCTCCATGGAGCTGAGAACAAAATGTTTTTGAATCCTATTGTATCTATCTAAATTATTCTTCTAAAAAAATCTCAAAAACACCATAAATTTGTAAATTACATTTCACTTGCGGTGTGCAATTAACCCCCCAATCCAATGAACTTGACCCAACACATTAGGTTGGTTTTTTTGTAAGTTGAAAGATTTGCTTTTAAATTTATTTTGAAAATTGGGTTGGATTTGGTTTAGATCAACAAAATTTTAAGCAACTCAAGCAATCCGACATGTCTAGTGAGTTTAAATTATAACTTAACTTGTGTAAGTTATAAAAATTCATTGAATAAAAAGTTTAAATAGTTAATAAAAACCTGATTTTTTTACTACAAATGAACCCAAAGGGGAAAAATTATCTTAATCCTTTTAATTAACTAATAATGATATATAATTTTTTTTTGTTTTTTTCCTCTAATTCTTTTTAATCAACTAATTTTATCCCCTTTTAATTTATTTTCTTCTTAACTACTTGGCTTTTGATCTTTAATTTTCTAGAAATTTTGCAAGTATGGATGTAAAAAAAAGATGTAATCCAATAGTAGATTTGTCAAAATTCATTTCTAATAAAAATGTATTAAGGTCCAATTTTGAAACTAAATTTTGTCATATTTTTTTAACTAACATTATGTGTTTCACGTTGTTAAGGTCTTCCATCTTCGGATATTGTCCACTTTGCGAGTAGTGTACCCATATCATTGCCTTCCATGAATAACTACACCCAGCAAATCTTAAGCACCTTCCGTATTGATATATGGCTCCACACCTCAAACAGTTTGCAATGATTGAATTCCAAGTGGGTGTAATGTAAGAGTCCTGCATACCCAAACCCAATATGTCTACTTGTCTAGTGAGTCTAGCACTCATCATATCAACCAAACTCAGTCAAGGCAAACACCTGAAACTTGAAACCCAATTTGACAAAATGGCTGTGGCCGGCCCATAAAATGAAACACAAAAGGAACAGAGTAAGAGTGAATTTTATAAATAACAGAGATGTTATATTATAGCAGTTACACATAATATCAAATTCTATCCAATTAGGTTTGGTCAATCATATATAATCTTGAGTACAATCTTACAAGCATCTTTGATAAGGCTAGGTGTACAACCATGACTTAATCGAATCTCATACTCCTGCAGGCCTAGACCTAGCAAATAGAGTGTTATAGACCTAGCAAATAGAGTGTTATTATGGTTACACCCATGTGAAAGACACCAACTCAAATCTCCTCATCTACCCATTTAAAAAAAAGAAAAAAGAAAAAAAAGAGTACAATCTCACAAAGTTGAGCCACAACAAAAAGTCATGTACCACTGCCACACAGTCGGTGTTCATAAATTGACTACAAAAAAAGTGATTTAATTAGGGGACCATGGCTGATGGCTCACGTGTTTTGGTAAGGTTAGTTGGAGAACCACCCTCTTTTTTGGTACTAATTAATAATGCGAATGAACGTGTTAAAGAAGAATACTTGCTTTTTATTTCTTGAGCTAACTCAATGAAGAAACTTGTTTTACATTGCCCACGTTTCTTTCATTATGACCCACTATTATCTTTCACTTCTCGTTTTATAGGCCACAATATTAAGAGAGCCTCTCCAAAGACCCGACCCGAGTTACAACCCATGGCAATCAAATGGGTTATTCCCATGTAATTATAATTTGTTGATAATGTCACATGCAAGTTCAATAACCATACCATGTGTGTCCTTTAAAATTATGCCACATGTAGACTTGGCAATAATGACATATCTAAACTGACAATTACTTTATGTGAATCTTAGGGGATATTTTTTTTTTTTTTTTTTTTTTTTTTTGAGAAACAATCTTAGGGGATTGGTACCATTGATTATAACAAATTTTAAACTTTTTTGATAAGCAAAGAAGTTTTAAACTTAACTCCTTATTTTTAGAAAAATGTTACATGGTAGGAAATAATTACCTCCTTATATTACATGTGACAATAATGTCATTTGAACACTTGAAAAAAATAGAGAAGTGATTTAAATTTTTTTTTTAAACACTATTCCCTTAGGCCTTATTTTATGGAGTAGTTATTGGCTAAGAATTAACTTTTTTTTTTTTGCCTAAAAAGAGGACTACCCATGGAGAAGAAACATCAATAATCATTCATCTAATATCAACACTTCAAAATGTTTTCTTCTAGAAATAGTGTAGTTCTTATAGTTTATTTACATTTCTTATTGTCATCTACTTTAATGCAAGTAGTAGTATACTTTAATTCTTTGATGCTTGTATGACATTCTTCAATTAAGACAAGTAATTTCTAACATTTCTTTAGTTGTTGATTCTATGTGCGTCGATTTTACTATCGAAATTGTATTTTTTATTCTCTTATTGCTTAAAAAAATTCTCTTAATTGAGATATTATCGAATAATCTCAATTCTTGGAGTTAAAAATTAATTTTTTTGGGAGTAAAACAGGATTTACAAAAGTTGAAAACAGGTAGATTAAGGTTCCATAATTCAGACCAACCTCCACAAAACCAAAAGTTAAGTGGAAATCTTTAAATCAAAGGGCTATTACCTCTATAATTAAGCATAATTAAGAGTGTTTTTTTTTTGGACAGGAGGGACAGGTGGATTCAACTTCTCAGCCACAATGAGTGGCAAAACAATGTCCTAAGATTCCAATATTTTCTTTTTTAGAAAGTTGGCCCATATAGTCATATACTAATGTATTTTTCAACTGATAAGATCGCTTTAGAGACATACGATAAGGACACAGATCATGTTCTCTACTTTATCAATGGTATAAACGAAGCAAACAAGTTACAAACTATATGCAAAGAGAGAGAGAAGCAGCCTGAAAACAATATTCTAGGATTGGATACAACAGTCCAGAAGCTCTTTGCATGGTTACTAGGGTGAAGCTAGCCAAATGGGAAGTAGAGAAATAGGAGTGCTTTTCATATTACTCTCCTACCTTTATATTTTTGCAACTTCTAGTCCTCTTCAGAAGGCCTTGCCTTCTTCAGGTACTCATATCTATCTTTGTCATATGTTTCTCAGATTCTTCTCTTACCTTTATATGTTTGCATATTCAGAAGAACTTTCCTTCTTCAGGTTATTTTTAGCTATGGTTTATGGTCTGAATTAGAAACTCTATTTTGATTATGATGGTCATTCGACCTGCAATTCCTCACATCCTTGTCAGGGATTGCACTTTTGAGACATAATATAAGTCTTTTGCTACAGTCTCGTATTCATATTCAAAGTACAGTCAAGAAAGGATGAGTAATGCTACAAACAACATTTTTACTGAGGTGATAAACTGTTACTGATTTCATATCAGACCATCACTTATACCACTTTATTGTCTGCCATCGACAACTTATCCCCTCAACCTCTAGTGGAAAAAATGTGTCCTTGTAGACTTATTGAGGAAGGAATAATACAAATAAAGTACAAGCTTCCAAATTAGATGTGATTGGTTTAACAGAAATGAGATGAAAAACTGACACGTACACAGTCATATGCTTTTGTTATCTTCTCTCAAGAATTCCAATTCCACGGTACTAAGGAATCAGGTAGAAATGGTGCACACTTTTTTGTTAAAAATGGATTCTGGTAAATTTGTTCTTTTATGGTGGTGCTAAATACATCTAACTTTCGTATAGTGGGAAGTTCAAAAGGCAATACCTTGGCAGAACAGACATAAGCTTTAAACAAGTGCCCTTCAAAAGACAGAAACACCATAATACCCACATTAGAGGTTGACTTTCATGAACCAAAATTAAAGAGCAGGAATCCCATTTCTAGAAAATTTGATTATTATATAGCATAATGGTACACAAAACAATGAACCTAAAGAATTTCTGTTATTCGCCTTCAACTTTAAGATATTACACTGTTTTGGCATAAAGACTCTTTTCTTTTTCTTTTTCTTTTTTTGAAGAAACAGTAATACTTATTAAAACACACAAACACGAAAGTAATATATAGAATTTTTTAAACAGGCTTATAATACATTACATAACCAGAGTACCACTATAAAAGGACCTAACCAAATGAAATTATTTTTTGGTCATAATTGAAACTTTGAATCTCCCAAATGACAACAAATTCCTGTCTCCACATTGAAAAAAGGCTCTTATATTTCTGCTGCAAAAAATTCCTATGTATATAGGCTTCAATATTCATATGAGCTATTCAATAGCAATTAAGGAGATTGGGAGTTGTGTGTGCGTGCATGCGTGTTTGAGTCTAGCTTATAAGCTAATTTTTTGCTTTTGAACTTTTTTATGTACAACTTTTTTAAAACCTCATTTTTTCTTACTCTTTTTCTCTTTTTCAAAATATAAGTATACTTTAACATACTTTCAGCAAAAAGCTAAATAAATAATTTAAAAAAAAAAGCTAGTTAGGAAGTTTTTAAAAGGAAACTTATGCCTGCTACTTGAACAGCGTGCAGTGCACTCACAAAAATTTCCAAAGATCTCTTGTGCACCATTAGTTGTCTCTGCCATTAGTTCTCACTTTTATTCTCTTTAGGATAAGTAAAAATTCATCATTATGTAAATGCATGATTTTATATTGTTCTTAACTACGTAATAAGAGAAATTTTTTGATGAAATCATTTTTCCTTCTCGTACTTCATAACAATTAAGCTCCATACAACCTTAGTTTTGGAAGCATTTGTTATCATTCTATACTTATCAAAAAAGTTTTGGAAGTATTGTTTCCACCATCCTGCTATGCAAAACAAAACTTAGCTATACACTAGTACTGCTACTCCACAAGATAGAGATGCTTCTTTTCTTTTCTTCTTCATTTTTTTCTTTAGTTTACAAATGCACTCAATAGTTTTTGAACTTGCAACTTCACTTTCCACCTAATAGATCTTGACTACACAAGACACAGTTAAAAATACTTTAATTAGTAGCAAAAGATTGAAAGTAATAGGAGTGCAAACCTAGAGGCTAGAACAGAGTGCTGTGGTACTTTGACGCGAAGGGAAAATCTTAGGAGAGCAAACTCATGACCTGGTAGTAGAACTGAAAGTAATAGAAGTACAGCCCTAGAAGAAATTCAGTTCAGCATTTGATAAATAATATGAGAGCAGACCAGGTTGATTTCATTCAGTTTAGAAAAATTCTGCAATTCCAGCCAAAACTCTTGGATTGCTTAATTAATGCAACATCAGCATTTAAGATCAATTAGAAACATAGGCTGACAGAGAACTAACCCTTCCATCAAAAAAATTGGTGGCTAGAACTACGTGCTCTACATTATAAACTGGAAGCCAGTCAACCAATCTAACATCCTACTTTGTATCCAAATGTATTTGCTATCCCTTTTTAGCTTAAGCTTGAAGCACACAAAGGCTTGCCTCTCTGGGATGCCATTGATAGCATGTGTCAGTAATAAAAAACTTCAAGATCTATTTATCATCATAGGTTTTATTTTATTTTTCTTCTCCCATATTTGTCCCCTATGTCAAACGCAAAGCCAGCTCCATGAAGAACCTTTTGGCATCCATCTGTTCCCAATCACGTTCGAGGCAAAGTCCTTCCATGACACCTTTTCCAAGTATTGGTCTATGCTAGGTAATTTCTAATACTTTTGCAGATTCTTTGCAGGAAACTCACTTGGGAGCAAAAGTTGCACATAGTCATGACAGCAGTTATATTGGTAATAGTGGAAGAAGTGCTATAAAACATAGCAGCAAGTTTGAACATGCCGCTGGATCCACTGGCGCTGGTGAGAGTGGACATAATGGTGGGTCAAGCTCACCTGCACAAGGAGGTAGAAATTTCATCCCAGTATATGTAGCAGGTGCCGCAAATAATCGTCAGAACCATCACCGTGGATCTGGCAACTGCAACCAAAACTCCATAGGAATTTCAACCTTGGTTGCAGTGACCGTGGGGTCTCTCATTACACATTTTTATTTGCTAAAATGAAGAAGTTATATACGTTGCTTCTACTTTGTATGGGTTGTTTGTTGTAAGCTTTTTAGATTAATGTTTTGCTGTAAATAACAACCCTGTATTGTGTTGACTTTGGTAAATGTTTTTCGTTTGATATCTTAAAATTATGCAGATACAAGCTTGTTTGCATGTATTAATTGCATTTGCCTTGTTTAGATCAATGCTTGGTGTTGAAGGGTGCAAGGTAAAGATGTTTCCAAAATAAATTATACACATGAATCCTGAGAGATGAGGAAAAACAAAAACCAGATGATTTTTGAAAGATAGTGTGTGCGTGTGAGCATGCACCCTTACTCGTCCATGCAAGTTCATAAGCACCAACAGGAGTTTGTGTATGTGAAAGAGAAGGGGGGAGGCGGTGCTAGAGACCAGAGGATAGGTAGAATAACTAGTATAATGACCTTGCTCATTTGTTCGCTTCTTTCAATTATGAGCATAGATTGAATCTTGGACTGGACGCTAGGAAGATTTTTCTACAGAGAGATGATAATAGAAAGTGAAAATGAGAACACCAATGAGCTCTAAGTCAAATGACATTCCAAATTGACTGAAGAGTAAGGTCGTAGTTTCAAAACCCACTAGATGCATAGGTACCTTATCAATAAATAAAGTGAAAAAAAAAAAAAGAAAAAAAAAAAAAAGAGAGTAAAACCAAGAATTCTGTAGCTCTAATATTGTTCAGAAATTTTAGATCTTGTCATATGAACCTGTGTTTAGCCGTGTTGAACACTCCAGCAGTTTAATCATTATAACTAATCAAGCCTTGTTGAGGATCTATAAAAAAAAATACTAATATGCGTAAATGTGCATGTTTGTGCACCAATTTGTTCAGTTAATATAATACATGGGTCAAAATGTATTTTAGACGATTTGTTTCTAACTGCATCTAGGGCTGTCCAACAGGTCCAAGACCCGACTAGACCGACCAAATCCGACCGACCTGAAGCCCAGCGGGTCAACCTGAAGCCCATGATCGGTCGAGTTCAGGTCCTTCTCTAAGAAAACCTGAATATTTGGTTCGGGTAGCGGGTTAAGGGTTTAAAAACCCGTATAACCCGATCCGACCGAAAGTTTTAGAGTAAAAATATATATATATATATATCTCGGTTCTTTTGAGGTGAGCATGTGAGACTGAGGATGATAAGACTAAAGCACTATCAAATTGAGAACTACACGCATCTAGAGTCTTACACACAAAAGCAAAAATCAAATCACCAGAAGACAGAAGCTCAGAACGGCTAAAATTGAAATGGAAATCAGTCTTCCATAGTTCCACACACAAGCCTCAGGCTTCAGTCCCATCTCAAACACTGTTCTCAGTATCTCACTCTCTCATAAATCAAAATCTCACTCTCAATCTCACTCTCCATTCTCTCTACTCTCAATCTCAAGTCTCTCTAGTCTCAAGTCTCAACCCTTCACTCCATACCCTCCACAATCCAAACCCTAGCTGTTGCCGCCGTCGCCTCATCACCACACTCATGGCTTCGCCTCACTTTCCACCATGGGTTAAGCCTTCTCATGCTCACAGATCAACTTCTTAGTCTCAAGACTCTCAGGAATATTTTCTTCCTTTTTCATCTATCTTTTTCTCTATTTTGAGATATGGGTTTTTCATCTTGGATGTGGATCGGTGGGTGTGGGTATGTGGGATGTGGATCGGCCAAGGTGGGTGTGGGTATGGTGGGTGTGGATCGGGCAAGGTGGGTGTGTGGGTTTTCCGAAATGGGGATTGGGTTATGTGGGTAGATGGGTAGCTTGGATGTGGATCGGAGCTCATGGAGGAGGGTAGCTTGGATGATGGCGGTGGTGGATCGGAGACATTTTTTTTTATAAATAATGTAAGAATATTATTAATAATAAAAATTGCCAAACTGAGTACATTGGGGATATACTATGGGGGCACAAATCAAGAGACAAAAGAACAACGGTCAAGAAAAATAGAAAAGGAAGAACAAGAAAAATGAGAAAAAACCACACTCCATTCAAAGAAAGTGTGTAAGAAAAAGGATTTAATCTCCAGCAAAGAGCGTTCGCAACCCTCAAAACTTCTAGCATTCCTTTCACGCCAAATGCACCAAATCAAGCAGTGAGGCACTAATTTCCAAACATCAATGTGACGATGTCGCGCAAACTTTCCTTGCCAAGCCTCAAACAACTCAAGAACAGTATGAGGCATAACCCATTGAATACCAAACAAGCAGAAAACCAAAGACTACAACTCCCAAGCTATGGAACAATGAAGTAGAAGATGATCCACTAACTCCTCACACCTCTTACACATATAGCACCAGTCAAGCACTATCACTCGCCTTTTATGAAGGTTATTTGTTGTTAAGATCTTATCTAAGGAAGCAGACCAAGAAAAGAAAGCTACCCTTGGAGGAACCTTCGATTGCCATATCATTTTCCATGGAAAGGAAACAAGATTAGGAGGGTAGAAAGAACTATAATAACCTCTAACCTCAAAACTTTTATTCCTTGCAGGCTTCCAACAAACCTTATCTGGGCCAAACCCCGCCACTGACGAAGAATATACCAACTCCATAAACCGGTCAAATGCTTCTTCTTCCCAATCTTGTGGTGGACAACGAAATTGCACATTCCAATAAAATCTCCCAGCCGACCAACCCATAACTTTAGCCATCGAGGAATCCTTTGACCTACTAAGACAGTAAAGCTCCGGAAAGGCCTCTTGGAGGGTACAATCCCCACACCACACATGCTTCCAAAATTTCACTCTAGTACCATCCCCCACATCATAAACAAGAAGTTTAGAGAAGTTCAACCAGCCACTTCTAATGTATCTCCACAAGTTGACCCCATAAGGACTTGTCACCTTCTTCGTACACCAACCACCCCAAATGTTCCCATATTTTGCCTCTATAACCCTCCTCCATAAAGCATCAGTCTCCGAGCCATACCTCCACAACCATTTACCTAGTAAGGCAGAATTAAAGGTACCCAACCGTCTAATACCCAACCCCCCAACTTGCAAAGGCCTACAAACCTTGGCCCAATTAAGTAAATGAATTTTAGGTTCACCTCCAATCCCATTCCACAAAAAATCTCTCTGTTATTTCTCCATACGTTTAGCCACCTTACCTGGTAAAGGAAGAAGGGAAAGAAAGTATGTAGGTAAAGAAGATAGTGAGCTTTTAATGAGTGTCACCTTACCCCCTTTAGATAAATACATTCTCTTCCAACCTGCTAATCTCCTCTCCATTCTCTCTAGGATAGGATTCCAAACAGATAAGTCCTTAAATTTTGCACCTAATGGAAGGCCCAAATATTTCAAGGGTAGAGGAGACTGCCCACACCCCAACATACCCACCAAAATCTCCAAATTGGGTACCCCACCAACAGGTACCAACTCGGATTTCCCCAAATTAATATGAAGCCCTGACACCTCCTCAAATCTAGCAAGAATCGCCCTCAGATTAGCAATTTGAGAAGGTTCAGCATCACAAAAAATTAGAGTGTCATCTGCAAATAAAAGGTGAGACACCATCACTGATTGACCAGCCGTACTACTCACAAAAAAACCTGAGAATTCCCCAGCGGAGGCAACCACATCCAACATACGACTTAATGCCTCCATCACAATATCAAACGATAATGGAGATAAATGATCCCCTTGCCGAAGCCCCCTAGAACTTCCAAAGAAATCAGTTGGGCTACCATTGGTCAGGATGGAAAACTTTACAGTTAAAATGCAATACCTTATTCATTTTCTCCATTTCTCTGAGAAACCACAACGCTGCAACATATACATCAAAAAATCCCAACTTACATGATCATACGCCTTCTCCACATCCAATTTACACAATGGTGGATCGGAGACATGCAGCGGTGGAGCATGGCGGTGAGGTTGAGTGGGAAGAAAAGATGGAGAAAACTCACCATTGAGTGGAGGAAACGGACGGCTTGGGTGGTCGGAGCTAAGCTTTGTCGCGTCAGTGCGTGAGGTGGTGCCGAAGCAGTGCTATTGCCGAGATGGATGAGTGGTCACAGCTAAGCTTTGGAGAGAGTGTGTGCTAAGAGTGAGCCGTGTGAGGAGTGACCCAATTCGAAGCCCAAACCCGCCTAACCGACGAATCCGACCCTTTCAACCGATGACCCGAACCACTGGGTCCGACCCATATATCGAGTCGGTTGCAGGTCACATTTTGCTAAACTGACCCAGTCAGGTCGAGTCCGAGTCAGGCCCAAACCCGACCCGACCCGACCTGTGGACGGCCCTAACTGCATCAGTGATATGCATTAGCAAAAGACTTGACTCAAAAAGAACGGTGCATTCAAACCAATATTGAATCCTAAGGGGCATAGACAGGGATTTCTTCGTGTACAGAGTACAGACCAAAACTGACCTAAGACCTTAATGGCATGAGCATTATGGTTATTTTACTAAAAGTCCAACTATAGTTCATCTTAGCCATCCATGTGTCCATGAAGATCATTAAATATCAGCCATGCATCTGTTTGAAGAATATTCCGAGTATTTAAGGACAGTTTGAGAAATACATGGTACAATGTCCTTGAGGTATTGGCAGAGGCTGAAGACAAACCAAAGGTCAAGACAAAGGCTCAAGGACTTGTTGCACTATGTTGGCAAGAAGAAGAGTAGGTCCACATGCAAGCTAGGACCCAATGTTGTGTACACTAGCAAGATGAGAGGTTGGATACAACAAAGAAAAAATTATCTTATGAGATGGTCTTATAAGATATCTCACAGCATGCGTGGGTCTCACATGTTGTGAAAGAGATGTCTCATGAGATACCTTCTCCAAACAAAGAGGTGAGTGAGGGGTCGCTGCTGCAGGTTATAAAGAATGTACCCTAATACAAACAAGAAGTCAGGAAGCCTTTAGCACTATGTGATGCCCCACTAACACCCTGAATTGTGCACCACTACCCAGCAGAGAACAGCGTGGCAGAATGCTAAGGAATTTGTAATAATATTATATTTGCATCCAATGAGAGCCTTACACCTATAAAGGGATCACCTCTCCCCTTAGCCTATAAAAGGGTATGGGTTGATCCCCACAGACACAAGTTAACAAAGAGCTAGAGAGCACAACACACTCACTCCCATAGCTCATTGTGCACATTATACTGTTCTTGTTGCTTGTCATTTTTCGTCAAGTAATATGATGGCTGGAAGTAGAGTTCTCTCTACTTCAAAACCATGGTTTTTCACCCCTTGTGCTCAGGCAAAGGGGTTTTCCATGTAAATATCCTATGTCTTTTGTGCTTTCGCTTTCCACCAATATTTGAGCACGCCAACAACAATTGATCACATTGACACATCGGGGGCAACCAAATATATGGGTAGTCCATTAGCTTAAATCCACTACCACGTACACTTCAGTACCACTAAGTGAGAGAGGTATAATTTATACAACAAGCTACCCTTTGTAATAATATTCCATAATAGTTCAATCATATTACTAAAGCCAATTCCCGCTTCATTAGTGTACATCTAGCACACCTGGAATTCCCTAATATTCTGTATATATGTCAGTAAAATTGCATGTGAAGGCATAATCTTACAATTATCAAATTGAATCCAAGAAGATAAGTTACCAGAAAATGTAAAAAATGTGACGAGTTAGAAATGAGTGAGTTGCTCAAGTTTGCGAGCTTGGAAAAACTTGCAGCGTCCTTTACCACTTGATTCAATTTCTTCACTCTTCCTCTTGGATGAAGTTATCCCAACATTGCTTAATTTCAATTGCCTCTTGCCATTACTACTGCTAGAACCATCTTCATCCATTTGATCAGATTCCCTGTGGAAACAACCATAAAACTAAAATCAAATGAAAATTGACATAAAGGATTCAGGGTGGAAAAGGGGGTGTAGGAATGGTTGTTGATAAACTGCACAAATATTGCACCAATGCATAGTTATAAAATTCTCAGTATCATACTGATATCATTTTTTTGGTTATAAGTAAAGATATTTCATTAAAACACAAGATTACTTCATGTTCACAATGATGAACACAACATAACCTAAAATAATTATGCACAAGAGTAAAGTGATTCTATAATCTAAAAGGGAAATGCTACTTGAAAGACCACACATTAAACCAATCAAACAAATTTCGAATTAGTAAACTCCGACATTAATGTTGTAAGTCATAGAGGTGCATCCCTCTTCAATGGAAAGTGGTTCTAATTTTCTACTGATTTTGGTTTTTTCACGAAAAAGTGAGAAAATAAAAAATCAAACTGCTAGTTCATAAAGAGCCTGTTGAAGTCTCAGATAATCCACAAAGGTATTCGTCATGAAATTGGGCACAACTAAAAAATACTTGCTCAAGAAGATCTTCTGATTGAACATGAAGTTGACACCTTTTAGTCATAGCTATGCCCCTAATAAAATCTCCAGTAGCAAAAGAGAACCAAAAAAAAAAGGACAAACAAAGCTCCCTCAAAGGGTAATCTTATGAACCACCTGACTTACTTTTTTATTTTTCAGAAAGACAGTTTTTGATAACTGTTTTTTCTAAATTAGGGTAACTTCAAAACAACACTTCCAACAGCACAAAGTGAATTTTTTTTTTTTAGCAAAGATAATCAAATAGAAGGGAAATGAAGTAGAAGATACCATGAAAATACATTAAGAAAGTTCATCATTCAAGTGAATTATCAAATCAAATAATTTAACACTCCCAAGGTTATGCAATTGGCCACCAACAGATGACAAGGTTGCTAATTAAAAATGGGATGCTCCAGAACTCTTAAGGTACTCATATGTTTGCACAAGAAAGTTCTAACATGCATCAGCTTTGGCTCAAATCGATAAAGGTATATCTGAAGTTCCCTTGCTTGGCCGCACAGAGAGAGAGCCTCAAGAAAATAAAATAAAGTTCTTGGCTCAACTCAATAAAGGCACATCAAGAAAGTTCCTATTATTTTCTCATTCACTCCAAATGTAAGATATTAAGAGTTACAGAAAATGAAATTTCCTATTAAATGGAAAATATAATAATGTTAAGTCAGTCTTCTATTGCAAATCAATAAGGACAGAAAGAAAGAAAAAGAGCGGGGGTTGATTGAGTTGATGCCATCCTTGATCAGTCTTTAATAAATGATAGAAAGCAATATGATTAGAAATCCATAGTGTCCTATATAACTTCTAGACCTGGTAGAAATCTAAATATCTATATGAACTATAAAAGAAACCAGACTAACAATTAATGACTTTAGTTGCAAAGGAACTCAGCAAACTCAAGCCTGGTTAACCATATACAGGCTTAGACCTAAAAGTAAGTATTCAGTATAGAAGGATAACAAAACTGACACTACATTGCTAAGGAGATCAAGAGTCATTGCACAGGCTACTGGATCCTAATCAAGATAGTTAAAGAGTCCAATAATGCCCTTCATCAATTTATAGTTACTGGAGTGTAGGACATCCTCCACCGTCTTTAAATATCTTGCATGCTGTTATCTTTGATGTCTTGTTTTATTTTTATTTTTTAAAGTTGCATGGTATTCTTTCACTGCTTGTACTGACTTCTGACTATTCTGCTTGAAGCCAGACCGATACAGCCAAATTTTTACTTTGGCCTTGGATTGGTTTTGGAAAAAATAGGTTCTGAAGAAACTGTATATGGCTTCTTACAAAGTATGTCAATAAAATCTGTATTTGATCTTTTAATATCACATCACCCTAGAGTCAATAACAATTATAATAGAATTAGGTATGCCTTCATAGTATGAATCATGTGTGATCTAGATTAAAGAACAGGTAACAATACATATGGCCATTGACAAATGGTATATACATGTACAGGTACATGCTCAAGATGAATTAATGCTAAAACGATAGAAACAGAAATTTCCAAGAGAATGGTAGAAGAGGACTGACCATAAGACTTCAACAAGGTTCTTGAAGTAGGGAGTGCAGGTACCCCAACTAAAACGGACCAATGACGGGAATCCAAAAATAGGGTGTTTGTGATTCTCTAACCAGGCCTTGGTTTCAGGATCTATAAATGAAAACAACACCAGATTCCTCATACTACAATAACCATCCAATAGTAACAAACAACATATAGAATAGAGAATTAGAGCATTTTTCACCTCCAGGGTATCCAGAACCAAAGTTTCTTTGGATGTTATCTGCTGTTTCATCAAGCACCCAGTCTCGCACAGCTCTATCTCTTGTGACCTGCATGATTGAATGAAAGATAATATCAGAAGAGGTCAATGTATATTTTTAAATGGGAGGTAATTTGGAGGAGGTAATAACCTTTGCAACTATGCTTGCTCCACTCACAACTGGATAAAGACTATCAGCCTTCTTTGCAACCACAAATTTGATAGAAGGAAACCTTTCAGACAGTTTTGTTCTGTACTTCTCAGGATCCCCCACTGTATCCACATAAACCTGAAACATATGCATGCATAGATGTTTTCCATTTGAGAGATGCTACGTCTACAACATTTTTACAACAAATCACAGGTGGTTAGTTGTTATTGGTTCAAATTTGAAACTAACACTAAAATTACTTTTTTGCCCCAACAGTAACAACTTGCCACTTAGGATTTGTTGTAAAAATGTTGTAGACATATCATTTCTCTTTCCATTTTTATCATGGCATCATTTAAAGGGATTGAGCTGACCCCACAAAATTCAAAGAATAAGTGTCAACAGAGCACCCTATTTTTTTCTTGGCCTATATATATATGTTAAGAAATTTGTAATTCGTTACTACATCTGTTTCTCAGGTTAGTAGATTAAAATTATAGAAAGAGAAAAGCAAAGGTGCTCTGTGTTCATGAGGCATTGAGGCAACAATGAAGAATGCTTACTACCAATAGCATTTTGTTTGCAGTACACCACTCCCTAGTTATTTGATTTTTAATATTCCACAAAATGGTATGCATCCCCCTCATTCGACATAATTCTTTGATAATATTCTATCATTTACCCCCCTTGCAAATGTCTGCAAATGAATATACTCATTTGAATTTTGATAATACATCCAGTAGCATAATACTAGACAGATAATCTAATGGCACATTGCAAAATCCATACAGCATCCAGTCACTTAGTCCTTGCTATATTTGGTTCAATATATTTGATACAGCCATTGAAATCAACAAACATGTATTAAGCAACAATGAATTCACAAAAGTTGTAATGACTTTTACCTCAGTTAGAAGAACTCCCAAATTTAGTACCCTAACGACAAGGCCAATTGCAGAATCATGTGATATTTCATTAAGATTTATCTTATTCCTGTTGATAAACAAACAAACAAACAAACATAAATCAGTAGAAACAACAAACTATTAGAAACAGAAAACTAGAGATTCAAATATTTTTTACTAACTTCTTTAGCATTTTAGCTGAGAGCTCCTTTGGATCTATCACATCAACAGCCCATCCAATTGATTCATCAGCCTTTAAATTTTCAAATAATTCCTCCCTCTTCTCTTCTTTTAGTGTCTTTGAATCTGCAGAGAATAAAACAGAAAATCTAATCATTGAGTGGGACGTAATTTCTGAAACCATATTGAATGGACAAGCAGTTCATTATTACCATAGTTATCTAAATTCATAATTGAAATACATAGGTAGAAGTCAAAAACTTTGGGAGCCACTTTTTCTCCTTACATGATAGCGCTACAGAACATCTGCTAACTATAGACCCTTGCAGGTGAAATAGTCATTTTCACAATTAAATTGACATTAAAGAAGGCATCCAGAGTTATTTTTTCCTTCCCCCCATTTTTATTGGTAAGTTATGCAAGAACCTAGTGGGTCTTGAACCCACAAACTCACCCTCCAACGAATGATTATGGAAGAATGAGGTGTCAATTGAGCTATATCTCATTGGTTTAATTCAGCCCTTTGTTATAAAATCAGTAATCATGGCATAAATGATTCTAAAATGGGCAGAACATCAAGCAAATGAAGCACCTACTTAGTCTTGCAAACCCCTAGGTTTCTTGTCGTCAAGGAAGTGAAAGTCACATGAAATACAAACTAATGCCTTAACCAGAATGCTAAAAAAAAGTCATAAATAAATGGAAGATAACCAAAGAAAATTTAAAATCAATAAACTTGAAGCTATATATCAAGTCAAATGTCAACCAACAAAATCTTGAAGCCCAACTTAGGTTGGTTAGCTATATAGTTTTCCTAGAACTAAAGATAAAAGAAATTAAGTTTGCAAGCATTCATCTCCCCGGTGATTACGTGTTTTCTATATCAAAATACTTGCTTTCTCTACAACAACAACAACCAAATCTTAGTTCCAAAATCTTGGGGTCGGTTATGCATCCTCAAAAGACTATTCATGGTTGGTCACGTGTATTATTTTCCACTATTCTATAAAATTTACGTTTTCTCTTTATTAGTAATCTTAACACAAGCTCAACTCATTGGCTATGCTTAATTTGTGATTATGACTACAACTAAACAGACCTCATTAGAAGAAATTCAAAGAAAAAGAGAGACTTATGTGCATAATTAAAGATAGTGTCTTTATGCGCAATTAGAAAGATATATGTGGCATGTAAAAAGTAAATTTTTTTGATTATGTAGTCACTACTATATTCTTAATCCTGTAAAAAAGACTTATCAAGACAAAGGAACTTAAGAGGTCACCCACCACACCCCTATGAACTTTCATCTTTGAAGACAAGATTGACATTTTCAAAGTCTCACAACAACTTATTTGTATCAACTTCAGTCGAATTAAATATTAATGTGTAAATTTGATCCTAGTTAAAATGAATGTCAAAAATAATTCCTTTTTTTTTTTAATTAACAATTTTATATAGTGCGTTCTTCGACTTCACAGTACTAAGGGAAAATCAAAGACCCAAGAAAGCACAACCATTACTTTTCTACCATAAATATAAATATATATATATATATAACTATGAAAAGAGAAGAAGAAAAACCTGCAAAGTTCAAGGAGGAAAGAGTTTTCTGATAGGAGCAAGCACAGTACAAGCAGCCGTACACCATGGGTCCTGAGAAAAAAAAAATTTGAAAAAAAAAAAGTTGTCAAAAAACCACAAATTTAGAAAAGAGAGAAAGAAAAAGTGGGTTGTGAAGAAGAGGAAAAAGTAAAGAAGGTGAAACCTAAAACAGGGCCTCGTCCAGCTTCGTCAATGCCCATAATGCAAGGCTTTGATGCCCATTTCGGCACACTACTGGCCTCCTCCGATCCCATTCAGACTCAGCTCAGTCACAGTCGCCACTCGCTCACTCTTTCTCTTTTCGATTTCCCGCCACCAAAGCAAAGCAGCTAAAATGTTTTGGCTTTGGGCGTGAAATTCATTTTTAAATTAAATAAATAATATCACTGTATTTTAGTATTTCTGTCATCAACTTAATTTTATTAACTATTAACCCAAATAATTTTTTTTTTAATTTTTTTGATAATTCAATAATCAGAGAAGAAAGTGATTTCGATCCTCAGATTAAGATTAAAAAAAAAACTGTTGACATTTTTTTAATCATTTAAATCATTATTTTTCTTTGGGAATTTATGAGTGAAGACTCAAGAGTTTACTTCACTTCAATATATATTCATTCAAAAAAGGCAATGAATTTGAAATATTAAAAATAAAAAATTGACAAGAAGTCAAATTTGTGATGACAAATGTTTTTCCAAACTCCAAACGCTCTAAACAAAGTCTCCCCCAAAGCCTACTAAATTCTATTAGTTTCATTCCAAACTCATTGCATTTACTTTTGGATTGTAAATAAGTTTATTAGGGACCAAATTATTATTTGTAATTTATTGATAATTAAAATTATATAATTTTTAACAATGTAACACTGATGAATCTATTTTTGTAAGTTCATAAATGAATTTCATTCTATTCAACCCAAATAATATAATTTCAACTAATATAATTTATTTAATGATATTTAACTCACATTTGTGAAAGGGTAAAAATTTGTTATGTTTACTATAAATTGTAATTTGGAAAAGAATAAGTTAGTAAATTAGCTCATTAAACAAACTTTCACTTATTTAACAAGAAAATAATTTAAATTTAAATATATAATATACTTTATTAATAAGCTTAAATTAAACTCATATTTGAAATAGGGCAAAGATTGGGTTCAGTGCATTACACCCATGATGATGAAGATGCATGTCCACCACATATCACTATTATAAATAGGATTTTACTAATGTGTGCCCTAAGGGCACACAATAGTAAACCAATTTTGGAAAAAAGTTTATCGAGAATTGAAAAAGTTTTGACAATTTTTTCAATTCCCAATAAAACTTTTCCAAAAATAGATTTGTTAATGTGTGCCCTAACACATTAACCGAACCCTTATAAATAATCTATTACAAAGTATATAGTCTTTCTGAAACTCCAACTCCAACTCAGCACACATGTGGTGTTTCTAAGACCTTTGATTTGATTTTTTTCTTTTTTTGAGAAGGCCTTCAAAATAAAATAAAATTGTCAGTTTTAAGTTTTTGATACACAATTCCGCTAATTTACAGCCGTACAAATCACATGGGTCAGTCTTCCTAGGCCTTCAGGCCTTCAAAGGCCTAAGCAAGGAAGTTGCACATATTTAGCCCAAGTTTGAGTGGGAGAAAAAACTTTCTTTACTTTCTGGCAAAAATACGATTTGAAGCCCAAACCTCGCCCTACTCATGCTGGCCTTGGACACAAAAGAGTTGGTAGAGAAAATACCCATGGAACAAGGGGAGCTATTCAATTTATATTTTGAAAAGGAGTATATGATACAGTTAGTCCAACTTTGGGAGAAAAAAGCTTTCTTTGGGACACAACAGAGTTGGAAGGGAAAATACATATGGAACTAGGGGAAGCAATTCAATTTATTTATTTATATATATTTTTGAAAAGGAGTAACATGATACAGAGTCCAGACTCTAGACATATAAAATTAGCTAATTTCCTACAAATACATGCATGATCATGAAATCACTTCCACCTTTTATTTATCCCCATCAACTTCAAAAGGTACCATTCTATCTAAATTTAATTCAACTTCTGTACAAGCTCATTTTCAAAACGTATTCCTTGAGAGCATAATGACCAGGTTATGAAACATCAATTCAACATCATCACATCCCTCTCCCGATCAACACCACAGCAATTCCAACCACCCAAATCCTTCTAAACTACAATACCAGACTCTACATAGTATGCCCACAGGCCACAGGCCATGCCAGCATCACAAAACTATACCATTTCTTTCAACTATATAAGAAATGAAAAAAGATAACGCTCATTATTTCTACTTTCTATGAACATGATATATCCAGTGTTTTATTCCTGCATATATATATATATATATTATCAGAGACAAAAATTGGATCTTAATCAGTTATCAATTTTAGCGTGGAGGCTGTTCGTTCTCTGTCATTGCAGCTAATGAACAAGTCCAAGTATTGCATTGCTTCGCGAGGGAGGAGACCTTCAAGAAGAAAATTAAACAAATGTGAGTGAGTCCCTTGCATGACATCCAAACACTGCTCCAATACCCTCTTCTGCTGCTCCTTATTGAGCTCCACTGCCTCCATGAAAGGTAGTAAATCTTTGTCCTCCTCCATGAAGTGCTGTTTAGAATTCTCCTGTGGCACAGTACAAAATACAAAGAATCCAAATTAGCACCACACTCATAGCATAGCACCAAAGGCAAAGTGCTTGTGGTTGTGAATCTTTTCTTGCACTTCAAGTTAAAAAAAAATTAAATAGGATTCTTCACCGGTGTAAATCATGTCTCATTATAATATTCGATCTTTACCTTGGCAAGCATTATCTAGTGGTTCTAAATGCCACTATGTATAAAGCAGTCCTCACCTGCAATGATTTGAGCCGAGTGGAAAGGTTGGAGAGAGCCTCTTGGTAGTCAGGGCTTCCTGAGTCCATAACTCCAATAGATTTAATGCCTTCTTTGATACCATTCATGATGGGTAGGTCCCTTGCATGTTCCTCGTTTGCAGCTTTACATATTCCTGCATCATCATGATTATTTACAAGTATCTTTAGTAAGTGCTTTCCTTAAAAAATAAGCTACTTTCACCACCCCCCCCCCCCCCCACCCCCCCCAAAACTTACTAGCATGATCTCAACGAACTTAGATGAATTGATAATTACCAGAGAATGAGAAATGTAACGTCTTTGATTGCTTTCACAACATATTTAACATATTACTGTAAATAATATGCCTTTTGTTTTCATTTTAATTTGGTGGGATAACTCCAAATGGGAAGATGCCAAAGCAGGTAAAACAAGTACATAGGAGGGTCCATCCTCTACTAAAAGAAAAAGTTAGAGAAAGGGGTGCTGCTCAAGTTTCCAAACTCGTTTCTCAAAAAAAAAAAAAAAGTTTCCAAACTCGGCTTTATTAGGAGGAAAAGCACCCACCTAGACAGGTTTTCAAATATTCTCTTAGTTACTTTAAAAAGAGATAATTCTTACAATTTATGTTTAAACTTTTCCAAAATATAGAATTTATAAGTGTCGCCCATAACATTGCTAGACATGTTAGCGGGTTTGCGGTGTGGATGGAGGAGTTTCCTCCACACCTTTCTACTGTAATTTTGGCCGAGTCGACCATTCTTACTTAATAATAATTACAGTGTTCTTTCTCAAAAAAAAAAAAAAAACAATAATAAGAGCATAATGGAACCAAATGAGTAGCTCAATGATATCAATTAATTATGTTTATGTTTTACCCCTCTCAAAACTAAACCCCTTCCCTTCATAAAGTTTCATGCATATAATCATATAATGGATAAGTCAAAGTTTCACTTTCTAATAAACTAATATAATGTCGGTTTCAATTAGCTTAACTTTCGAATAAAATAACAAATGAAACACACTGGAGTGGTGTGATTGGTCATTGGTGTGACTAATAATAAGTGGATACAATAACACAAAAGGAGAAGTTTTGAGCACTTTATTTAGATATTATTTTATAGCTTTTGATAAATAAAAATATAGAATTCAATCTAAAAGTGGCACCACAGCATTATAAAATTCAACCTTTTTAACTTGAGCACCCCTGTAACCAATCAAAACTCGACACGTGTTCATATTAATTAACGGTCCTTTACCTCGATCAGCCCTCTCCAAGATCGGAAACACGACTCTCTCCTCCATCTGAGCGTGCTCCAACAACACTTCCAACAGCTCCGAGTAGCTCCTCGCGAGCTTCTTCATCTCCATGCGCGGGCTCCCCACCGTCGGATCCACACTCCCCTTCCCTCCACGCGTCGCCAGATCCTCCACCCACCTCACCAGCCTCTCCACGTGCCACGTCATGCTCTTGTGCTGCAGCGCAATCGCCCTCACCACCGACGGCGTCGTTTCCTCCTCTTCCTCGTCGCACCCCCTCACCCCCAGAGGCGGGTGCGGAAACCGCGCGTCGATGTAATGCAGAACCGTCTCGCGCGAGCCCGACACGGTCTCGGACCCGATTTGGAGAACCGGCGCGTCGGACCCGAAATTCGGCGTGTCGGAGGGGACGAACCGGACCGAGACGCCCTTGTGGAGGAGGGCGAATCGGAAGTAGGCGGCGAGGACGCTGGTTGGTGAGCCGTATAATCGGACGGTCGGAGATTGGGTGGAGACGACAGCGGCGGCGGCGGAACCGGCGGTAGTATCGGTGGTGGTGGTACCGCCGTTGAGGATGACGTCATGGGGGACAATCTCGGCCGTCGATTTCTTAGACTTTTTACGAAAGCAATTCCACTTTTTCATCGTCGTTAAAATGCGCGCGAGAGAGAGAGAGAGAGAGAGTGAGTGAGTGTGGGTACGAAACGAAGGCGTTAAATGGAGGAAAGAGATGGGGTGGGGGTAGTTGAGAAAGGAATTGAAATTGGGGGGTTTGATGAGACTATAAATAGAGTGGTTGGAGCAGCTTGTTATGGAAGGGACTGATTCAAAGGATGTAGGAAATACAGAATACTTAATTCTGACTATATATTTCTTTGTTTCTTATTGAATGACAGTGGTGCAGAGAGTAGTAGATAGCAAATATGTACTAGTAAACGCTAACGCTCCGGGGGGCTCGCTCTTTTTTTGTCTCTTTCTTTTTCTACTTCCCCTCGGATTTTTATGATTTCCCACGTCAATTCACAAAATAAAAATAAAAAAAAATAAATTACAAAATAAATTACAAAATGTTATATTACTCAATATTTATTTTATTGAATTTAAATTTTAAAAAATTCACCATTGAATTATAATTTTTTTTTATTATATCTTTCATGTTGATTAAATTTAAAAAAAAATTAAAAAATTAATTGCTATGTTATTAAAAAATTATTTAAATTGCAAGTTTAAAATTATGTTTAAGATGTAAGCATATAGATTATATAGTAAATAATACCCTATTGACACAGTTTTTGACGTGTATATTAAAAACGTAAAGAACATGCAATTTAACGATTAATTGTTGACAATTTTTTATAATTCTTATAAAAGTTGTGTCAAAACATTCCTATCATGGTTTATTAATAATGAGTTCAGCTTCTGTTCAGTGACCAGTGACCATTGGACCTGTCAGGATTCGGACATGTGTTCGTAATCCAAAGTATCCAATGGCACTTGCCACTGGACAGAAACCGGATCAATGGATAATTACCCTAACGTCCTCTATTTTGTAGTACATCAGCATCAAATGTCAAGTTGTCACCATGTCACTTACCTGGACGAGGTCAATGGGCGATCAAAGAGGCCCATGGCCTAGGCTAGTGACCTCCATTGCACTTAGGAGTCAAATCCTAATCCTCCTCCTAAAGATGATCGCCAGATAAAGGGATATGATTAAGTATTAAAATTTTCTAAAATAATATATAATTAATACATTTTTTAATTTTTTTTGCTAGAGTTTATAATCATTGTTGACAACGGGTGGGCTCATAAAATTTTTTCAAAGTGTAGGTGCCTGGATTTGAACTAGGGAACTCCTAGTCAAATCCAAGACAGCCACTTTGAGACCAAGTGTCCAATCACTTGACCAACCCCACTGGGTTCACTTTATCATCCTTTATAACTTACAAGTTACACCTAATATTTTGCGAAGATTTGTTGTCTAGTCTAGAATCATTTGCCAATGAATTTTTTTCTCATTCTTTACAGGCATGGAAAAACAAAATTTATGTTCAATCTGCCGGCACTATTAAATTGTAGTCTTTTATTGCTAATATCTACGGTACTTTTTATTAATTCATAATATAATAATAACTGATCAAACAACACCAAAAAAAAAAAAAAAAAAAAAAAAAAAAACATATTTCATATCAAATTTCATCATACTTTTATAAATAGTACTTAGATTAAAATACTTTCTCAAAAAAAAAAAAAAAGATTAAAATAGGTGTATATTGAAGATTTTGAAAATAGTGACTATAATTACTACAAAACAATCAAGTAATTAGTGTCAGTTTGGTTAGTTTTTTTTGTTTTTTTATTTAAGAAGACAGTTTGGTTAATTTATTTATTTATAGGTGTTTCTACCAAAAGAAACTTGAGATATATTGGGAGGTTGATCCTAAATGAAGACAAACAATTGAAAGAGAAATAGTAAAAGAAGCAAAGAAGTGGCTTGGGAAAAAGATTTGCTGGGTTTGATAACTTGATATGGGTTTTCGGTGATACTGCTTGCAGAATGGGAAAGAAAGAAGTGAAAAAAAAAAAAAAAAATTATTTTAATAAAATAGTGATAGAGAATTGAAGCGGATGCTTTTTTTTTTTCTTTTTTTCTTTTTTTTGGGTAAAAAATACATTAGCTAAAGTAGTAAAAGTGGAGTTTTTTATATTAATTTAACTAAAATTGTTTAATAAAAAAAAAAATGAACTAAAATTGTATTGAGGTTGATACTAATGCTCTGATATCTATCTTTAAAAAAAAAAAAAAGAGTGATATCTATCTATTTTAGGATGGGAAATCTATGATTCTAGGAATAAAATTTCATAGTATGAGATTTTCGGATATTGTAAGAAGTTATTGTAAACAATAAAGTGATGTTTAGTGATGAATTAATGTAAAAATTAACAATAACTTACTATCTTATAAATTGTGAAAACAATTATGAAAAATATTAATTATTTTCTAAGTAATATATAGTGACTAGAGAGAGAGAGCTTTATCTACTTCAAACCATGGTTTTTTACCCCTTTTAAGTTTTTTTTTGTAAAATTAATGCGTTCTCTGTGTTCTTCTCTCCATTAAACACTCCATTAGCAATAGTACAATCGGCCATTGATTCATTTTAATGGCACCAGTGTGTGGGTAGTTCACTAACCTAAAACCAGTGCCTATTAAACCCCACCTAAAACCTAAACTACCACATTCATGGTTTCAAAAAAAGAAAAAGAAAAAGAAGTCCCTCTTCTTTTATTTTACTTTTAGTAAACAAACCATATGCAAAACAAGCCCAAATGTATTCATATTAAGAGTAATGCTACAGACATAAACTATTTTATAATATTTTTACAAAATGTTAATGTGACTAGCTCTTATTAGTTTTCATTTAAGCCCACTATTAATATCACTTTTTTTATTTATCAATAATCACCCATCATATTAGCAGTTTGTAAAAAATTTTGTAAAATAGTTTGTATCATTATTTTTCATATTAATAAATAGATGGTATACAAGTATGAAAAGCTTTTAATTATTGTTAGGCTTTTATTAATTCAATAATAGGATTAATAATCCAATTGCACTTATTATTATTAATTATGGAGAGGTTTTTATTATAATTATGTTTATATATAATTATAAACATTAATTTTAAGCTCACTAGCCGTTTTAAGTTTACTATGCAATGTAGAGCTTAAACTATGCAATGTAGTTTAAGGCTCACTAGCCGTTTTAAGGGGGCGAGAAGAAACTTCACTAGCCGTTGAGCCGTAAGACTGTGAGAGCAAATTTGGGTTGACGTAACTTTAGGACAAAATGGAGCCTCGTTTCTTTGATCATGAATCATAAATCATAATCATCGCCACGCTCCAAATTATAATGCTTTCACACGAAACCACGTATCATTATCATTATCATTAGCTGATTGACCTTTTTGAGTTCCTAAAAAATTCCAAGTCTTGTTCGGTCCCTCATGAGTTATATACATTAGCTAATTATTAGAGTAGTCACCTTTCAATTGATGTATTATTTATAATGAAAACAAAAAGTTGCATAAAAAAAAAAAAATCATTTTTTTGGGGTTTGTATCATGAAACTTAAAATCTTTCTTTTGTTAACAGTAAAGATGTAAAATTATTAATGAGCTGAAGCAATCCCCACCAAATCACTCCAATTTTTTCTTCAAAAGAGGGAGTTAGCATTTTGGCGGGCCCATTAGTTTTCCCTTCTTAAAATTTACCCAACTAAACATCCTAAAAAACATTTTCTTTATCTTTTTTTCTACTCTTTTTCATTCTCCTTAAAATTTACCCAACCAAACAAGCCCTTAGAGAAGAAATCAAGTATATAATTGGCTAGATTAATCTACATGTAGACAATTGCTAAACGTCCCTTGATATTTATCTTTTATGCATTATTTTAAAACATAAAAACTTGAATTTAAATAATTGATTGATGACATTGTTATTGATCTTTGATCATCTTTAAACTTTGTAAGCATAGAATATATACAAAGATAATGTAATTCAGCAGTGGATTTATCAAAATTCACATCTAATTAAAAAATATTGAGTAATATAACATTACTTAAAGTTATACCAGGTGTAACTTAAACCTAATCCATATATATATATATATATATATATATATAAAAGAACGAGAGTAGAGGGAGAGTAGAGGAAGATATATATAAAAGAACGAGAGTAGAGGAAGTTAAAAAGTTGTATACTTGTGGGGAATCAATTTATAGGAAAGTGTTCTTCGAAATTCCAAATCTAAAATTAAACCCTCTCTTACCTCCTTTAGGGTCCGTTTGGTTGGAAGAGTGGAAAAGTAAGAGAATAGAAAAAATTTTATTTTCTTTCATTTTTGTTTGGTTTGGAGTGGAAAAGTGGAGGAATGAAAAAAATGAGTTTGAATAAATTTACTCATATATCCTTGTTAAAGAATGATGCACAATTAAAACAAAAAAGTGACAAATAACCACAAAAAAAGAGCAATCACCTAAATTTATTAGAAAAATAAAAATCATGTCTTAAAAAAAAACTACTATCACGCACAGACTCTAAAAAATCAAAAGAAAAAAAAAAGAATAGAAAAAAAAAAGAAAAAGAAAGGCAACGTCACTGCCCAGGAAAAAAAAAAGAAAAAAAAAAAGGAAGAAAATATAAGAGGCTACGTTGCCCAGAAAAAGAAAAAACAAAACAAATAAAAAAGGCAACAAGGCAACGTGTTACAGACTAGGGGAGAAGAAAAAAAATAAATAAAGGCAACGTGAAGACAATCATGAAAAAATTTATTTTCATTCAATTTTCTCTCCATTTTGGGGAGAAAATATTTTGGTGGATTCGGGGAGAAAATACCTGAGTCCCACCATTTATTTTCCATCATTCCTACCCAACTAAACACACTCCAAAAAAGTTTTCCTTCTCATTTCCTCTCTTAAGTTTTCCATCCACCTTATTTCACCTCCAAACAAACACACCCTTAATTCTACAGTAATGCTTGTTGAATACTCTTATGTTGATCAAGAAACCAACAATCCAATGGCTTAAATGATCTCCAAGGATACCGCCAATTCCTGAAGTACCAGGAATTCTTTTGGAATTGCCATTTGTATTTAATTCAACACTTCAAGAAGAGGAGGAGTCCATAAAATCTAGCTTGATTGTTTGGTATGTGGAACTGTTGTTAAGTTATGTAAGCACAATAATAAAAGTAACGAGTAGAATGGATAGTATCGGGAACGATTATAAATAAATGGTACCTTAATAGTTGGAAAATCAGTTTATATCGATCGTGAGCTAACCAAATGTTCCAAAAGAGCAAAAATAAATTATTAGGGTCAAGGAAGAGAAAATGGGATATAATGTGTATCTTATCACAAAACAATAATGATAAGTTTGAACTCTGAAATTATTTACTCCTACATACAATTTCATTGGTTCTTTACTCTATTTTAAAATGTCTCAAAGCCAATAGTCATTAGTCATAAGCCAATTACACCCTTCCTCTTTTGTGGGGGTTTAGAATCTTTAGATCCATGGGTAGAATTCATTATTTGTGTTTAGCGCCACACGCACATATATATATTTTTTTGCTGAATAGTTGTAACAATATTTTAAAACTCAATAGACATAATTTTAATATCTTTCATAATTTATTAACTTGTATCATTTTATAAAAATTAATAAGATTATCAATAACACAACCAATAAAAATGATGAAGAAAGTGCATTCTACAAATATGGCATCCAAACATATCAATTTCCACTTTTCAAATGAAGGGAGCAATTTACGTATAATAATTTTAAGCTTCCCTTAGAAAGTGATACTCCATTGAGGACCCCAAAATAAAGAGAGAAGTTTTAAATAATCACACAAATCCTAATCCGAAATCAAATATTTAAAAAAAAAAAAAATTAGTCCTTCAATGAGTGTTAAAGGAATTGCATTTTGCTCTTTCTTTTTTATGTTGCACTAAATAATGGAATAAGATTGATCACCTTAGATAGTTCTTTAATGGGCATATGGAAATTGAAAATGTTAGGATTCTAAGTGGTCAAAGACCTTAAGAAATGTGAGACAGGTAAGATTAGTGCTCACATATGTTGTGGAAGACTTAACTTTTTTTTCCCCCTTCATTTTTTGCGAATAGTAATGATATATTATGTGAGGAAACAAAGGATGGTCTCAGCCTATCCTTAGGTTATGTTTGGATTCGGCTGAAAAAGCCAGTGCGTTTGCGTCTGGCGTTTTGTTTTTTTTTTTTTTTTTTTTGGGCATGCATTTAGGAGAAAAATTTAATTGTTATGGCTACTATTCATGTACTGTTTATGAACAGTAGCCGTAATATTTGACTTTTCAACTCTTTTTAGCACATCAGTGAGTCCCGTGTATTGTTCACTGGACTCACAAATCTCACTTTTCAGCAATTTTTTCATTAAAAATGAGTCCCATGGTACTATTCACATATTTAAAAATTATTTTGCTAGAGTGTTTTTCAGTTTTCAGTTGTATCCAAAAAAAGGAAAAAGAAAAGAGAAGTTCCAACAAGAAAAAGAGCCTAGAGCAGACTTAAACTCAGAGAGGAACGAGGCAAGGAACCAAGGGGAGGAGAATGAAGATCTTGCAATGCTACGGTGAAAAATTGTAGCTAGTGAAAAACAACCAGTTTGATAGCTGGTGTGCTTCTCCAAGTGTCAGATAAAATGGTGGGAGAAAATTAGAAGGGGCAAATGGGATCTCAGCAGTAACATTTCTTCCCTTAGCAGCAGTGAAAGTGGAATGGGGCCTGGCATCAAAATTGATTCTAATCCAATCTTTTGGAGGAGGAGACCAATTCAATGCCAGATCAAATGGGTGGGAGGATCAAGCAGAGAGATGTTCTGAATAGGCTCTGTTTACAACTTGACAGCATCTTTTCTAGGATCAGGTTTGTGACCAGCTAAGATAGTTTGGTTCCTTATTCTCCAAATGACAGTCAAAGAAAATTGAGGCAAACAAAGTGAGCTCTTCTTTGGCATGGCAACCTGCAATTTCCGACGAGGGAATATAACATATTTCACAATGTCACTTGGGAGTCAAGAACCCAAGATGAGAAGTGTTAAAAGTGCCAGTCTCAGAGAGATCAAATGATATTGAAGATGTGCTCAGCTGTTTCTTGGCATTGATTACAAAGAACACGTTGACACCCAAAATATGAAAGAAATATAGTACACACATAAAATATATAAGTTAAAAAAACTATATAACATCTTAAGCACAAGTGCACAACAAATAACAAGTGGTCAATAAACCATCTCTGGATTATGAACTGGTTAACAAAACCTTCGGGTACGTAGTAGAGACTAGAGAGGTCTAGTTACAGGTTATAACAAGTACTAAGGTAAAGGTTTGGCAACAGTCTCCATATACAGGAAAATAACAATTTGTACACCAATTAAAAACAGACAAGTTGCTACTAAGGACTCCGTTTTGCTTTTCCCCATCAACATTTAAAGCCTCCACAGATAACAAGCACTATTAACAAAACCACCACAAGGATTATTCCTAGAATCATCAACTTCAATCGGAGATTCTGCAGCCACATCTTTCGTCGAAGTTGCCTGCCTTGCCTCTGAAAGCTGTCAGCCTGGTCAGAAACAAATCCCAGAAAACTAGTCAGAAATTCATCAACAGCATTGTTAGGTGTGTAAAAACTGAATGACAGATGTCTTGTACCTGGAACTGTAAATTCTCCGTTTTATCCACCAAAAGTTCAATCCTCTCCCCACGATCCAGAACCTGCATTACACCAAGAGGAAATGTGTCATGTCATTGGATTAGTATCCTGTTTAACAAAAAAAAACAAATTTCTGGGTCCAAATTTTCTTGTTAAGGTTCAATTTGTTTAGGAACTAGCGTCTTGAGTTTAATCTTATGGATGTTGGCCGGTCACTTTGTTTCCTTCAAATGTGTGCGTTTTCCCTACATTATGAAACTGGAAAAAGTGCGGAAACCACATATCTCCACCAACTCACATGAATCAAATGTGCAAAATTTTAGGTTTAACCCAATCCAGAAGTTCAGTAGCTATCTAGTCAAGTCTTGCGAGTAATCATTTCAGACATAGCAAAGAACCAGACATCAATCTATGAAGTCAGCTTGACTGCACCATAAGGTTCTGGAGTTGAAGTTGCAGTTGGGTGGTTACAATCGAAAAATATGCCTGAACAACCATCTTTATTTGCTTACAACAGTTGAAATGTGTTCTCCAGAAAAATAATGGGCCATATTGTTAAAGGAAAAGAAACAGTTCTAACATCCCAAAATTTGTTTTGCAAATGGGGAAAAATTTCCGTTTCTGAAAAAAAGAGAGAAAAAAATAGATGATTTTCTTCTTCACAACCAAACAGCGCATAAAATATTAAGGTAAATAAAAAACAAACCCAATCATCCAACCAATCTCAAAAACTAAAAGCTACCAACAAAAGAAGATGCTACACAAGATCATACAAGTATCAACCAAACCAATATAACGTAGGTTACTATCACCATTGGACCACCATTATTTCAGGCAGGCTCCCTGTCTAACTATCTATTTCTGTCAATAACTCCCAAACTTTCTTTTTTTTTTTTTTTTGATAAGTATCAATAACTCCCAAACTTATGCATACAAGAAATGAACTATAGAATTTCACATATCACAAAAATGACAGTAAGGAAGTCTAAATATCATTTAGCCCTTTTCAAGGTTGTACTACCCAACTGCAGATTGGTAGTGCATAAACTTTGGGAATTTAGCAGACACTAGCAAGCTTTCTTTGTGTTTGTAGCTCATGCATTCTGGCAGAAGGCTACAAGACTCTCATTTTACAGACATTGCCATCTTATAAAGCAAATTCCTTAGAAAGCTAAGGAATCCTCCTATATACTTGTGTCCAAATTTGGAATGTGTTAACTGCAAAATACATCGAGAACACACATTCACTTTAACAATATCCTCAGCACCTTCAAAGCATTATATATATGCGTGCATGTGATATGTACGCCAAATTCTGGTCAATCAAATGTCATACACCATCTATATACATATTTTTTCAAGATACAAAAAAGGTCGTACCTAGTGCACAAAGCTCCCACTTTTGTGCGTTCTAGGAAAAGTCATGGTAGGCAACCTTACCCCAAATTTTGTTTGGAGAGGCTGATTCCCGAACTTGAGCCTACAACCTGCCGCTTTTGGTGAAAGGCACTTGCCATCGCACCAAGGCCAACCTCTAAAATTTGAAACGCTTTATAGATGAGATAATTTTTAGACTCCACTAATCTTCATATTGTAGAAACATAGGCATAGCGAGACAATGCAATCCAACAACGGGTTTGTCAAAATACACATTCAATGAAAGTTATTGAGCAATGTAGCATTAACAACAATTACCCCAGGCATTATTATTATTATTATTAGTAAGTTACACACACTCCTTGTGGGTCTTGAGGCCAAGACTTAAAATCCTCCACCTTGCTATTACAAGAAGAGGAGGTGTCATTAGAGCTAAAGCTTGTTGGCATAACTCTTTATTCATGTTACACCATCTAAATATTTTAAATATAATATAAAGTTTATTAATTTGATAGTTGGATTACACAGCTAATCTCATATAATATATAAAGTGAAGCTGAGAGAATGTTCAATTTTCAAAACCCTAGAATATTTCATGTTTTACACAAATATATAATCCTATAACTAAAACAATTCTAATAAAATAACACTTACACAGATTTATAGTCCTATAACTAAAATAATTCTAATATAATAACACTTATTTGAATTGCATAAATCTATATTCCTACAACTAAAACACTTCTGTTTCTTCCCAACATTAAATTCATGACACGTTTTTCATATGGAAAACTTTGGACTATTAATCTCTCTCCCAATGTCAGTGAAACAAATTAAGCTTTCTAAAATGTTGGCCATAACTGACCATGCCAGGCCCTGCCACATGGAAACCTCAAACAAACAAATATGCTCTTGGAAGGTCCTGTGACTAATAGGTAAAATCCTGAGATTTGGAATCTGAAAATTGGCATAGGTTCATTTTGTTGCAGATGAACCCTTACAACCCATGAGATTTTGGTTAGCAATGGAGCAGACAAAGTATTCTTCAAGCCATGCTCACAGTTTGTTCTCCTGGAGATGAGGTCAACTACATTATGTTTTTCATTATTAGTTTTCACGTATCTATAGTACATAAATTAGTATATTGAACTACCAACCATTTCAAAATTGGCAAAATGTAAGTCATCATTTTTTAATTACCATAACTCACTATTATTCACTAACTTGCATTCACTTTCTAATCAATTATTGTGAATTACTGGAATTAGTTCTATATTTACTATTGATAAATGATCCTTTGCATGTCTCTTTTGGAATTAGTTATGAATTAGTATCAAGTTTAATCATCTATGGTTTATGCAACACATTCTCTGGAGATTGAGATTGGGTTTAGTATTGGTAGGCTTAATTGTATGCAAATATTTTGAAATTTGAAAGAAGTTGAGTTTTTAAAGTCACTATTTCTTTTTTTTCCCCCTTCATTCAATTTAGTTTTCTTTTACTGGTGAAGTCTGTTTTAGGTTTTTTAATTTATATATCTCTGAGAGGTTTTGGATGGTAGTGAATCTAGACACTCAATGAATATAGCATGATCCTACAAATAAGATTTCACTATGGTTTTTAGCTACTACCCTTATAAATCAAAGAATTTTACATTTTTAACCAACAAGATATTTGATATTTCAGACGCATAATAAAGGAAAGTACACCCACATTTTGCATTTTTAATAGTTGATGATTCTCATTGTGCTGAATATACATGCTAAATTTTTTGTCAGTCAGATAAGTACTCTAATATATAACTCATTTTTTTTAATATATTTTTTAGAATAAGAATACTTAAATTTGAACATTTCATACACAAGATAGTTCTTAATCTCTATCATCATGATATATTGTGAGTATGAAAAGTACAGGGAGACGATATAAGCTAAAATAAATTGTTAAAATACTATACTAATGAAAATTTATTAATAAGTGCAACTAGGATAAGACAAATTGGGGAATCTGTGTACATGTGATTTTTGGTGGTGTAGGGTCTTGTAGTGAAGAGAAAATATTTGATTCAGTGTGTTAAATTACCGATTGTCTCAAAAGCTTAAGCTATTGGGATATGGTAAATTTAATCATTTAACCACACAATTCTAACACTCTCCCTCACATGTGGGCCGAAACTACCTTTTTAATAGGTGAGGCCCAACACGTGAGATTTTAAATGAGAAGTAAAGCGGAGGAGACAGGGATCAAACTCAGGACCTCTTGCTTTGATACCATGTTAAATTACCGATTGACACAAAAGCTTAAGCTATTAGAATATGATAAATTTAATCATTTAACCACGTAATTCTAACATAGTGTTTGAGAAAAAAAGGTAAGAAGAAGAAATCGAGTTTGTGCACAATCTGTTAACAGTGTGTGTGAACAACACACATGAACAGTACCTATAAAGTACAATGAACAGTGATAGAATATCAAAGAGAGAGAGGGGCTAACATGTCTCAATACTCAAAACACTCAATATTTTATTTTATTGATAAACTCCATACAATCTTTCGGAACATTGAGAACGGAAATATATAAACACATTCTTGTACCAATAGTATCAGGAAACTCCTATTTTGACTAGTGAACTAAGAACCTAATAAGGTAATGATAACTAACAAAAGAATAACTTTGACTCAAAGAAAATAAAATTTAAGATACTTACTGTCTCCAAAAAAAATTATAGACTCAACTAAACTACAAAAGGACGAAGTTGCAATAATTCTAGTTTTACACCTGAGACAAAATTGACTAAAAATTGTTAAATAAAACTCCAAATTGAAAACTATTTTAACCCTAGGATAATTTGTTTTGATAAGTTATGTTAACCCTGGGATGAATATAACTAGACCTTTAAAACTGCACGACTTTTACTTCAATTGAACTTCACATGTGGGCCTCATAAAATAAGTTTTAAATAAATGAATTTGCGAAGTAGTAACAAATTAATCTTCCATGATTGCATCAATAACATTTGAAAAGGTTACACTAGATATATTACTCAATATATTGATTCTTACATATTTACATTTGAAAACCATATTGTTCTTATAAATCTTATATATATATACATACATATATATATATATATATATATATATATATATATATATATAACACACACACACACCCAATGATCTAAAATGGATTTTTCTTTGTACTCATCCAATGAAAAGTTAATAAGTGGTGTAACACGACCAATAATTAACAACATATATCACTCAATCTAATGATTCTTGCATATTCACATTCAAAAATCATATTATTCTTATCAATCTTAAGATCACATGATCACACACGCGCCCACACACAACTTAATCTAAAGTGGATTTGTCAAAATAGTGGAATACTCATCCCATGAAAAGATATTAAGATTGTAAACGTAACTCATAACCACATGTCATTTAACCTCTTGATTCTTACACATGCATATCCAATGATCTAAAATGGATCTTCAAAATACTCATCAAATGATAAGTTACTGAGTGATGTAAACATGATTGAAATATAACCACATATATCACTACACACACACACGCACATTCATGGTGTGACCTATATGCAGGCCCTTACCTAGATAAGTGATTTTACTAATGCTGTAAGTCTCCGATCTTAGTCTGACCAATCAAGGCCTTGGGTGTTAAAACTTTATTTCCCTTTCGTCATACTTATGTATTTAGTTTATCATAGCTCATCACATAGTTCCAAAAGAAGCAAATATATATGGCTTAGCCACTTAGGACCTTAATTTTTAATTACACCTAGGATAACTCTTTGTTAATATTACACCACATGATAAGTATCAATTAAATTAGATTTTTTGACAATTCCACTGTTGGATTACACTTTTTTTTATTTTTTATAAGTACTATTGGATTACATGTTTTAATGTGTTCTTAACTTACGTACCAAATTTTGTATGAATTGAATGTCAATCACTATCCAATCCATAAACTCATTTAAAATAAAATCTAAAAAAAATTTATAAATCAGATAGTTATACTATATCTTGATATCTAGCAAGCATGGGGGATATGATAAAGCATTATAATTAGGTATGGCAATAGGGTAGGTTGATTGTGGGGATCCCATTTCCCAACATTCTTTAATGGAATTTTTTCAACCCAATTATATCACCTCACACAAAACTAAAACCTGCAAAAATACACTGTAGGAGCATCAAAACCTAATTCATAAATATGAGCATTTAAGTTCTGCAAACCAACACCAAGTGTTCTATCTTAACTAGCATAATTGTTTTAATAATTCAAAAAATGTTATACATAGAGGCACATTGAATGTTCAAGTATCTCTCCGAAAATAGTTGTTGCTTCGTGACAATGATGCCCATTTTTGAAATCTAAAGGACTCTCTTAAGGAAAAAGTAGCAAACAAGCTTTCACAATTTTTTTCACTAAAATTTTAGTTAACAGTATGACAAATCTACTTATTACTAGAACCCCTCCCCTAAATAACTCCAAACAAATACAACAGTTCATTTAACAAAGAATCAGGATCAGTGTTAAAGGTTTATTATAACAACGAACATAATGCATTGACAAAGATGTATAAGTTATCTTCATTTTGCTAATGTAGACTAGAAGGAACTTATATATCTCTTCTAACACTACACATTAATTGCTTTCATTTTTTGTATCACTCAACATGCAAGTAAATGCGTACCTTCTCGATATTGTCCATCATAATCCCCTTGACCTCAGAAATCTGAGCCTTCAATTTGGATAGCTTACTCATTTCTTCAGGGTGATTCACACAGTAATCCATGTGCTCCTTAAGCTTTGGCCTGGTAAACAAAAGCATAGCATTAGAGACTAATACAATAATGTGATCAAAAGCACTTCAAATTCAAACCTCAACAAGTTTATACACACCCAAATTCTCTGTCAAGATTGTATGCAATGCTAAATCGGTCTTCAAACAGATCATCTTCATCGTCGTCATCCGCAAGTGGGTGTGGACCATCATTTTTTATACTTGCACCATAACGCTGCTTGAAATCATCCTTCACGCGATCAAGAAACACAAATGGCACACTTCTCCCAGCTGATTCATCCGCAACAACAAGGAAAACTGTACGCCAAAAGAAACACATTCAACCACACACATAGCAGTCAGAAACTAAAACTATAATTTGACAACTACCAAAAGACCAATACCGAATCCATTCTCGAGGAGGAAGTTAAACGTATAACCATCACACGAGTACGTGTACTTGCTGCTATTTGAAGGCAGCTTCTGTAAGCACTGAACAGCAATGGTACTAAAATTCCCCGAATACGGTGTGTACTCCGCTAACACAACGGTTCCTTTTGCAACAAAGCTATATATTAAGCCTCTCTGACTCATTTCAGAATAATAGCTTCAAACTTGTCGAGACCCACAAAGAGATTTCACTAGTCCCTTATTGCAACAATAACCTAACCAGATCATAAATCCATGAGTTAAACCAACCAACCGACCAAATTCAATTCAACCAAACAATCAACATGAAGATCCATCAAAACCCAGTATTTAATTTAGCTTCTGATTATGAATTACCAAATAATTCATGCAAAAAATGAACACACACCCAAGTAGTGGAAACAAAGCAATTCATTACCAAACCTAAGGGTTCCTAGGAAAGGAAATGTCATAAAGGCAACAAAAAAAAAAAAGTAACAATTTTGTCTCCAAAAAAGTCCAGCAATTTGAGCCAAATACAACCGTTTGACTTAGGTGAGATGGGTTTTTAATGTTCTTGAACCAAAACAAAATTTGACCATAAAAGACAGTTTATCCTTAATTTTCTCGGCATCCAAACATATTATAATAGAGACCGGAAACAGGACCCAAAATCTATTCTTTAAACATGCCCAAAATAAAATAATCCATCCACAGAAAGCAGAAGCTTTTAAACTGTTAATCTAACTAATAAAAAAAATAGGGATATTGAGAAAATAATGAATTTATTCGAAGATCAAAGAAAGAGAGAGAGAGAGAGAGAGAGAGAGAGATAATTACAATTAGAATCAGAGAAAGAGAGAGAAAGAAAGAACCTGAAGCAATTGGATGGAAAGGTGAAAAGAAATTGCTTAGCGTGTAAGACTTGTGAAGGTCTGTATTGTATTGTTGATGGGGGTACGGTAGTTACTGAAGAAGGCAACAACAAACAAGTGACGTGGTCGAGGTGTTTAAGGTTAAAGCCTTAAACCACATTTAGCCTTAAACACAACTCTTTATTAACAGTGTGGTTCTGTTGGTTTCCAATCTCATACTCTTTGGTTATAATTTAGGGGTAATTATAGTTTTTTTTTACCTTTAACTATTAACTCGATTAAATTTTACTGCCTAAACTATCGAAACCATGATTGCCGTCTATTTCCTGTTAACTCTCATGGAATTTAGTATTAAAATACTAATTTTTAGCTGTTTGTTTTGTGGAGAGAGATAAATTGGTAAAGGGTAAGGTTATGTTTGGTAATTATTTTTATTTTGTATTTACAGAAACTTTGTTTTCAAGAACAAATGTAAAAAAACAGTTTTATTTTGTTTTCAAAGTCAGCAACACATTTGGACCATTTGGTAAACTTAGGGAAAACAACAGCTTTCCGATAACATAATGCGAAATATTTGTTTGGATTGTTAGCTAAAAATTAAAAAACAGTTTTCAAGACCAAAAACACAAAAAAAAAAAAAAAAAAAAAAGAGAGAGAAAAAGATGAAGACTATGATTAAGATATTATTATGGTAGGTAATCACTATGAAAAATTATCAACAAACAAATCAAACAAGTCCCATTAAAAAAAAAAAAAAAAATCAAACAAGTGAGCACGGAGACAATTGATCAAGACAACCACTCAAAATCTTGTTGAATGAAGGTTTTGATTACAATATTATTATGGTAGAATTTCAAGCCAAAATTCTTTAATGAAATTACCAGTTGAGAAGCGGGAACAAGTTTTTTTTTTTTTTTTTTAATGAGATGGAACAAATTCTTTAATGATACACACTAGGCAAAAAATAATTTAGTTAAAACAACCACTTTAGTGACTAAATATTGAAAAATTCAAGAAATTATAGATACAAAGTCCATTAAAAAAATTTACAATTCTTTTTAAGTCTAATGGAATGATAAGATAAACAATAACACCACAGGATTACATTAAAAAAAATTACAATTCTTTTCTTAACATTGAGGTTAATTTTAAGAGTAAATTGCAAAAAAGACCCAGGAGATTTGTTTGTTTTCAAGCACAACCCCCTTTCCTTCTATTATCAATTAAAATTTTTAAACTCTTGAGGTGATCACTCCATCATATTTTTGTCAATTAATCTTCTAAAATATTATTTTTTAAATAAAATTTACTTAAAAAATATTTAAAATATTCACTCTTGAAAACTCAAAATGTTGATTTTAGAATGAGGTGTTAAAATAGGGAAAAGTGACCATTTGATCTTGCTTCATATTGGAGTTTGAGTTTGAGGTAGAATTTTCGATAGGTAAGGTTCAACAATGGAATGAACTTGGCTAGGGCTTGCATGACTTGATATTGCGTAGGCATAGATATGATTTCCGTTGGGCTTTTAAGTGGAGTTCAATTGGCATGACTTGGTATGACGTAGGTGTTGATTGTGCGACAGCAAACATTAATTTTAAGGTTTTTTTTTTTTTTTTTTTTTTAAATCTTAATTAAAAAAAAAAATTTTGGCATTGGAATGAAGTGATGATATATCACAGCCGGCTCTATAGTATGAGCAAATAAGATGATTGCCTAAGGCTCCAAAATAAAAAATAAAAAAGACCAAATTTTAACTATTTTTTTATTGTAATAGTATTTGTGGGGACAAAGGCCCAGAACCATACATCTTGGGCTGTGGGCTTATTCCGAGGAGCTTCATGAGCCGAGCAGAGCTGCATTTATTAAATGTTCTATTTCAAAAGATTCATACGTGGGAAATAAAATGAATTCTATCAGAGGAGGATCTCGTTCTCGGATAAGAAGAGTATAGTTTAAGTGTGTATCCCATCGATTGGAGTGATCTTCCTGGAAACTCCGATAACAGAGATGGCCTTTCTGAACTTACTGGAAAGGAAAAGATCCGAAAAGATCTGAAGAAAAGCTGCTACCACCACATTAAATGCCTTGCAACTACTTTTCTGGCCGCATTTATGTGGAGAAAACCTCTGAACAGTGCTACCTAAACTATTACAGCTCACAGGGAAGCTAAAGAAGATGTCTGATGGGACAAGTAATCAAGTAACGTCTTAGATGAGTGACAAGTGTAAGGTTAGGATGACTAGAGGGGGACTACATAATGCACCAGACCTTCCATGAGAGAGTGAGGGAACTTTTAGAAAAAGAATGTGATTTATATGATACGAAGTCTTCTCAGATTAAACCAAAAACCTATTTATACAAAGTTATCACAATATGCTTTCTCTCTCTCTCTCTCTCTTTTAGCTTTTTGATTTGTTTTATAGAACAGGTTAAACGTTGTCCACGCCATTCATACCTAATTTTTTAACCCACTCTCTACAAATTTATTATATTGGGCTTATTGGGCCCAAGTCCTATACATTTTGGACTTAAGGCTACGATTTGTGACCCTACAGTATTAATTAAGCCCAAATATTAGTCAATAAATAAAATAATATATTTTTTATCAAATGAAAAACAAGAAAAAAAAATGTTACGTTCTCAATATTTTTCATAACATTTTCATAATAAATCTTAAGTGGCAGGTTATTACTAACTGTTATTGGTGGGCAAAAAAGTAATTTCAATGATAGGTTTAAATTAGAAGTAGTAACAACTTAACACCTAGAATTTATTGCGAAAATGTTGTAAATATAGCACTTCTATAAAAAAGGGCAATATACAAAAAAATTCACAATATTTTTCACAATAACTGAGTAGGTAAACTTTACTAGTTCTCATGTAAGTCTACCTCTAACATTACTTTTTTACTTACCACTATCAATTTGTTACATTAACATCAATTTGCTACATTAACATGTATGAAAAGTTTTGTCAAATTTTTTATGTCTAATTTTTTTGTGTCTATAGACTTTCTAAAAGAAAAAATCTACGTAGTTCATGTTAATCAGTAATTTTGCATTTAAAACAAAAGAATAAAGTTTAGATAATATTTAAATTAGTTTTTTTTTTAAAATAATTATATTTAAATATATAAAAGATCTCAATTTAATTTTCGCCTTAAACTCCCAAATGCATCTAGGCCCCTCGCCTTAAGCCCCCAAATGCATCTAAGCCCCAAAATGCATTAAGCCTTCATGGTATTGTAAATAGGGTTCAAACTCGGATGAATTGTTTTTGTCAAAATTGAAGTTTGAATGTGTTTTTGAACTTTCTTTATGAATTTGAGATATTTTCGTGGTAGTGGGTGCTGATTTGGTTGTAGGGTTATTTATTTGAGTTAAGTTGGTAAATGAAAAAGTTTAGGAAATCAAAAAAAAAAAAAAAATGTTTTCTTTACTGTTTGCTCAATTTTTACAGCTACCGAAAGGATTGTATAATTGCAAATGAACTTTTTAAGAATAATTTTTATTGCTTAGAAAATTTTAGGTAACAAATATTTTACAAAAAAGCAAGAGCCAAAACAAAAGGCAAATATCAAACAATTGGGTATTAACATGGTATCACTTGGTCCAATTAGTGTAATTGCCTATTCCAAACATAAAATATGTAAATTTGTCATTTTATTTATTTTGATTATTCTTTTTTTCTTCTCCACTTTTATATGAATTTTTGAAGGGAAATTTCATGTAAATAATGTGATACTATATAATATGCAGCAGTTACACATTACTTTTTTCCTTTTATAGCAAACCACATACAAACTTGCAAATAATATTTTGGGGCAATTAATTGATTCCTGGGTTAAGGTTGTTGTCATGGCTATATTTCTTGTCTACAGATTGTCACTAATAATGCACAAACTGAACTAAATGTTTTAACCACCAACCATCACAAGCACAATTCTTAGCTTATGGGACAACAATTATCATTTGAAACTGGAGCTGAAGACAAACATGATTATAGATAAAACAGTCTGGGATGATTTATAAGTTACAGAGAAATTTTACAATAGCACAGCTATCCCAGAGAAGCTGCTGAATGTGAAAGCTGGGAACTGGAATCAAGGAAACCTGTTCTTTTGGTTTCTTTCTTCAAAATCAAATGAATTTGAAGAATGATATGGACAGGTCACAACAATTACTTATGTGTCTGGGCTGGAAAACAAACAAATCCATTCCAACCCAGTTCTTTTTTCTTCTAAATAGAAATTTGTCTTAAGACCAAACTAACTTTGTGGTCTTAGCAAAAGATATTTGGAATAATCAATGGTTCCCAGGCTTAGCCCCATCAATGGATGGAGCTGCACCACGGGTTGCCTTGACATAGGCAACATATTCACTGTAATTCATTGTAAACAATGTGCTCTGGTATCGGGTCAGTCGTACACGCTTCCGAAGTGACTCAGTAATAGTGCCATTGTAACCAGATTTTCGCATCAGCGAGTCTATTGCCTCCGTTTTTGTCCAACCTAATCCAAAGTACACACAGAGAGAGACCCAAAAAACAAACCCCTTAGTTAGCTGAACAAAAACAAGCTCTACGTACAATCACATTCCTGGTCAGAGGGAGGGGGGAAAAAGAGAGAACTAAATCCACCTCAAGGTAACCTTAGAATAAAAAATCTTATTCTTCCAAAGATACCGTAGCCACTAATGGAACTCTAGCTTCCAAGAAAACTAATACAATTACATAAAGGCAATTCATCATGTCACCTGGCATTCCACCACAAAATGTGGCAGAAAGAGGCAAAATTTTTAATCTAGATGAATATTTTACCATTCTAATCTGGTAGTAATAAAGCATAAGAAAAACAACAAGAACCATCAGAGCAGATTAGCAGAAGAAAGTGAAAAAATGGAAAAAAAGTGTTCACTAAATAAGAATGACATATTAAAGTTGAACTAATCATTTGGGTTGACTAAACAAGAGTTTTATAGAGAATCTTGGTTCATGTCCTCAGTGGAAAGTGGTAAGAACACCTGTGCAGTTAATAAAAAGAAAGCAAGTGAAGTAACAAACTTTTAAACAGAGAAACAAGCCTGATGGTTCATCCACTCAACATCAAATTTGACACAAAGAACTAACATATTTCAAGAAGATGATAGTACAATCAGAACAATTCTGTAGGTCAAAGCATTTTCATTATTTTTTTTTCACAATAGAAAAATAATTAAAAAAAATTTCACCTAATTGATTTGTCCGAAGTAAGAATTGTTACCTTCATGAGCAGCCACCTCAGGCAAATATGTTGCATTTCGCTTCGTATTGTTATCAGGATCAGTAAACTCAATAATTAAACCATGCTTTCCAACCTGCAACAAGAACCCACTAAGTTCAGAGAGTGAGAAAAGACAAGAAATAAACATATATTACAAGAATTCACTAAAGTAGAACACTAGTATTTTCCATTTTAACAGTCAGAATGGAAACAGTGCACTCCAAATAAGGTAATGCTTTAGCCTATATGTAAGGAAACCATGGTAAGAACATTACCAATTGAAATATTTAAAACAATTAATTCTAGATCAAATTACCATCAGATCTTGACCATTAATCAATCTGAAAATTCCACAATCCAAACATTGTGGATGCATTTGGAAATATCTACAAGGGAAAATGTTTTCCCTCAAGATATTCTAAAATCAACTTATTTCATAAAATTAGGTTTAACAAGTTCAATCAACCTCACTGTTTACATCATCCCTAACCAGGGACAGAACTATAACACACCAAACTGTCAGAACTCAGGACCAGCCCAGGGTATCCTTGGGGCAAGAAAATGCTATAAGATTGCATTAGAATGCAATAGATCATAGCAGAGGATAACAAATTAAATATGTCCATCCATCCACCTAAGGTGCCACAAAAGTCAAAAAGTGAATAGGTAGATACCTCCCAATCAAGATAATGGTTAGCAGTTTCATAATCAGTCAGAATGGAAACTGTACACTCCAAAGAAGGTAATTGTTTAGCCTGTATGGGGGGAAACCTGCGGTCCCTCAAAGCACTGCAAAAAATCACAGATAAGAATTAGATTCAGAGACATGGAATGGGAATAGCAACAAGGACAGACCAAAAATAGATAAAACAAAATTTGCAATATCCTTGTTCTCCAGTCTCATCGATCCTCTGGATGAGGCAAGAAAAACCCTGCTTAACCTCAGGCTTAACTTAAATCTAGATATCAATCACAACGCAATGCCAAAGAACCATAGGCCCCTTGCCAATTTCCAAGATAAATAATCTGAATCTCAGAACAAAGCTATCTCTAGGAGGCTTCCCCTGGCAACGGGAAAAATTAGAAGCTCCATTTCTAAGATAGTGAGAGGCTGAGAGCTGTTAGCCAGCTTTAAACCATTAGAAGGACTTTCTCATATTCATTGAACTTGAAAAGCCATCTGAAATTTTTTTTTTATTACCTTGTCAGGGCTCCAGTGGGTCACATGCCCTATAATAATTTCAAAGTATGAAAGTGATTCAAATAAACGCATGCATCCATAGGAGCTCTTGATAAGAAGATCTAACAGCTCTTAAAATGGTAAGTAAAACCACATCTAGCTCAGGGTTAACATGGTTAGCATAAAAAATGGGGCACAAAAAGAGCAGCATGGTCTTCAGTGGTGACCATTTATTGATAAGACCAATCATCGAAGTCTTTTAGCAAAATAAGATTTTCCAGAGCCATAGATCTATGCTGCTTCAGTACCCAATAATTTGTAACTATATTCTTTAAGTTTATCAATTTGTACCATTTAAATTTGTCTTTTACTAATCAAAAAAATAATTTGTAACTATATTCTGCAATTGTAAGAAAAATTGGGCACCCTCATATTTATAGTTCTGATCACCTATTTTGTTAACTTTGTAAATAGGCAAGGACCAACCTAAACATCACTTTCAATATTACAAATATATGTTTCCATTTCTATTTTCAATGCCCTTCATAGACTATATATATGAACTCTCATACAAAGCCAAGCCCTGAGTTACCATCACTCTTCCAACTTAATGACTTAGTAATTAACCCAAACTTTTTCAGTTACTTGCAATGATAACAGATAAAAGAGAACAACACAGAAATTTTATTGTTTTTAATTCTTTAGTCTCTCCCCTTTCTCTTACCATGTAAAGTTTCTTCAAAGATGTTCTCCCTCCCCCCCCCCCTCTCTCTCTCTCTCTCTCTCTCTCCCTCTCTCTCTCTCAGTCTCAGACAATAGCATACTATGGTTTTCTCTCCTCTGTTTTTATCTCATAACACCCAAATTTTAACTTTCCAAAATACTGCCAATTGCTACAATATAAAAAAATACACACAATACATGTGTGTATTTTTTTTTATTAGTCAAACACCATAAAAAATTTTGATTCCAAAATTTTTTTCTGAGAGGAGTAGGGGGGAGGGGGGGGGGGGGGGTGTTGTCCATGAGTGTTAAGTACATGTGCCAGAATGAACAGCAACTAAATAGTTTAGAGGAAAGTACCTGTTTAGAGAATAGTCCCTGAAGCCATTAATCAACCAACGAGCTTCTAGAGTTCCAATACATCCACGTAAGCGAGGCTCCCCACCATTTACCACTTTCTTCCAAGTCACAAACAATGGGCTGGACCAGAGTATTTATTTGTGTTCAATAAGGATATCATGCAAAACAAAGTTCTACTGTGCAAATTACAGAACCATACAATTACCCTTGGAAGGCTGGTCTGAAGTGGCCTCAGGGTCCTCGGGACTTTCACCTAGAGGAATAGCTTGCATAGGCACTACAAGGAGAGCTGTCTCCTCAACATGAGGGGCCTGGGCATCAACTGGAGGCTTTGCAATATCCTGGGGTACTCCCTGGCTAGGGCCCTTATCTGTCTCGGTTACCCTAGATGGCTCGACCTCCTTGGCAGGCTCATCAGAAGAAGTTAAAGCAAGGGCAATGTCAAGATGGCCTGCCTCAACCACCTCGAGAGAAGTGCCAGTCTCAGAGCTAGAAAGGCCGGGCTCTTGGATGGCAGGAGGGTAGTATACATTCTCTGCCTTCCAAAGGTCAGATAAAGCCTCAACTCCAGCTTGTTTGAGGGCTTCATTCCAAACCTGGGAACAGTAGAGCCTGTACACCCCAGGTACTTGAGCCTTGAGAATGGCTTGTGTCTCATCCATTCCCAAGGCATAAGCATCCTCCTCGGCCTTCTCCTTGGAGCTCTCGGCCTTAGTCCTGAAAAAAAACATAAAGCCCTAGCTGAAGTTACTTCACTGCTCAGATGAATATAAGTAACTGAAAAATATGTCTAATGTAACCAATAACATTCAGGTGGCCAATATTATATAGGTCTTAGTTAACAAAAGAATTTTATAAAAAAAAGAAAAAGAAAGTAGAGAACAGTAGGTATCAAACAACAAGGAGACACTAATCCTTTATCACATGTTAAATGCATATGCAAGCAGCAACAATAAGCTGTTATGAAGAGAAAAAAGTGCATTCAGCAGCAACTCCAATGAAAAACGACTTTAGGGGTCTGACCAGGTTTGAGTCACAGCTTCAAAAGGCAGAAGAGGAGATCAACAAAATGGAAATGTTATAATTTCACCCATATTCTACATTTAAACACCCCAACACCTTACTTATCAACCCCCCCCCCCCCCTCTCTCTCCAAAAAAAAAAAAGCTGAAAAGGTTTAGAGCCTTTACACTATGTTTAGAGAGTGAAGAAGAGGAGGATAGATACTCCTCCTCCTTAATAGAGTAGATATCCCTTCCCTTATTTGGATATTTAAATAAGGGGAAAATGGAAGTACATAAAAATTACCCCTCTTCTTATGTGATTGTAATATATAAAGAAATGGAAAAATATACCCTTCTTTATTAAACTCAACAGTTAAATTTTTTTTTTTTTTTTTTTGATAAGTAACTCAACAGTTGAAAATATTAAGGGCAAAATGGAAGAATTTAATAATCTAGAATCCCTTCCCCTCCAAATTACCTCAAATTGGGAGATTAAAAATAGTGGGTTGGGAGGGGTTTCCCCCAAATCCCTCCCCCCTCTCCTTTAAAAACAAATCAAAACAAGGGAAGACATAAATCCCTACCCCTCTTTCCCTTAATGGTTACATTGTTACTATTCTAAACTGTATGTCACAAGGAGCCAAATCGTAGGGTATATACAGGAATACATTAGACTTTGTATGGTAACCATGGTAGTCTGCAGTATTTTACAAAACTATAATCTATATATTTATCGTAATATCCTAATATATTTTAACACAAGTGAATGAAAAAACATGTAACAGAAAAAACTTAAACAATAAAATGGTGAAGTTAACTACCCATGGTAAATCAAGGAATAGGGAGTACCAACTACAAATTGTAAAGGCTTCTGACCTAAATAAAAATAATTTAATATGATATACATGGTGATGTTGTCACTATACAGTACAAAGTTGATACACTAGCTGCAATTTTATTTTTATTTTTTGGTAATTTTAATGCATAAACTACAATATTAAGTTAACAATTGTGCATTAGGAATACAACTGAATGGCAAACACTAACAAGTAAAAATTTTAGTCACAGACTCAAACCCCATTACATATCATGGAACAATTGATGTGCATTCAGGACAGTAACATTAAAAAGAAATTAATTTGACTCCAAAATCTCATAATTAAAACAGTGAAGAAACTAGCAATCCTGATAAACAAACCAACACATTAATAACATAAAATAAAATTAGCCAGACAATAATGTAGCCCCAAATCACTATACACAACCTCAAGAGAAAAATTAAAAATAATAACTAAAAAATACCCACTAATTTTTTGCCACAATATCATAGCACTTGATATAAACAAAATCTAATTGCATAATAAAACTTAAAAAAGATAAACTAAATAAAATAAAAAAACCCAAAACCCAAATATTATATATATATAGAGAGAGAGAGAGAGTATACTGTTGACCCTCATCGAAGGCAGGAGGAGGAGCATCTTCGCTGTTGTAGTGAGAGACGAGAGTGTCGAAGCAAAACACAACCATTTCACGGTTAGCCGCCACCATTTTTTTTCTTTTCTTTAAGAAACGTCAGACAAACAAAAAAAAAACGTTTTTTGTTTTGTTTTGTTAAATGAAAAATTTGATGTTTTTCAGGTTAAAAAACGATCAGAACATATAAGGTTTTGTTGGGTTTGGTTTTGTTTTTGGTCTTCGCTGGTTTGTGTTTAATGGGAAATAAAATGAAAAAAGGGAGAGAAAGATTAATAAAAATGGTCCCTGAAATAATTGAGGATCATGGAAGAGAGAGAAAATCACAACTCATAACACAACACAAACACAAAGCAAAGCTTTCCACTCTTCACAAAACTCTCTCTCTCTCTCTCTCTCACGCTATTGCTATGTCTTTTTTTTGTGTTTCCGCACAACAATATGGCTTCTTTCTGCAAATTAAATAGTTACCTCTTTTTTTTCTCTCAAAATAAATATAATAAGCGTGCCTTTGGCATTGGGATAAAAAAAAGTCAATTTTTTTTTTATTGTTTAGCTTATTTTTGTTACTATTTTTTCTACTATTCAACTTATTTTTATTACTATTTATGGATATTATTGTATTTTTTGTACTATTTATAGTTTCATTGTATTATTTTAGCTATTTTTTAGCTTGATTTACAGTATTTTCAATAAAAAAAATTTTAGTTTCAGCTAAATAAGCTCTTTTCAAACTGACACTAAAATAGTGACTACCTTTTTTTATGAGTTTTTTTTTTTTTTGAGAAAGTTTCAACCTATGGCGTCCGCTTCTGATAATAACTCTTTATTATCAGACCAAGACACCAATCAGTTTTTGGTGTAGGCGGGGATTGAACCCCAGATCTCTTATACAACCATCAAAGACTTTACCAGTTGAGCTAACTGGAATCCACTTTTATGAGTATTTTTGGTGAGTGAATAGTGACCACTTTTGTTTCCTATAATACTAATCACTTTTACATTATTTGCCTAACTTTCATTGCTTTCTCTTGTTTTTTCTTTGGGAATTCAGTTTGGTGGGCTCTTTTCTTTTGCTTTACATGGTACTTTTATTTTTCGTCTGACAAAAGCGACAATGTTAGAATCATTTTTGTGAATTGAGATATGCGCATGGGTTCTAAATTCTAATTTCAATCAAGACAGCCTAAAAAGGCTAAAATGGATCTCTCCTTTGAGAGAGAGAGATAGAATGCGCGTGCTTTTTTTTTTTTTAATTTGATAGTTATAATAAAAGGATAAAAGAATTTGAACGTGTCGGTTGAGATACAAAATTACTAGTTTGTACGTGTTTTTCGAGTTCAATGTTGGTGCTAAACTACTAATGTGACAAGTTTGACAAAGGAGTATAGCTGAACTTGGCATAACCCTCTATGGTTTGTTTAGAAGCTGGATTTGAGCTTATGGACTTGGATATGAGAGGTTTAAATCCAAATTCTTTGTTTAAGTTACTTAAAAAGAGATGAATTTGGATTTAGCCCAAATCTAGTCAAATTTGTTGATTTGAAAAAATTCTCTAAAAAAACAATGAAATTTGGCAAATCCTCCCAAAGCTTGCTTCTTCTCCACCCTTCCTCAAGCTGCAATAACGTTGAACTTGAAACCACATTGGCATTAAGGTTTGTCTCTCTCAACTCTTCTCATCCTCTTAAAGTTTGTATCTCTCTCTTTCTTTAGTACTAAATCTGAATCCAATAAAAAAACGTCTACAGGTTTTTGTATTTTCTATGAGTTGTTTGTGGGAAGTTTGGCTACAAGCTTGGTTGTAGTCAATAGCTACAACTCTACTTAATATTTTTTTTATTGAATGTGAATTTTGATAAATCTACTATTGGATAACATTTTCTTTTTAGATCCTCCACGCCTGCAAGATTTTCAAAAAATAAAAAATTAATAGTTATGTCATCAATCAAATATTTAAATTTCAAGTTTTTATAGTCTAAATTTATTCATAATAAGTATGTTTATGGATCAAATAGTAAATAATATCTGATTAGCACGAAATTTAACATTCAAGTTAAGAACATAAAAAACGTACAATTTAATGATTAGGTTTTCAAAATATGTAACTATGTTTTTTTTTTTTTTTTTGTGAGAGTTATAACCCTGGGCTACAACTAAGTTTGTAGCCAAACTTTGTCATTCTTTTAATTTTTTTCTTCTTCTTCTTGTTTTTGTTTTTGTTTGTATTTGGGTTGTGTGGGTTTTGTTTGGATTTGTCTACGTGGGTTTGTATCTATTGTAAGGCTAGGACTTAGGAATGGCAATGTTGTTGAAATTTTTAATTTTTTTGGAGTTATAAATGAGGTTTAGTAAACTGTGTTGGTTCAGTTTTCTTAAGGAATTGTTGGATTTTTTATAATGTTTTTAGAGTTCAACAATGATGGACTAATTGAAAATGCAAATTAAGCGTGTGATGAAATGACTTTGTGAGCTGTCAGCTGTGTGTGATTTATTGACTGAGTTGATTTTGATATCTTTCTCTATTTACTATGGTTACTGGGTCCTTAGAAGTATTTTGTTTGTCTAAGCTAAGAAGTGGCTGTTTGTGTTTTGTCTGAGCTTTGCATGATTTTTCTTCTTCGATTATATATTTTCTTTACACGAAAATTTTACTTCAGTCTATTGGGCTTTTGTTTTTAATCTTGTGCTTTTTGACAGATGCGCTTGTGTTTTTGCTTTTATAATTGTTGGGTTTAATTTGGTGGGGCTTTCTATAATATTAAAGCCATGCTTCGTGGTAATCTCTGACTTTAGAAAATTAGTACGAGAACTATGAATATATAAGGTTCTGTTTAGTAAGAGAAATTTTATTTTTATTTTCAAAACAGTATAAAAATAATTTTCGAAAAATTGAAATTGAAACTAGTTTTCAAATAATAATTTTTACACTATACTTGTTTGTATACCATTTAAAAAAAAAAATTCAAAATACTGGAAAAAAAATGGTTGGGAGACCATTTCTATTTTTTATTTAAAATTTTTACAAAAAGTGACTTGTAAAATCTATAGATTACTTTCTCTCTCTCTCTATATATATATATATATGTAAAGGATGATTCATTTATTTGAACTGAATTTTAATGTGGTTTAGAAGTACCTCTAAACTTTAAGTTTAACAGAGAAAAAACTTGAGGACAATCCAATAAAAATATATCTCAAATTCCATTTAAAATGCTTACAAAATAGAACACTCTCCTATTAATCCATGTCTTCAAAACAAACTTATCCCAAAAAAAAAAATTTTAAGGAAAATGACACTAGACTAAAAAAAAAAAAAAAAAAAAAAAAAAAAAAAGCCTCATTGCATGCACAAAAGTGCATGTGATAAGGCTAGTATATATATGTGTGTAGATAATTATAAGGGAATATAGCTCATATAGCTTTATTTTTTATTTTTTTTTATAATGATAAGTTTCAAATTTGAAGTGTGAGAAATTTTTTGTGATAAAGATAAGCTCCTTAATTTAAGAGATAGAAAAGAGTTTGGACAAATCTATGAAATCTATAGTTTTCAATTTATTTACAACTATGTCATTAAAAACATTTTCTATATCTTGAAAACATCCTCTCAACCATTTTCAAAATCATATTCTGAATAAGGAAAATATGGTACAATTTTTTAAAAACGGTATATAGAGAACATTAGTCAAACAATATATTCACGTGTGGGATCCACCATTTTATTAATTGCAAAACAAAAAATTATATTTAAATATTCTTACCAAATTGGCCATAAGTGTGGCATAAGAATCTTAAAATTTAGGGTTTTTGATTCAAACTGATATTGGGTTGAACATATATAACTATTTATTCTATTAATAACAAGATTTTCTGTTTGGGTTTCAACATTTTGCGTACTAAAATATCCTTACACAAATTTTTAAACTCTCTAAAATACCCATATCTTTTAGTTAAATAATTTTAAATTAAAAAACACCAATTAGTTAAAAAAGTAATTTAATATTCCTAAGTTTTAGGCTTTTTTCTTTATCTTTTCCATTCAACCTAAAACTTAGGACACTATCTCTTTCTTATTTTTAAATATTATTCCACGTTACCTTACCTCTTTGTTAAGAAAAAAATACAAACAGTTATTTATATATCACTTTTAAATATTTTAACACTAAACCAAAAAAATAAATAAATAAAAAAAGAGTATTATTGCACGTGCAAAACGCGTGTAATGAGCCTAGTTTTTCGTAAATAATTGTGACTTTTGAATGAATGAGAGTTAATTGTTAGTACTTTTTTTTTTATATAAGAATGCTGGTAAGCTTTCATTAAACTGGGCTGAAACCCAAATCAGATACATCATTAAGAACTTGAGACACAATTATAGGGGGAATATCTTCCACCCAGATAGTACATTCAGAAATCTGCTTGGCGTGTTTAGCCATGAGGTGAGCTGCTTTGTTCCCTTCTCTGCGCGTGAAGGATGTCTTCCAAGCTCTAAACTTTGGCACCCAAGATTTTATACCAGTAACAAGGTGCTGGATTTGAATAGGGCCCGGGTCATGGTTGGCAATGGCATTCATAACAATTTGGGAATCCCCTTCAAGAATAATCTCCCTAAGGCCCAACTCCCAAGAGAAAATTATGCCAATCTCAGCAGCCTTGGCTTCAACGTCGAGAGCACCCAACGGGTATGGGAGTGTTTTGCTAAGAGCTCCCATTATTTGACCTTTATCATTCCGAACCACCACCCTAATCCCACACTAACCCCGCTCCTTGAAAACAGCCCCATCAACGTTAGTCTTGTACCAACCTGGTGGAGGTGGCCTCCATAGAGTGGGGACGTGGGACTGATGGGCATTAGAAAAAATACAATGGGTTTGGAACTCCGCCAAGTAGAGTCTTGAAGCCTCAAAAATTTGCAAGGCCGTTCTACTGGTTTCCCCATGTCGCACTGCATTTCGATTGTTCCAAAGGAACCAAGCCGTTGTTGCGAAAGCTTCAAGGTCTTGGGCTGGTTTTGCCTCCATTACGCACCAAAATAGGTCCATGAAGTTTGGTGGGTTGGCCATGAGGCCAGGGGCTTTGACATTATCCATTTGCCAAACTGCTATGGCAATATCGCAACTCCAGAATGTATAACCTGCTGTTTCCACGCCTTCACACAAGTCGCACTCCATTTCCACTGGAATCTTGCGGTCTCTGAGCTTAGTTTTAGTTGGGAGGATGTCTTTACACGCTTGCCAAATAAAGTTTCTAATTTTGTTTGGGCAGTGGAGCTTCCAAATTGCTTTCCATAGTGACTTCATCCTGGTGCTATTCGAGCATTCCCCAACATTGATCTTGGACAGTTGTTTGTGGCTTACATGGTAGGCACTTCGGACCGAGAACACCCCATTGGCTGTACCAGACCATACTCTACGGTCCTCAGGGAGAGTGGAGCTCAGAGGGATAGCCAAAATAGTTGAGGCCTCATGGGGAAGAAAAATGGAATTAACCAACTCAGATTTCCACATAGCTCTTTCTTTATCAATTAGAGCAGAAACTGTCTCATTATACATCAGGGGGTTTACAGGAGTCAAGACCTTGTATGTTTCGGGGTTGGGGATCCACTTGCCACTCCATATCTTCACTTTGTCTCCATTTCCAATAGACCATCTAATTCCATCTTCCACCACGCTCTTAGCAGCCAAAATTCTCCGCCAAGCAAAAGATGGTCTTTTGCCGAGTTGAGCTTCAAGGAAAGACTTGCTAGCAAAGTACTTGGCTTGGAAAACATGGTGGAAAATAGAATTTTTGTTTTGGAGGAGACGCCAACCTTGCTTAGCTAGGAGAGCTAGGTTGAAGGCTTTTAGGTTTCTAAACCCCATGCCGCCCATATCTTTGGATTTACACAACTTGTCCCAAGAGACCCAAGATATTTTTTGCTCATCAGATTTTTGTCCCCACCAAAATTTGTTGATCATAGAGCTAAGTTCTTTGCAAAGCGAGTCAGGCAACTTGAAGCAACTCATGGTATATGTAGGAGTGGCTTGGGCAACTGCCTTTATGAAGACTTCTTTACCAGCCGAGGACAACAGCTTCCCTTTCCAGCCAGCAATTTTTCGGCCAAGCTGATCCTTAATCCTGTTAAAAGCCTTCTTTTTTCCTCGGCCAATTAAGGATGGAAGGCCTAGGTATTTTTTCGTGTTGCTTGATGACTTGGGCACCAAAAATTTTTTTGATTTCAGCTTGAGTAGAAGTCCCGGTGTTCTTGCTGAAGAAAAGGGAGGTTTTGTCCTTGTTGATTTTCTGCCCAGATGCAGCCTCATAGTCATGGAGAACATCCTAGACTCGCTGACATTCACTCATACTAGCCCGACAAAAAATGATGCTATCGTCCGCAAAAAACAAGTGAGACAAACGCGGAGCACCCTGGCAAATAGAGATCCCCTTAATAGTCCCCAACCTCTCCTCTTTGGAGCATTGCCGAAAGGCCTTCTGCACATAACAAAAATAGAAATGGCGATAACGGGTCCCCTTGGCGAATACCCCGAGAAGGGATAATTTCGCCTTTCAGCTCCCCGTTGATACTACAGAATAAGAGACAGAGGTTATGCATATCATGATAATAGAAATCCACCGGTCATGAAATCCCATTTTCTGCATTACCTTAGCCAAACATTCCCATTCTACTCTATCAAATGCTTTGCTCATGTCTAACTTGATTGCCATGAGACCTTCCTTTCCCTTTCTTCTCTGTTTGATATGGTGCATTGTCTCAAAGGCAATTAATACATGGCTCAAGTTTCTCCAACGCATGGCTTAACTTAATGTTGGTATCTACATGGCTCATTGTCTATTGTTTCCTCCATGCACTCTCACTTTTCTCTGGCCATGTCATTGTGCAAACTCCAAGTGTGACCTTCTTGGTCTACTCGCTTATCATAACCATATGCCTTATCTCACTTGCTATCCTAGAGGTGAAATGGGTTGGTATTGGATTAGAAGAGTGGTGGAGGAATGAAAAATTTTGGCTCATTTCTGGGATTGGTGCTCACTGGGCTACTGTGGTACAAGGCCTACTCAAAGTGATTTCAGGGATTGATTTATCTTTCACATTGAGGACATTTATGCAGACTTGTACCTTGTGAAGTGGTTGTAGGATTAACATACTCTATCTATTGCATGTAATGTATTGATTTCTATCATTTTTAAAAATCATAGGGTGCTATTGCTTAGACTTTTTCCCCTCATTTCCCATGAATTTCATTTCCAAAAGTGAAAACTTTGCTTGAATGAGGATTATCTTACAAGTGAGAAACCTGGTGAAAATAGCATTACTCATTTTGTTTAACTTTTGCATTATTCAGTCAAGTTTCATAATCTTAAATCTTTTAAATAACTTTTGAAGCTTGAGCAAAATGCATTGTAGTCTTCTACATTTGATTAGTGCAGTTTGATGGTTTTGTTGATGCAATTTGGTATATTTCACAGTTTACTGGTAGGATTAGTACGTTGATATGCTAAAACTGAAGAAATTCAGTTTCTCCAAATAACTTTAATGAAAAAACTATTATGCCCTCACTTATATATGAACTTGTCTTTTTCATGTGCTTACTATGTTGTGGGTATAGATTGTTAGGCTACTAATTAAGCATAATTTTATTATTAATATATTTTTTAAGAGAGTTTCAACCTATGGCGTCTGCTTCTGATGATAGCTCTTTATCATAAGACCAAGACACTAATCGGTTTTTGGTGTAAGCGGGAATTGAACCCTAGATCTCTTATTCAACCATCAACGACTTTACCAGTTGAGCTAACTAAAACTCACATTTTATCACTAATACAATGCTTACATAATGCCCAGCTTTTATTTTATTTTTTCCCTTTTCCATTGCTTTATTGTCCAAATTATTTTATTTAAGTTAACTCATTGCTTCTTTTTTTACTCCTTAGAAAAATACAAAAGCAAGTGCTTATAAAAACAAAGTTATTGACAATTGGAGTAGGAAAAATCACTAGTTGAAGTTGCAGTCTTGCAAATATTGGTTCCTTTCTAAAAGAGCATTGTTCCTGTCTAAAAGAGCACTTCATAGCAAAGAAAAATCAAGAGCAACCATAACCTTTTGGTGAAGATATACATGCAGTGTTTCAAAGGTTTCTGGACTCACTTAGCTTGAAATATTTAAAATAGTTGAGAAACTAATGCATGAATGTGCAAAGGACTTTAAGTATTTGAAAAGTCTTTCAAATGATGATGATAAGAAAGATCAAATACAACTTCCACTTAGTCCCCATTAGTTCTATTTTCAAGTGCTAGTTTGCTCTTTTAGATGTTGTGTAAAATACATATTTTGGGTATGCTAATATAGTTTGAGATCTTGAATGTTGTGAAAGAAACCCATGTATTTTGGGTTTTCTCTCTCTCTCTAGAGTTGGTAAGACATTTTTTTTAGTTGGTTATAATAGAAGATATTTAGTCATCATCTTGTCAATTGATCTATCAATGGCTTCTTTATTCCCTACATGTATGGATTAAAAATGCTACTAAAATTAAAATACGAAAGGTTTTAAAAAATAATTATTTTAAAAAAATATTTTATTGATTCAAATTCAAGTTCGAATATAAGTATTTTATTGTGCAAAGGACTTTTAGTATTTGAAAAGTCTTTCAAATGTTGATGATAAGAAAGACCAGAAACAACTTCCACTTAGTCCCCATTAGTTCTATTTTCGAGTGCTGATTTGTTCTTTTAGATGTTGTGTAAAATACATATTTTGGGTATGCTAATATAGTTTGAGATCTTGAATGTTGTGAAAGAAACCCATGTACTTTGGGTTTCCTCTCTCTCTAGAGTTGGTAAGACATTTTCTTTAGTTGGTTATAATAGAAGATATTTAGTTATCATCTTGTCAATTGATCTATCAATGGCTTCTTCATTCCCTACATGTATGTATTAAAAATGCTACTAAAATTAAAATACGAAAGGTTTTAAAAAATAATTATTTAAAAAAAAAATTATTGATTCAAATTCAAATTCGAATATAGGTATCCAAACAATGAAATTTCAAATTATAAATTTCAAATCCTTCCATTTATAGGAAGATCCAAAGAAAAAAAAAATTAAATCAAAGGATTTAGAATCAAGATATTTTAAATCAATTGATTTAAAATCTAAATATTGCCATTGAAACATAGGAATGGCTTGTGTCCAATGGCCAGTCTTAAACACGTGTCCGTATCGCAACGTGTCTAGTGACACTGGCCACTGGACACAAGCTCCACCCTTGAAACACTACCTAGGGGGATTTCCTTTGTACAGGCTCGTTTGGTACATATATTTAAACACATGTTTTCAGTTTTTAAACAATATTATACATATTTTCACTTACTTTTTCACCCATACGTATTTTCAAAAAATACAAACAACGTTACTAGAATATCATTACCACACGCCCCTTTCTAGGAGAGTTTCCTTTGTTGGTTGTTGGTGGGAGTCTAGAGACATAGCTGCCATGCTATGATGTACGGAGCCATGATTCCCTCTTTTAAACCACTTGAGTGAATCATTTGGTGCGTGGCACAACCTCCTCCCAAAGAGTTTTAGGGCCCGTTTGGTAACTTATTTTGAGCAATTTTTTGAGCATTTTAAATACACTTACACACATTTTCACATATTTTTTCACCCATGTATATAAAAAATACTCAAACTTCTCTACCAAACACTCCCTTATTATCAGTGATAGACTGATGGTCGAGCTCATGGCAAGTTAGATAACACCGTACATTGCCTAACAAGCAAAATGCATTTTCTATGACAATAGCATTCATGTGGAAGCAAATTCCTTGGAGAAACTTGCACGGCAGTCCCACAAAAAAAAGAAAAAAAAAAAGGATATTACATTGGTTCCTTAAGTGTCACAATTTATATGACATCCAATCATTGGGGTTGATTAATTCTATACCCAAGCCACTAGGCAGTGGACACCGATTAGAGACCAAATAGAAACTTGCAATTATTGCCTAGCTAGCTTCCCTACAAAATGAGCATATAGGGCTCCCAGTTTCAATCCTAGGTCCCTATATGCTGGCCCTCTACCTGCTTTATGGAGATTCCCATGGCGTCTAACAGACTAAAAGGTATAGAATTCAAGTAAAATTGACCGCAACCTGTATGTCACCATTTTTACCACAATTAGTTGTAAATTCATGCAATGGGCAATAATATTTTATTTTTTTAATAAAATATAATAGATAATTTATTTTTTAAAATATTCATAAAATCATATATTAGGATTAGTCATTTGTAACAAGTGGTTTTTTTTTTTTCCATAAGAAAATTTCATTTTAGACATATTAAATTATTAATTAAGAAATGATCTTTGTTTATATATCCCTTTACCAAAGGGTCCAAACCAAGCAGGGCAATAATCTAATAAATTTTTGTTAAATAAACAATGTTTTATTGCTTTCTTTTCTTTTTTAAGTAATGATATTTTGTGTTCTCTATAAATAAAAAATTATATATATTGTGGGAGGAGGAAGCCCGAAGAAAGGGAATCATCAAGTAGGATACACCTGAGGTGTAACTGGGCCTAACTATTCACCAAACCAGGCCCAAAACAGTCAAGATAGCCATGTTAGGGAAACCGAGGAGGACAACCCGCTCGAGAAGCTTGAGGAACAGATACTTCTCGAAATACTACAGATAAGCCACCAAGACCATAAGGTTGAATGCTGAGGAGGATTGTAGTGACATACAAGCAAAGGCAGGAGGAAACTTTCAGATAGAGCTTCCATCACCTCCACATTTAATGCACTATACCAACTCAGTTTGCCACATTAATGGCAGATTGACCCCTCAACAGTACCCCCACAGCCTGTAGCCCGCTCTATCGCTACCAGCAAAGTAGTAATGGGACAAGTATCTAGAGAAAGATCAACAGCCTTCCAAGTGGAAGGCTGAGATGCAATCCAAACAACTATATATAGGAAGGAAGATCCACCTTGAAGGGGGGATCAGAGAAATAGGGAGTTAGAGAGAGAAAGTGACCATTGTAAAATCAAGAGGCATTTTCCTAAATAACAATTGTTTCTCGGCTAGCCCGAGGAAGGACTTAAATAAGAATATCTCTTTCCCTACCATAAATCTTCTCATGTATTGCTGTCTTTATTGATCATCTTTCTTTAATTACCCCTATGTAGCTATCAGGGATCAAAGTGTTGACCTTGACCACCCACCTCTACAATTTAGTTGTATAGGGCTTCCATCTTAAGCCAGTCTCATCTGGGTTGGGCTTGGTTTCAAGCTTTGCCCCTTATATATATATATTACTTTCTTTGTTGTATTAAAATTTTCATTTACCCATATTATGAGTCAATTCGCTAGTAATAGAATATAGGGAGAATTAAAATTTTCAATCATGATAGTTAGAAACGAATGAGAAAAATAGAGTTTTTCCATCATTCATAAAACTTCAAATTGTAGCCTTCTATTTTAATGTTATCTTTAATCCCAAACCAATCTATCTCTTTTGAAGTATACAAAGTTTGATCATATTTATTTTCTTGAATACATTGCTTATCTCAATACATTCATAAATATATACCGAATCAAAACATACCCATATGAAGATACTTTGCAAACAAATAAAATGGTATATCAATCATCGCTTAACAATGATTAATTGGACTGATTAAGAAAACGATTTGTTGTTGATAATCTATTGAGATTATTTTCTTTACAGAAACTACAAATTCGTCCTTCCAACAAGATTATTAAATAAACAATTATTAGCAAAATCTCATAATTAAGTTTCTATATGTATCCTTATATAATAATAATAATAATAATAATAATAATAATATTACAATTGGAAAAGCTATGTGTCGTCACTCATCTAATTATTTTGGTTTGACTAACCTTTGCTTTTGTCTGAATAAGTGGCACTATAAAGTACTTCTAATACACCTGTTAAGAGTACCTTCTCTCAAAAATTACAAATTTATCTACCCAAAAGGATTAAAGTATAAACAAAACTTAGTAAAATCTCATAGTTGAATATCCAAATGGATCACTAAAAAAATCAAATTCACAACACAAAACAACTAAGTATTTACCCAAATCCAAATCAAACCAATGAATAAAGACAAAAGAATAGGTGATCGGGAATTAGAATACCAAAAGGCCTAAATATGCATAAAATCGATACAAATTTGCCAAAAGAAACAGATATGATGTGATAATTAAATCAACAATATAATAACAAAAAAGAACCATTAGTGAAAAAAAAAAGGGTAGTTGAAACAATAAAAAAATCACAAAAAAAAAAAAAAAAAAAAAAGTGGAGAGAGACCAGAATATTGACTATTTTTGTTGTGAACAACTTGGAAGCAAGGTTTCCCGAAACCGGACGGACCGTATGGTCGACCGAAGCAACCATGAACCTCTCTCCCAATTTTGCAGTTTTTAGCCCGGGAGCCGCTCTGTGGGGAAAAGTAGGGCAGGTGCGAACCATGTGGTGGTTAATCTGATTCTGAAGCCGTGGTGGTTTTGATTCGGGCAGTTTCTTTGTTCGGCTTTTTAGGTGAATTTTGGCCAATGCAGGTGTGAAGTTATGATCGGATCTAGAAGAAATGAAAAGAAATGAAAGAACAGAAGAGAACAAAAGATCGGAAGGAGATCGATAATTTCGGATCTTGGACAAGGGATTTGTAAGGAAAAAAAAAAGAACCGGAGAAGAAGAAGATAAGTTTCTCGAAAAAAAAAAAAAAAAAAAAGGAGAAGAAGAACACCAATCATGCCTTCGTCTTTTTGCTCGCGCTTCTTCTTCTTCTTTCTTCTTCTCTTTCTTTTCTATTAGTGGAATCACTGCATGTTTCCTCTTTTGTGAATACTACGCTATGTGTTCTCTTTCTTTCTTTCTTACTTTGTTACTCCTTTTGAATTCTAAGTCCTTACATTGGCTAACATTGGAATGATGAAAAGGTTTAATTTTAATAAAAGCAAAAAATTCAGCCATTAGATTTTGATTTTTTTTTAGTACTTGTTATATTGTGACATGCATTGGTAGGTGCATTAAATATTTTAAGTATTTTTAAGAAAAGTAATGCTCAGGGCACAAATTATTTTCTGACATTTTTCTGAAAATATCAGTGAGGCCTCTTTATTAGTTATCTAGGTCCACAATTAATATCACATTTTATTTACCAATATCACTCACCACATCGGTAATTTATGCATTTTTGTAAATAATTTGTATCTCTAGAATTATTCTTTTAAGAGTAATGTATCACAATATTTTGTTACATATAATTTGACACATGGCAAAGGGTGAGTAATGAAAAAAAAATTATGGGTCTACATCTCTACCACTCATCTCGTCGTGGTAAATTGTGACCAAAATTTGTATAAAAAATGTTATGGTACTATTATGGCTCTAATTTTTAATTATATTACGAGTTAAGTATATAATTTTTTAAATAATTATTTCAATTTAAAATTATTAAATAATTTATTTTTATTTATTTGAGTGTCTTTCTAATTCTTATTTATTATTCTTATTATTATTATTATTATTATTACAAGTTTAACTAATCATCTATAAATAAATAAATAGATATTATATTTAAATTTGCTTAGGATTTGATATATTATTTGTCTTGTAAAAGTTATGATATGAAAATATACATTTGAAATATAGATATTTATATTTAATTGGATTATTTTTAGTTAAATTTTCTATTTATACTAATTTAATATATTTATTTATATTAAAATAATTATTAAATTAATTATGATGTCATCATGGTTTTGACCCAATTCAACCTCGGTTCGACCTCAAAACCTTGAACATCTTAAGCACTACGGTTTAATGAACGGTCCGGGTCTAAAAACCTTGCTTGGAAGGAATAGGAGAGAGAGCTGGAAATGAAGTAATAAGAAATTTATATGAAAAATGAGATGGAAGAGGAAGGGTGGAAGTAGATGAAAGGTTTAATAAAATGAAACGGTAGAATTTAAGAAGATATAAAGGAGAAAATTTAAAAATCTATAAAGGGAATCAAATTAAGAATTAAAGAAGACAATGATTTGAGGAGATGAATGGTTGAATTAAAAAGCTAGGAGTTGAAGATGATGAAAGGTTGAATAAAGTAAAAAATTGCAAAAAAGAAAGAGGAGAGGATTCTAGTTATGTAACACAAAAAGTTTTATAAAATTTGTGCAAACTTCCATTATTATATTATAATATAAATAGATATCTTATAGACATTGTTTTGGTTTTGATTCTTAGTTAGATTTTTATTGTGTGTGTGTGTATATATATATATATATATATATATAGAGAGAAGAGAGAGAGAGAGAGTCATATGTAAAGTTAAAACCGCTAAAAATATATGTTTAAAATTAAATCTATTTATATATTATTTAATATTCCTAAAAAATTAGAAATAAAAAATAACTAAGAAAAAAAATGATTATGTGGCCAATGATGTGATAGATGAGTTGGAGCAACATGAAACTATGACATTAAATACTACGCGCTATCACAGCGCGCTTCATAGCGTTTATTTTATATATATATATAATTTTTATTTGAGAATCTAGTACAAGTTGATAAAGTAATTTGAAATAAACGAGGAAGGTGGCCTTATTTTAGATAATGTTTTAGTAGGAAGTTAGAGTTGTATTTTCTTTGATTATTATCCTTTAGTTTGTATACTTAAACATAGTGATGTGAGGCGTTTTTGAAATAAAATAGAGGCAAACGGAGAAGCTATTTAAATAATAGTATGAATCTTGTATTATATATATATATATATACCATTTATATGTTATATTATATATATTCGGATGTAGCAACTTTATATAGACCCTCTAGTAGCCAGGGAGAAACATCTTCCATTTGTTGTAGTGAAGACAAGAGTGTGAAGTAAAAAACCCACAAGCCATTTCACGGTTAGCCGCCACCATTTTTTTCTTTTCTTTGAAACGTCAAACAAAAAAAAAAAAAACGTTTTTGTTTTTGTTTTGTTAAATCAAAATTGATGTTTTCAGGTTAAAAAACGATCAGAACATATAAGGTTTTTGTTGTTGGGTTTGGTTTGTTTTGGTCTTCGCTGGTTTTTGTATTTAATGGGAAAAAAAAAAAAAGAGAGAGTCTGAGAAAGATTAATAAAGATGGTCCTTGAAATAATTGAGGATCATGGAAGAGAGAGAAAATCACAACTCATAACACAACACAAACACTTTAAAACACTAAACACAAACACAAACACAAAGCAAAGCTTTCCACTCTTCACAAAATTCTCTCTCTCTCTTTCTCACGCGATTGCTATTGCTATTGCTATGCTTTTAGTGTTCTACACCTGACCATAAACTAACTAAATTAAATAGTAAACTTTTTCCTCTTAAAATAAATATAATAAGTGTGTGTTTGACATTTACTTAAAACCCTTTTTTTTTTTATTTAACTTATTTTTATTTATGTTTTAACTCTTATTTAGCTTATTTTTCTTCTTATTCATATTAATTATTGATAACGGCTTTTTGAGTATGTCGTGGGTCACATTGCGACTTTTTGTAGTCTGTCATGGGTCACTTATTGTCTTATTTTAAATGCGGCTTTTGTGACTTTATTTACGGTATTTTTAACAAAATTTTTTTAGTTTCAACTAAATAAAGTGTTTCTTGAGCGAACACTAAAATAGTGACTACTTTTGTTTCCTATAATACTCATCACTTTTACATTATTTGCCTAACTTTCATTTCTTTTCTCTTGTTTTTTCTTTGGGAATTCGGTTGGTAGGCTCTTTCTTTTGCTTTACATGGTACTTTTTTTAAAATCGACAAAAGCGACAATGTTAGAATCATTTTTGTGAATTGAGATATCGCATGGAGTTCTAAATTCTAATTTCAATCAAAAGCGGCCTAAAAGGCTAAATGGATCTCTCCTTTGAGAGAGAGAGAGAATGTGTGCTTTTATTTTTATAATTTGATAGTTATAATAAAAGGATAAAATTTAAACGATGTCCCAGGTTAAGTATGCGTTTATTTCGGAGTGTAATTGAATTCTTGAAATTGTTTTACATCGTTCTTGCAGTGTTTGGCAACAGAATACCACCTTGTAAATCATTTTACATTCAATTTACCTTGAGCCATTTCACTCTCCTCAAAATTTCTCTCCTCCTCGAAGCCCGGATTCGGTCCTCGACCACATTGCAGAGTCGTGCTTGCAAGCCCCTTCGCCGATGTTAGAATCATTTTTGTGAATTCAGGATATACGCATGGAGTTCTAAATTCTAATTTCAATCAAGACGGCCTAAAAAGGCTAAAATGGATCTCTCCTTTTGGGAGAGAGAGAGATAGAATGTGTGTGTACTTTTTTTTTTTTTAATTTTTAATTTGATAGTTATAATAAAAGGATAAAAGAATTTGAACGATGTCGGTTAAGGCTGCGTTTGTTTTAGGTGTAATTGAATTCTTGAAATTGTTTTACAGTTGTTAGTGTTGGCAACATAGGAAATTATGGTCAAGCGAAAATAGATTTGAGTTAGTTGTAAAATACTTAACCCACACCCATAAATCATTTTACACAAAATTTTATTTTGTTAGAAAACACATGATTATGATTCTTTTTTGTTGAAGATGATTTAGAAAGACATTAGGTTGGTATTTCTCAGATATAATAGATAGTGTCTCATTGCTTTCACCAGCTCTCGAACCCCATTACTTGATGCTTAGTGTCTCAACACAAGATGGAAAATTGTCGAAATCCTCAATTTGATTCATATCCAATCAAAAAATAGTGAGGATTCCATCTATATACAAATTAAATTGAACTATAGTTAAATGTTATGGGGTGTTAATACCACACAAACCCGAACTTGTAGCCTGAAGTTGGCAAAGTGCAATTAAAGGAGAGCGGAGTTATTTACAAGGTTTTCCACCTTCTTTCCACTCTCCTCGGAAAATTTCTCTCCTCTCGCTCCTCACGCCAAACCCCAGCCAGACGGTTTATCGTCGGAGAATGCTGATCGGCCTGCCCGAGTAAGATTACTTCATGAGTCCCTCCACCGATGAAGGTAGTTTCTCATCTACTTCACTTTTGTCCTCTCTTTCACTCATTCGGCCCATCCCTCTTCCTCCTGATTTCGTTTAGCTCTTGCTAGATCCAGCATACCTGACCTTCCACCCACGCACGTATGTCCTAAATAAATAAATAAATAAATATATATATATTTATTGTAAAATAACATTGTTCTTGGGTTTGGAGGATCGGTGGTTGGGTGATTCATGGGTTTCAATGGTGGTGGGTTGGGAGTGGTTGGCGTTGATGGTGGGCGATTGGGAGTGGTGGATGGATTGGTAAGGTGGTTTGTGGGTTTTGATGGCGGTGGATTATGGGTTTTTTGGTAAATGGGTTTTGATAATAGTTTTAAAAATCGGATCAGGCGGTCGGTCCGGTGGTTCAGCGAGCAGGCATTCAATCGGTCGATTATCATTTAAAAAACTAAAAATAACCTAAATACCGGTAAATAGTACAAACTAGCAGGTTCAATGAGAATCGAAAACTGGCGTGGTCGAACCAGTTTGCTCCTCCAAAATAAACTACTTCGTTTTTGGCTTTGCTCCTCAAAATTAACCCTAAAGACTCGCTGCTCCTAAACACTCTCAACTGTCATCTCACGCCTCACTCTCTGAATCTTAAGCTCTCTCAAGCTCTCTGCCTCTCTGCCTCACTCAAGCTCTCTCAAGCTCACCCTCTCTGAAATCTTGAATATCCCTCACTCTCTCTGCCTCACTCTCACGGTCTCACCTCTGAAATTTTTTTTCTTCTCATCATTCCTCTCGGCGTCTGAAGCTGTGGTGCAGTTTTTTCTTTTTTTCTTTCCCTTCATAGTGGTCTCGCCCTCGCCCTCTCTGCTCCTCTGCTTCTCGGCATCGTAATATTCTTTTCTTTTGGTACTTCATTTGATTTGATTTTGATTTTCTCAGTTCTGTTTTTTTTTTTTTTTCATTTCTATCGGCTTCATCTCAATTCTCAGTTCATATTCTCAACTTTATCTCAGGATTCTCCTTCCGTGACTTCACAGATAGAATTCTCAGTTCATGTGAAGTCATTCTTTAATAAGTCACGGGTTTTAATATTCTGTAATGTTCATGGGTTTTGCTTGGGTTTTAATAAGTCACAGATAGAATTCTTTTAAAAAGACTTGTTTGGTTTGGACTTGTTAACTCTGATATGAATGGTTTGCCTTGGTTGTTTAATTCTTAATCTGTTTTTTGTATTGCTTAAACATATAGTAATCTAGATGACTGGAATATGAGATTATGGATGTAATTCTTTGATTTTAATTTCTGATTTCCTATAAATTTCATTTTTTTTTTTGTTGGATAAATTTCATTATTATGATTAAATTTTTGGAGATTTTGACTTTGATATCGTTTGGGTTTTGCTCAATGTAATCTGGGTTCTATTTGAAAGTTAATTGAGGATTGGGAAGAATTTTTGTCTACATAATGGTTTCTTCTGAGCTTAGGCACCTTATTATTTATTGATTTACATGCTTTATTTCCAATTTGTTTTGCTCTATTCTAGGCACATTATTTATTTGTTACACCCTGCATAATTGTGTTTGGATTTTAAGAATTGTATTAAAGGCATCATCAATGATACACTGTTTTTAGTGTTTTATTTTCTGTTTAACATTAAACTTAGTAGTTGTTGCCATTTGGATGTAAATGTAATGACTGAACTTATTTATTTGGTTTTGTTGAAAGTTTATTATGTTAAGATTGATTGTTTTATAAATGTTATTATGTTAAATTCTTTAAAAGATGTTATATACTTATATATACTTGTATTTTAAAGGCTACATTTATTACTATTAGTTTTATTAGTTTAGTATATTAAAAAATTAATAATTGTTATATAATTTAAATAAAATAATAATTAAATTATTTAATAGCGTCACGGTTCAACCATAAAACCGGTAATTAGCTCTTTCGGTTCTTTCTATGTACGGTTTTAAAACATGGTTTTGATATTGATTTTGATATTAATAGGTTTTGATTTTTGATTTTTCAGATTGATTGGTTATGTGGTGGCTGGGTTTGTAGTTGCCGATTGGTGGCTGGGTTATGGTGGTGATTGTGGTTGTTGGGTTTCTGAAAATAGGTTTTACATACAGTACCAAACACTGAAAATACTTTTCCGAGGAAAAGGAAATTTAGGCAAGAAAACCAAACACATTGCCATACAACAATGCAAGCTAAGATCACTACTTTCTTCAAAAACCCAATTTCTACTTCTATAGCACCCAAATCTCCAGACCCACCTCCATTTTTGACGAACTCACCATCTGGAACAAACAGCACCAAATCTTTAACACCTACTCATGACTCAAAGCCCAGATAGGTAAAGCTCTCTTTGTTTATAGGTTTAGAATAGATCTTATAACTTAGGCTCTTCATTTTTGCTTCTATTTAGCTTTAATACTGTTTGTTATCTAGAGGTCAAACAATAATCAATTAAAGTTATACATTTAGGTGTTTCAGCTTGTTTGCATACATAGGTTTGAAATAATGATGAATTTGATATATTATTTAGCTTTAATACACTGTTTTGTTATCTGGGAATCTAAACAATAATCAATTAAGTTAAACATTTGGGTGTATCAACTTGTTTGCATTCATGGGTTTTGAAAAATAATGATGAATTTTATATATTCATTGGCTTTAATACACTGTTTTGTTATCTGGGAATCTAAATAAATCAATTAAGTTCAACATTTGGGTGTTTCAACTTGTTTGCATGCATGGGTCTTGAAGAATAATGATGAATTTTATATTTTCATTGGCTTTAATACACTGTTTTGTTATCTGGGAATCTAAACAATAATCAATTAAGTTAAACATTTGGGTATTTCAACTTGTTTGCACACATGGGTTTGAATAATGATGAATTTATATTCTATGACACTTTTTGGGTGTACAGTAACAAAGGGTCAATCGGTGACATACTAGTGAAGAAACCCAATTCAGATAATTTGTGTTCAATAGCGAAATCGAAGTTCTGGGCAATTAAGACGAACAAAGAAGAACTTATGTCACAGTTGCATTTGGATTTAGGTCAGTCTGATTTTAATTTTACACATGTTCAACATGTGGGATCAAAAATATGCTCCTGGAGGAAAGAGGATAGAAGGCTCACAATGGATTTCATGAACTATACCCTTGGTTTGTTGAGGTATATTACATTAAGAACCACTCTTTGGTCAGCTGTTTGTTTTTAAGTCTAGTGACAAAAAAATTCATGATATTTCCTGTTTGTTGATGTGACATTTTATAGGTAGTTTACAATAAAGTATTCCTCGATGATGAGTCGATGAAAATAGTGTTACAAATGTAATTTGCTATTGGCAAGTTGGCTGGAAAAAGTTTTATTTCTCTCTAGCATTGCTATTTTTTTAGTGATTTATTTTTTATATTGCTAACTTGGAGTTTTTTTTTTATAGGGTTGGTGCAGTGAAAGGGTTGTCCATATGCCTTCAATTGAAGGTGGTCGAATAGATTTTGGTGTTAGATTGTGATCCTGTTGCACATAGGAGCAAGGTTCGTGTTTAATTTGTGATTTCTTTGAAATTAATGAATAAGATGGTTTGTAATTGTTAGCTTATGCCTACACTAATGAGTTTTGGCTTAAATGGAACTTTTTCCTCCCATAAGAATATGTAGAGGGTGAGGTTGCTGATTTAGAATCCATTAGATGCATATGTAATTTACCAATAAAAAAGAAAAATTTGGTTGCTGTAATTGGTATGCAAATGGGACTTGTGAGTTAATGCTTTGTGGTAATAATTGGGACAATATTGTACTGGCAGGTGGAAGTGGTAAAAATGATGGAGATTGAGCTTGGAAGTGGATGGATTTTCCATAAGAGTTGTAAGGTATCGGCATTATCTTTACTTGATAGTTTCATAAAGGTTTCATTTCCTCTTATAATGAAAGAAATTGCTAGAGGATTCTTTCACTGTTATTGATTTGTTTGTTAAATTTTACTTGATTCCATTCAGATTTCAATGATTCCAGAATAGAACATCAATTTTGAATTCACGTTCAACAAACTACAACTTCTATGATGATTGCTTTATGGTTCCTTCCAGTTCTGTAATGCTAAAATGTGTACAGTGCTGTTCAGCTGTCTGCATAAGTTTCTCATCCTTGAATTCTCTCTCATACATACATGCGTGTGGATTTTGAACTGAACTTTATTATCTTCTTTGTGTGTTGGTGTTATTATTGTTTAGTTTTGCCTTCTTAGAAACAGAAAAACAATAATCTAGACTCAAAAGTATATGGAAATGATAGTTCCCCAGCATCTTCTCCTAAAATTCTTCCTACTGATGGAGGAAATCTGTTTTCCCATGACTGAAATGATCCATAACAATACCCAATTCTAACACAGCAAAGCTACTCTATTTGCTTTCCGATGAGCATGATTAATTCTAACTCCCTGGCAGTCATCTGATGAATTAATAATATCTTGGATCAGCATCCATTTTCTTCAAGGCATGACAAACTCTCAAATAACACAATTGGTGACCACTTTTGAGTTGTCTTCTATTTGGATGTACCTAATTCCATCTTGCAATTGATTGGGCCAAACCTCCCCTTAAAGCCCCACTCTGCCGCTGTAAAAGATGAACCTCCTTATGGTCTAGTTGCACCAGATAGAGGGTTCTGGTATGCTATCTGTAGATTTTAGAGTCATTTGCTATATTTTCTAATTTTTTTGGAAGAACAGTGCTTGAATCAGGGGTCATGCCTCTGTTGTATAAGATAATGCATTGAGGTGTTGACTCGCTGTTCTTTGCTTTGTTTCTCATGTTGGCAGGTGTATCTGTTTATTTCCTCCCAAAGGATTGTAGGTTGCCTACTTGCAGAACCAATAAAACAAGCATTCAAAGTTTGCTCATGCTCATCGAATGGGGGATCTGAGGGCACTTCTGCCAAGGAAGTGGCAAGATCAAAAAGTTCAACCTCCCTCAATTTGGGGATATCAGTTTTAAAGGGAAGTCAAGAAGAACCCGTTCTGTTAATAGTTCTGAGGTTTTGGATGGGAATCTCAATGGAGCAATCATTTGTGAAAACAGAAGGGTACACACTGTCTGTGGCATTAGAGCTATTTGGGTCCTCCCTCTAACAGAGAGAAGAAAGCACATAGCTAGCCAATTACTGGATGCTGTGAGAGGTAAGGTTTTTATAATTTGAGTCATTTGACACACTTCATCTCTATGTGTTCTATTTCACTGGGGTTTTTGATAAAGTAACTGAATTATATATGGCATCTTCAAGTATTTCTATCACATACAGCCAAATCATGTCAGCTAAATGAAGATCAAGACTAGTTTAAACCTCGGATATCTTAATAACAAATATGAATGTGTATCACTTGTTTCTTGAAATGGAGTGGAACATTTCACAATCATTTTTTTCTTCAACGCAAATATGAAACCTTTTTGCAGCCCTTGGAAGTAAACTGAACTGATTGCTTTTTCTTAATCAGCTGCCAATGTGTTTTGGTCTTATTTTGGCTGTTCTCTTATTTTATGCTAATTGCAGGATGAGTTTCTGCATGGGTTCTGTTCTTGAACTCTCTCAACTGGCACTCTCTCAGCCAACCTCAGCTGGAAAGGCACTGGCATCCAATTATTTTAGCACTGGATCTTTCTTGGTGTACAAAACCAACAGTCTAAACTCACAGATGGTTAATTAAAAATTTCTAGACTAAGCATCTCCTGATGAAGTTGTTTACTTCAATGGAAGCTTTGCAAAACCTTTTTTTGCTTTTGCATTAATTTTTAGGGAAACTATTGCTAATATTTGATGGAAGTATTTACCACCTCTGTTCAGCTGAGTCATGCAGATGCATATCTGCTGTGTTATTAATTGTTTGTATCATAAGACTAAATTAGACAATCAGTGGGACTAATTTTGCATGTATAAAGTTCTATAATTTCCACAATCTGGTTAGAAAGAGATTGTATCATGTTCTATAGTTCAGTTTTGGGGTGAGAAAGATTGTAAAATTGTAGTACCCCTAGCATTTCCATGTGAGAAAAGTGAGCGTTTGTAGATTGGCATTGCTGGATTTACATGGTTTCATTTCATCTCTCAAGTTAAATTCCCTGAGCAATAACCAAAAGAAAAGTTGATTTTTTGTTCATGATGAACTGGCCTTTGTATGCATGCAATTTTCTTTTTCTTTTTTTGGGAGGGGGGGGGGGGGGGGGGAGTAAAAGATATCTGTAACTCTCTAGGGTAACCCAAATGAGAGGGGAAATAAATATGAAAGAGAAAAATAAAGCAGATAGGACCATTTTTAAGAAAAACAATAATTATTTGCACACTATTGTACACACTCAGTAGTGTAAGTGTGGATATCCTTAAAAAAATGTGGATATCTTTTCAGAACAACAATATTTGTGTTTTAAGACCTAAAGAGAGGTCTAATAAATTTTCCTTATAGTAATAAATTAAACTATTACTGTCAGCACAAGTTCGCTCTACCAAACTTGATTATACTTCTTTTAGGTGAATTGGTGTTTGTTTACTATTTCTTCGCTTGACCACCAATAATGGTTTGACTTAAAATGGGAAGTCATAACTCCTACGTTAATAGCTGATGTGCCAATATATCCAACTTAAAAATTATGAAAATATTGTGTAAAAATAGTTTTTCATGTTTTTTAACATTTGATAGTATCAGAAAATTTAAATTAAAAGAAAATCATCTTTAGTCAATAGAAAAAGTATGGTTTATTTTTAAAGATTGTTTTTTACTCTTTTTTTTTTTTTTTTTGGAAAAATAACTTTATATCACAGTAAGCTAAATAAGCGAAGTTAGAATATTGTTTTTTAACTCATTTAAGGTTGCGACTAAACATAGGAAAATGAGATAATTTTATAGAAAATACTTTTTGAAAAATGACTCATTTTATAGAAAATATTATCGTCGAAACAAACAGAGCGACAGTCCAAAGATGCGTGATGCTGAAATATTTCTATCAAAATTTGAGTTATATTACAGGACTCTGGCTTATTAGTACCAGATGCAGATTAGAAATGAGTAATTTAATAATCACACCTCATCACACACCATTTTGTGTAATTCGAGAAAGTATCTCATGTATCTTATGATGCATATTTACTCTCATAATGTGTGGATTTCATATATTTGTCAATCCACACATTGTGATACGGAGGATTTACATACATATATTCAATATATAAGATAAAAATTATTGTATCTCGGCCTCAAAATCTTGGGATAATTGATTAAGTCCTAGTTTTTTTAGCCTTGGATAGAGCCAATGAATGTTAGGAACCCTGTTCCTATTCTAACTTGGAGAGAGAGAGAGAGAGAGAGAGAGAGAGAGAGAGAGAGAGAGAGAGAGGACTAATGCGACAACCTTAGGGCTGTTTGATTTTCAAAAAACCATCACTCATCACTCTTTACTCAATTTTTGTCGCTTATTATTTAAAATACCCAAATTTCCTAAACTCCCCGCAGAACCCCTCATTCCCCACCATTTTTATTATTATTTTTTCTCACTTTACCCTCTCTCATCTCTGACTCCCCACTTCTCTTGTCTGTGTCCCTCTTGCTTCTCTCTCCTCTCCTCTCTCTTTTCTTTATTTCATGGCAAAATCTAGCAACCCGTTCGGTGGTGAAATTCCTTCATGGCTTTCAACTGCTTATTCCAACCTCATTGAGCTAGACCTTTCAACCAACAACCACTGTAGCACAGTCCCAAGTGGTTTCGGCGCTTGTTCTTTTTTGGGGTTTTTTTTTTTTTTTTGGTTGTTGGTGGTTGCTGGGGTGTATGTGGTGGTGGGGTGGTGGGTGGGTTTTGATTTTGGGTAGGTGGGTTGGGAGTGGTGGCTGGCTGGGCTTGGACAAAATCGGATTGGACGGAAGACATCGACTCGGCGTTTTCAGTGGACTTTTGTTCTGGGCTTTTGGATTGGACAAAATCAAACCGATGGTGAGTTTTTCAGTGGTGTTCTGGATTTTTGTTTGGAGAGGATGGAGTTTTTTTGCTGGATCGTTTCTGGTTTGCCGTTGTGGGTGTGCTTGACGTGGGCCTGCGTTTTGCTCGTCGTGGGTTTTTTTTTTTCTCACAGTCATGATCTTCCACAAACCCCACGGTGGTGGGTGGGTTTTGATGTGGGTTAGGCAAAATGTGGGGTTTGGTGGTTGTTCACGGTGGTGGGGTTGGTTTTGATATGGGTTTTGGTGGTGGTGGCAATTATTTTTGGGTAATTTTGGTAGTGACAAATTGGTTTGTGGCTGAGTTTTCGTGGTGGTTGGTGGTGGCTGAGTTTTGTAAGAGGAGAGAGAATTGCGTGATCGTGACACAGCGGCACGGGTTGGTTGAGCTCGGATCAGACACTGCGTGTGTGAAGATGGAGTTTAATACATGTTTAGGATTTAATTTGTTAATTGTAAAAAAATCTTAGAGTCTAATTTGTTTCTTTTTCAAACTTGATGGTGTTATAAAATAGACCAACTCCCAAACTCGTCCATATGGCTTGTCCTAAGAAAAGATTGAATGGCATGATGCATGTTCGTCCAAAGGATAAGCTCATCCGTTCGTCTATCTGGACGGACGAGCGTCCTGAATATTTTCCTTAGAGCGGCCTCTGTTTTCTTGTCAGACTACAAACCGTTCCCCCAATAAACGGTTATGGAAAACGGACCCTAAATAATGTAACCTCCATGGAGGTTACAGAAGTTATCTCCGAATCCTCCGAACTTCACAATGATAGAAGTAATTGACTCAGACAAACACTATATAAAGACTCTTCTAAGGGAAGGTAACGCATTCAGACACTTCCACAAAAAAAAAAAAAAAAAAAAATATATATATATATATATATATATATATACTTCCTTTTTACTTGGAAATACAAAAATCCGCTGACTTTATCATCGGAGGACCTTTGGCCGGCCTCCACCGGTCTCCTCTGACTTTGTGTTCATCTTTTCAGGATATTCCAAGTAACACATCATCAACGTTCGAGACATTCAGCCTTACTGATTTTCTTGTGATCATCAAAACTAATTTATTAGATTTGAAGTTACAAAATTTAATTTGTTATAACCCAAAAATATAGGGTTTAAAATCTAACTTTCTTTATTTTTTTAATTAGCTTTTTTTGCTTTAATTTTTCTTAAAGTATCTTTGATTTAATAAAAAAAAAAGTTTTAACTCCAAACCCAATTGGAACTATCTTCTCTAACTCACTAAATGATGATTTATAAGACTATCCATGTATATTACTTAAACTAGTAAGTATCCTATGCTTACGCATGAGAATGTAAAGTGGTACTATTGATGTTAGTTTGAGTTATTAAACATATAAGACATTAGTTCAACCAGGATATTTAGACGTACTAAAATGGTTTTTTCTTGCAAATTTCATGATATTAGTTACACCAAGTTTTTCATTACATTGCTATTATGTATATAATTTTGAAAATCACTATTGGATACTATATATACATATCAATTCACAATCATTGTATGTGAAATTCTACTAAATACAACACAAATTAATTAAAAAAAAAGGAAGATTGGTCTAATAGTATCTTCTAAATTAATGGGGATAGGTACATGAGATCGTTTAGCTCAATTACAATTTTTTAGGTTCAAGATTTTCGCATACAAAATATTTGAATAGAATCACATAAAAAATATGCTCATTAATTTAGAGAAAAAATAATAGCAAAAATCTAAAATTTTAATTTTTATGGGAAGCTAACAAAAGCAAAATCCAATTTTGATTCTAATTGAATTTTCTCCAACATTTGGTTTAATAAGTAATATATATAAATATATATATATATATAATATAATATAAAACCTAGTTAGTAATGAACCGTACATAATCATGGTATATTACATAAATGATTTATAAATTTGAATTATTTTTAGTTACACAAAAAATTGCTCATAAATATAAAATCATTCAAACTCTCTTTTTCTCTAATTTTATATATAGAGTTAGATATATTATTAGGTTTTATTTTTTTTATTTTTATAGTTTATTTATATTGAACTCATTTTTTTCTACACTGAATTAACTCATTTGACACAAAAATTAAAAAAAAAACTTAGATTAGATGGGATACGTGGCGTAAAATTAAACTCTAATTGAAATCCAATTTTTTCACCGAATTAACTCACTTGACACAAAAAGTTTAAAAGCTTAAATTAAATAGAACACGTGATGCAAAATTAGATTCTAATTAAATTCCTATTTATATATATATATAAGTTAATTATATAACTTATTAAAAAGTCATATGACTAAAATTAAATAGTCTTTTTAATCCCTACATGGTAGATCGGAGGAAAATGACCTCAGTTTGGAGCTAAACTTTTCATTTACTTTGTGAGCAGCCCTTTTCGTCACTATCACAATATTACTAATACAAATGCATTAAAGAAAAAAAAAAAAAAACAAATAATAGATAAAAGATAAAGATGCCTAAAAAACTTGCTAATCTGTAGGGATAATTAAGAACAACAATATCCCAACAGGGACCATAATTGCCACGTGATCCTTTTAATCAATCGAAATTGAAGTCACTGAGAAAACTATACACTATCAACAATTATGTCTTTTTCTTGCAATAGCCCATTCTTTTTACCCACTTCGAAAAGTTAAATGATTTTTTTTTTTATGATGAACAAAAAAAGTTAAATGATTTGACTTTATGTTTTCTTTCCTTCTAATTTTATAGTAAGCCTGGAGAACTTACTGCATTTGGCAACTTTAACAATGTTAATAAAATAACCCCATAACCCCTCCCTACTACTTTTTATTTTTTTAATAAAAAACCTAAAATATTATTAAAACAAGGCGGAACCAGCATTTTTCAAGCAGGCATAAAATTGCAGCAGGAAGGAAGAATCTGCGAATTACAATAAACAGTAGAAATATGAATAGCTGCAAATTTAGCTAAACAATAAGCTGCAAAGTTAAGCTCTGTCCTAACCCAGTTAAAATTACAACTAACAAAAAATTTGCTAAAGTCTACAACATCGTAAGTACTTGGAGCAACTTTCTTGAATAGCATCATAACAGCTTTTAGCATCACCCTCCACTTCAATTCTCTCCATATTTTCTGCATTTCTCAATTTTTAATGGCTATAGAATTGCATGTCATACTCATGAAAAGGAGAAGGTATTGAGTATCAAATGATACCATATCAGTGATATTAAAATCTAATAAGTGTGAGACACGTTAGTAAAAAATAACTACCCTACTAACAAATGAAAGACATGTGTTAGTGGATAGTTATTTTTGCACACATGTCTCTTAATTATTAGTTTTGATACGGATGACATGATATCATTTAATACAAAATACTTTTTCAAGAGACTTTGGTCCAATAAATCAAAGGTTATTCCTTATTTCAAAATCATGGGATTGGTTTTTTTCCTGAATTCAATGGAATCGTTTTTACCAACTTTAAATTCTAGATTAGATATAATAAAGTATAAACTATAATGGCAAGCACGCAAATATGCTTGATATAGAGGGGTAATTTCGTCTACATGGCAATAAAACAGGGAATTTGGGTTTTAACTAAACAAAGCAAAACCGCGTCGTTTTGTTTAAACTTGCCCCCCAAGATTTCCCATTTACGTCAAACGCCTTGTCTCTCGAAGGTACCATAAAAAAATATATTTTTTATACCGTAAATACCCCCACCGCCTTAAAATATTCACCATTCTGTCCCTTAAAAACCCATTCACTCTCACCCTGTTATATAAACCCCTCTCTCAGCTCTCTCATCACGTTTCAAAGCCCTAATAATAATAAAAAATACGTAAATACACTTTTGGTCCCTACATTTTGGGCCATTTCTCGATTTGGTCCTTAAACTGATTTTGCTTCTAGGTCAGTCTCTGACTTTTTAAAATCGTTTTTAAAATGGTCCATACCGTCAACCCAGTTACAGAAAAAGCTGAGGTGGCAAACGGTGTGTCCTACTTGCTGACATGGTGGCTGACATGGCGCTGACGTGGATATTAAAATATTATTAAAAAAACTTATTTAGCATTTTTGAAATGCCACGTCAGATTTAAATTAATAAAAAATTAAAACAAAAATCCAAGTCAGAAATTTTAAAATAAATAAATAAATAAACATTAATTTAATTAAATTAAGAAAAAAAAAAACTTTTCCAGTTTAAAAAATTGAGTTTAAAAAATGGGTTTGCTTTTCATTATTTTTCGGAAGAACATTGTTCTTCTTCTTCCCCAAGACATGAATTCATGCTTCATGTTCTTCCCTAAATCAAACCCAATAAATCCAAGAAATCAAACTCATAAACCACCCAATAAATCTAAGAAATCAAACCCATAAACATCCAGTAAATCAAACCCAATAAATCCAAGAAATCAAACCCATAAACCTCTAGTAAATCAAACCCAATAAATCCAAGAAATAAATATACAAATCCACATAAAAAAAAAAAACCACAAACACGAAATTAAACTCACCGAGACAACTCCATCTCCGAAACACAAACATGGCCACACCGATCTCCATGGCCACACCGATCTCCACCTCCACTACCGACCACCAACCCTTACAGAAACCCAGAAAAACCCCACCTACAACCAAACCTGTAAACACAAATCCAAGACCCACACCAATCTCCACGGCCACACTGATCTCCACGGCCATAGCCCACCCCCACTGAAACCCAGAAAAACCCAGCCTTTCCAACCAAACCCAGCCATCTCCATCTCCAACCAAACCCATAATCCAAGACCACTACAACCACACTGATCTCCACCCCGACCACCGATCTCCACCTCCATTACCGACCACCTCACGAAAAACTAGAAAAACCCAGAGATTAGAGAGTCGAGTTTAGAGAGAGAGAATGTCAGAGATTAAGAGAGAGAGAGAGGGATTGAAAGCTTGAACAAAGAAAGATACAAACACAAATATGCACCAAGAGACAGAGAAAGAGAGGATCTAAAAAAAAAAAAAAGGAAACGAAAAGAAGAAAGATACAGACACAAACACAGAGAAAGAGAGGATCTGAAAAAGTTTTTTCTTTTTTTGTTTTTGATTTTGAATTTTTTCAGTTTAAATTTTTTTAAATTATTTTTATTTTTTTATTAATTAAAATGCTGACTTGTCATTAAAACGCTGACATGGATGCTGACATGGTATTTTTTAATAATATTTTAATATCCATGTCAGCAAGTAGGACATGCCATTTGCCACCTCAGCTTTTTCCGTAACTGGGTTGACGGTAGGGACCATTTTAAAAACGATTTTAAAAAGTCAGGGACTGACCTAGGAGCAAAATCAGTTTAGGAACCAAATCGAGAAATGACAAAAAATGTAGGGACCAAAAGTGTATTTACGCCTTAAAAAAAAAAAAAAAAAAAAAATTCCATTCCAATCTCATCGGAAAAATCTGATGTCATCACGTCAGAGATAGTGTCGAAAATGGTGGAGATCGCCAGTGGAGTCTCCATCCTGGTGGTCTTCTTCGATGGAGAGAGCGAGAGCGACATCGGAAGTGTGTTTATTTACCCGTCATTGCAATTCAAGGGCTTCCAGTCGATTTTGAGCTAGAAGATCGGAATATCACCGCACTAGTTCTTGGTTTACCTCGCCGCCAGTGGTGGTGGAGTGGGAGGAGACAGAGCGAGTCGCCACCAGCGAAGGAAGGTTCTGATCACGGCGAAATTCAATTTCTCGGCGATTTCTTCTCGCGAGAACAACAGCGAGGACTGGTTCTTCCTCGTGGTCTTGAAGCGATCGTGGCGCGAGAGGCGGCGAAGAACGTAGGGTCGAAGAGAGCTTCACGAAGACGAAGAAGAAGAAGAACAACAACGCTACGATTCATCTTCTACGATGAGTTTCGTACAGAGAATGAGCAAGAAAGTCCCGGAGAACGTTATGCTTCTCCGACGCAACGCTGGGATTGAGAGCCAAATCGCCTTCTCGCTGATCGTGGATCGGGTCGGGTACGAGAAACGGGTCAGGGAGTTGCTGATCGAAAGGGAGAAGTATTTGGCGAACATGGGTCAATGTGTCAATTTTGTTACTTTTGTGTGTCGGTGTGTTTGCGTGCCCAAATTGTGTCATTTTTTATAAGGAAGACCAAAAATGAAAAAAAAAAAATTGTTATCCTATTCCATCATTATTGCATAGTGCCGAAACCATCAAAATCAATTAGTAATCAACCACCCAATGTTTGTTTGGTATTAGCTTATTTTGGTTTTATCATAAAAGTGAGTTCAAGTATAATGTACTTGCACAGTGCCCTAAAGGCTTGCTTGTATGGCAGATTGTCCATCTGTTTCTTAGTTTTTTCTATATGAATAAAATTACGGAATATCAAAAAATTGAAAATGAGGTTTTAAAAAAACTATACAAAACAAATTAAGATACAAGCTAAATAGAAAAGCTCATGGCTAACCGACACCCAAATCCATTGCAACAACTATAGATAAAATTGCCAATTTTACTTGTCCCGAAAAAGACAAATTAAATGTAAATGATATACTAGTAGAATTATATAATCTTTCATTTTTATTTGAAAATTTGCATTCTAAACCCTATACTTTAGAAGCATAACAAATTAATCTATGGGTCCATATTAAACCTCAAACAATGTTGCTTCACTTCAATGAGTTGAGATTTAGTTTATTACTTTTTGAAATATCAGTGTTTAATTTATTACTTTTGAGACTATATGGTGTAATTCACTGCATCTTATTTTTCAAAATGCAACTTTCTACTCGAAATTTTAATTTTTAAGCTCTTAAACACTAGAAGAATACATAATATCATAATCCATTCATTTATGGGCCTACCATTTTATTTCCTTTTCCATTCACACCTAAACACAGTGTAGAAGAATTAGTGTTACTCCAATTTGTGGGATGAATATTTAGGAGGGGGTCATTCTCCTGTACCCCCTCTTTTTTTAGGGGGTACGGTACCCACCTAAATTTTAGCCATTAGATTTAGTGCCCGTTTGGATTGGGCTTATTTCCTGCGCGTCAGTGTTTTCAGCGTTTTCCTTTTTTTTTTTTTTTTGACGTGCTACTTTCACGTGGAGTGTCTGTCAGTGGGTCTCGTGCACTGTGCACAGGACCCACCACCTCTTTGACTAGCAAGCATTTTACGTGGGAATTGGTCTGTCAGTGGGTCTCGTGCACTGTTCACGGAACTTACAAACCTTATTTTTTAGCAACATTTTCATTAAAAATGGGTCTCACGACACTATTCACACATTTAAAAATTATTTTGCTACAGTGTTTTCAGTTTTCAGCAAAATAAGCTATATCCAAACGGACCCTTACTTGTTTTAATCTTAGCCGTTTGTATAATTTTAATAGGATATTAGTTACCGGTCAGTTAGGTTAACATATAAAACCCAAAAAAAAAAAAAAAATGGTTCTTCTTCTTCTCTTGCATCTGATCTAATCTAAAACAAGTTCTTGCGGGTTCTTCTCTTTCGTCGTCTCTTCTCTCCAACCTTCATTGTTGATGTTCTTAGGCAAATCACTGGATCTATTTTTTGGCATCTGTGTCTTTACAATCTAGAGTCTCTAAATTTCTTATAGCATTCATTTAAGGATTTTGATTCTTAACCATTTTCCTCTATATTAGTTGAAGTTAGGGAAAAACCCTAGTGGTCTGTGTGCATGCCATGGATTCTGTCTCTTCCATCAATTGTAAATTTGAATAAAAAATATTGATAGGATTGTCTAGGTTTATTTGTGCCTTTGTGGGTTTCGTTTGATTTGTTTATGGCCAGTAGATTCTGGGAATCATTGCTCGGGACAAAGGAAACAAAGGAACAGAGAAGAAGAACAGAGCAAGAAAATAACAGAGATGAGGAACATGTGGAGAATACAGTGAAACCCACATCGGAAAGCGAGTCAATTTCGGATTAAGAATCGAGGATAGCTCCCGAAACCGAGAAAAATTTGGAGTTTTTGAAAGAATTCGAAGGTTCAATTAAAGAAAGATTCCTTAGCTCCTCAAACATTGAAGAATTGAAAGCTGTAGATGTCTATGTAGGGCCTCTCATACTCACAAGGTGTGAATCATAACTAGCAAGAACCGGAGAGAAGCTTGATCCAGACTCTAATTTCTGGAAAAGAAGAAGGTTGGGTCTCACTGGTTCACACTCACAACTTGTTTTTCATTATTGATTTCTATCATTTTTAAAAATCATAGGGTGCTATTGCTTAGAATTTTTCCCCTCATTTCCCATGAATTTCATTTCCAAAAGTGAAAACTTTGCTTGAATGAGGATTATCTTACAAGTGAGAAACTTGGTGAAAATAGCATTACTCATTTTGTTTAACTTTTTCATTATTCAGTCAAGTTTCATAATCTTAAATCTTTTAAATAATATAATAGATAATTTATTTTTTAAAATATTCATAAAATCATATATCAGGATTAGTCATTTGTAACAAAGTGTTTTTTTTTTCATAAGAGAATTTCATTTTAGATGTATTAAATTATTAATTAAGAAATGATCTTTGTTTATATATCTCTTTACCAAAGGGTCCAAACCAAGAAGGGCAATAATCCAATAAATTTTTGTTAAATAAACAATGTTCTATTGCTTTCTTTTCTTTTTTAAGTAATGAAATTTTGTGTTCTCTATAAATAAAAAATTATATATATTGTGGGAGGAGGAAGCCCGAAGAGAGGGAATCATCAAGTAGGATACACCTGAGGTGTAACGGGGCTTAACTATTCACCAAACTAGTCCCAGAATAGTCAAAAGCCATGTTAGGGAAACCGAGGAGGACAACCCGCCCGAGAAGCTCGAGGAACAGATACTTCTCGAAATACTAGAGATAAGCCACCAAGGCCATAAGGTTGAAGGCTGAGGAGGATCGTAGTGACGTACAAGCAAAGGTAGGAGAAAGCTTCCAGATAGAGCTTCCATCACCTCCACATTTAATGCACTATACCAATTCAGTTTGCCACATTAATGGCAGATTGACCTCTCAACAGTGCTCCCACAGCCTGTAGCCTGCTCTACCTCTACTAGTAAGGCAGTAATGGGATAAGTATTTAGAGAAAGATCAACAACCTTCCAAGTGGAAGACTGAGATGAAATCCAAACAACTATATATAGGAAGGAAGATCCACCCTGAAGGGGGGATCAGAGAAATAGGGAGTTAGAGAGAGAAAGTGACCATTGTAAAATCGAGAGGCGTTTTCCTAAAGAACAATTGTTCCTTGGCTAGCCCAAGGAAGGACTTAAATAAGAATCTCTCTTTTCCTACCATAAATCTTCTCATGTATTGCTGTCTTTATTGATCATCTTTCTTTAATTACCCCTATGTAGATACCAGGGATCAAAGTATTGACCTTGACCACCCACTTCTACAATTTAGTTATATGTGGCTTCCATCCTAAGCCAGTCTCATCTGGGTTGGGCTTGGTTCCAAGCTTTGTCCCTTATATATATATTGTAAGGACCAGATTTGAGTCCCTAGCCCAAGAGAGGAATGGACTCAGGCCCAAAAAGCCCAAAACAATGAATTTGTAGAGAGTGAGTTGGAAAACTGGGCTAAAGTGAGTTGGTCAACAAATAAAGTGGGTTCAAATGACAAGAAAATGGAGATAGACAAGTTTGAATTATAGAAAATCGTCCTCGGCATGGTCCGAGGAGATTAATTCTTATATATTGCTCTCAAGTTTGATTACAAATTTGGTTCCTAATTGCTACAGTGTTTCTCTCTTGATTTCTCGATCTCTTTCTCTCATTGCCCTCTTTTTCCTTTATACTACCTTCCCCTTTCATCTCTACCTTCCACGTGCAGACCAAATGGTTGGTGTTGATACTTGTCCCATCAGCACCTTCCTAAAGTCTTTATGTAGTAGCTGTAAGGCTGAAAACTATTGTTCAGGTATCACCTCCACATTAATGCGGCAAGAGAGTTAGCTGCAGAGCATTTAATGCAGTAGTAGCAGCTTTCTCCTTAGATATTTTAGGACTCCCCCCCTGTCCTATGTTTCTGCAATGCTTATTCGTACCAACAAAACTTCCTGGAACGTTCCCCTGGACGGCATACCACCTATTCGGACCTCAACTTTGGTTAGCCGAGGAGTCATTCATCCTTGGCCCATCCTCCTGAGCCATTATGAACAAAACTAACTTCTTCATTTAATAACACAGACTCCCTTGACAATGTTTACTCTTCCTCGGACGACCTCTCGACCTCGGCTTGGGTCTCAGGCCCAATATACACATAGATAATGAGCTCCTGGGCCCAATACCCCTACAATAGCCCCTCAAAATTCTTCTCTCTGGCTTCTCGGGAAGAAAGGAGGATTTTGATGTCACCTTAGCTAATTCGTGCTCATCACACATCACCTCTGCCTGTGTAGACGCCTTTTTAACTGCCTAAGACACGCTCCTGACGCTTCGGCATACAAGATGCGCTCTTCATTAAATTTTTACGGCTCCCTGTCCCCCACGTTCTATGGCGCGATGCGGATCCAACGGCTGAGGATTCTGCTGGGACCTGGGCGGGAATTTTCCCGCTCTGTAGCTTTCTCTTTGATATAAATATCACTCAAATCAATCACTCATCTCACTTTAGCATTCATTTAGCTCTAGCGCACAAACATTGAACCTACCAACCTTCCCAACTCACTCGTGCCTTTACAAATATCGAAAGCCCGTCTGAGGATATTTTTCTCCTTTATGTAAGTCTTCTCAAACCTTTGCATTTTGTTTTTCCATATATTTTCCTTTTCTCTGTACTTTTCTTCTCCTCGGCTCCACTTTTTCTTCTCAATCTTTTTTAGTTCTCCCAAACCTTTTTAGAAATGGGTAGATTCAAGGGTCTAATAGACTTTGAGGAGGGAATAGAGAGCTTTAGGGCTCAGTATAGGATCCCTCCAGGAGTAGGCATTAGGTATTGTAAGAAAGGAGAGTGACACGAAAAAAGGCAAGAGGGAGAAGTGGTGATCCCAATGATTGCTTTTATAGAGGGTGGGATGAGAATTCCCATAAGTACCGTCACTAGGGATTACCTTAGGGCTTATAGGTTAGCTCCCACCAATGTGCCCCAAACATGTTTAGAATATTAGGGACCTGGCTATGGTAAGTCTTTTTTTTTTTTTTTTTAACTGTACTTCTCTTCCCTTCTAGGCCATCCAGGCCACATTTAAGGCAGAGGAGATGGTGAACTATTCCCATCGAAAAATGAAGGAGGAAGAGGGGAGGAGGATAGCAGCCGTGGATGCCTTCCACGTGGCTGAAAAAAGCGTCCAAGAGCTTAAGGCCAAGCTGATCGAGGAGGAGAGAGAAAGAAAAAGCGCTGCAGCTGCCCTGGACAGCACTGAAAGACAAGTAGAAGGCCAAAGGGTGTTGCTCTGCAATGCCGAAGACCAATTGGCTGCCTCTAAGGAGCAGATCCTTGCTTTGAAGAAGAAATTGGAGGAGGTCCAAAAGGCCAAGGATCAGGCAGAGAAAGCGAAGGAAGAGGCAAAAAAAGTTAGAGAGGAGGCAGAGTAATTAGGGTATGATATTGGGGTGGTTGAGACCGAAGAAGCCCTTAGGGCTGAGGTCTCAGGGGTATGCATGACTTATTGCCTCCAGGTATGGAATGAGGCTCTCAACCAAACTGGGGTTGAAGCTTTTTTTGTACTTAGGAAGGCAGAAAGTGCCTACTACGCTCAAGCCATCCGTGCCTTCTCCTCCAGCAGCTCCAAGGTAGACACCTTTCCCGAGGTGGTCGATCCAGAGAAGAGCAGCCCCAAGAAGGTCTCTCCCTCCTCTGGCAGCCCTCCAAGAGTGGCCGAGCAGCCCAGGGTGAATGAAAAAGAAACCGAGGTGACTAAGGAGGTGGCCCTTGATGCCACCAAGCCCCCGGCTGCTCCCCAGGATCCTTCTGAAGACAAAGAGGCCTCCAGGATGGAGATTGTTCTTGCAAGCCTCCCAATTCCTACCAAAGGTGACTCTAAAGGAGCAGACCAAGGATCCTCAGAGGCTGCAGTCCAGCAACCCAAGGCCCCTCCCCAAGGAATATTTGTAATAAAAAAGAAGTAGATTTTTTGTATAGTTCTTTTTTTTTTTTTTTTTTTTTTTTTTTGCAACTTCTGTTCTGGTTTTCATAGTTTGTAAGCATACTGCCCCCTTTTGTACTCAACCTACCTTGCTTTAAGGCTTTAATTAATGAAAGTTATGCACATTTTCTTTCTTCCTATGATTCTCATACTGGTGTTGATATAATTTCTATCTTATCTAACACTTAGTAAACGTAGTAATAAGGTAAAATTATTCTTATCAATCTGCATAAGTAACAAAAAAATTATCCCATCTCATATGGTCATCAACAAAACAAATTAAATCCACTAAGTCCACCACCTCGGCAAAGCATAATTTTAACTTTAAGGACATACACAGTAATGCAACGCACATATAGGCTTAAACTTACTTTGTTCCCTACCCATTTGCAAGTTTAAAGGACCAGAGGGATAACCAATTCTCAAAAAAATATAGGTATGCCTGTAAACGCTTTAAGTGATGCTCATGAGCATCCATTTGAACCTGCTATCACAGTGAAAATCTAAGGTTTTGCCCTGACACTTGGTAAAATGATAGGAAGTATTAATTTACCCAAAGTATGTGGTTCAAGGAACCAGGCATAACTAAGGTTCTGTTTAACACTCAGGAAAGTGAATTAACATATCAATTTACCCAAGACATGTGGTCTGAGGAGCCAGGCATGACCGAGGTTTTGTTTGATACTTAGAAAAGTAACTTAACATATCAATTTACCCAAGGTATGTGGTTTGAGGAGTCAGGCATGACCAAGGTTCTGTTTGATACTTAGAAAAGTAACTTAACATATCAATTTACCCAAGGTATATGGTCCGAGGAGCTAGGCATGACCAAGGTTCTGTTTGATACTTAGAAAGATGCCATTAAGTATTAATTTACCCAAAGTATGTGGTCCGAGGAACCAGGCATAATTAAGGTTCTATTTAATACTCAGAAAAGTAACTTAACATATCAATTTACCCAAGGTATGTGGTCCATGGAGCCATGCATGACCAAGGTTTTGTTTGATACTTGGAGTAACAATAATATGGAGCACAACAAATAATGTAATAAATGAGAATGTGACAAGAAAGACTTTCATTAATAATGATACATTTTTAGGTTATTCACATTCCAGGGATGTAGTACAACATTCTCATCTAGGTCTTCAAGATGATACGCACCTATTTTAGCCACTTAGGTGATGCGATATGGCCCTTCCCAGTTGGGCCCCAACTTTCCCCATGCTGGGTTCTTTGCAGTACCTAGAACCTTTCTTAACACCAAGTCTCCGGACGCTAGTAGCCTTAACTTCACGTTAGCATCGTATCCTTGTTTGAGCTTATGCTGATAATAGGTTAACTGGACCATGGCATTTTCTCTTCGCTCTTCCATTAAGTCTAGGCTCCTTCCTAACAGCTCATCATTAATGCTCGGAGTGAAAGAACTTGTTCTCAGTGTGGGGAATCCAGTCTCCAAAGGAATAACAGCCTCGGCTCCATAAGTCATTAAGAAGGGGGTCTCCCTAGTAGACCTATGAGGTGTAGTCTGGTATGTTCGAAGGACGTGTGGCAACTCTTCCACCCATTTTCCCTTCGCGTCGTCCAACCTCTTTTTAAGCCCACTCATTATGACCTTATTGACAGCTTCAGCCTGTCCATTCCCCTGGGGATATGCTGGGGTGGAATACCTATTCGTTATGCCCAGGTCACAAAAATATCTCATGAAAGTTTTGCTATCAAACTGAAGTCCTTTCTCCGAGATGAGGGTGTGAGGAATTCCAAACCGAGTGACAATACTTTTCCAAACAAATCTCTTGGCATCCACGTCCCTGATATTCGCCAAAGGTTCAGCTTCAACCCACTTGGTGAAGTTAGTTTGTGCCGACCAACAAATATCTCTTATTTCCTGCTGTCCTGGGGAAAGGACCTACGATGTCCAAGCCCAATTGAGCAAATGGCCAAGGGCTGGATAGAGGATTAAGGACACCTCCTGGTTGGTGAATGTTCGATGCAAATCTTTGGCATTGGTCACATTTCTTCACATACTCTTGTGCTTCCCTCTGCATATTTGGCCACCAATAGCCTTGAGTGAGGGCCCTGTGAGATAAAGATCTGCCCCCTGTGTGGCTTCCACAAATCCCTTCATGTAATTCTTCCAAAGGTAGCTCAACTACTTCAGGGTGTATGCATAGCAGATATAGGCCAGAAAAAGATCTCTTATACAATTTTTGGTCCTCGGACAGCCAAAACCGAGGAGCCTTTCTTTGAACCTTGTCGGCCTCTGACTTTTCCTCAGGTAGGACATCCTCCTTATGGAACAATACTATGGAGTCCATCCAGCTAGGTCCTACCCTAATCTGATGAATGTGAACCGCATTTCTCCCTATTTCAGTAGGCTTACACAAGTCTTTCACAAGAATCACCTGCGGTAAACTTTGTGCCGAGGAGGTTGCCAGCGTGGTAAGAGAGTCGGCATGCGTATTTCTATTTCTAGGGATTTGCGATAAACTAAAAGACTCAAATGTTGATTGCAAGTGTCTAACCTGGTTCAAATATTCATGCATTTTGAGATCTCTGGCTTCCAGCTCTCCCTGAACTTGACCCACAACTAGCCTTGAGTCAGAGAAGATTTCCACTACCTTTCCGCCCATTTTCTAAACCATGGTCATCCCTATCAACAGAGCTTCATACTCAACCTCATTGTTTGTGGCCGAGAAGCCCAATCGCATGGATTTCTCAATCGTGATCCTCTCTGGAGATATCAGAACTAGCCCTACTCCAGATATTCTTTGGTTCGCAACATCATCAACGTATACCTTCCAAGACAGAGGTTCTTGTAAAGAGATCGCACCAATTGATTTTCCATCCATGTTCTGCTTTTCTACATTCTCTTCTATTGGGGTTTCAGCAAACTCGGCCACCAGATCGGTGAAGACCTGACCCTTAATAGAGGTGCGCGGCATGTACTTGATATCAAAATCCCCTAGGATCGTACCCCACTTGGCAATCCTTCCTGTGTAGTCAACACTCCTAAGTAGAGCTCTAAGCGGAAGTTGGGTCAGGACAACAATGGTGTGTGATTGGAAGTAGTGGGGGAGCTTGCGCGTAGCATGCACAACTGCCAAAATGGCCTTTTCCAACGGTAGGTAACGGACCTCGGCCTTATGCAGTAACTTGCTCACATAATAAACTGGCCTCTGTACACCACTATCAATTCGTACTAGCACCAAGCTTACTGCGTGGGAAGCCACTGCAATGTAGGCAAACAAAACCTCATCCACCTCAGGCCTGGACATAATGGGTGGCCGAGAAAGATACTCCTTCAATTGTTGGAAAGCCAGGACACACTCCTCGGTCCATTCAAATCTCTTCCATTTGTTCAACAACTGAAAGAAAGGCTTACACCTGTCTGTTGACCGAGAGATGAATCGGTTTAGAGCAGCGATCATCCCTGTTAGTTTTTGGACCTCTTTGGGATTTCGAGGTGGCTGTAAATTGTTAATTGTCTTAATCTGGTCAGGGTTGAGTTCAATTCTGCGATGCGTAACCATGTACCCCAAGAATTTCCCTGATCCGACACCAAAAGAACATTTAGAAGCATTGAGTCGTAGCTTATGCCTCCTCAAGATCTTAAAGATATTGCCGAGGTCGTTAACATGCTCAGATTCCAACTTACCCTTGACCACCATGTCGTCTATATATACTTCAATATTCTTGCCCAATTGTGGTTCAAACATCCTAGTCATCATCCTCTAATAGGTAGACCCTGCATTTTTCAATCCAAAAGGCATCACCTTGTAATGGTAGTTTCCAATAGGATTGACGAAAGCTGTTTTTTCCTGATCTTCCAAGGTTAAAGGTATCTGATGGTAGCCTTGAAAGACGTCCAAAATGCTCATTCGAGCATGACCTACAGTGGCATCCACTAACTAGTCTATCTCAGGCATGGGGAAAGGATCTTTTGGGCAGGCCTTATTCAGATCTGTGAAGTCCACGCATACCCGCCACTTTCCATTTTTCTTCTTCACAACCACAGTATTGGCCAACCACTCAAGGTAGAACACTTCTTTAATAGCCCCAGCCTGTTTAAGCTTCATCACCTTGTCTTTAACAGCGTCAGAATGATCCTTAGATGAGCGCCGAGGTGGTTGCTTTCTGGGGGTAGCAGATGGATTAATGTTCAAATGATGACAGATGAAGCTCGAATCCACCCCTGGAGCTTCATAAGCATTCCATGCGAACACATCAACGTTCCTCTTGAGAAACTCTACCAGCTCTTCCTTCTTTTGAGGAGGTAGCTGAGCCCCAACCTGAAAAAACTTCTCCTGGTCATCACTTACAACAAATTTCTCTAAATCCTCACATTTCGCCTCCTCGGCTAACCCATCGACAGTTAACACCGGAGATTTTAACTGCTATAAGCCCCTCTTAGCAGAGGCCGAGGACTTAGTTGCAGGCTAATGCATAATTGCAGCCACGAGGCACTGCCTAGCCATGGACTGACTCCTTACAAGCTCCTCAATCTGGTCCCCTGTTGGGTACTTCACCTTCAAATGCAGAGTAGAAGAGACAGCACTTAGGGCATAAAGATAGGGTCTGGCCACAATGGCTGTGTAGGGAGAGTATGCCTCCATTACAATGAAGTCCACTTTAACCACCTCTGACCCTGCCTGCACGGGCAACCTAATCTGACCCCTTGGGATGACAACTTTCCCATCAAAGCTCACCAGAGGTGAATCATAAGCTGTCAGGTCCTCAGGCTTTAAGTTCAGCCCTCTGTACAAATCAAGGTACATAATCTCTACACTACTGCCCTGGTCTACCATCACCCTCTTCACATCATACCCTCCTATTTTGAGGGTGACCACCAAAGCATCATTGTGTGGCTGGATGGTTCCCATCTTGTCTTCGTTCAAAAAGCTCAGTGCAAGTCAGATCTCTACTCTAGCCCTCTTTGGCTCAGAATTAGGCTTTTCGGCTGATAGCCGAGCAACGAACATCACCCTGAAAGGATGAGAACCAATCCTCCCATGTGCAGCAAAGATGACATTAATTGTGCCTAATGGGGGCCTTGAAGAAGCATTCCCCTGAGCCCCTGACCTTGATTGGTCTCCTTGCCCGTTTGGTCGATACAAAAATTGCTGTAACTTTCTCTCTCTGACCAGTTGCTCCAGATGGTTCCACAGAGTTCTGTAGTCCTTGGTGGTGTGTCCCCGCTCTTGGTGGTATTGGAAATGAAGGCTCTGATTGCGCCTCAAGGGGTCTCCTTCCGTTTTGTTTGGCAATTTGAAATATGGCTTGTTCTTGATTTTCTCCAAGACTTGATGCACTGGTTCTCGGAACATAGTGTTAACTACCTAGGGAGCTGTAGACCCAGATTGTCTAGCAAAATCCCTTCGGGGTCTGTTATTGTTGTAACGGTTCGACCTGAAATCCCTTATCTCCTAAGGGATAACCTTACTCTTCCCCTTTCCTTGCTGTTGGTCTTCCTTGACTCTCTTATATTCATTAATGCGATCCATGAAGGTCCTTATAGCCACGTCGTCAAAATCCCCATCAATCTCATTAAACATCTCCCAGTACCTGTCCGAGTATGTTTTCAGGGTCTCACCTTCTCGTATGGACATGGACAAGAGAGAATCTAAGGGCCGAGGAACCCTACTACACGTAATAAAACGAGACCCAAATGCTCGAGTGAGCTCCTTGAAGGAGTCAATAGAACTTGCACCCAGACCATCAAACCACCTCATAGCCACAGGCCCCAAGCTGGATGGAAATACCTTGCACATCAAGGTCTCATTCTTGGAGTGTACAACCATTCTCTGGTTGAAGTGACTTACGTGCTCCACAAGATCTGTACGACCGTTGTACATGGTGAACGTAGGCTGAGTGAACCGCGGAGGAAGTCTCCCTTCCTCAATCCTGCGTGTGAAAGGCGATTTGGAAATTTGTTTGAGCACTCTACTCATCGCGTCATTCCCCAAGCCTTTAGAAGATGAGCTTCTGTTTCTGTGCTCATGGTGGTAGTCCTCATCGTACGAGGAAGACTCACTAGGAGGAGTCCTTGATCTTTGCTTATAACTACTGTCCTCCTCATCATGACTCCCACTAGTATGAGTAGTATGCACACTCCCCTCTTGGTCCCTTCTTCGCTCGAGATTGACAAAATGATCTTCACATTGGGACCCACTGGATTCTGCCTGGTGTGGACCTGAACCTACCATAGTTGGAAGTCAGACTCACTATAACCCCATAATTTGCCACAGACGGCGCCAATTGTAAGGACCAGATTTGAGTCCTTAGCCCAAGAGAGGAATGGACTCAGGCCCAAAAAGCCCAAAACAATGAATTTGTAGAGAGTGGGTTGGAAAACTGAGCTAAAATGAGTTGGTCAACAAATAAAATGGGTTCAAATGACAAGAAAATGGAGATGGACAAGTTTGAATTACAGAAAATCGTCCTCGGCATGATCTGAGGAGATTAGTTCTTATATATTGCTCTCAAGTTTGATTACAAATTTGGTTCCTGATTGCTATAGTGTTTCTCTCTTGATTTCTCGATCTCTTTCTGTCATTGCCCTTTTTTTCCTTTATACTACCTGCCCCTTTCATCTTTACCTTCCACGTGCATACCAGATGGTTGGTGTTGATACTTGTCCCATCAGCACCTTCCTGAAATCTTTATGTAGTAGCTGTAAGGCTGAAAACCACTGTTTAGGTATCACCTCCACATTAATATGGCCAGAGAGTTAGCTGCAGAGCATTTAATGCGGTGGTAGCAGCTTTCTCCTTAGATATTTTAGGACTCCCCCCCTGTCCTATGTTTCTGTAATGCTTATCTGTACCAACAGAACTTCCTAGAACATTTTCCTGGACGGCATACCACCTCTTCAGACATCGGCTTTGGTTAGCCGAGAAGGCATTCATCCTCGGCCCATCCTCTTGAGCCATTATGACCAAAACTAACTTCTTCATTTACTAACACGGACTCCCTTGACAATGTTTACTCTTCCTCGGATGACCTCTCGTCCTCGGCTTGGGCCTTAGGCCCAATATACATATAGATAATGAGCTCCTAGGCCCAATACCCCCACATATATATTACTTTCTTTTTTGTATTAAAATTTTCATTTACCCATATTATGAGTCAATTTGCAAGTAATAGAATATAGGGAGAATTAAATTTTTCAATCATGATAGTTAGAAAGGAATGAGAAAAATAGAGTTTTTCCATCATTCATAAAACTTCAAATTGTAGACTTCTATTTTAATGTTATCTTTAATCTCAAACCAATCTATCTCTTTTGAAGTATACAAAGTTTGATCATATTTCTTTTCTTGAATACATTGCTTATCTCAATACATTCATAAATATATACCGAATCAAAACATACCCATATGAAGATGTTTTGCAAACAAATAAAATGGTATATCAATCATCGCTTAACAATGATTAATTGGACCAATTAAGAAAACGATTTGTTGTTGATAATCTATTGAGATTATTTTCTTTGCAAAAACTACAAATTCGTCCATCCAATAAGATTATTAAATAAACAATTAGTAGCAAAATCTCATAATTAAGTTTCAATATGTATCCTTATATAATAATAATAATAATAATAATAATAATAATAATAATAATAATATTACAATTGGAAAAGCTATGTGTCGTCACTCATCTAATTATTTTGGTTTGACTAACCTTTGCTTTTGTCTGAATAAGTGGCACTATAAAGTACTTCTAACACACCTGTTAAGAGTACCTTCTCTCAAAAATTACAAATTTATCTACCCAAAAGGATTAAAGTATAGACAAAACTTAGTAAAATCTCATAGTTGAATATCCAAATGGATTACTAAAAAAATCAAATTCTAACTTACAAAACAACTAAGTATTAACCCAAATCAAATCAAACCAATGGGATAAAGAAAAAGAATAGGTGATCGGGAATTAGAATACCGAAAGACCTAAATATGCATAAAATCGATACAAATTTGCCAAAAAGAGAAACAAATGTGATGTGACAATTAAATCAACAATATAATAACAAAAAGAACCATTAGTGAAAAAAAGGAAAAGAAAAGTGTAGTTGAAACAATAAAAAAAATCCACAAAAAAAAAAAACAAAATTGGATAGACCAAGAATATTGACTATTTTTGTTGTGAACAACTTGGAGAGAGAGAGAGAGAGAGAGAGAGAGAGAGCTGCAAATGAAGTAACAAGAAATTTATATGAAAAATGAGATGGAAAAGGAAGGGTGGAAGTAGATGAAAGGTTTAATAAAATGAAATGGTAGAATTTAAGAAGATATAAAGAAGAAAATTTAAAAATCTATAAAGGGAATCAAATTAAGAATTAAAGAAGACAATGATTTGAGGAGATGAATGATTGAATTAAAAAGCCAGTAGTTGAAGACGATGAAAGGTTGAATAGAATAAAAAATTGCAAAAAAAAAAAAAAAAAAAAAAAAAAAGAAGAAGAAAGGATTCTAGTGATGTAACACAAAAAAGTTTTATAAAATTTATTGCAAACTTCCATTATTATATTATAATATATAATATAAATAGATATGTATAGACATTGTTTTTGGTTTTTGATTCTTCATTGATTTTATTATATATATATATATATATATATATATAAAGAGAGAGAGAGAGAGAGAGAGAGAGAGTCATATGTAAAGTTAAAACCGCTAAAATTAAATGTTTAAAGTCAATCTATTTATGTATTTAATATTCTAAAAAATTAGAAATAAAAAATATCTAAGAAAAAAAATGATTATGTGGCCAATGACGTGATAGATGAGTTGGAGCAACATGAGCTTAACAACATTAAATGCTAAGCGATAAGACTTTTTTTTTTTAGTGGTCCTATTTTATAGCCAAAAAAAAAAAATGTGTTTTTATTTTATATACATAATTTTTATTTTGAGAATCTAATTTGTAAGTTGATAAAGCAATTTGAAAATAGCAAGAGAGTGACCATATTTTTTAGGTAATGTTTTAGTGGGAGTTAGAGTTGTATTTTTACTGGATTGTCCTTTAGTTTTGTTTCTACTTAAACATAGGGATGTAAGGACATTTTTGAACCAAAAAAATGAGGAACCCAAACAGGAGAAGCCCCTAAAATAATAGTATAGATACTTCAGCTTTTATATATTTATATATATATATATATATAGATTCGGATGTAGCAACTTTCATATAGACTCTCTATTTTTTCTTCACCATTCTGTTACGTGCTTAGTTTTTATTTAATTTTATTATTTAAGATTTTATTTTTGTTATTAGGAGTTGGGTAATCAGATAATGAATATGATAAATTGTTAGCTTAGTATTTGAATAAATCTTATCTACTTGTTGTAGATAAAGATTAGGTTTCTTTTGAATTTAAATATTAGGTTTATTATATAAAGTCATCTATTTATATGGCGGATTAATAAATGAGCTGAAAAATATTATTATTGAGTGACTATTCACTTTGGACTTTGGAGGTCTAGACTCCCTCAAAGTTATTGGAATGCATGGACAATGGATAAACTGAAAGAGATACAAGTCTTGCGTTTGGCTAGATTTGAACAAGAGACGCCAACTAAAGAGGGTGGTGGGCAATGCGCAACCAAAGAGAGGAATTTGGCTTTCTATGAACAAGAGAAGCTAACTAAGGAAAATGATGGGCAATGCAACTCGAAGATAAGGACATGGGAGCTCCACAAAATCAAATCATTCCACTTTCACACTATTCAAGCATGCAACAACTTTTAAATCAGGTTAAAGATAGTTTTGCAACACCAAATAGCTTTTCACCTCTGCAGATACTCGGTCATTAGATCCTTTTAAGCCCACGAAGTGATCTAGTAGGTGAGAAGCAACTTGGGAAGATCGAGCTCTTATGCAACAATCATTTTCAGATTAAACCCTTGAGGACAAGGGCTGATTTGAAGGGAGAAGGAATGTTATGTGCTTAGTTTTTATTTAATTTTATTAAGAAGTCTTGGTTCCCTCAAAGTAACCAACAAACTCAATTGGATTTGTAACACATTCACAGTCAACTACATCATGATTGTGATAAAAATTGCAGCCATGAGTTGTGAACACAAATTTTCTCTTCTATCTGCGGTTATATAATAGACTGTGCAGTCGTGCAAGTCTGTCTGTCTATCACCAGCACAAATACAAACATATAATCTTCATTAGAAAGTTGAAACTACATAAAATATGTAAAATCTAATTCCAAAAAATTAATCTATCACAAACATAGAAGAGTGAAATACAAGTTACAGATTTTTATGAACATATTAGTCTGAGTCGTGTCTCCTTCTCTCCTTGTCTTTCTTGTGTTTCCTCTTGTCATCCAAATCATGAGAATGCCGCTTCTCGCGCCTTTCATGCTTTTCCTTTATCTTCTCTTCGCGCCTCCTTTTCTTTTGACTGCTTTCATCCTCCGATTCCTTTTCTTGAGTGTTTCTTGGTGACTGATCAGCCATAGACACCTTTCTCGTTTCAGGTGAAACATCACTCACTGTGGGTTGAAGAGAACTTGTTTCCTCCCCAGGGCGAGGTAATCTGCAGTACATAAAAAGAATTAACATAGAGGAGAAAAGACAGGAAAGATGAAAGAAAAAAGTAAAAGAGAAAAGAAACAGAACGGTGTGTCAATAAGATTCTTGGTACAAAGGTTGGTGCCAAGATTCACACTCAATGAACATACATAAAGTAAAATCAAAAGAACCAAATATAGTAAAAGGTCACCAAGTTAGAGTTAAAGGGTACGGTGTCACAATTTCATTAGAGTCTTTTCAAGTATTAGAAAGAGCAGCTCTAAACACCAAACATGGTGTAAAAAAAAAAATCCTAAAATCTCTATAAAAAGCCCCATATATGCATTAGTTGGCAACTCTAATGCTTGACCATTCATGGATAATTTAAGTAATTTGTATGCGTCTCTCCATATTTAAATTTGAAAATGTTCAGTGCATTACTGTATGCCATGTCAAAGAAAACAGAGAGTAGACAGCTAGCTACCATAGATCTACTCAGTTGGAATATAACTTTTCAAATTTCACCACTAGGATATTTAATTAGATGTCCAATACAAAATAAAACAACACAATGAAGTTGCGTTGAAGTGATACCATCTTAATATGTGTATTCGTTTCTCAAAAAAAAAAAAAAAAAATCTTAATATGTGTATTCAATGGTGAATCTTGAAAGGTAAAAATGCTGCAAGTGCAGGTTCAACAATTATCCCTTCACTAAGAAATAGCTGGAAAGATGCCATTTAGTAGCATATATGCCAACAAGTCTCTTATTAAGAACAAGAAAAAAGAAGAAAAAAAAATTGCAGAGAACGCATTTATAGCAGGGTGTTTTCTGAACTTTCCTTTTTTAATAAAAAAATTGCTATTAATTAGAGCAGGTGCAACCTTTTGTTTTCAGGAACTTTTTAAAACTTAATTTTCTAAAGCTGTAGCCTTCAACCAACTAAAAATGATGCAAAAATGGCAAGTTCTCAATTAAATATCAGTTTCCTTTTCAAAGGTGGGAGTGGGGAGATACTTTGCAATGCAAAAAATTATAATCTCATCCTAGGAAGTACGGACACTTCATTTAGGGTGCTATACCCATGTCATACCGGTTTTGTACCAGCCATTTCATGTCATAGTTTTTCAAAAACTACTCATGTTGCTGTGTTGTACCCGTGTGTCCGTGTCTGTGCTTCCTAGATCTCATCTCTGCAATCAAATGGTGGGGCATGTAAATTTTAACACTTAATCATTTTAAAAACATATTGAGGTATAACAAAATTAGGAATCTGCCTACCAATCTTACATTGAGCTTTAGGGTTTTAAAGTAGTGGCTTTAGGGCTGATAGATGGATTAAGGTTTGAAAATTGAAACTTGGCAGTAGAAGAGTTGTAGAAATTCCAGGTAGCAGCACAAAAAGGTTATTTAGGGTTTGTTTTTATGGTTAAGGTTAAGTAATGGCTAAAAGGCTAGGAAAAATATATGGGGTTCATGGTTTTTAATAAGATAAAGAAAAGGATTTGATAGGTCACAAAGAAGGAATTTAAAGGAGAAGTTTGTGGCTGTTCAGGGACTTTAACATTATCTGTGAACACTATCAGTGTGCAACAAAGAAGAAGAGCTCCAGGCTTGCATGTTTATATAGACCCATTGACTCTTACCTACTAGGACTACTAATTTGACTAGTAAACAAAAGACCTGATAAAACCAATACAGGACTCCTAATGCATTAGAAATTCTAGAATAATCTAGGCCAAAGACAATTAGAAAAATAACACTTAAAAGTACAATTATCTCCGATAACTTATGAGATTGATCTTCAAAACCACACAAGACTTGTCCCTGTCAAATCTTGCATGTAAGTCGGACGCAAGAAATTCTTTATGTCAAAATTGAAAACTAATCTAAAGACAGCAACTAGATCTTTCTCCCATGGCTGTGTCACAATTAAGCAAAGTCAGTTGTGGGGCTCCTAGCTTGCTGGCAAGGTAGGTTTGGTCGTCATCAAAATGGTCATATATGGACAATTGTTCCCCATTGTTTAATGTGGTGTCATTGTAGGGAAAGAAATAGCAGGTGTTTTGAAGATAATGAGAGATCCATGCCAGACCTAAAGTTATTTTTTTTTAGAACCTCATTTGATTGGTTGTCAGCTTCCAAAACCAATCATTTACTTCTTTTCTTGATTTACTTGATTTGTTGACCCCTGTACACTTCCTATGTCCTAGGGTGTGCCTTTTTTGATATCAATAAATCTTATTGTGTGTGAATTGATCTTTTCTGCTCTTTCTTTTCTATTATTTTCATCCCGTAGATCTGAATTAGGTTTCCTGTTTCCTAACACAGTACATTCCTACATAACTTCACTTGGAGTCATGTTTCTTTTCTCTAGCAGGTGTGCATGCTCACACATGCACGCAACAATTGGAATTGTGCAGTTAGAAGGCCGCATAAGCACAATGATTAGCAAGCTACCTATGCCAGATATTGTTCAAAAGACACGTGAGGCACACTTTTAGGAACCACATAGAAGCACTGATTCTATTCCCCAAAACCAAACCCAAACAAAAAAGGTAGAAAATTCAAGCTGAAATCAGGCTGATCCAGGCAAGAACAAAGAAGCAGGTAACTCCTGTGCTAAGAATTACAAAGCTATGGCAAAAGAAAGAACCATCTCAACCCACACATCCCAGCTTCATATATGAGAGGCCCATTAGGCCCAAGCAAAGACTACTTTCTAGAACTTTAATTCTTGGGCCAGGCCTGGACTATGGTAATTCAAACTTGGACTCACCCAAATAATAGATAATAAATCATGATAATTATAAGACAAATATTTAAAATTTTTTTTTTTTGGAAAAGTTAAGACAAATATTTTAGGGCAAATTATAACTTATCCACCTGTGGTTTGGCCGAAATTTAAGTTACCTATCTGTGGTTTAAAATTTGACACTTTACCCACCTGAGATTAGCTTAGTTAGAGTTCCGTAATCCACCTCTGTTAAAAACAGGGTTAAATATGTAATTTTGTTCTACTTTTATGTCTCTCTCCTCCAAAAACACAAAAAACATAAAAATACAAGATCAAATAAGATAAAAAAAAATCCAGCAAAACACTTGCATCATGGGATTTCAAGCCACAGGTAGGCAACTTAAATTTCGGTCAAACCATAGGTTAGTAAGTTATAGTTTGGCCAATATTTTAATATATATCTAAGGATAATTTGTCACTCTTTAAGTAAGTAATTTTTGATTTTCTATCATATATGGCTGGGCCTGCACCCAAGCATTAGTTTCAGGTTTAAGTCATACTATAACTCGGAAGCCAGCAGCACCATCATCATGTTCTGTGACCTCAGCACATTGCCCCTTCATTCCTAGCATACATATTTTCTTCTGAATTTGCATTAAAACAAATAAAAAATGTGTCTGAATACCAAAGTATTCAAACTATTATTCAACTTATCACATAAAAGTTGGAGAACAGACCAATCAAGGAAAACTCTAGTCTGCTCCAAAAGATGCACTTAATTAGGGGTGTGCAAAAAACTGGTAAACTGAAAAAACCGGCCGAAACTACCCGAACCGAGTCCAATTTTCCAGTTCGGTTATGGTATGGTTCAATTTCAGTTTGAATTTCTTGAAACCGAAACATTTCAGTTTCGGTTTCAGTGTCCCACACAAAAACACCAACCCGACCAAAACCGAACCGAAATATATTAAATATTAATATATACAATTTATATCAAGAAAGTTCCTTGTAGCATAGTGGCAAAGACGCACGTGTTCACACCTTTCACTCAGGTTCGACCCATGGTAAATGCATTTTTAATTTTTCTCTCTTTATTAACACAAAACTACTCGATTTTGGGTTTGTTTTATAACCCTATTAACCATATGTTTTATCTCTTCTCTCCCACTTCAAGCTGCAGCCATTCTCCCCACAACCTTCCTCTTCTCCATTTTGCCGTTCTCCCCACAACTTTCTTCTTCTCCATTTCTTTTAGTCTCTCAGAAACAAAGTTGCACACAAGCAGTACCACAACCTTCTTCTTCTCCATTTCTTTTAGTCTCTCAAAAACAAAGTTCTAGAATCCCAAAAATGTTTAACCCAAAAAAAAAAACCACAATCTTCTTGATTTTGAGTATATGTTTCTTGTGTTTGCTTGGTGCTTGGTGCTTGGTGTTTGGGTGTTGAGAGAATGTGGGAAAGCAAAGGGAAATAGGTTTTTTCTTATTTTGGTATGTTCTCTAAATATATACATGATTTTGAGTATATTTTTTTGTGTTTGTTTGGTGTTTGGGTGCTGAGCTGCTACCTTTTGTTGTAGATGGTAGCTTAGTCTTAGTTTTTGTTTTATGTTTTTTCCTGTGTGTTGCTCTGTATTTTGTGTTGAAAATAGAGTCTGTGTTGGTCTTGCTTTTCTTGTTAGTTGTTGTACTGCTTTTGTCTTTCAATAATATCTCCGTTTGATGCAAAAAAAATCTTCTTCTCTTTTTTTATTTTATTGCTTTTGTTTCTCACATCCTAAACACCAAAACTCGACCAAACAGAACCAAAATCGAATGCAATCGGTCAGTTTGGCGTCCCTTCCTTACAAGTCGGTTTCGGTGCTCAATATGTTAAAACTGAAATTCTTGGTTCAGTGCAAAAACTGCCAACACCGACCGACCCAAACCGATTACACCCCTACACTTAATTATCCAAAACTTGTCCCATGATAAGGTTAATATAGACAAGCTTTCCGGGTAGTTCAACCATATGGGCATATATTATCCCTTGCCCAACCAGTTGAAGTCAACTATCGTTTTTTAAAACTTTTTAACCCACTCTGTCATTACTTAAACCTTACACTGACCCCAAAAAAGGATGGCATCCTTCTCTGTATTTGTACTGTGTCACAGTATTTCAAACACCTTCTAGAAAAAGTTGCAAGCCAGAAATGCCATTATGTATTTCAAAATTGGTTTTGCATCATGAAAAAACTAGAAATACAATATCAAATTGGAAGAATGGCATAAAGGCAGAACCTAATCAATATTTTTTTTTTTTTTTTTCAGACATACCTTGAGAAACCAAGACCATGAACATGAGCAGCTTCAGCATGGCCTGCACCCAAGTCCTCTGCAGTAGAGCCTCGCTTCACAAGTTCAGATAACTCATGCTTATCAAGCCGATTACCTTGAGGTCGGCTAGCACGTTTAGGAGCTAAGCCTAGGGCCTCCCTCATGGCTTGCTCCTCCTGTTCCTTAATTCTTTTTATTTCTTCTTTTGCAGCCTCCATTTCTGCATTCCAAGATTTTTTGTCCTTGGTATACCAGTGTAGATCTTTCCCTATTGCATCAATAAAAGAAGCCATTCAGAATTGCTTATCAGCTAAGAACCACAATTTGTATAGTATTACATGAAAGAGCAGTAAGCGAAGTTTCTAAATTCAAAAAACAAAGTTTGTACAAAATTCAGCAACAAAACAACATTGCTAGTGGCTGTCGAATCACAGAGTCACTTCAAATTCAAGCCATTAGCCTCATACTGATGAAACTTAAAACTTTATTTTAAAAATTACTGATGACACTTAAAAGAACCCTCGAGTATGCAGCCAAAAGTGGGGAAAGTTCTAACTGCACTACTTCTTATCAATGTTTCTAGAGATGGATCATTAATCTATTTGACCATGACCAGGAGTAATTCCATATTAAGTCATTATATGAGTCTTTGCAATGTCTACCACGTAAGCAACAAAATGAAAATGATCATATGATTACTTAACCATCATAGATACAATAAACTGAAGATAAATTTAAAGACTACCTATAAAGTTATAATTAAGACATTCAAACCCTAGCCACAATTTTTTATTATATGTGATATCACAAATTAATGCCTTTTGCTCTTTTATAAATTAATAACGAAAGAAGATAATGCACAATTGAAAAGGAAAGACAACTACCACTTCAATGCAGTTCTCAAAACAGCTTTCTGATCGTAATAACAAGAACAACCACCAAGCCTTAGTCCCAAAGATTTCGAGTCAGCTATCTTAATAACAATCAAATTTTATACAGAATCATATGATAGTAGAATATGTTTACTCACATAGTAATAGAAAAAGGAACCGCGGGGAAAAAAATTAATTCAAAAACCCCCCTCCCTCCACCTCAACAGAGAAGTAATCTTCCACCACAAAAAGTCACTAGAACATGTTTTGTTTTTCACTAAAAATGGCCAAAAAGGAGGCACAAACCTTGTCACAATAGGTATGCAATGGTTCTACCAAAACAAATAAAACAACCTAGCTTCTAAAGTCAAAGGCCAAGATTTCAATCAAAAGTCTTGAACCAACTCCAGCGCGTTCTTACCCCCCAAAAAAAAAGCTTCCTATTTTTAGCATCTTGGAAGCTTCATGGAAATATTGGAACTAACACTATGCCTTACTAGAGAAGATACTTTATCAACTCATGCTCTTATATGAGAATTTGAGAATGTAAAACATAAATAAATGCATTTATGATATAAGAGCAGCCACTTCTAACAATAGGTTTTAAGAAAAGCATTTTTTTTTTTTGGGATAGGTAAGAAAGTAATATTATTAAAAAAGGAAGAGATGAAAAAATACAAAGTGTTCACAATAGTGAACAAAGAACAACACAGAAAAATAGAGAAATAAAGGAATGAAAAAGCTATTCTAAGAGACAAAAGAAAATCAATAAGAGAAGAACAATCCGAGAGACCCGACCACCGAGACCAATTGAAGAGAGTTCGCTGGCACAAATCTAACAGTTGAGCCAATGACTTCTTAGTATCCTCAAAAGAATGCTGATTATGTTCTATCCAAATAGTCCACATCAAACCGCTTGGAACCAAATTCCAAATATCGGAATTATGTTTCCCAAGCCAATGTTGCCAACAAAATAATAAGTCTACAACAGAACCTGGCATGACCCAATCAATCCCAAACATCTGAAGCATATGCACCCATAGGGAATGAGCTAATGGACAAAAAATAAGAAGGTGATAAAGTAACGATCTAATAATAGATCATACAACGAGCATCTATAAATAATTACTCTACCAATAGGTTTTACAACAAACTTCTAGAAAGAGAGAGAGAACTACCAAAGCTAATGCCTAAAAAACTATATGATGAAAACAAAATCTATAGTGAAGAGGAAATAAAGAGGCAATACAGAGAAAGGAGAGAGGGAGGAAGGAGGGAAGTGGGAACACAGAAATGAAATAGTGCTACCCAAGAGGTGAAATGAAATACCGCTAAGTTTATTTCCATTTAGCTAAAACCATTAGATTCTAAATTATCCCTCAAACCTCCAACTTAGAGTTAACTCCCACTATCATCTCAACAATAGACAATCTAACACAATATCATTTGCAAAAAGTACAAACCATGGAACCTAATCTTGAATCAGTGGGGAAGTCTAAAATAAACTAAATAGATGTGACAAAGAATGGTAAACATAAGACAGATCCATACCCAGTAAAATGCCATCTATACAACCAAGGGCTTTGGGACTGTAATATTTAATGGCAGAAGTTAAAGTCACATTACAAGATCTCACCTTTCTGCCATCTTCCAACAGGAGCCTTGATACTGTGACCAATATAGTTCTCCCGATGCTTATCAGCCTTTACGTCATCCCAACTAAATTCTGTACATCACAAGCAACACACCAAAGATTAACTGAAAGATTCAAATAAGAAGGAAGATGACATCCTATCAAAACTATTTTTCAACTTAATATCCATTAGAGGATTTATTTTTTCTAAATTTTACATCATTTAAGAGAAAGAAGACCCATTAATTGCTTACCAAGTCACTGAAGCAAAACCCTCAAGGTATTGAATTATGCTCATCAATACATAACATGCTTGCAAACCAAAATTTAAATGAATTTTTTTCTTGCTTATAATACTGAAAACAGCATGTTTGAGCATGATAGACATATACATATGCTCCTGGGCATGATCATAAACTGCTTAACCCGTCAGGGGTGCGGCCAATTGCTCGTAGATTCTATTCCTACGTCGTCAACATATATATAAAATGTATTATCCAAATCAACCTATGCATCATCACACAAGGAATTCAATTCAATCACTTTGAGTTACACTAAAAAAAGCTCTAGTGATTAACAAAAAAAAACCCCATCATCTCCTTTTTCCTATTTATTTCAAATTCAAACTAGTGAGACAACTAGGGTTTGTTCATAGTTATATAAGCATCACAGAAACCTGCAACAATAACATTTATAATTTGAATTTCCACGGGAAAAATGAATTTGATTATGCAACTCTCCAAAGATTAAGCGCAGAAGAGAAAGGCTATCACAAATTCGATTAATTCTAAGGAAAAGAGGAATTCCATGAAATCAAATTACATAGCAACGGATTAAGCGTGGAGACAAGAACCCTAATAGAGAAAGAGAGAGCTTACGATCTCGACCACCGCGAACGCCACCTCTGGTAGGATGATACATCTTTCTTCTTCTTCTTCGCTCTCGCGATGGACTTCGATTGTGGCCTTTTGCTGGTTTTCGTTTACTTTTTCCTTCTCACGATGAGTCAGTTCAGATTTTTTTTTTATTTTTTATTTTTAATATTTTAAGAATACTAAAGTATTTTACACTATGGGGAGTAGTCTTTAAAAAAAATAGCCTTGTACGTGCAATGAGACTTTTTTTAATGAGACTTTTTTATTTATTTTGAGTTTAATGTAATTTTGTAATTTGAATTTATCTATTATTAGAATATTAGCATTTGGGAATGAAAAAAAAAACTTATTTTGCATCCTCAAATAATATGTTATCTATTTTACCAACTCATTTTGTAACTCACCCTATATTCTAATTTTTATTTTTATATACAACTCAATAAAATAATATAAACTACCTAATAAAATAATATAAAGTACTACTCATTCTCTTTTTCTTCCCACTCACTTTTTCTCAATAAAATAATATAAACTACCTAATAAAATAATAAACAAATAATATATGCAACATTACTATTCATAGGTTGCAAATTTTTTTAAGTTTACAAACTTGGATGGAGTGGATTTTGGGTGGCTTAGGTTGTAAAATAGCAACTGGGGGGTGTTTACACCCCTCAATGCTAGTACTCTAAAGTTACACAAGAATGAATTTTAAGAAACTAAAATTTAGGATTTGGAATAGAGTAAACTGTGGGTTTAGTGTGTGCTAGTTTTTAGAAAAAAAATTATCAAACGTGTGTGAGGTATATTTAAATAGAGAGTGTGTTAATTTTTAGGAAAAAAAGTTTCTCTGGTAGGTTTTTTTTTTTTTACTTTTGGTTGGATTACAATTTTAACCATATTTTTTTAAAAATAAAGATTATCTAATGAGTTTAAGGGTATTTTTGACATTTTCTAAAGGCATGACTAACTTTCTGAATTCTCTTAATAAATAGAGATATATAGAGATGACAGTGGTGTATATCCAAAAGGGTTTAGTCTCTATAAAAAAAAAAAAAATTAAAAAAAAAAAAAGGTCTAGTCGATTCAGATTCTGAGTTCGAACCAAGAGGACCGATACTATTAAAGGATCCGATTCCATTTTGCATTATATATAACCGAAGTTTTTGACTTTTTGTTGACCACTCTTTATTGTGCCACGTGGCTACATAAACACTGTTCTTATCTCTTGGGTAGTAGTTACAAAATATAAAACAAACACTTCTTTCTACAATACTCTCCCACCATCCCTAGATTCCTTATACTCTATCTATTACCTAACACAAGTTAAACTTCTAGCCAAACACAATAACACTCTCCCACGGTTCGTACTCTCTCCTATTTAAGAAAACTACTTCTACGTCTAGGTTTATGGATGGATTTAGTCAGCGAAAAGTCCCTCAAACTCAATCAATATCAACAACATGTCGTGACCGGTTAGGCTTGGTTGATTTTGTTAGAAAAGAAAGTAGGTTTTGAGGGTTCATTGATAAGTACACCTTCGGTGCTAGTAAGGTTGGGACCATGGTCATCTCTCTTCGGGTTGCTGGCCGATAAGATCTCTGAGATTGACTAGCTAGCTTGCTTCCAACACCACTTTGCTGTACAATCTCTTGCATTGATTTTGGTTCTTGGAGCGCCCTCAAAACAAAAGGTATGTAAAGTTTTCTTATCAGGTTTAATTTTAATATATATGAGAGATATTTTGGTCAATTAGAAAAAGTTTGAGGAAACATAAAAGGAAAAGGAACTAAAGAACGCACAATCTGAAGAAAAAAAAAATAATGACTGTATATTCAGAGGCTTTTGGAGATTGTTGTTTTTATTTTTGGAATTTTGGAGATTATTGTTTTTAATGTTTGGAATTCTTTATGTTCATGTGTATGTATGTATTAGGTTTAATAGAATTGGAATTATCTTTGAAACTTTGGTTTTGATTGAATAATGAAAGGAGAAGTATGTTCCAGTATTTGGAGTCTTCTGTATATGTGTTGTTGTAGTTTAAACTTGGTATTTGAATTGTTAAATTGTTAACTCACAGTTTTATTGTTGATCTATTAATCATGAATAATAATATTGTTATTTGCAACCATCATGATATGGTATTAATGATGTGATCATTTCGAATGCTTTCCTTTAAAGTTTAGATAGAGTTTATTTTATGATTAAAAAAATTTACAATTAAAAGACTTCTGAAATTAATTTTTTTTTTTTAAAAATTATTGGATACGTTGGATTTTAAATGACTTCTATTAAACTTCATCCTTTATGGCACCATTAAAAAGAAAACTCATCTATCATAATAATTTTATATTGTAAAATAATAAAATTTATACATTACATACAATCATTACTCCAGTTACCTTCTAAATGATGGAAGATATGAGATTGCAATTTGTAGATCTATTATCAAGATAACATAGATTAGATTGGTGGTGGATGGTAGATTTAATTGTAGTTAAGTATTGTGTGAAGTCATCACCATAGAATAGCCCACGCCAGTATGTGTTATGTGGAACCAATGATATGAAAGAAAAAAAAAATTCTAAACCATTATATTGAACAAAAATTACTTATATTCATTCATTTTCAAGTTATACATTTTTTTAAGTCAAGTCATAGACCTTTAAGCAAAATAAATACTTTTAATTTTTATTTAACTATCTCGTGTATCGCACGGGTTAGCAACTAGTTTCCTAATATAACCTAACAAAATACTTTATATTCCTCTTAAAAATATACAAAGTAGGGGGTATATAAGTAAATTCATTTGGACGGACTCCACCCTTCTAACCTTTGCAAGTAGTGGTGTTTGTTTCTTTCCTTTTTTATTTTTTATTTTTGGCATTTGCCCATAATTTACAAACTATGAAGCGAAATGCCCATATTTTGAAACTATTAAGCAAAATGCCTCTATTCTATGGGATTTTTTTGCAAAATAACATCATTTTGCTAACAATTTCGTTAGTTAGCTACATTTTCAAATTATTTAGGAAACTAGCATCTCGAGTCTCTTAAACTCGAGTTCATTGTACCAACTCGAGTCTTAGAGATTCGAGTTCCATGTGTTGGCAATGCTGAGGTGGAAAAATTATCCACGTGGAACTCGAGTTACATAAAAGAAAAACCCATGAAGATCAACAGAGAGGAAGAGCAAAGCAAAACCCTAGCAATGGATGGAGAGGAAGAAGAAAAACCTAGCAATGGACGGAGAGGAAGATCAATGGAGCAAAACTTAGAACCTAGCAATTGACAGAGAGGAAGAGTAAAGAAAAACCTCAGCGACGCATGCTTTATCTCAACGTTTGTGGTGCCAACAATTTTTGATTGTTCCTTTTGTTAGAGAATGTCAATTTTTCATTTAGTTCTATTGAGAAAATTTGGGGCTTTTGTAACAACAAACCCAGATCGTTGTTTATCATCCTCAAATAAAACCTTCTTCCTCAAGCGGAGGTGTGAATTAGATTTGTGTAGAGGCGAAGGTTTCTTCCTCTTCTTCCTCTGGCGAAGGTGTAAATCGGATTTGTGCAGAGGTTTGGGTTTGTGCAAAGGCGAAGGTTTCTTCCTCTTCTTCCTTAGGCGAAGGTGTGAATCGAATTTGTGCAGAGGTCTGGGTTTGTGCAGATGTGAAGGTTTTGTTTGAGGACGAAGCCTTTACACAAATTCTTCTTCCTCTGCCTTCTTCTTTGTTGATCTGCTTCTTCGTTGTTGATCTCTATGCCTTCTTTGTTGTTTCTTTAGGGAACTTGACTCTTTAAGATTCGAGTTCCACATGGAAAAATTGTCAAACTCAGCACTGCCAGCACATAAAACTCGAGTCGCAGAGACTCGAGTTACTACAGTGAACTTGAGTCTAAGAGACTTGAGATGTTAGTTTCCTAAATAGTTTGGGAACGATGCTAACTAACAAAATTGTTAGCATTTTGATGTTAAATTGCAAAAAAAAATCATATCCTATGTATATCCTCAAAATCGAGTTCTATTTAGCAATGCCGAGTACCACTTAAATTTTCAAAAAAATTTAAGCTGCAAAATATGCATAAAACTTGACATTGCTAATGTTGAGTTCCACTTGTAACTCGATCTTGTTAAAATTGAGTTTAAAAAACGGGGGCATCATAATTTGTAAATTAGGGGCAAATGCCCATCCCCCCCCCCCCCTCTTTATATAGAAAATTGATGTTTGTTTTTGTTTTTGTTTTTTTGTGTGTGTGTGTATGTTTTTTTTTTAAAAATCATGTTTTGAAATTCCTAAATCTACTCTCATCTGGGCCACCTCTAGCACCGCAGGTCTAGAATTGGAGACCTTGCTTGCCACTAGGTACTTAGTACCCATGAATTGTATGTATTTCACATGTTATGTATATATATTTCACATATTTTTCTTTTAAATAAATCTTTGCCATAAATATTAACATGATATGTTATATGTAAAAAAAATATTCACATGATATGTGTGTATATACACATATCATGTTTATGTACAAACTTGAGTATGTTGTATGTATAAATATGCCCATATTTTAAACAATTTGGACAAGTGTGCCCAACAACACGACAATAGTGACAAAAATAAGTAATTTTAAGACTACTTTTCATTTTCAAAGGAGGTTTAGGTGTAGACTTACACTCTTGTGTAAGCAAATGGCAATTTGGTCTGATGTAACCAATAACACCACTATATTTGTGGAGTTGAGTGTGAGGATGGCTTCATTTTCATCTTCCTTCTATATTGTAGGACTTTCCCCAGCTCAAATTCAGGAAAATTTAGTGATCTTAAGTAAAGATAGTTTATGTTTAGGTTATCTCTTATCATATGTAATGTATGTTATATTCATAGAGGTATATGTTTTTCTATTTTAAGTTTTTATATATACAGTTATATATGTGTGTAAATGTTATGTTACCTAAAATTGTTTATATTTTCAGGTTCAAAACGTTGGGAATGCATGTTTTTCAAATATAACACAAAAATATCCTTTGTAGAACAAGTATATCATATGCCTACTTTTCTGCAATATTTAAATTCATATTAGTTGTTTAGCATAATTATAATTTCAGGCTTTCAAATTTTGATTTAACACTGTGTAACAAGGGTAATACGGTGTTGCCCGATAAAATAAGATAATTAAAAATTACATCATGCAACTTATTGAATGTAAAACAAAATTGGAAAAAATAAACATTTCCAAGCTTTTTAAAGAGCTTAGCTCAAAGGATAAAAAAAAGTTCATTTCTTCATTTAAGATGAATAATAAAAGGCTAGTGTAGTTGGGATAGAAAAAAGTTTTTTTTTTTTTTTTTTAAATTAAATGAACAAGTTTCACAACCCAGATCTAGACCCCTTATTAGGCTTTGAGAAAAATCTGAGTTTGTTGTTTGTACCCATGTGTCGCTATTGTGGTGTTTTTGGTCACATCAAACCAAAATTTCATTTTCTTAAATAAAAGTGTAAGTCAGCATTTAGACTTCCGTTGAAGAAGAAAAATAGTCTTAAGATTACTTATTTTTGTCACCATTGTGGTGATGGTTGGTACACTCATCCAAACTGTTTTAAGCATGGGCCTGTTTATACATACAACATACTGAAGTTTATACATACAATATGTTTGTAGATACAAAAAAAAAAAAAAAAAATACAATTCCTACACAACAAAAAGAATATAAGGAGAAAAATCAATTAATTGTTTACAACTTTACCAAGTCGTTATAACTATATGCTAATGTAAGTTAAGAGTCATGTGAACCTAAGGAAAAAATCAGGATCTCATCGTTAGAGGGGCCAGAGTATGATAGTTTGATTAATAAAAAGTTAATGTGAAGCATCTTTAATCATAAAATTGGTGGAAAAAGCACGTAAATGCTATGTAGAAATAGGGTTGTACACGGTGCGGTGCGGCCATTTTTTGTGGCCTTTTCTGCACTGCACCAGATGTTTCGGTTTCCTAAAAACCCATGCCGCCACCACGCCTGAGAAACGGATTTCTGACAACATCGGAGGCGGTTCAAGTTGGCGCAATGGTCGATTTCCATCTGTCTAAATAATCAAAACCCACTGCAAGGATTCAAACCACAAATCAAACTTAGGATCAAATCTAAATATCAGAATATTCAAAACCCATTTCAAACTCTCTGAATATTAAAACTCAAACAAGGTAAAGATTCTTGGGTTGACCTTTGATTGACTCACCTGCGAAATCCAATCGACCACTAACGATGGAGGCAGAGATGACGACTGGAATATCTAACCTGGGTGGCGGTAAAAACAAAGGTAGCTTGAAGATCAGAAGTTGAAATGGTGGTGGGTTTTATGTTGTGGGTGGATTGGAAATCTTAGACCTGACTTGAAGGGGGTAGAAATCTCAAGTTTTAATATATATATATATATATATATATATAAAAGCAAATCCGTTCGGTTTGGTGTTCGTTGGAATCCAAAAATCTTTGTCGACAACTGTACTAGCCAACTTTGGTGCTTGAAAATCATTGCTGACCACCGTGCCTAACACTTGCGGTGGAGGCTTGAGGCAGGCGAATCGGTTTGGGTCCAGTCGGTTCCGTTGGTGGTGGACGGTGGCTGTATAGCCCTATGTAGAACTCATTAGCCTAAAATAAACAAGTTATGAAAATAGTGTTTATTGATAGAGAATCTTATAGGTACCATTACTTAATCTTCAAAATCAAATGGATGTGCACCAGACCTTGGTGCATGATCTATTGTTATTAGAAAATCAACTTTTGTTATTTGTTTTTAGTAAGTTGATTACAATGAATAAGGTTACTACCCAACAATATAACATTACTCAACTTCCCCTAAAATTCTTTTGGTTTTGAAAATTTTATCAGTGAATCAATTGTTGAAAATTCAATCCATAATATTGAGCATGTACTTGGTTTGATGCATAAAAAATGTGTCATTTATTCTCAAGAATTGTACATAACACAAAGAACTACAAGTTAATGCATTGTGCCACAATGCTTAAGGAGGCTATATATATTTATTTAAAATTCAACTTTTGTTCCTTGTTCTCAGTAAGTTTTTTACGATGAATGAGGTTCCTACCCTGCAATATAAAACTATTCATCTTGTCTTGAAGTTCTTTGGCTTTAAAAATTATATCAATGAATCAATTTTTGATAATTCAATTCATAATATTGAGCATCTACTTGGTCTGGTGTATAAAAAAAGTTTCATTCTTTCCCAAGAACTGTAGATAATACAAAGAATTGCAAAGTCAATGCATTTTGTCATTGAACTTTAAGAGGCTAGAGTCAAGTTCCATAAGTCATTAGAAAACTTGTTTGATATAAAGTTCAACAATGGGCAAATGCAAATTCCACCGTTGAAAATAGATAATCAATCATAGTCCATTTGCAATAATATGATTACATTAGAGCAATATGGTCCATATAATGATCTCTATTATTTCATTGATCAAGTGAACTTCATTGATTATCTCATTAACTCTCCAATAAATATTGAATTATTGCGTCACAAAGAAATTATTGAACATCATTTAATTGATGAGATCAAAATAAACATGAATTATTTGATATATGTATAAATATGTTCATTTCGGTTTTCATATGTATAGACATGTCCTTATAAAATTTATAAATATTTTATTGTTACTAATCATAGCAAGTATGATGTAATATACATAAAAATGCATTACTTGAAAATTTTGTAATTGCTTTAGCTATAGAATCCTAAATGTTTAATCACAAAATTTTATAAATAATTTATATTTCCCCTAACTTTCCTTTCGAATTAATGAGAAAGATTGTATTGTATTTTTCATTTTGGTACAGCATATGCAAAAGTTATTGTAGATCTGAAGTAGCACGATCATAACTCCAACAACTAATTGGAGCTTTTCTTCATAATTGTTAGACATTGTTCAATGAAAAAAAATTGACTCCAAACATGTTTGGAATTATCTTGCTCCATCCCATGATGTAGCAATTAAAGAGACAATCCATTTGTAGTTTTAGTCGCATGACTTTTTTAATGAGTCATGTGACTTATTTAAATAGTACAAATGGAATCTTACAAATCACCACGTGATGCGTTGGAAAATTAACTCTCACGTAATGGATTGGAAAATATAACTTCAATCATATTTGGAGTCAAATTTTGTTCTTGTCAAATATCCCCTACTGTCTTGGAGTCTTCTGCATCCAGCTAGCACATCCATAAAGCTTGCTACTGTATGAACTGATGATTGGTAATTGCTGGTTATCGCCATAACATGCTCCAGCCACCTATTAGACACATGTTCACATATTTCAACCCACCACAGGCCTTACTCTTTCATTTGGCAACCCAAACACTCTGCCTAGCATGCAACTTTGATCCAAACACAACCATGTGAACTGTGAAGGGCTTAACCGATGCTAATTCCACCTCCTAGTCTGGCCATATAGCACACATACATCATCACTCATATGCGAACTCAACCATTTTCACATATTCCACATGAAACTAGCAGGCTCACTGCTCGCACATTTAGGCAATGAAGTTTACCTTACACTATATAACAACATACCTATGACCAAGTTCACGCAAGGCTACTATTTTCCATTGCACTTGTTGCACATGACACACGCATGGCTTAACTCATCCTAATTCCACCTCCTAGTCTGGCTATATAGCACACAATACATCATCACTCATATTCAAACTCAACCACTCTCACATTTCCTCACTAAACTAGCATGCTTACATGTTTAGGCAGTGAATCTTACTTTACACTCACACAGTCTACCCAATATATATATAACAAGGCTACTATGATTTTGTAAAAGTTCGCGCAAGGCTACTATGATTCATTCCGTTGCACTTGTTGCACACGACACATGAATGGCTTGCAACTACCAAGCCATGACCAGTGACCATCATCTTTATAAAGACACCATGACTAATGACCATGTGTCTTATATAATTTTCTTAATTTTGGTGCATTTATTTACTACACCACAAAAATCAAGGAGTCCAATTTAATTTTCTTAATTTTTTGTGCTAAACAAGTTATTAAATGAGAAAACCATAGAATCAAAATTAATAAATATTAAAAAATTACCATCCTTGATTCATTTTTTTTATAGTATCATTCTTATTATTATTATTATTATTATTATTATTATTATTATTATTATACAAATAGTGGTTGGACAAAATAAAATTGAGAATTTCATGGATAACGATTTAAATATTTTTTTTTTTTTTTTTTTTTTTTTTACATTTGTTTCAAATAAACTTATATCTATTTTATTAGTAGCTATTTTATATTTTCAAATAAAAATTAAGTTAATGATTCTCAAAATATATATATATATATATACACACATTATATATGATTATATATAAACTTGGTCAAATTTTAATTTGCATTTAGTTATTTTTATTTGCAAATGTATCTCATGCATATACATAAAATTACAAATTAATTAGTATATATATTTATAGCCAAAGCTGAAATAAATTCTAATTAAATTTTATAATTGAAGTCCAATTTTGTGCCACGTACCCTAAAATATTTCTCAATTTTGGTGTCAAATGTGAGACTGCATCGTAAATTTCCATCCAAGTGAGTTATTGAATGTAAAATCCAAAAAGATCATAATTAATAAACCTAAAAAAAAAAAAAAAAAAGCTTGGACAATTTGCATCTTCTACTGAATAATATTCTTACAAAGGCTATTTTAAGAGTTAACAAAATATAAGAATGACTACCAATACTATTTAATATATGTAGGAATTATACTATGTATCTAATTTTTATATTTTTAAGTGTATTTATGTATATGCATAGAATTACAAGCTAGTAATATATTATATATGGATACAAATTTTTTTTTTTCCAATATGCTAATAAAAATAAAATTAGGGATAAGTCTATAAAAATGATATTCATTGACTCAAAAGTCAAACCCAAAGCTTGCATTGGAAATCATTCATCGTGTAGATGAGTTCATCTACTGTGCTTCCTCTCCTAAAGGTGTTTCACGCTTGATGTTGAAGCAAGTCTGCTGGGAGATACCTCAATTTGGTTGGATGAAGCTTAATTCGTAAGGGTCTTTGCTTGGCAATCCGGTATAGTTGGGAGTGGTGGTGTAATTTAGGATGGGAATGGTAACTAGGTCGCAGGTTTTTCTAAGAAAATTGGTACTACTAATAGCTTTATTGCCAAGCTTCGGGGACACCAAGATGGATTGTTGTTGTGCTGTAGCCATAATATTACTGCTATAGAAGTAGAATTAGATGCTAGAATTATTGTCGATGTTTTAGGTAACTCTTCTTATGCGAATAACATTGTGCTCCCTATTCTAGATGATTGCAGTTAGCTGGTCTCCCAATTCCATCAGATTCGTATTAAACATTGCTTTCGTGAGGCTAACTGATGTGCAGATAGTTTAGCTAGTATGAGAACTAATCAACATTTAGATTTTATTTTGTATTCCTGTAAGGGACAGAGGGAGACTTTGACCTTGGGGGAAATCCCCCCCGCAGTCTTAATTTCTCTTTCTTGAAGATGCGTAGTCCAAATGTTAATCTCAAATCAAGTAGGAAGAAAAGAAAGAGGGAAGAAGACTAAAAATCAATGGTTGTCATGGTCTTTTATATGTTTGTGATTGTTGTGCCAATTGAAGTTTTGAAATTGTAAGATAATAATAATCATATAACAAAGAATTTATATAATTCAATAGATAAGTGACCACGGAAGCAATTTGGTCGTCTCCTTCTCCATGTACGCTGTCAACTTCGATTATAAGATATGATATTGATCCCTTTTTTTTTTTTTTTTTTTGAAATCAAGACTTAACCATTTTTTAAGACAAATTTTTACCAATTAAATTAAATTAGATTTCAAGTATATCTTTATATATATTTTGACCTAGTTAGATATATTACTACATAAATACCTCACCCCTCCCCTGCCCCCAAAACTCATATCTAGGCCCCACATTCCCCATGCACTACCTAAGTCACCTAATTGTACATATATCTTTATACTTATGTTATTTAACCATAACTTAGTCGGTTAAATGTGCCATTTTTATACATAAAGTCAATTTTATATAAATATATATATATTTGCATAAAGTTAATTAAATATTTTTATTCATTAGAAATTTAAATAAAAAGCTTTATCTATCTATAAGTATCAATTATAATTTAAAAAATGTGACATTCAACAAATTATTCTATAACTTATAGTAGTTTTATCTAAATCTCTATAATTAATATCTAATTTTTTTTAAATTAAAAACACTCTTTAATATTGTGTAAATGATATATGATATAAAAACTGACTTTTATATGTAACTTATATCCACTTCCCTACGTTCTCTTTTATCCGCCCAATCTTTCTCTCTTCTTAATCTTTTAAATCTAAAGAAAATTGTTTTAGTTATAAAAATCGAGAATGATATCAATAGATTCAATACATATCGGTGAAAATATCTGTTAGAAATACTGAATAATTGTATTGTATTTCTCAAGTGATAACATATACATGAGTGTCTTTACATAGAAAATAGAAGTGTGCAGTACAAGTACGTGCGATGTACAAGTAAGATAAATAAAGTGGGCCTAAAACCCACAAGCCCTATTACATGTTTACAATATCAAACTCTTTGAATAATGAAAGTATCGATCTAATAAATAATAAAAGTGAATATATAAATATATGTGAAAAATCGAAAGGGAAAAAAAATCAAATATGCTAATATCTCATTTTTTATGGATCAAAATCTTTGAAAATATTGGATCAGTAAAATATTAAATGATCATTTATTATAATTGATTGAAATAATTAATAATTTTTATATTTAAAATTTTAATTTTAAGAGAATTGGTGGAATATATGTAAATGTATATTGATGAAAAATTATATTTTTACATTTATTATTCATGTACACTTTACATTGTAGACATATATAGTATCCGTTTGGGATCTGCTTATTTTGTTAAAACTGAAAACTTTTTACTGAAAGTACTGTAGATAAAGGTAAAAGTTAGCTGAAATAGTATAGTAGGACCCATGAATAATATCAAAAAGTGCAGTAAGACCCATAAATAGTAACAAAAATAAACTGAATAGTAAAATAAGTTGGCAAAAATAATCCATGTCAAACGCACACATAATATTGTTTAAATTTGTATGAACAATAAATTTAAACATATAATTGTTCTAAATTAATGAAATTTTAAAGAAAAAAAAAAGCTACAATCTAGTGAATCTACCCTTTCAAATTTTAATTGTTAGGAGTGGGACCCAAGACAAGAGCAATGGGCTAGAAGTATCCTGCGCAGTACTCACCACAGTCCAGTCCAATATGAACGTGTATCAAAACTAGCCAGGAAAAATATATAAATAAATAAAAGTCATAAAGAGAAAAATAATAATAATAATAAATAAAATAAAATATGAACAAGTAGATAAGGTGACTGAAGAGGCAATTGCTATGGTTGTAGAACCAAAGCCAATGGCATCTTCATCTTCCATAATATCTTCTTCTCTCCTCCTTCCCTCCAGAGCTCCAATAAATCATCGAAACCAACAACTAACTCTTTTCAATAATCGTAATGCTACAAATTTCAAGAACCGGGTCTCCTTCAGAGTCCTTGCTGCAAAGCTTCCTGCTGGAGTATGTTCTTCTTGCTTTTTGCTCTTAGTTTTCGTAATAAAACATTATTCTGTGTTACCTGAGGAAATGGGTTTAGGAAATTTCAGGTAGAACTGCCGAAAGTAGAGCCAAAATTCAGAGCCCCTTTTCTTGGTTTCACAAAGACAGCTGAAACTTGGAATTCTAGAGCTTGTATGATTGGACTTATTGGGACTTTCATTGTAGAATTGGTGAGTTATTTCTTTCTTTTGAACTTAACTGTCTTCTTGCTATTGTAAACCAAAACATTTTTTTTTCCTAACTGTCACTCATTGTGGCGTTGTGTTTTTTCAGATAATAAAAAAGGGGATATTGCAGGTAATTGGTGTGGATATAGGCAAAGGTCTTGATATTCCACTGTGATCATTTAATCTGGATATATACATACATTCGTACATGTATATATATTTATATATGTATGCTTGAATGTATGTAACTCATGTGAGCAGTCTATTATTCATTACAAGAGCTGTAATTGTAATTTAACTCTGTATTGTACCTTTAAACAGTGTATTTGTATTTGATGTTTTGACTGAAAGTGTACCCTTAAATTTTACTGCGCATACAATACAACTATGTATTAAACCTTTAAATCAGTAACCATTGGGGCTTAGAGCTCATCAATGATCAATCTGAGGTTCATTTTACTTGTCAACCAGCTTGAATTAAGATCACCACACCAACTTTGCTATGGTATGTAGTATATGGACTTCAAAAGTATGCCATATATGAAATCAGAAAACAACACAGCCACCCAAAGGAACCAAAAAGAGATAATCAAACCCAAGAGTACTTGGATTTGTGCATCTGAAACTATTTAATTTCTGACCAAAATTTATATACAGGGGATTGTCCAAAGATCACATTATACAGATAATGTCTCTCTGCATATTCAGAGGGATACATAATTTCATACATTTTTCTGACTTGCTACAAAGGTGGTGTGTACGTGGGTTTGGACTGAATTTCCCAATTTCTTGGGCGTAATGTATCAAAACTGGAACCGCAAATTCCTGCTGGAAAACATGGAAAAAGATAAATTACAGTGCCCTGCAGATTCGAGCATCTATAACAGGCACTTTGGAAGATGGGTCTGATATTTCTAGTGCCTCAGCCAGTGACAGCCTGCGGTTCGTCCATGCAGCCTCAGCCCAACTCCTCATTTTCTCTCCTTGAACCTTTCTATTCTGTTGGACACAAAGTGCTTCTGCATACCCACCTACATAATCAAAGAACTACATCAATGCAGAAATCCTGCTAAAAGTCAACATACCAAACCATGACAAATAAAACACATTGCGGGTGCAAGTGCGTGCGCACACATTCTACTTAAATTTGGAGCATAGACACTACTCACAAGTCACAACTCTTGATGTGCATACATTTTGTCAGATACCATCCATGCCAAGGTGTATGCAAGACAAACAAGCATCTCAGCCTCAGCAGAAATATGATATGCACTCTAATTTCCCTCCATCTTACAAATAGAACAGAATCAATAGATTCAACCGGTAAAACAAAAGTGACAAAAGCGGAGTTGCCATAAGTTTATAAATGTAATACACTCAGTTTTCAGAATTTGAACAAATGCAAAAGGTAAACAAAGTCAATGTTCAGGTATATACATTGGTGTAACATATAGCAATATAAACATATGACTTTTGAGGGCCAACACAAATTCTTAACATGGAAATTACTCTGGTACAATCTCTCCGTATGTTTATAAAGTTGATTAAAAATGTATATTGAGAATTATTCAGATGCTTAACCATTACCTCTTGCAAGGGCCACTACATCACTTCTACCAGCCTTTGTTTCTGTATCTACACAATCAAAGAGTAGGAACAAATGACCAAAAAAGGGAAGAAAAAAAAAACCATCTAATTGAACATAAGGAGAGAAATCAAGGAGCTGCTCACTATACCATCAGTCTCCAATGGTGGAGCTTTCAGCAACTCTATTGCCTTTCTATAAAGTCCCTGGCAACAATTTTAAAGTAATAAATTAGAAGACATCCTCCCATAAACTACCCCAATATAATTATAAACTTGAAAGGGGGGTGGGGGAAAAAGTTGAAGGATGTAAAAGGAGGTTTTCTTTTGTTTGGTATGGTGGGAATGGGATAGGATGGAAAGGTGGATGGGTGGAGATTTTCCACCCAAACCCACAAAAAACCATCCTCCCAATTTGGGAGGAAAACTTGAGAGAAATTTATTATTTTGACCCTTTTTTTTACTTTTTTTTTTTGTTATTTTTTTAAAATGTTTGTTTTGACACCTGTTAACAAGACAAGATAACCCTTTTACAGAAAAAAAAATTTCTACAAAGAGTATGATTGGGAGAATTTTTTTTTTTTTTTTTTTTTTTTTTGTGATGTGTTATTTTCATTAGATGTCATTGCATTTAATTCAGCTAATTAATTTTTTTATATATAAAATGGATAGGTAAAGAAATAAAAATAAAATAGAATAATATAATATAATAAATGTGATGTTATCATCTATACTAATTTATATGATGATATTTTTTTTTTTTCTTATACAAGAATAGAAAAAATTTAAATTTTTTATAAACTCATAAAAAAAGTTACTTCATATAGTAAAAATAAATTTATAGAAATTACCTTTCCCTTCTTCTCCCTTTTCCTCGACCAAACATAAAAAAAAAAAAAAAACAAAACAAAAAAAAAAAAAAAAAAAAAAACCATATCTCTAATTTCTATTCTTTCACATTTCCATTCTCTCTACCAAACACATGAGAGAAAACTGAAACATTTTCCATCCTTCCTACATTTTCTATCCTCCCACTTTTCATCCTATCAACCAACGAAGAATCAATAAATAGATAAAGAAATATGCCAGAGAATCTAAAGACTAGATTATTGGGTTGACCAATGAATAAGTTATGGGGTTGACCACTAGGTAAACTAGTCTCGTCACCAGATTGTCTTACTAAAATTATCTTTCTTATTCACCATAAAGCTAAGTATCAATTATACATATGTGAGACCCAATAACCTAATAACATATCTCAATAAACCATCTTATTAGAGGGAAAAAAGAGTAATTAACCGTGACCTTCACTTACTGAATTCATTCAATATCCTAAAATCATTGAAATCAAATTACTAATGCATGGCCACACATTAGCAAGTTCAATTAAGAGCCAGTGAATGAAATAATAAATGTTAAAATTTCAAAGTTTGCCAAAATAGATAAATTTGGTCAGGTACAAGTTCTGACCTCTTGAATCATAAGAGAACTTGCTTGCTCCTGCCTTGCTTTATGCCGAAACATAAGTGCTAAGCAAGTTAATACAACCCCAACCTTCGGATGATGAGAGCCTATATCAAACAAATAAAACCACAAGACATATCAAGATATCATTCAGAGATAGATGCAATTATAAAATGCAAAGTATTTGTATGTCACATGATTAACTACAAAAGGCCGAAGTAACATACCAAAATGACCCTCTGTTTTTGATAATGCCCTTGTCAATATGTCCTCTGCATCACCGAAGTTCCTAAAAGAACATAATAGATTAAAGGTGTAATACTAAAGGGAAAAAGAAAAGCTAAGGAGTAAGGAAAGATATACAAGTAAGCTGAGCCTACCCCATGTGTGCCTCAAGCTGTCCTAAAGCACAAGTAGCTGCCAACAATACTTCCTCTGAGGACATATTACAAGCTGCAAAGGCATGCATATCACTAAAATCTTTATTCTCAGATGCCCCTTGAATTACTTTTTTGTATACCTCTTTTGCCAATGAAAAGTTCTGCGTGGCATGCAAGAGTTCTCCATATGATAGAGCAACACTACCTAGAAATCAAAACATCAATGGCTCAATGCACTTCACTATAATCTCTTCCACAATGACTAATTCCATGAATCTCACCAATGCTTCCTTCATTGTTCCCACATCCTTTCAAAAATGTCTCCGCTGAAGTAAAAAAGCTAATTATTCAGTCATTGAGGAAAACTCTTAAAACAACAAAAAAGAGGAAACCAAGGGCTCAACATACCTAATTCCAGATTACCATGTACAAGCTCAACCAGCCCTTTAGCTGCTTTAGCACGAGCACTTAAGACCACAGGGTTTCCACCACCAGTTTTCGGTTCTTCTTTCTCAACCAGTTCTAAGCATTTATCTGCGATCACTGATGAAGCATCATCCTATATAAGAAGAACCACCTCCAGATAAACCAAAAATCTCAAAACTCAAAAAAATAATAATAATAATGAAAATAATGAAAATAAATGTATAAAACATTGAAATGGGTAGTTGTAAATACTGACCTGCCCCAACTCTAGATGAAGACCAACAAGAGATTCCATTGCAGCAACTATATCAAAGACCCAAATATCATTTCTACTCAATACCCATTTCATCATTGGAATCCAATTTCACAAACTCACTTAGAAATGCAGAGAAAATTCATATTAAGATCATAAATTTTCTTTCTTTCTTTTCTTACCTCTAACACCTAAAGAGGATTGCCTTAATTCTTCAATTCCCTGAAGTTTCTCAATTGCTTCATCAAAATTCCCTCTGAAACCATCAAATTCAAACTATTACAATATATTCATGAATGTACCAATTGACTGCCAAAGAGAAATAAATAAAAGAAGAGAAAAAGAAAAACCTTTCAGAGCATAAGGTAGACATGGCCAACAAGACCAAACCCCTTGAATTCTCAGCATCTTGGCCCTCACTCAACTGAGTGGAAAGGCATTGCTCCAATACCAGAAGACCTTGTCCGTACGATTCCTCTACAAAATGCACAAAATACAAAAACAATAAATTTTTTTTTTTTTTACCATAATAAAAAACAAGTTTGTAAAATTTTAATATATAGATAAAAATGGATTAGAGAAGAACCTGATTTTTGGGACCTAGCATGAGAGAGAGCGTAATTGATCATCTGAATAGCAACTGGGTTCGCATCTGGGCCGTTAGTTCCATCATGGAGTAATCTGAACGGTGGTGATGGACAGAGAAGGCAAGGAGTATGGGAGCTGGGAACCAGTCTGGCGGATCGAACGGCGGAGCTGGTGGCTCTAGAGAGCTTAGCTGCGACGCGAATCATCGTGTGTTGCTGCTAAACCCTGCGACTGTAGAAGGGGTTTCTGAGGAGTAAAAATATAGAAAACAATATAATATTGTTTTCTGTGTTTTGGTTTTGTCTTCAGGGAATGTGGTCACTCACTGGAAAAATCTGGATTTAAAATTAAACAAAACAAAAATAAGTTCATTCATGTTCATGTTCCCAAAGAAAATTTACAAATTAATATTATTTTAATAGTAATTATTTGAATTAGTATTATTTTGAAACTATTTTGGAATTTTTTATTTTCCTGAAAATACGACTTTATGTGTTAAATTTGTGTTTTTAAATTTTCAATTAAATTTCAACAAAGGCAACTTAAAGTCTTAAATCATATTATAAAATCACGATTTTTAATGTCTAAATGTAAAAAATTGACAATTTTAACCAAAATGTCTGGTCCTCAAATAACTCCAAAATGGTATCAATTTATATAAGTAATATTAAAAATATATTACTTTGTAAAATTTGCCGAAGTCTGTGAGTATGAGATTTGATGGTTGATAAGTATATATGATATTATATATTTATTTATATATGTATAAAAAAATATTTATGTTGACTTGAGGTTGAAATGTGTAAGTTTATAAATAAGTTCATAAGATATCATATTATTATTTGTAGCTTATTTATAATATAAATATTTTATTTTTTTTAGAAGAATATAAATAGTCTATTTGTAGTTCACAAACAAAAACTATTTATTTTTGTATTTAGAGCATTAAACTTATTGTATTATACTTGTACTGCATTCCTTTTAATTGTACGACACTCATACATCAACCTTGTATACTTTTATAACATCAATATACTAAGAAATTCTTCTCGATTTTAAGAAATTCAAATAATATAATTTCAACTATAATTCAGTTATTAATATATTAGCATGGAATTGTGAAATAGCAAAAATAAATAAAATAAATAAACTATATTGTTTATGAAAAATAATAAGTTTGTCAAGTAGCTAGTAAACAAAATCAAGTTTATTTGACAAAAAAAGAACCAAACTTTAATATATAATTTAGCTTGGTGATAAGCTACTTCTCAAAAAAAAAAAAAAAGCTTGGTGATAAGCTCTTGCTCGCCTCGTGTTCAAAATAAACTTTAAATGAACACTTCTAAACTTTTAATATTTGGTTCTACTCAACTCATTTACAACCCTATTTATGAGACAACCGGAGGTAATTCTTAGGATTTTTTCTTTTCTTTTAACAGGAGGGTAAAAATTTCATTTTTGTTTGTTAATTAATAATTATGTCCTTTTACACTGAATTGGGAAAGATTAGAGAGGATTGAAGGCAGGGATGTAATTGTTCCTTGTTTGGATATGGGCATATGGATTATACAACAAAAGGTAATTCTCTCTCTCTCTCAAATCTCAATAGACCAACAGTGGAGCCATTATGTGCTTAAGGAATTCCTCTAAAATGAATTATCTGGATTTTTTATATTAATTACCGTTAATCATGGTGTTAATTACTAAGATGCACAGATACGGACATGGGTATAAGTACAAGGATACAACACGAGTATGGCACTTCAAATGAAGTGTCCGTGCATCCTAAGTTAATCATAGTGCTTATTGCTTAAACTGCACAATTATTTACGACTGCAACCCTTGTGTACCTCACGTTTAAGCAATAACACATCGATCACACTCTTGCCAGTTGCCACTTCCCTTCTGCTGTTCTGCATGTGGATTCCATTGAGTTCCTTTCAATTCGTTGAGTCTTCCAAAACAACAGGGCGGCTGATAAGTTTGGCTAAACTGACATGCAATAATTTTTGCAATCTGACTGAGAGAATATGTGTACATGAAGTTTTATTCTCTTATCTTTCTTTTTTTTTTTTCTTTTTTTTTTTTGAGAAAACGATTGGCTCTTAAATATTTGGCACTTTTGACTTTGAGTGGCATATCCTCATTATCAGTTTTTGTCTAATCTAATTTTGTCTCTGACAAGCTTCATCTCAGCAAAATGAACTCCCAGTATAACTTTCTGTTTATTTGCACTACTTCGAGGGGAGAGAAAGAGAGAGTAATGCTTATGCCACAAGGATGAGAAAGTAAGAAGTATTATTCTGATCCGTGAATTAAGTCTTGCTTTTTCCTATTTTATACTAGCAAAAGCGCAATCTACTCTGTTTTCCATTCTGGGTCTATTATAACAAAAAAAAGAAAAACGTAACAATCGCTTTTTTAAGGTTCTTAAGTCTTTTTATAAAGTGCCATTTGGATTGTCAGAAATTGCTTACACTACCAAGTGCAATAGTTACTTTATAAGTACAAAGTTCTTGTGAGTTGTGGTGAGTAAGTGCCAAGGGTCAAGTTTCCAAGAGAGTTTTACATTCATATATACTTAAGTTAGTGTATAATTTTTATTTTGTATAAAAAATTTAAAAAAATAAAAAATAAAAATAAAAACTTACACTTACTTCCAATTGTGAAGATAAGAAGAAAATTGACATGGTATCGGTAGAGTTATGATAATTGGAGAAAATATATAGCAGGGGGATAATAGTTTCCAAATTTTCTGTAGGTATATTGGCAAAATTTATTGCCAATAACACAGAGAGTATCCAAAGAATTCAACATCTGAAATCGGACTCAACCACTAGGAACATAATAATGTTAATGATGAAGTAGACATGTAGGAAGACTCAGTGATCATGTTAGAGACAGACATACATAGTATTTTACTCTTTTATTTTAAAGTAAAAGAATCATAAAGACTAAAGAGACATGATTTACACTTAGTTTCTCCTAAAGAGAGAGGACACCCTCCAATGGAAGCAATGCATATATGCCTTTTATAGTGAAAGTAAAAGTAGAAAGAGAACACTGAAAGAAAAGCTAGCAGAAGAGAGTGACACACAGTCAGCAATAGTTGATGAGGAAGTTCTCTCTCCACAAACCGTTTCACTTAAAAAGGTAACGGTTGTCCAAACCAATCCCACATTGTGATCAAATATTTGGAAGTGCCTTACGTCCCTTTCCTCTCCCTACACAATCATCACCTCCTAAATCAAATTAAGGCAAAAACGCAACAATGCCAACTTCCCAATTTCTCTTACCCCTCCTCCTCTATCTAATGGCATCTCTCTCCTCCACATGTAATTCTTCTTGTTCTTTCTTAATTTGTTTATGTTACTTTTTGTACTTTGTCCAATATTCATAGACTCGTTCATTTTGGTTAATTTTGTGATTGCAGATGGGGCACAACTCATTCTAGTCAACAATTGCAATGAGAGTGTATGGCCCGCAATACTTGGTGGTGCAGGGCAGCCCACACCTAAAGATGGAGGTTTCCATTTGGGCAGTGGCGAGGAAGTTGTCATGGATATGAATGAAAAGTGGTCAGGAAGGATTTGGGGCAGGCAAGGTTGTTCCTTCGATGATAATGGAAAAGGCTCATGTGACACTGGGGATTGTTTTGGCCAATTACAATGCAAGGGAAAAGGTGGTATTCCACCAGCAACCGTGGTTGAAATGACACTCGGGACCTCTAATTCGCCTTTACATTACTATGATGTGAGTTTGGTTGATGGCTTCAATTTGCCTGTATCAATGAAACCTGTTGGTGGTGGTGTCGGGTGTGGTGTTGCGTCATGTGAGATTGATTTGAACATTTGCTGCCCTTCAGCATTGGAGGTGAAGATAGGAGGCAAGGTGGTGGGATGTAAGAGTGCCTGCTTGGCCATGCAATCGGCTAAGTATTGCTGCACAGGGGACTATGCTAACCCAAAGACTTGCAAGCCTACTCTATTTGCACATCTCTTTAAAGCTATTTGCCCCAAGGCTTATAGTTATGCTTTTGATGACTCTACCAGCCTCAACAAATGCAGGGCTTCACGGTATGTTATCACTTTCTGCCCACCCTCGTAAGGAATGAAGAAGGAAACTAAGGGTGCTATCACACTCTACAAGGAAGTTAATGGCATCAGGAAAGAATTAATGTCCTTGTGATTTTTACTATAGTTTTTATTTGAATTATCGTTGGATATATGTCTTTAATTATATGTTTATTAGCTGATAGGATCAAGGGATCTCCTTTACAAGGATTTGTTAGAAGCAAATGGAGCATGGGTTAAGAAATATATGGATCTTGTGGCTAGGCAACTGAGTGTATGTAATAACAGGTCTAGTGCATTTCCAGTTCAATGCATTGAGTTGATTTTGGGAATATTGAGTAATGATTGTTTACTTGTTTGTACGTTTGGATAGGGTGATGAGGAGAGGAGGAGGTGTGAATATGCTAAAATTAGTGTATTTACAAGATGCTCTTCTCTTCTCCATCTATCCTATCTAAACATAGGGTAAAACTAGTAGAAATTAATTAGATACAACATGGACAGACAAGTGAGAATGGACAACTTCTGATTTCATATAACCTGCATACAATGTGTCACTTTAGTTCAGTGATTTTCGGCATGTTAAAATCTTCACCTAAATCATTCATTACCCAAAAAAAAATCTTGACATAGAAGTCTTTTCCTTCTCTGTCAAGCTGTCAAATCTTATTTTCCCCCCTTTTTGAACAAACATTGGCCGCCTTAAAATTTCCTGGAGAAAGTCCTCAACTCTCTCATATGCTCTTTATCTTACCATTCTGAAAATTTTACATAATTATTTTAGACAATATGTTACAGGCTTTTATATCTGAACCATAATAACTCACATTAAGTTACTAGCTTTTATATCTAAGCTGTAGTACCCAAATGCTACTAGTACAGTAGTACATACCACAAATGATTTACATTTTACCAAGAAATAAAAAATAAAAAAGAGAGCCTCATAAGAGAAGCCACATGTTTGTTTAAGAACTAGCTGAATGATAAACCATAGAGAACAAAATGCACAGCTATGTGTCACAATCTGTGAGTTCGTGATAGTGGAACTAAACCACCCAACTGATGTGCTGGCCAAGAAACCAAGATAAGTATTGCTAAAAAAAAGGTTGAAATCATGGTAAACCTTTCTTGTACCTGCTTCTCATAAGAATATGTGATGACAGAAACCTGTCAAACTTATTGAAGGACATTCTCAAAATAAAGTATATACGAGTGTTTTCTGAGCCAGTGGGAAGAGGAGTAATAAGGACAAAAGAACAGATTCCAGTAATGCATTCCAAATGTGACTTGTAATAAGACTACAATGCATTCCAATGTTCCATAGACTCTGCTCCAACTCGTGGATGTCACATCCATGAACAATCAATCATTTCAAAAGGCTATCAGAAACATGAAACAGACAACCCACATTAGCAATTTTGCAGCAGGATTGAAATGAAACACATCCCTCTACCTATTATCAAGGATTTATAGCAACAGTTTCTGATGAATGGCAAAATTTTCTGCAATTCAAATAAAGGGAGCTCCATAAGTCCAAACAGAATAACAGCTTCATGCATCAAATGCCACCTCGGGTAACACCATTAAAAACAAAAGAATTAACGCATTTAAGAATGGTTAAGCCTAATAATATCCTTTGGAAGACCATGATATCCAACATCCTTAACCATCTTGATTGACTGTGAGCTCCCATAATTGACCTATTCTTAGTTAAATCAACTGACTGAAACAGGACCAAAATTCTAAAGTTCAACCAATAGAAACAAAAAACTACTTGTACAGGAATCTGATTCAGCTATAAATGCTAAAAACATGGTGATTTAGGAAATTTACCACCAACATCAACCTTTAGTTTATACAAGCTAAATATCCAGCAGAGCTAACCACTTCAATCCCTAATTCCTTTGTGTTAGTGAAGGCAAAAGATTAGGAAGCAGCCGTAAATTATTAACCATGGATTTTGTGGAGGCAATTCATTAGTTGGTGGAGCAGTAAAAAACTGGCATGAGTGGTTTATAATTAACCAAAGTATATATCATTGCCGACTGCGAATTTGAAATAGGTTTGAAAGGAATCTGTTTGGACTTTGGAGCTTTACTGGGTATTTGACAGAAAGGACACCTTCAAAAATTTACAAACTTTTTAAAATATTTTAATTTATATGGAAAATGCTCATATGCATATAAAATAATATTACTTTGCATGAAAAGTATTTAACATGCCAATAACATGGCCAAAATTTCATGATTGTCATGATTATTGGGTATTAGTACAAAGAAATCAATCAATTTACATCCAAGGCTTGTTAAAAGAAAAATACAAATACCAAATTGATGGTATTGCAAAGAAGTAGTCATCACTAGCCAATTATTATTGGGATATTGGAAGAAACTAATAATACTTTCAAAAGTGTGGATAATGAACAAAAATCGTGGAGAAAAAACAAATTAGAGTTGTGAATTTCACAAGTTTGGAGTGAAATGATGGACTTACGACTAAGGTGTAATTTTCAATTTTGGTTTTAGTGTTAAAAAAGAGATAAAAATTGTTCTGTGTGGATATGTGGGAGATTATGCGGTTAATATTAATAATGTAGGATCTTGGATTCTTGATTCACAAAAATTAAACTCTCGAGGCACATTTACAATTTTTTTTCCAAAATAATCTAAAGTCCGGAAAATCTAAAAACAATTAATCTCAATCAACCAATTTTACCTAAAACAAACAATTCAGCCATTCAAAAAATTTTAAACAAAATAATTTTGTCCTTACTTGGCAGTAAACGTACACATCAAACACACAAAATAAATAATAAATAAATAAAAACCCTTAGTGATTGTTAAGGTACATTTTTTTACACCTAATATTATTTAAATACCATCTATTTATTTTATTTTTTAAAATCACCAACAAATTACTGGGCTTCACCAAAAATTTTATGCTAGCCCACAACTATTCTTCCTACCGCCATAAAATTGGGCCACAAAAATAAAGCTCACAAGATCCAATATTTTCGTAAAACCTATAATTTAAATTCACCCCTAAATCATTTATTTTTATTGAGCAAGTTGAAATTTCATTCTTTTTAAAGAAGCCCAAAATGCCTATGCTTAGCAATATTTGAAAAAGTCCATGATCCAACTCATGGCAAGACATTTTTATTTAAGGGATAATTACAGTAAACCCACATGTGGTTAGGCCTTTTCACTTTGCCTACTCGTGGTTCAATCATTTACACTTTGCCCACCTGAGGTTAGTCCCGTTAGCCTTCCGTAACCCACCTCTCCGTTTGCCGTTAGAAAAACACATTTTTCGGCAAAAACAAATATAACAAGAATAAAAAAGCTAGGGTTTTAAATTAAGAATTGGGCAACCAAATTTACACAATTTCAAGTTGAGGCCGGTCCCTTCCCCGTCACAGTTGCAGCAGTCCACACTACAATTAAAGTGGACTAAACCTTCAATTAAAGTTCTCCATCTTATTTCCATGTAACATACAAAGTACATCAGGTGCCCTATTTGGTACTGAAGAATTACATTTTACTCTCATATTGCATTTTCTCTTTGACAAAGTCACATGTTATAATCTCTACTATCTGAACAGGTCAGAAAGCACCCAAAAAAAACGAAACCCATATGAATATATCCCCTGGATTACCTTAAAAGTCTAGAAGTAATTGCGGAAGAATCCTCTCGGCATTGAAATGGGATCGGTGGATGAGTTCTTGAAGGAATGTTCGCAATCCGGAGACGCTGCCTACAGAGCCTTCAGATTGGTCTTGGAGCGTCTTGAGGATCCGAATACCCGTATCCAAGCTCGGATCTTCCTCTTCAATCTCCAGAAACGCTTTCCCTCCAACGACGATTCTCGTCAATGCTTCCACAATTACCATTTCGCATCGAGGACATCTACCTCGACCAATTCCAAGGTCACCCATTTTTTTTTTTTTTTCTTTCCATTCAGTTTCTGTTTGGTTGTGCAGAAAAGACCAGAAATTAGGAGAGTGACAAGTTGAGATCAAGGTTAATCCACAACAGTAAGAAACCAAACCTACTCTCAAAACGTGTTGCTGGATTTCTCTCCCTGTCTTACATTCTGATCTAGCACCTAGAAGCCACCACCACGACACCAAACCCATGGCTGATCTACCATGATCCAAACCCACGGTTGGATTTTTCTATACCTCACACTTCAGTTGTTGGCTTATCTATATCTCACTCTCTCTTTGTTGATAACGTTGCTGGTTGTTTTGAGATGTTGGTCTTCTTTTAAAATTTGGTTCAAAATTTTGAGTTGTTGTGAAATTGTTGATATTATTATAGATTAAAAATAATTTCATTGAGCCATTTGATTGGTGTGTTGTTCCTCCACTTTGCTCTCATTGAAGTTCATGAGCAATGAAAAACCCTAACTTTTATATTCTTGTTATATTTGTTTTTGCCGAAAAATGTGTTTTTCTAAAGGCAAACAGAGAGGTGGGTTACGGAAGGCTAACGGGACTAACCTCAGGTGGGCAAAGTGTAAATGATTGAACCATGGGTAGGCAAAGTGAAAACGGGCCTAACCGCAGGTGGGTTTACTGTAATTATCCCTTTATTTAATGGCATTCAAATCCATAATTAAAGCTTATGATTCAACTCATGGCAAGACATTTTTATGGAATTCAAATCCATAATTAAAGCCCATGATTCAACTCATGGCAATACATTTTTATTTAATGGAATTCAAATCCATAATCAAAGCCCATGGCAAATTATCAAAGCCCTTTGCTACACAACACCTCTAAAGCTCGTTGCTACACAGAACCCTAAAGCCCATTGCTACATGACACCATCAAAACCCAATTTTGATTGGCAATATCAAAAACCCAACTTACGTTGGCAATATCCAAAAAGCCCAGTTCTCACTGACAATATCAAAAAGCCCAGTTTTCATTGGCAATATCAAAAACCGAATTCTTATTGGCAACAGCAAAAGCCTAGTTCTCACTGGCAATATTTAAAGCCCAATTTACATTGACACCATTTTAAAGGCCCAAGGATATTAATACTTGGCGAGATATTATATTGTAATTATTTAAAGTCCAGTGATGAACAATGTTTTAAGTTCTTAAACCTATTACTATAATATTACAAGCCCATAAAATTTATGGCAACTATCTATTTTCAAAACTCATGACAATCATTTTATTAAAACCTATGGGAAGTTATGATTATTTATCCTAGACCCATGACATCTATTTCATAACATATTATAAGCTTATGGAATTTACATAACACATGTTCACCATCTATCTTACATCACAACATTCATGATACTTATTTTTCGAAACTCATTATTCAAGTCTATCATTTAAATCATAACGTGAGTATTAACCATAAATATTACTTATGGTATGGAACTCATTATTTCAAATAGTAAATATTATTAATTTACAAAGCATTTTGAAATAATTAAAGCTCATGCTATTATTTTGAGTATTACAAAATCATTACCTAAAGACTCATTACAAATATTTATCAAAACCTAAACTATATTGAATATTGATTAACAATGAGAGCCCATGAGGAATGAAAACCCATGGCAAAATGTATCATTTTGTAGGTCCAAACATCTTATGAAGAGAAGACAAGCCAAGGTAAAAATGGAGCAAGCACACCCCAGCCAAGGGGGTTGGCCCACATGAAGCAAAGCCCAATTTTAAAATCCCAACAAAGGCAAAAAAGTGAACTAGATAATCAGCCCTTCTTGTTCACCCTTAACCAAGGTCCAGTTGAAAATCTCAACAAGGGACAACCAAATCTCTAAGAGTGAACTAAGAGCTGTCCTATCAACTTTTTGCCACCCTTTTTTGATGTGAACAATGCCCAGAAGTTGTACTAGCAGCTAGAAGTCTAACGGGTAATGGGATGTCATCATCTTCCTCAAGGCTCTATCTCCAGTTGAAAAAGCCCACAACCAAATCACTTGAATCTCAACAAATCAAGTCTATAAATGCCCAAAACGTTCAAGGACTAATTCATGTGCCAAGCCCATGAATCCTAAAAGGAGAAAATTTGGGAACATGTGGTTTGAAGGGCATTAAGGGATCTCCAGCAGAACCCTTTGAAGTGGGTTTAGAATTTGACACCTGGCTTGGGGTGTTGAATCCTACTTCCTAGGGTCTTAATCTCAGATGCAGCACCAAGATTCTTCTCTAATACTTGCCTTAATTCTATTGGTTAAACTCAGCTTCAGAAATCTTGATATTTAATGCAAGATTACCCCAAACACTCACCATGAATCATATTACCCAAAGTAGCAAAGCAGCCCCAAAAGCAAATCTCTCATTTATGGCCAAATCCTAGGATAATTAAGCCTGCTATTCTGCCCCTTGATCATTCCTACATTTTTGGACTTTTTTTAATTAATGCTTCCCTAAACTTCACTATAAAAGCATAAGCACATTAGCCCACAAAACAGACACAAACCCATCTGAAAATTCTGTTATTCTTGCTACTTTGCCAAATTTCTGCTTGTAGTTTAGCTCTCCCCAACTCACAAATCACCTCTCTTAGCTCACACCCAGACATTCCTTTCCCTTTTTCTGCATACCTTAAGCTCATAAATGCTCCCTAATCAGCCACAAATAAACCTTTTCCCATTAAAGATTCAGTTTAGCATCACTTTCACCATCCCACTATAAGCCTACACACTCACTCACTCAAATACCCATTTTGCTATCCTACTCATGTACCACATACATATTCCATGAGAATCTTGGTTTACATTTGCTACACTGAGCTGGAATCTCTCTCTCTCTCTCCCTTCACACCATGCCAAATAACCCTTTTCTTTTCACCATAGAACCATTAGTCTTTACTTTTTATTTTACTATTGAAGAATATAATGTATTTGTAACAATGAAATTCTTCCCTCATATTGCTTTAATGATGACTGAAAGTACCGTAGACCCTTTTGACCAAGACACATAAGGACTTCCAGAATTGAACACTTTCCTAAATTTGTTTAATAATTGACTGTTAGACCATAAGTATAATTTTACCCTGCCGCTGGAGAATTTATTTTTCTTGTAATACCCTAAAAGGACCACTAACCCAATTAATTAAGTGTTTGCTAGGCTTTGTTGTTGTTTTTTGTCAGGGTGCAGCCTTTATCTCTTGCTTGGACATGCTTACCACTACACCACACCGAAAGTCTTTGGGCTTTATCTCAAGAGCCTATCGTTGAGTTTCGGCTTGGCTTCCCCACATTATATTTGGGAACATCAAAGTTTTCCCCCCAACAGTGATTAAGCAGTAGAATTGAAGGCCGGAATCGTCACACGCATCCAGCAACAAAGCCGCCCCTCCTAACTTCAAGTTTTGACTCCATCCGTAATGCATGTTGACTTACATTATTCAAGGAGGACCTCAATGAATGTATTTTAACAAGCGTAGTCCGAAGTAGGAGTGGCAAAATCTGATATGACCTGTGAACCCGACATGACTAACCTGTTTATAAACAGGTCATGGGTCGAGGTTAAACGGGTTTGGATAATCTGTTTAATAAATGAGTTGTGTTCGTGTTCAACATCGTTTAGTTTATAAAGTTATTAGCTTTTATTATTATTATTATTTTGTTATTATTGCTTAATTTATGGTTGTATCTATATGTTTATTACTATATTTATGGTTTTAATTATGTTTTAATTTTAGATATATGAGAATTGATAACAAGTTATTTACATTAGGTATGACCTATTAATCAAACAAGTTATTAAACATGATATTTTATATTGATCATTACATGACTTGTTAATTAAACAGGTTAAACGTGTTGTGTCGGGTAGACCTATTTAATAAACAAGTCGTGTTAGAGTTATAGATTCTTGATAAGTTTATTAAACATGTTAGGTTCAGGTCAACCCATATAACCGAATACTCATAGTTCAACACGACACGAACTCGATCTGCGAACACGAATTGCCACCCCCATCCCTAGTCCAGAGACTTCTTTTGTTCCTTAGTTTCGTTGAATTTTTACCCCAAAAGAAAAAATTATCATCAAATCAAACAATTTTTTTTTTGCTGAATCATCAAATCAAACAATTATAATAGAAGAATATTTTTATGTCATTTAGTGCTCTAAACCCAAGTGCGCCGCCGAAATTCCACCTGGTTTTTATCCAAAAAAAATTCCACCTGGTTTCTTGTACTGATTCGCATATTTGCTTTCAAATTCGATCCTCAAACCGCTTATTAACCCGACCCAACGTACCACCGCTTTAAAAGCCGAAACTTCTAGTCTCTCTCACTCACTCACTCGCACTAATAGATAGTAACTGCAACACTAGTGGCTTGACTCGGACTCTCTCTTTATCTAACAACTCAGTTAACAAATCGTCAAAACCACCATGAGCATGAGATCTGCGCTGAGCCGAGTTACTGTGAGCTTGACTCGTCAGATGGAATCGACTCGGGGTGCGACTCGCTACTTCGGCGATGGCAAAATTCTCAGCGAGGAGGAGCGCGCTGCTGAGAACGTTTACATCCAGGTTGACTTCACTTAACCTTTGTTCTTTCCGTTTCCTTTCTCTCATACCTGTTTGGTTGCTAGGAAAGTGTAAGAAAATACGCAAGATATTACGAGTTTACCTCGTTTTGGACCCTAAAGATTCGTAAAGAATCACAAAAAAAAAAAAGCAGTGGAAATTTTAATCTAGATGAGCTTGATTGTGATACTGTTTGGCTTGGTTTAGGTGATGATATATATATTAAACAATCACGAAAGATAAAGGAAAGCAGTAGAAATTTTAATCTAGGTGAGCTTGATAGTGATACTGTTTGACTTGATTGAGATGAATATATATATATATATATATATATATTATTATGTACATGTTCAGGTTTCTCAGCAACCAAACGGAGCGATTCCGTTTCTTCCTAAGAGTACATATTGAGCTAAACTCTGTTTGGATGCTGAGAAAAAAAATTTGTGAAAAAAAGACAAAGTAAATATTAAATGCTTTTTTTTTTTAAATTAAAAATAAAAGGATTGAGAGTAAGATCAGATGCTCTGAAAATCAGATTTTATTTTCCTACACTTTCTGAGACGTATCTATTTTTTCTTCTTCAGATTTTTGCAATTTTTTATGCTAATTTTGGCACTCGCAAACAACACTAGAATAACTAGATTCATCGTTCTATGGATTGTCTCATATTTTCCTTTCACGCAGTTTTCTCAGCTACCAAACAGTTTCAACCAATTCGTTTTTACTTCTGCAATCAACTGATTGGATGCCGAGAAAGAAAATCTGTGAAGAAAAGACAATATAAATATTTAATGCTTTTTTTTTTCCTACGCTTTCTCAGACCTATTAATTTTCCTTTTCAGATTTTTTATAATTTTTATGCTAATTTTGGCACTCACAAGCCACATTAGAATAGTTAGATTCAGCGTTCTATATGGATTGTCTCATATTTTCCTTTCACAGTTTTCTCAGTAGCCAAACGGTTTCAACCAATTCAGTTTTGTTTCTGCAACTAACTTTCTTTGTTGTTTGTTTAGCTTAATCGATTGACTAGTTTGTTTATTTGTGTGAAGAAAATGGAGAGGGAGAAGTTGGAGAAGATGAAGCGAAAGGCTGAGAAAGAAAAGGCAGAGAAAGGAAAAGAGAGTGCTGACAAGGTATTGACCCTTCTTGCAACAAAGAAAAAAAAGTGTTATGTTATTATTTTTGTGTTCTATTTTTGATTTGGATAAAGACTTATTGATTAACTTATATAAGAATATGTTGTGAAGTTCGCAATGATGGGTTAGAGATTAATAGTTTATTTTCACAAAGGATCCTAAGTCAATGAGTTAAAAGGGATATTTAAATGAGAAACTTAGGGCCTTTTTCGATGTAAGTGTGCAATCTAATGAGCCTTTAGCTCTTTTGTTGGTCTAAATTCCTGATCTTAAATCGGCTCTTGAGTACACTTTAAATCCTGGGATCAACTCAACAAGCTGTCTGACTGTTTTCTGATTGTAATTTCCCACCCGGACTGCAAATTTATTGGTTACTAAGTTTCTTAAAATCACAGAGTTTGTGGACAGACATGATATGCTCATTTTTCTGAATAATCCGTGCATGAGAGTAAAGAATGGTAAATTTGAAACTATATAAAGCTTGGCTTTTGTGTCCACAAATTGAAATGTTCTCCTGACCAAAGCCTAATAGTTGTTTTACGCATATAAACTGAAGTTTGTTCATCCTAGTTAACCCAAAAGCGAAAGCTTCATATTTGAAAGTTTTGATTTCTTTTCTTACATTCTTCTAGAAACCAAATCAAGAATAAGGATTTCAAGTGCCTAGTTATTTGCAGTTGCATTTGTATATATTTGAATAGGATGTTGGTGTGTTATGAATACTGTATATGAGTCATTGCTATTAGCCAAGTTGAGCTTGGAATGTTAGGTCATGAGAATTTTATCATATGTTTGCCAAGATAGGCATCTTGCAAATGCAACACAAAACTAAACAAGTAAAAGCATGGTATGAGGAGGATGATTTAAGTACTGGTGACAGTAGGAAGACCTTGTTTGTATAAAAAGAGAAAACTGTTTTTTCCATCAATAATTTGTTTGGGTGAGTGTCTTTGATAACTTGTTCATGAAAACAAGAAATTCCCTTGGGCTTAGGAATGGAAAACATTGAAATGATGTTTCCAGAAACTCGTTCTTGTACTATTTTTTTCTCTCTGTGTTCATGATTCTCCATTAGCGATGGGGATTGGCGGTTGTGATGATTGCTGAATGAGGGGCTCATGGTTGAGCCTCACCACTAATTACGGGGCCTTTGGGTCATTGAGGATTGGAGTTATTATTTAAAAGGGAAAGTGGTGGGCTGGGAGTGTTTCGGGGTGGGGTGGTGGGTGGAGTTGCAGTGGTGATGCTGGGGTCTATGCGGTGGGATTTGTAGTTGTAGGTTTGGAGGATGGGTCACAGGTTGGGGGCAGCAAAGCTATGGGTTAGGAGTTGGGGGTTTCTTGCACCATAACTGTTGCTTCCACCATTTAATTTTCTCTTTACTACGAGTCTATGCATATGCGTGTGGGTTTGAAGCGGCATCAATAGTGGTGAATGTTGATGGTTGATGCCCATGTGGGTGTGGGTTGCGAGTTTTGGTTGTCATGCAGATTGATTTGGGCTTGTGGAGGTTTGAGGGGTGTGTGTTTTGATTGGTGGTGCTATGGTGGTTGTTGGGGGCTGTCAGTGATTGGTGGATGGGTGTTTGGGGTATTGGGCTATGGTGGCATATTAGAACAGTTGGCCTGAAGAAATTATCCCAGCTGATGGGATGGCTTTTTAAAACATGTATAGCTCATATTGCCAGCCAAAGTTCTGCAACTATTCTGCTTATCTGATGTGGTTTTTGATAATTGATTTAATAATTAACCGTAAAAGCAAACATGTCCAAGTTTCTTGAGTTCCAAAAAACATCAATCATGGCCTTCTTCTAATCCTCTTCAGTCAAGGTTCAGCCATCCTTTCCCACCACCCACTGCCAAAATAAATTTTAAGTCAAATGATGTAGACTTCTTCCATTCTATGTTTGGATAATAGCTGTTGTACCATGCAATGATAGCTGTAGCTTTTGCGATTACTAAGTCTTTTTCTTTGAACAATGCTTTAAGAAGTGGTTTGATAGTTCTTGACTTTGGTTTTCCTGTTGTGACTACCGAAATTGCTGCTATTTTCAAGTTATAGAACATTTATGCCAAATAGTTGAATTTATGTTAGAGATCTGTCCCAATAATGTCCCATTTCCATTTTCTTATTAGCAAAAGAAAATGTCCTGTTCCCCAATCCAAAAGTTTTTGAGTGGAAAGGGGTGTCTTGTATAGGATGCCATGATTACAATGCTTGTTTTAAGTTCTATGTTGTGGTCCTTCATTAATTTATATACGTGAAAACTTATTTTTTAGATGATTTGGTATCTCACTAGTTTTGGTTCCACCGAATTCTGTTCCTGCTTTTAGGTTATTCTTGATGTGTTTCTTCCGGTGTTCCTTACATGTTTCAATTTCATAATCTGTATCATTCTCTCTTTTGCAGAAACCTGAGGGCACCAATAATGGCTGAAATGTTCAATTGCACTAGCTGATAACTTCTTGCTTTGGAGATGATGAAGAATAAAATGTATCAAAACTTTTAACTCTTGGACAGATTTGGTCTTTGTACAAAGTATGGCTGTTGATATCTTTTTTCTTAAAAAATAATTGACATATCGGTTGTTTGTGTGCAGTCCCAAATCTGTTAAGATGTTTGTTTTCTTCCCATGGAAATGATCTTGAGTTGCGGTTGATTCTGTTGCTGCATTTGCAGTATCAGCTCTTATTCATGTTGATGTTTCCCTTTCCTAGTTTTTAAATCCATGACATTTAAGAATGTGCAATTGTTTGTTCACACACCGTACAGAATTTATTTTTCAAATTGAAATTGTTCGTGAGTAACTATTTCAGTTCAAAAATTGAAATGTGTGTAATAGATACTGACCTTAAAGAATATTAAGAATAGTGTGGGCTGAGTTTCTGCTAAAGATGAAATATGTCCTTAACAAGTGCATGACCCAAAAGCATCTGTAATAATGGATACTTATTACCTAAATACGTAGAGCCTGTCTCACCTAAATATGTAGGAAGCTAAGACGCCGAGAATATTGTTTGATTCTCTTGAGGAGAATTTGGTTTTAAATCTTATTGTAAGCCAATAATAATAATAATAATGTAGGTCTGAGTGTTAGAAGATATGAAGTTGAGATTTGTAAAGATTTTGAAATCAAAGATTCAAATGTCCACTTGAATGCTTGAGCGGATGGGTAGAGACTTCGCCAAGAAACTTTTTCTTCACTCAATTAATTCTCTAGCCGTCAATATTCTATAGTTTATAAATAAAGCATTGTTCAGTCATGATTTTAATCTGGACAAGGTCAAAGATATTATTAAAATTTAAAAGTAAACTAAATTCGGAAAATGTTAACTAATATAAATAATAATACAGTATATAGATAATTAAATAAATAAAATGTTCGTTATAAAGGAAAATATTCCATCCAATTTTTTTAAAAATTAAAAATTTAATTTATTCATCACCAACAAAATTGCTGAGTAACTCCAAAAAAAATTATGGTTTTTTATTAACTTGGTGATCTATCTTAGGCTTTGGGTGTAAGCCCGGCCTTGATAGCTTGAATGGTAGCAATATTAGTCTTGAAAGACTTGGCCAAGATCCCATTATCAATGCCAGTAGTGAATACAGTGGTAGGAACTGAGATGGTTCCAGCATTTGCACTTTCGAATGCAGAGATGGCTATTGCAGAATTCTTCACATCACAATTGAATTGGTAGTGAACTACTCCCTTGGGAAATACAAACATGTCATCCGCTTGGAGTGTCTGAGTGAAGAGCTTGTTAGTAGTGTCAACAAACCCAACTTCCAGAGCACCATCAAGAAGAAACAAGAGCTCTGCCGAGTGAGGATGAGTGTGAGGTGGGTTGACAGAGCCAGCTGGGTATTGGAGAACCGCAAAGGAAACGCTCTGGCCATTGAGAGCTGGGAATTCAGCCAAGCTAGCTTTCGTAACCTTAAAAGTTGTAGGTGGATTTGCCTTTAAAAGAGTCCTCATGCTGGTGGATGTGAAGAAGTTGCTATCAACTTTGGTTACATTTGGTGGGACCAAAAAATCTGAAGTGATATCTGCATCTCCGGCAGTCACCATATGAAGAGTAGTGAAGGCTAGTACAAGAGCAAAGAAGAATTCGAGCTTGGACATGTTGATGGTCATGGTAGAACTAAAAGTACAAATAGAACTTGATTTGATATGTTAACATATGAGGGTGAGTTCCTTGATAGTGATACTGCGGCTACAGTATGCTAATATATATAGGGAGGGATGGAAGTGGGAAACAATGAGGCTTGTGCATACTATGTAAAGGCCAATGGGACGGCTATTGTTTTGGAAACTACAATGTTCTTGCTTAAGATAAAACTTTTACAGATTTTCAACTGGAACTTTGTGAAGGTATATATACACACGCACACAAGAACAGAATGCTGATAGATCGGCATTTTATGTTTCAGATGTTTGTGATTACTATGCAACATGTTAAATTGGTGATTCTTTAAGAATTTATACTTTAAGCAGCATTTGCATGTCTGTTGCATTAGTTGTAGCCAAAGGAAAAAGAAAATAAAAACAAATAGGTAATGTGTACTTCACAGCCGGCCATCAGAGCAGCAAATTGGAAATCTGATACAAAAAGTTCATATACCAAACCCTATTTCTAAAAGGCCTTACTGGTGCTAATCATCAAAGGGAATCTTTATACCGGCTCTAGTCATCAAACCTACCCCCATGCTTCTCCTTGTCAATTGTCATGGATGGCAGCTTTGAGGTTGGTTTCATCCATAGTAACAGCATACTTCAACTAAAATTCTCCAACTGTGTGGTACATTATTTTGCTTTCAAAGGCACTAGTGGACTATAAGTAGAATTCCCATTCTTAAAAAAACTGCCTCTGCTGTCTCTGCCTCTTGTAGTGCTAATGCTGGCATAGACGTGTATTCGGTTCCTGCCATCCTGTTTGTTACTGACATTGATGATAATGTCCTTGCCAAGGTCTTTAAGATTGAATTTGCAAATGTTCAGATGATCAAGGCAGGTCCTGTGGCAAAGGCAGAAACTCTCTATTTTTACTACTTTTTAACTCTTCATTTTTGGCTGAATTTGAGGAGCAATCAGAGCAATAACAAGCATTGTTACTATATGGGAAAGTGCTATCCTTTGAGACTCGAAGTACTCAACAAAGAGGACCTTGTCTTTAGTCATCAATCTAAGTATTAGCAAGCATTGTTATCTTCAGTTGCTAGAAAATTGTTAATATATAGTCAATTAGTCATAGTAATCCAGATTCAAAGGCATCTATTCTTATGCTTATTGAACAACCTGTGCTTTTCCCCTGAGATTAAATAAGATAAATTGAGGGATCAAAAATACAAAGAAATGCCAATTGCAGCACGTGGTGAGGTGAATGCAAATTTATGCCCTTTTATGTCACCCAAAAAACAAAAATTTGATAAAATCCATAGAAATAGATATACTTGCTTTTTTTTTACTTATCCAAACAACTTATACTGGCTTTTATGTGTGCTCCAGATAATTATAATTAACAAAGAGATTGAATCTTATCAAAAAAAAAAAACAAACAAAGAGATTGAAGGTCCAACCTTCTATATACATGAATAACGGATAAAAATAAAAACAAATCTATATTTGTCTCCACGTTATTATCTTTTTTTCTTTTAAATTTTCCTATAATTGTTTTTAACATTTACTTTTTTAATATTTACACTTCTCCAACCTTTCTTCCTCCCTTACATTTTTATCTCCTCACTACTTCTCCAATCTTTCTCCCTCCCCTACCTTTTCATCTCGCCACTACCCTCTATGTTAATATCATTCTTCTCATTTCCCTTCATCTTCCTTTATTTTTGTCTCTTCTTATTCACACACTCTTATTATAAATTTGTCACAATCTCTTCCATTCTATGCATAGTTTTTCCTCACAAAAAAGGTTCTCTCTCTCTCTCTCTCTCTCTCCTTTGGGTTAATGCGATTTAGTTTTGTTTTTTATATTGTTGTTGTTTTTTTTTTTTTTTTTTTTGGTTCTCTTTAATTGTTAAATGTTATCATATTGCTTTATAAAGAATTAAATATAGCATATAAAAATATAATATTATTATATTACATAGCATGATTTGGATAATTTGGTATTTATTCTATTACATAGCATGATTTTTTATAGTGCTTAATTTAGATGTTAAACTATGAGACTTTACTAATTTTTGTTTATTTTTTAATCCTTTGTGGTGGACAAAGTACTCTTAATAGTTGTATTGTCATTTATTTAGAGAAAAACAAAGGTTAGCCAAACGAAAATAATCGGATGGGTGATAATTTTAGCTTTTGCAATTATATATTATTATTATTTTATAACAATGCATTATAGAAATGTAATTCTTAGGTTTTTAAACAACATTACACAATTTTTCACCCACACGTATTTCAAAAAATAACAAACAAAATTACTCAAACTCCTCTACCAAACGGGCCCTAAGTGTTCAGGAGATTACTTCAAATAAGTGTCACTGTTTTTTTCTTTTGCTTTTGTAACAATCAACTTATGCAACATATTTATATAAGTAACCGTTGGGCTTAGTAAATAATAATTAGCCACAAGATGTCATGCTGTAAACTTTAGCTGTTCCAGTTACTCCTTAAACGGGAATACTAGAAAGATATTAAGGCATTTTAAACCCTCACAATCTATTTTGTTTCCCACCTAAAAAGGTTTAGCAAGCTAGGCACTCATCAAGTGCTGAATGAAGATCAAAACTATGAATCCACACACACACACACACACACACACAAAGACTTGCATACCAAGACAGACTGGACAAGTGGGCTGTTCAGTTGAGCTTGCAGGGGATGCCTGTGCATGTTCAATTGAGCCTGTATACTGCACATCCACCGTGAAAAGCACACGGCAAACCTCTACCTATATTTAGAATCGAAATAAAACTAATAAATTACAATAGCAATAATATGTTTAGGATGGTACCCTTATCCTATCATTTGTGCAAAACTATACATAATTCTCAATGTTACTAGAAATTTGAAAATCAGATATTTATTGATAGCAAACCAAACCTCTAGGGATGAGAATCGCCTCCCATTGAAATGCCTGTAGAAGTTATCGGTGGAGTCCTGACCATCAAACCTAATCAAAATACTGTACCGATCCTCCATTCCGTCATTTCTAAACCTCAAACAAGAAGAACCAACAAAACAAAGATGAAACTCGACCACAAACATTAAATAAAACAACAAAACACAATATAACTTTGGATTGATTTCCAAATTCAAACCTCACAATTCGCATCTCTAAGATATGATGAATGAACGAACCGCAGAACTGGCAGAAATCCGCATATGTCATGTGATTCGGCACTCCTAACACACAAACAAGAGCCTTCCTTCCAACCTAAAGAGCACTAAAACAAACATCAACGTCTCTTGAAGTTCCAAAAACAAATTTTAGACCTTCTTAAACTAACACACTTCAATGAAAACTCCTATAATGAATCACATTTTAAACAAAAACTCATACTGAAAACTTCAATCGCTTGAGTTGAGCTTCTTCAATGATTTTTTGTGATTCTCAGAAGAAATGTAACATAGAAAATAGCTAGATTTCAATATTTATGGTTTTCTATGTGAAGGTCGGGGGAATATTACATGAGTAATTTTTTGTGTTCTAATTTTTGAATTTGAATTTTTTTTTTTTTTTTTTTTTTTTGGTTAGTCCTGTTTGGATGCCAAGAAAGTGAGGGAAAATAAAAAGGCAAAAAAGGATGATCAGAAACGGAAGCCAAATGGTTAAGAAATGAGACAATTTGAAACGATTTTCTTTCCAAGCTCTTTTTTGGTTAGTTTTTGAATTTGAATTTTTTGGAGAAGGATGATAATAAATGAAAAATAAATACTTTGGCTCAATTTTCTCAGCAACAAAACATGAGGAATCAAAAATTGAAAATTAATCACAATCAGTCAGTCTCAGAAAAGGCATTATAGCATCTAAAGAAGTTTTTCAATTTTGCACAAGTTTCAGCAAAATATTAGTATTAGCTCTAATACATATAATGTTATTGCTGATTTAACGCTCATTCCTCAGGCTTTCAATACGAGTCACTTCTTTTGCTTTTTTTTTTTTTTTTTTTTTAATGAATATGAGAATTGAGAAACGACGTCGGTGAAAGATGAGCTTACAGGGAGATCGGAGGAGGTGGAGGAGGATGAGGAGGAGGAGGAGGAGGAAGAGGAAACGGCGTCGTCGCGAAAGAGGTGCATGACGCCACGGGTCTCTTCGATTCTAGGGTTTCCAGAGGAGAAAGGAAAGGCCTGTGTTAGAGATGAGAGTGAGGACGATATGGAAGTGGAGGTGGAGGTAGAGTCGCCGGAGATCATCGCTGGCGGTGGCCGCGATACCTCGTCGTTTGATGGTCCAGCCATATCTGTTACTGTGGTGGAAGTCGTCGGCATGGCTGGATGTAAGAGACCGGAATTTAGCTTACCTTTAGCGGGAGATGCATCATATAAATGGCTTTGTGTGGGATTTTTTTTTTTTTGTTTTTTTTATATTTACACGTAAATTTTTTTTTTTTTTTGGTACAACATGTAAAATTTTTTAAATAAATCACCAAAATTAATGGCTCAGCTAATGGAGTCTCTAGTGTCAGAGTTAGGTAGCTGCCGCCGACACTGGTCTCCAAAGTGGCTTCGGATACCAAACCACCTACAATGGCTGCCCCACCCACTCAACCCACAACATAGCCGCCAAATTGGAGGAAGGGGAGCCCTTTGTGTTTTAAAATGTTTTAGAACTTTTTATAAAAGATTTTATGGTTAACAAAAAATATTTTCAAAACAAACAAAGCATAGATAATCCAAAGTTAGGAGAAAGCCACTTACATGCTCGAATTTTCATAATATAGTAGCGTACAAATGTGCATCAACACTAGTAGTCAAAACCCCTGCCAATTTAGCATTTTACCTAACTATCCTTTGTATAAAAAATTATCCTTTGTACTATTTAAAAAAATCTCAAACAACATGTAAATGCCAAGCCAATTAGAAAATAAAGTAGAGTATTTAAGAGGGAAAAACAATTAGAAAATGGAGGCCACAAAGTTTGCATGCCTAAGGAGGGGTATGATCATATACAAGAAGATGTGTTTTGTATACATGGAATCCTCAATAATTTGATGATGCAAGTAGTAGGAGTAAACAGTTTAATAGCACAATAATTATCCATTTTACGGACTATAGTAAGAGTAGTGGCAAAGTCAATATTTGAAATTAAGGGGTAAAGTTTACCCACATTAAAGACAAGCACAACGCACACACATATATAATAATTAAGAGTAATTTGTAGAATAAAATATCACTCATGTGAATATTAAGCGTTATTTTTACGTTAGAAAACCCATAAAAGATAGCATATACATTTTATTATAGGTTTGAAATTTTAGAATTTAATTTGAAAACAATATCAACTTATGAAGATTATTATATAATTACATCCAATTTTTAATTTGTATAGCATATATGTTTTTGGGAGATCTACGAGTAGACAAAAAGAAAACGAGCATTCAATGTGATTAGATACACATAAAACGCATATAGAAAGTTTGAAACTTCGAAATGCCATAACTTTTGGCTCGGTCGTCTGTTTTGGACGCATTTTTTTTTCATTTCATATAACTTTTCGAGATCTATGCGCCCCAAACAGCCAAAGGCGGTTTGCCCCAATTTTTTCTCCAAATTCCACTTATTTTGAGAGAGATGGCATTTTAAAGTTTTTTTCCCTGAAATTTATTATGTTACAGGCTCTTTTTCTCTATAATGGTCTAGAAAAACGAATTTCTGGATAAATGATCCTAAATAACTATTGGTAAATATCACCACTGTATAATACTAAACATTTAAAAACGTATGCATTAAATAAGAAGAGTACAAATAAAATTATTGTAATATTCATTACGTGATGTATTTTTGGGTCAATTGGTTTGGTACTTTTGTGCCAAGTATTAAGTCAAGGGTTCGGTCCCCCATAAGGGCAATTGCATGAAATTTTAATTTTTTTAATGGAACATGTAATATATTTTTTGGTAGATCAAAATTTCATTTAACTTCTCCTCCTCCCATGATAATTGTCAACCGAATTGGGTCCCCCATAATGTGCGAATTTCCTTATAATAATTTAAGTAGTTTATAGCATTTTTGAAAAATACACAATTGAAAATATAATATATTTTAAGGTAACAGTTTTCATTTTTGTTAATTTCAAAACTTTCCAAACCAAATTGTATAATATTACCGTGAACTATTTACTTTTTTTTTTTTTTTTTTTTGAGAAAGAAAAATGGGAGTGTTTAAGGTTATATTAAACCCCCTAGCAGAGCACACACGCTTAGGGATGTGATGCCCACCAATGAAATCCTGCTGGTAGCGAGAATCGAACCTGAGCGTGTTAGGCAGAGCAAACGAACCATACCCAGCTGAGCCAAGCCCTCGCTGGCAACTATTTACTATTTAATTGTAACATATTTCTTTTTCTGCTGAATAATTGTAACATATTTCTTAAAATAAACATGATTTCACTTGTATGTAGGGCCAGCCATAACTATTTACTTTTCTAATTTTACTCATACTTTCTACTTTTTGTATATCTCGGAGACAGCGTGCAAAATTCTAAAGACGGAGCATCACAAGAGACCAACCCCAGCCGTTCAACTGTGCCACATCATGGAATTAATGGTAACAATTTATCTCACAATTTGTTTTGTATTAATTAATTTTCCTGAATATTTTTTTAGGAAAATAATTTTTTTGAATATATATATATATATATATATTCCCCTCTTGCATGACAATTTTATAATTCTTAGATTTTGCTAATAATTATTTATTTGATAATATGTTTTGGGTGGACGAAATTACATTTTTTGCAAAGAAAAATAACCTTAATAGATTATCAACAACAAATTGTTTTCCTAATTGGTCCAATTATTCATTGTTAAATTTTATTAAGCTTTTAGTTACGTTTTTCGGTGTTTTGGATTATAGGAAAAAAAAATAAGGTTTGAGAAATTTTGTTTAAAACTAAAAGAGTAATTTCCAAATTTTATATTCTTTTTAATGATTCACAAAATGTTATATATAACTTTTATTAAAAAATAAATATTTTCGTTAATTTGCTTTTTGAATTTTTGAGAAAAATTGTGTTATTTTCATTTTGATACGACAAAATTTATATTTATGAGTTATGATTGTTCCTATATTACATTTATGATTGTTCCTATAATAAATAAAAATATGATTACGAAATATATTACTCATTATTAAATTAGTTTAAATTGTAAGAAAAAAATTTTAAAAACCACCATAGAAATAATTATCACGCATAACGTGCGGATTCGTGGCTAATTGAAATAAAACACACACACAAAAAAAAATCAACATTTTGTTTTTCAATTTTACAATGGGATATGCAGATTTGGCATATCCAGCCTTTGTCCTTGAAGGTGCCATAGGAGAGCTGTCTATTTAAAAAAACAAAAAACAAAAAACAAAAAAAAAAAATTGAAAGAGAATAGGATCATAAAGTTTGAAGCTTTGTTTGAGCTCTTTCAGAAATATATTTAGAATTCTCACTTGGAGACCAAACTTGCTATAGAATGGTAAGATGATTCCAATGAAGTAAAATCTTAATAATATTTTCTTCCGTATGAAACATCAAGATCACTCACACATCATCTGTTCTTAACAAGTAGGAATTTGTTCAATGACAAGTAAAGACGCCTCAAAAGTTACCGAAAATGACTTCCAGGGCTATTTCTAAGAAATGTACTTGTATCTCATATGTGCAATTTCTTCAATAACATGCAATGGAAACATCACTTGGAGAATATGATACATGCCTCACCCGAAAGGAAAAATTTTAAAATCGAAACAGTGAGTGCCAAAGCATCAAGTGCATTTAAAAAATACAAGTACAGATTAAAATGTGCCTACCCAAAAAGAAAAATACCAGAGTAGAGGAAAATTTGGTGCCAATAATCAGATTTATCTTTATAAGAATATATTATAACATCCTCCACTTTTGGGAATCTAACTACAAAAGAATAGCCTTCACCTCATCATTAAGTACCTTGTTAAAGAAAAATTATTTACTACAGGAAGAATATAGCAAAAACAAAACAATGATCCTTCAGTAAGTAGCAAGGGTCTGCTACCTCAGGCCTTGGGTGCAAGCCCAGCTTTAATTTTCTGAATGGTGCCAATATCAGTATTGAAAGACTTCGCCAAGTTCCCATCATCGATTCCAGTGGTGAAAACAGAATTAGGGACTGACACAGTTCCAGCATTTGCACTTCCAAATGCTGAAATAGCTATTGCAGAATTATTTGCATCACTGTTGTACTGATAGTGCACGAGTCCTTTTGGAAATACAAACAAGTCACCAGCTTGGGGTGTCTGAGTAAAGAGCTTGTTTGTCGTGTCAACAAATCCAACTTGAAGGGAGCCATTAAGGAGAAACAAGAGCTCAGCTGAGCGGGGATGGGTGTGAGGCGGGTTGACTGAACCAGCTGGATATTGTAGAATTGCATATGAAACACTCTGGCCATTAAGAGCTGGGAATTCTGCTATGCTTGCTTTGGTTACTTTAAAAGCTGTTGGTGGGGGTGCCTGAAGTAGAATCCTCATGCCAGTAAATGTGAATAAGTTGCTATCAACATTGGTAACATTTGGTGGGACTATAAAATCTGAGGTGATATCTGGATCCCCAGCAACCACTGTATGGAAAATAGCCAAGGAGAGGACTAGTTTGAATATCAATTCATGCTTAAATGTCACGGGGGCGATGGTAGAGAAACTGAAAGCAAAAGAGTAGAAGCTTATAGAATGTCTTAACTCTTAAGGATGTATTGCTTGTTACTTGGGCCTTCAACAGCGGGTGGTCATTTATAGAGTAACAAGAAGCAACAGGGCATCACAAGTTATGCAGGCCTATGAACTGGGAACTACAATGTTCTTGTTTTAACTGATATTCTGATGTGGATACCTCTGCAATAGAAACCAGAAAGCATATTGCTAGACAGATAAAAGCCATGAAGTATCCAGAAACTGGATATAAACTGCAGTTACTAGCCTAAAATATCCTTTTCAGTGATCAGTACGAAGAATTTTCTACAATCCCAGTAAGTCCCTATGTTGACTGCCGAACACACCAATCTCCTTTTAGTTAACTGTCCACAAAATTCTTCCGGCTGTTATCAATAAACCAAGTCATGTTTGTCAATATGCTTTCTGGATTCTATTGCAGAGGCATCCACTTGAGAATATCAAGCAAATTTAGTTAAAACAAGGACATTGTAGTTTCCAATTCCACCTCTTGTTTCATAGGCCTGCAGAACTTGTAAATGCCCACATGCTTCTTGTTACATTATAGATTACCACCTGCTGTTGAAGGCCCAAGTAACAGGTTATACATCCTTACCACATTCTATAAGCTTCTACTTTTTTCTTTCAACTTCCCTACAATGGCCCTTACAACATTTAAGCATGAAATGATATTCAAATTAGTTCTTTCCTTTGCTATTTTCCACACAGTGATCGCTGGGGATGCAGATATAGCCTCAGATTTTATAGTCCCACCAAATGTTACCAACATTGATAGCAACTTCTTCACATTTACTGGCATGAGGATTCTACTGCGGGCACCCCCACCAACAGCTTTTAAAGTTTCAAAAGCAAGCTTGGCAGAATTCCCAGCTCTTAATGGTCAGAGTGTTTTATACGCAATTCTACAATTCCCAGCTGGTTCAGTCAACCCACCTCACACTCACCCCCGCTCAGCTGTGCTCTTGTTTCTCCTTGATGGTTCCCTTCAAGTTGGATTTGTTGACACCACAAACAAGCTCTTTACTCAGACACTCCAAGCTGGTGACATGTTTGTGTTTCCTTGATGCAAAGAATTCTGCAATAGCTGTTTCTGCATTTGGAAGTGCAAATGCTGGACTTGTGTCAGTCCCTAATACTGTGTTCACCACCGGAATTGATAATGGGATCTTGGCAAAGTCTTTTGTTAGGAAATATAGACTCCAGTTGATAGAATTAACAAGTTTTAAACTCAAATTGTTAATTAGATTTATTATGAATAAAACTTGTTAAAACAAACTAACATCAATATCATGCAAAGCGGAAAAGTAAATAAGACAAGATATGATGATTCTGGAAAACCAATAAAATAAACTAGTTTCACAGTAAAAAAACCTGTGAGGAAACCTTCCCGAAAAGCAATTCACTATAATAAAGAGAAAAGTTTCAGATCTAGTACAAAACCTTTGTCCCTAGGTTCTACAATCCCCGTAGATGAACTTACAGCAGAAACCTTCTACCGTTTTAGAACCTCTGAACTCTTCAATATATGAACGCCACCCTTTTTGCACGGATTCTAGTATGTGACTAACTCTTTTGAACGAATTCCAATACATGACTCACTCACCAACTTGAGGAAAAAGAATGTTGGCTGCAAAGTTCTTCACTTCATCAGCAATGAAGATCAAGAAGCACTTGGTTACAAAACCCTAAGGCGCAAAGACATAGTAACTTCTTTCAGAGAGAATAAGGCATCGGTCATTTTTTGCATATATTCTCCTTGTATTCTCTTATATGATGGCCTCTAAAATAAGCCTTATATATGTCTAGAGTTGTGAGAAAAGAAACCCTACACAAATACATAAGCATGGGTCGAAAATCAGATCTGAAAAACTGATTTTCGTAATTCTCGATAGATACCTTGATAGATAGTATTTGTCGAGCCTCATCAAACCTCAATAAATAGCTATCTATCGAGCAGCTATCGAGCTTTAATGAATCAGCACTTCTTCATTTGTTCTTGGACAGATTTGCATGGCTTCAAATACTAGACTTGAACTCTTGTTCTTTGAAGTATAAAACACATCCTAGATCTACCCAATTACAAGTAAAGTGCATTTTGTCAAAGAATTAGCCAATTACATAAAATAGTGACATATGTTCATAACATGAATCACATATGTCCTAACATCTTTCAAGACTGATATTGCCACCATTCAGAAGATTAAAGCTGGGTTTGCACCTAAGGCCTGAGGTCACAGACCCTTGCTACCTATTAAAGAATCACTATTTAATTAGTTTGTGCTCTATTCTTTCTATAGTGAATGAATATTCATTAATAAGGCCTTTGATGATGGGTTGAAGTCTATCCTTTGTAGTTGGCTTGCAAAAATGGAGGATGCTATCATATCTTCCAAAAAAGGAAAATCTGAAAAGTTGGCACATATTTTTTTACTCTTATATTTTTATTTCAGGATAGGCATTAATCTGTATTTGTATTTTTTTTTATTACACTTATGCTTTGGCACTCTTTTAATTTGATAAAACTCTTGGAAAGTGTCCTTGCATTAACTTTTGAAACATCTTTACTATTCTCATTAGAGAAAAATATACTAATTGCAAATTGATGGCAGTGTGAGTGTTTCTGATGTTGCATATGAAAAAATTAAAATTAAGACTTTACTTCATCAGAATCATCTTTTAATTCTGTAACTTGTTTGGGCTTTATGCGAGAATTTGGAACATTTTACTGAAAAAACTTAGCCAAACTTCATGATCCTATCCTCTCTAAAAATTAATGGAACTAATGATAAACTGACACTTACGAATAATTTAAAAACAATGTAAATGATTTTCCAAAACCATGAATGGTCGCTTTCTTATTTTATATTATTTTTCATATGATGATCTTCCCAAAAACTGGCTGCAAATTCTAAGGACTTAAAAGCTTTATTTGTTGAACATAATTTATAGTTTATTAATGGGATGGCATACAATTCTTTTTCATGTAGATAGATCTACTAAGCATAATAATAAATGAGCTGGCTATAAATTGTACTCCGTATTATTTTAGTTATGTTAACACATCAAATCAAGTTCTATTTTGTACTTTTAGTTCTACCATGGATTCTTCTTTGCTCTTGTAATAGCCTTCTCTACTCTTCAGTCTTCATATGGTGATTGCCGGAGATGCAGATATCACCTCAGACTTTTTAGTCCCACCAAATGTAACCAAAGTTGATGGCAACTTCTTCACATTCACTGGCATGAGGGCTCTTTAAAGAGCAAATCAACCTACAACTTTTAATGTTACAAAAGCTAGCTTGGCTGAATTTCTAACTCTTAGTGGCCAAAGTGTTTCCTTTGCGGTTCTCCAATACCCAGCTGACTCTATCAACCCACCTCACACCCATCCTCACTCTGCGGTAGGGACGGAGCCACCATTGGACTAGCAATGGCTCCCCAAATTTTTTTTTTTATATATTATTATATATGCGTACTAATTTTAGCAATTTTGTTTAATAAAATTACATTTTGTTTCCCTTAAACAATATTATTGATTATTTTGAGAGTAATGTTATACTCACAAACTATGTATGTTGTCACATCAGTAATTTATAAAAAATTTTATAACTCTAGCACTTTCCTCATTTTAGTGACCATAAAAAAAAATATAGATCTAAAATTTAAAACAAAATATACAAGCCCAAAAAAAAAAAAAGCTCAACATCAAAAAATTACCAGTAGTAAAACTAAAAAAAATTAAGCTCAATTAACTAATTTTATCCAAAATAAAAAACCCTACCCTTTAAAAAATTATAAACAAAAATAATTTTGTTCTTACCCACGCAAAAAAAAAAAAAAAAAAAAAAAAAATTCTCAGCAGTTAGATAGTAGCAAAGTCAGAAGTTGAAATTGCTGCACATAGCTAACAGTAAAACGGCCCCCTAAGTCAAAGTTCTGACTCCGTCCTTGCTCTGCGGAGCTCTTGTTTCTTCTTGATGGTGCTCTGGAAGTTGGGTTTGTTGATACTACTAACAAGCTCTTCACTCAGACACTCCAAGCAGGTGACATGTTTGTATTTCCCAAGGGACTAGTTCACTACCATCTCAATTGTGATGCAAAGAATTCTGCAATAGCCATCTCTGCATTTGGGAGCGCAAATGCTGGAATCAACTCAGTTCCTACCACTGTATTCAATACTGGTATTGATGATGGGATCTTGGCCAAGTCTTTCAAGCTATCAAGGCCAGGCTTACACCCAAAGCCTAATATAGATCGCTAAGTTGAAAAAATGCCACAGTTTTTTTGGTGATGTTTAAAATATTTGGATGGAAGGTTTTCCTTTATAATGATCTTGTGACGATTTCCTATAGGTTGCATTTGTTTGTTAAGAAAAATGAATTAGCAAAATGGTTCCAAGATATTTAATTCTTGTTACCAGTTGCCAGTTGTCTCTTACACATAATTACTTTAATTTGTCACTCAATGAATTCATAGATTGGAGCTTAATTTTAACCCAAAAAATTAAAAAAACACCAATTATTGCATACTGGTTAGTGTATATTATTCATACACATCACCCAATTTCATGTGTCTAAGTGTAGACATACTTAAAAAATAAAGACAATGCAAGTGAAATTATGCATATTGTATGTATGGAGTATACATTAACGAGTGCTAAAGAATGTTTTCCCAAAAAGAAAAAAGTTATGTTCTTACTTTTTGGACTTGAAATCTAGGAGGAAAATCTGCAGCAAGCTGTTTGAAGGATGTGTTATTATATATTTGCATTATCTCTTGCTCGGTTAGTCTGACTCTGTCCTATGTTTGCTGATTTTCTTTTTTCCTGAAGTACAAACGAGCAAACAAGACAAAAACAAAGGGCGAGAAAACTAAATACGGCAGGCATGATTATGTTGTATTACTAATGAAATGCATGAGATGTGTACAAATAACAAATAATCACCTTTCTAATCATAAACAAAACATGGTGTTTGGTTCTTCTTTATTTTTTGGAATTAGGTGAATTTGCTGACAGAAATCGTTGAAACATGTGCTGCAACCATGACAGGATGTGTGTTCTTTACATTTGCCAGTTTCCAAACACGTGTGTTTGATCCGGTGACTGGTGATAGAAATTGGTGTAAAGGTCAACTCTGAGTGATCATGTTTTGTGTATATCCGTACTCAGCACTCAGCAGCGTGGACAGGTAAACATAGTTTGTTGTTGTTGATACTTGACACTACCGGATTATGTGGATGACATATAGCCGATAGGCAAATGATAGAAAAATAGTCATGTACCACAAATTAAGAAAAAAAAAGAAAAGAAAAAAAGAATAAAAGTCATGTCACATGTGAATCATGTGCTAAGGAAAAGAACTTCAAACAAATAGATTGAGTCTCATCTTCTCCCATTTATTAATAGGGATACAAGGATAAGATTTTATCCCCCATCAAAGCCTTTAATTCCCTCCCATTTTTAGTCAAAATGTGAGACAAATGACAATTATTTTGTTTGTGTGATTTATATAGGTTTAGAAGAAAGAAACAGGAAAGGAGAGAAACAAGACTAGAGTTAAGATTTAGACTCCAATACTAATTCACCAAAAGTACTAGGCTTCTCTATTTATATATAACTATATATGTAAAAGTACGAGGCTCTTCCTTACAAACAAATACTCTATAGCACATAATATCATTTGACACACATACTAAAATACTGCCAATGTTGAGATATGAACACTTTTTTACAGTTACGTCGGCCAAAAAATTCAAAAAACAAGATAGACATTAGTTGAAAGTTGGAAGCAAAATGGCATAACCATAAATGTCATTTTCAATCAAACTAAAGATCAGACGAGTACCAAATATCATCTAACTGAAAATTACAAAACTAAGAATTTTGATAATGCAGAAGAAGGCATTCAATTCCAAACCCTGAATTGAAAAGAATTCCTATTTGTTATTGATCCATTCCTAAAAGAGTAAAAGTTCCGTATACGACCACACTATTTTCTCAAACAAGTAAATTTTTTTTTTACTTCACTAAAGGACTTCAGATCACTACCTACCATGAACAAATTCACTTCACAATACTCCTAACCATCAAACACCTAACAAAACCAAAGGCAGAAACTTTACAAGTTGGATTTCCTAATTAAAGATTAATGCTTTTATATACAGAGGATATAGCTCCTGTGCATCTTTACATTGGAAAGCCAAAGCTTTGGTACGCCATTGGGCTCACTTGACCAGCCAAATGTGGTGGCATGGTAATCGGTTGATAAGCCTGTTGCTGTTGAACAGCACTACCTGGAGGTGGAAGCCAACTCTGATTGACCGGAAGAGCAACCGGATTGTTGTCTGCAGTAATGTCATGGATGCTTGACCTCTTCCTCTCTTTCTTCACCGAATTCTGACGAAGGAAGTACTTCTGGGCATGGCTAGCCACCTGAGTCGGTGTTCTCGTCACAACCACATTCCTTGAAATGCTCCTCCAATCACCCTTTCCAAATTTCTTCAGTCCAGTTAGAAATAACCTGTAATGAAACAAATGGAAAATCAACAACCAAAAAAATAACATTCAAATATACATACCAATACAATCTAGCACTCATAGATCACCCCTGGCATTGCCATAACATTTCATACACAACAAAATACTAATAAATTATAATCCTATCGTGACACATATCATATGAAAGGTCACATGAGCACAAATCAAGTTTTGGAATCATTGGTAAAATCTTTATAAGTTGATGGAAACTACTTGATACACTATGGAAATCACAAAATCCATTAAGACCAATAGTCTCCAAAATACTACTTCCCCCGATTTGTCAAACAGAAAATCAAGAAAATTCCCAACAAAATACAGCAAATATCTTTAAAGATTCAAAAACACATTTCAAAACAACCACAGTTTGTCTATCTAGAAAATTTCCTATTATATGCCTAAAAAATCAATCTTTTTGAGCTGGGAAAAATCTTGAGATTCAAAATCGCATTATATTCATAATTTGGCAAATTAAAACCAAAAAATCTACTCAGAAGAGTCTAAGAGAGTCAAAAAGAACAGAAAAATCGAATCTTTCTCACAACTTCACAATAAAGTTTATACCTTTCATAGCAGAAAAGAAATAACAACAAAAAACAGAGACATACAAAAACCCAAATGACAGTAAAAGAAAATAAAGAAAACAACAATACCAATCCCCACGATCAAAGAAAATAAAGAAAACCCAGAAAAGTTTTTTCCTTTCTTTCATTTTCTCAGCCACCAAACTAAAAGAAAAGAGAGAATTTTGACATATTTTATTTTACCTGTGCTCTTCTTCAGTCCAAGGAGTACCCTTTTTCCTTTCGGAGTCAGAGTGCTTAGGCTTGTTGTTATGATTCGAGAAAGAGATCTGATTCTGATTACTCGGTGAGTCCCATCCACCATGTCCACCAGAGTCGGAGTCATCATCATCAGCATAACTCGGTAGTTCAACTCGACCAGAATCGATCTCAAGCACATCATGTACAAGATCATCATAGTGTTCCTTCACATCTCTCGGTGACTTTCCTGGAATTTGCTCTGCAATCCTCTGCCACCTGTCTGGAACATCCTCAGGTACCATCACCAGTGCTTGCTCGAAAATCTTGTCCTCTGATCGATTCCACATCATATCTCTCTGAGAGAGAGTTTCTTCTTTTTGTTTTTTCTATGTGGGTGTGTTTGTGTTCGTGTTGTGTTTTTCAACTCACTTTCTTGGAGATTTTGCAGATGAGGGGTTTGGTGGGAGATTTGGAAGGGTGTGGTATTTATAATACTATTTATAAGAAATTGGGTGTGAATTGGATTTTGGGTTTTAGCTATTTTTTGGTTGGGGTGAACAGCTCATTCAGGAGAGAGATAGAGAAAAAAAAGAGTTCCAAATCAACACGTTTTTGCTTTTATTGGATCTTTTACTTTTTATTATTCTACCAACAATGATATAGTAACAATATAATTTTATGATAAAATTTACAACTGATCGAGATGGCAAGTTATTAATGGTGTGGTAAAATTAATAATAATTATAAAATTTAATAATTATAAAATTTATTGTGAATATTATTGTGTACATAAAATTACTTTTTATTTTAGAAGAATGTCTTTCTTTTTTCACTCTTTACCTGAACTTGTTTTGACCTTTGTTTACTATTTTTTCCACTCAGAGATACTAAATCTGTATTATTTATCTATTTATTTAGATTGATCCTACTCCCATGGAGTGATACTTGGCTGACCAAAGAAAAGAGTTTGATCAGTCACACTCAAACATAGTATTTTTAGATTTTTAATTTTTTGAGCAAAAAATTTGAATATTAACAACTAATATATAAATTGAAATCATGCTTAATTATTAAAAAAAAATTCATGTAATCTGATTTTATTTTAAGTTATGTTCAAAATTGAACTAGTACATGTTTGATTGACATTACTTTTTTTTTTCTTGTTTGTGCAGCCGACATAAATTACTTTTGTAGCTTTTAGAAAATGAACTATTTTAAGATTTGTACTTTATAAATAAAAATTAGACTAATTCTCATTCTTGTTTGCAAACAAATAGCATCAGCCTACCTAGTTTAAGATTTGTGGGTTTTAAGGGCTTGTGTAGAGAGGCATTAATGGTGTAAAAATGAAAACAAAAGAAATATTATTAATATTTTATACTTTTTTTAGTGATAAGTTTAATTTAGATAAAAAGAAAATGTCGGTTTGAGTTTGACTGGAATATGTATAAGAACATTCCTTTGAAGTACAATCATTGACATTTCAATAGTGTGTGTTCTGTTAATATAGATAGCGTATACTTATTGTTCTCATGGCAGTCTAGTACATGTTTAGTTATGAATTTTACTCAGTATGGTTTGATACATCGCACAAAGACTCACCAACCACAACTGCTTTATCATAGGATGATTTTGTCACACTCATTATGGCAGATCAGTTGCAATGTCATATTTTTTTCTTTTTCACATTTGAAAGAGGATTAGTAGCAATGATCACAAAAAATAAAAACAATTTATCAAAAAAATAAAATCACAGTAATAACACTACCTTGCATAGAGAGACGGAGTCGTAACTTGTAGTTAAGGGTAGAAATATAAACAAAATAAAAAGTCATTATAAAACTCCAAATAAGCATTTATGCAGTATTAACAAACTGTCAACAAAGACAAAGACACAAAATTATTATTATTTCTTAATAAATTACAATGCAATCATTTATAAAAAATTAAACTCGGCATTATTTTAAATCTTAAATTATCTAATATTGAATCCGTACTAATTGTCACAATGATATCACTTTCAATAAATAACATTATAACATCCATAAAAGACTCATATTTCATTTTATTGTGAAACTTAGTTTTGATGACATTCATAACTGAAAATGCTCGCTCAATAGTTTCTTACTCTCTTCTCTCTTAGTTAGGCTACTTAGCCGTTTAGAATTTTATTTTATTATTATTATTTTTGTGTGTCTTTGATGTGTGTATCTACTGTTGGGTAAGGAAAAAATTATTTTGTTTAATTTTTCTTTTAAAAGACTGGGTTGTATGTTTTGGGTAAAATTGATTTATTGGACTTAATTTTTTTTAGCTTTATTATTGGAAATTTTTGTTGTTGTGCTAGTAATTTTATTGAACCAAATTGCTAAAATTAGTACCTAAACAAAAGGGGGGGGGGGGGGGGGGGGAGGCTTCATCCTTGCCTACATAGATAAGACCACCTCATTCTCATTCTATCTATCTTAATTAAATATTTATTATTACTCCAACTATTTTTATATATAAACTTAACTCTATTTTTTTTTTAGTTTCTCAAAAAAAAAAAACTATATTTTCTTTAATGAGATAGAATATAATAAATATAGAGGAAAATCCCATATATCAATTTTTCATGTTTACCCAAATAAAATAAGACGTATATCAATGTCTCTTAAGAATGCCATCATGAGCTGTTAAATAAATATAAGTAACTTTTATTTAAGGCACGATTTTTTTTTTCACTGGTAGGCAAAGGTAAAATTGGGCCTATTTTTTTTTTTTTTTTAAATGGAATTAAGAATAATTCGAGGCATTTTTATAGGCTTAGTTTTTTGTGAACATTGCCTTGACTATTACTGCAATGCATAGGCACAATGATATAATTGAGTCTTGAGAGAAGGAGAAAAAAAAAACCTAATAGGGAAAATGTGTATTTATGATTTAGAGACGTAATACTCAGTGATCCAAGTCTTACCCTATATCAATAATGATGTTTTGTATTAACTACTTTTTTTTAGAGGCTTTTAACTTATGCTGTTTGCTTCTGATAATAGTACTACTTTTTTTTTTTTTAATAGAGAATTTTAACCTATGCCGTCCACTTCTGATAATAGCTCTTTATCATCAGACTAAGACATCAATCAGTTTTTTATATAGGTGGGGGATTGAACCTCATATCTCTTATTCAACCATCAGAAACTTTACTAGTTGAGCTAACTAGAATCTACTTGTATTGACTACTTTTTTTTAGAGAGTTTCAACCTATGACGTGTGCTCCTAATGATAGCTCTTTATTATCATACCAAGACACCAATCAGTTTTTGGTGTAGGCGGAGATTGAACCTCAAATCTCTTTTTCAACCATTAGAGACTTTACCAGTTGACTTAACTGGAATCTACCTTGTATTAACTACTTGATATGACATTATTCTGATATGCTTTTAGCTAGTTGTAAGGCTTGTGGTGGGCAGTTCGATTGATATATTCTCCATATGATTTCAAGATAGTTTATTTGCTAGCTTTGCTCTTGGTTGGCATATTACAAATAATGCTATAAAGAACGATGTTTATTTCTGGTGAAATTTGTCACATATAAGAGCTTCGTTGATCCATTCTCTCAAATTCTTAAGAACGAGTGTTCTAAATCTGACTTCAAGGAAGCTGGTGCAAATATCATCCTTGAAGCCATTCTGTTTACTCACTTGAATAAATTAGACGACTTTTACTCCTAAAAGGCTGTTTGCTTCTTGAAATTGGTTACCTATATTTTGATTGTGGTATTTAATAATTGAAAGAAATTTCTGACTTACAAATATCTCAAAGTAAATTTTTTTTAAAACTAAAATATTCTTATTTTCAATATTGTAGTCATGCATGACACTGGTTTACAACTAGTTATAATAAGAAGCAATCTCTCGTATAATATAAATGCAATGAGTTATGTATTGCAAATGATAAGAAGACACGTTTGAGGTCAAATATAAATGTAGTTAGTTATGTATTGCAAATAATAAGGAGATATATTTGGAGTCAAACTTTGTTGACACTACTATTTTTCTTATTGAAAAGAAGTGAAAAGAAATCTATTTGATCTGAGGTTCTAAATTTCAATATTTGATAAACTCATCTTACACTCAATAGAGCAGCCCATTCGAACAAGCTATAACTTCAATGTAATTCTTGAACTTTTTACCTGCAACAAAGCTGCAACAAAGAAGTCGTTTGTTCATCAATTATCAATGTCTCCAAATCTTCCATTTGAAAAAAAATCGGTTATAAGAGGTTGAATAATTCTTCATTCATTAATCTCTTCAACTTGGAAAAATTCCAACATCCTGATAAAATATTCTATCAACTCAAATACCAAATTTATTGCAAACAACATGGAAAATTATTAGGTACTTCCGGAGTACTATAAATGCGTACTCCTTCCTCTCACATGAATGGTGGATCCCACCATGAATTTAATTAGTATGACCCACCATTCATGTGAGAGGAGGGAGTACGCATTTATGGTACTCCGGGAGTACACAATAATTTTCCAAACAACACAGTACACTAGACTAGATTTTAATTGATTGATTTGACAGTCGATCATGATTTTTTCTTCCTTATTCACCTATGTACTATATTTATAGATTGATTGAAGTTAAATAGAATTTCTCTGTAATTTTATAATACTTTAACCAAATTAATAATTATAGTTGGTAAGATATAAGATCTAAACGAAATAGATCTCTTTAATTAGTTTCCACCAATATCATAAATTTGTATACTATTTTTTTTTTTTTATAGGAAGAAAAATTAAATATAACAGCTAATCTACCACAGAAGTGATGTTTTTGGATAACGAAATAATACTTCTTTCTTCCGGTATGTTTTTTTTTTTTGAGAAACCTTTCTTCCGGTATGTTGTGAAAATAAGATAGGCCAAACTTACATGATAATTTATACTTATTGCATGATAGAGAGAAGATTATTATATGATTTCATTTTTCACGAGCTTGGAGACAGGTTTATAAATATTTTAGATTAGAGTTTAAAGTTGAGTAGGGGTAGCGAACTCACCTGTGAACTCCTTTTTTTTTCATAATAATTAAAAGAAAGAAAGATGAGCCTAAAGAATTAAAGGAGTTGGACCACAAATAAGGCATGAACGTACTCAACCTATCATTCTATATAATAACTTATCTAGTTTGAAATCTCCAAAACCACCAATAATATGGATTTAAGGCTTTTAAGCTAAAGATTGTCAAACAATAAGAGTCAGTTAACTAACTAATAGTTTTCTAAGAGGTGAAGAAAATCCAATTCCAAAGTTTTTATTTTTATTTTTTATTTTATAACCAATCAATTCCAAAGTAAATGACAAGTTGACAACATGACAACATATATTTATTTATTTAAACTATAAATTAATTTATGATTCCGATTAATAGGTGCTCTTAAGGTATTTGTTAATGAACCATTTAAAGAAAATTTTGATACCATTTTTATGGAAAATATAAAAAGTTGTAAAAAAAAAAATTAGTTTTTTTTTTCTTTTTTCATAAAAATTTTCTAAAAATATCTCTTAAATTAATACCCTTAAAGCATTTGTTAACTTTTACCTTAATTTATATATTTTCTTAAATACTATTTTAAACCCCAACCCAAAAAAAAAAAAAAAAATACAAAATTACTTCTTCAAAAAAAAAAAAACTCACTACCTCATGTAAAAACTACTCATTCTTATCCCAAAATTTCTATGATTTTTTTCTTTTTAAAATTCCAATATTTTTGTTATTCAAATTCTATATAGTTATCACAAATCTTCATCCATCCACATTAACGTACATCATCTTTTTTTTTTTTTTTTTTTTAATCTCAAAAGTTTTTACTTATATATGTTAAAAAAAATTTACTTAAAATTTAAATACTATTTTAAAACTTACTTCAGAAACTTACTGATTTAGAAGTTAGAATCTAACTTCTAAATCAGTAAGTTTCTGAAGTAAATGGATCTATGTACGTTATGTAGGGGCGGCACTACATTAGTCTCAGGGGGTTCATTTGAACCCCCTGACTTCAAAAAAAAAAAAAATGTATATATATATTATATATAAAATATATATATATTTTTTAGTTTAATACTATAATTTTTTCTTAAAAATATTTTTGCATACCTGACTTAAATTTTGCACACCTTTATTATAAGTATTTCCAACTCTAAGAATAAAGAGTAAGTGTTTGTGATTTGTAAGTGTCACTATTTTTTAATAAATTTATATTATGTGTGTGAGTGTGTCTAATATTGATTGTGTGTATTACTTTTTGTTATAATTTTATTTGTGTGAATTATGATGTGTGTGGATGTTTGTGTGTACAATATAAATATAATATAAATTTGTGTAATTTAATAATTAGTAAAATAGAGAGAGTTTGTTACATGTGTGTGTATTGTTATCATGTTATAATAACTTTTTGTTATAAAACTAGTAAAATTTAAGAAAAAAAATCGTAAAGTTAGTGATTGTCCAAGCATTTGATTGGTTAAGTAAACACTAGTGTATAATTTTATGTATGAATGAGTGTGGTTGTGTGCGTCAATAATTAATACAAAACCAATGAGTTTAGTTTAGTCATTTAGTTTAAAATATTTAAAAAAAAACAATAACAAATAGATAATAAAAATTGCATAAAAATAAAAATGTTAGATAAACTTAACAAAATAAAATGATTGTAAGCTAATACCTACCCACATTGGCAATAGATACTCATAATTCAAAATTTGAATACTTGTAGAAGGAAATTGTAAAACTCATGTATTATTATTATTATTATTATTATTATTTTATTATTATTATTTTTTTGTCGTCGGTAACTCGATATATTCAAGTTCTTTTTTTATTAAAATTTTTTAATGAACCCCCTAAACAAAATTCTTGGAGCCGCCACTAACAGTATGAAAGATTGGCTTAGTTTATGTAGCAAGGATTCTTGAAGTTGACTTGGTTTGACCATCTATCTTTACTCTTCCCTCTCTCTGCGCGCGCCCCTAGATAGTATAGTAGATACGTGCCCCAAGTATCTAATTTGATGCGTTTCAATTTCAAACTGTGCAAATTGAGAGCCTGTTTGGTAGAGGAGTTTAAGTAATGTTGTCTGTAATTTTTTGAAATACGTGTGAGTGAAAAAGTGTGTGTTTCAATTTCAAACTGTGCAAATTGAGGGCTCGTTTGGTAGAGGAGTTTAAGTAATGTTGTCTGTAATTTTTTGAAATACGTGTGAGTGAAAAAGTGTGTGGAAATTTATAATTTTCACACTTTTACAAACAAACATAGTTCGTGAAAACCATAAACTTGGAAGGAAAATTAAACAAATAGATTGTATATTATTTCGAGAAAAATTAATAGTATTTACATTTTAAGATTTAGATATTGATTTTCTCTACTTTCTTATTTCTCCCACGTTATTTTTTCAAATAATTTTTAAGGATCAATGGCAATAGGGAATTTTGGCTTTATTTTATTTTATTTATCGTTTAAAGTAACTAATACACTTAAACAAGAGTTACATGACAGAGGTCTCGTATCACCACCAAGATGGAATGTATTTGGGTTACAGTTGATTGACTTTTGTTAAATTATCGATTTTTGCAAAAGAATAAGCTATTAGGAGATTGTAGATTTAATAATTTAACCACATCATTCTAAGTCATGTTTTGAATACCGTTTCGGACCTCATTTTGCTTTTCGCCATTGGAATGAAAAATTTCGATTCCAATTTATTTTGACACACCATTTCAGAATTACTGCTATATATATTACAATATTTATATACATAAGTCTGCATCACAGGATATTATACTATAGCAAATTATTAGTTTAAAATAAAATAATGTACATTTTTAATGTCATCATTACATATACATAATATACATGTCTTATGTGAGTAAATGGAAAAAATATATATCTTAATGAAGAATAAAAAAACCATGTCTTATGTGAGTAAAGTAAACAAGAAAAACACATTTTTATTGGAAAATAATAATAAAATGTTATATGTGAGTAAAGTAATAAAAAAATGGGTTTAGGAAAAAAAATCATTTACATACCAGTCGAAATTACCATATCAGGTGGAATTGACTGATATGGGGCAGAATTTAGAACAAGATGGAATATAGGGGGGTTCATACTGGTTAATTAACTGGTATGGAAAATTCTAGCCGTTCCAAGCGGAATGGAATGGAATTCATAATTATGAATTTCTAATAGCTTTACTAAATTCAATTTTGTGTGTATAATGGGCAAAACTTGGGTCCAACAATTGCATTGGACCGTCATGATGGTGACATGTGTCTACTTTTGGTAACATGTTATCATTCCAACAGGTTCAGTGCACTGAATTCACTAGACCCAAGCCAACAGGTTAAGTGTATTTGATTCACTGAACTCAAGCTAAGTCATTTTATAAATATTCAAGAATATATTTAAATTAAATATCAAAAGGAAATAGAATCTTAAAAAAAAAAAAAAAAAAAAAACGGGGGTACAAGTTTCTAGCACTCTGTTAAGTGCTAACACTCTATGAAGTATTGAAATGGCATTTGGAATATTGTGGAATAAGATTAGTTATTGAGACGCGGAAAGCTAAACGTGAATGCATAGGCCTAGTTTTTTTTTTTTTTTTTTTTTTTTTTTTTTTTTGTATCGACCCTTGGATGAACTAGTAAAAGTCACCCAGTGCCTAAATTCGATTGGTTCATCGAAAGGCTTGCCTTACCTACTAGATTACACACGATAATCCTACAAGATAAGGATGAGGCTGGTAATTATCTACTTTAATTATTTATTCCAAGATCTCTAGGAAATCGTAGCCGTATGACACTCCTTCTATAAATAGAAGAAGAGTGCAATTGAAAATAGGTCTCCATTCCGACACCTTACTATATATATCACTCTTCTAAAATTTGGTCTAACCTAACCATTTCTCTCAAATTACAGCACCCACAAAATTTTCTTTGTCAGAAAAATATTTCCAGCTTACATTCAACACTTTCCTATTATTGGTTTACACTCAAAATCAATCATTCGAAAGGATTCAAATAAGACCATAGCTTTCTTAACACATTGATGAGCAAACTGATCGACCTTTAGAGTTCATACTATTTCACCGATCGAGTGATATGAGGATGGCTCATGGGTCATGTTCCTAAAGAGGAGAACATAGAAATTCTTAGGATTAGAGATCAAGCAAAGATTCATAAAGGATGATGATTGATGCATCATGCTCAGGAGTCATGATTAGAGAAGCGTTTGTAAGTGACTCACTTTTTTCTTTTTAATTTTATGTGTTATATGATTTGAATGTTGAGTTCATGAACATATAATTTTTTTTTTTTATGTTAATTGCAAGTCAGCACGTGAAAATAGACTTGTTTTTATTAGGATGGACTTTGTTTTAAAACTTTTAATTATCTATATTCGATTTTGGCTCGGGAGTCTCATAACACGTATCAAAATTTGTGTTCATGTGTCATGATGTTTTAAGATGTGTGTTCAATTAAGCCCTATAGTTTCAAAAGAAATAAATTAATTCATGGAGTTTCAAAAAGTAACAAATTAAAACTTCAAGTGTGTCGGCCTATTTTAAACTTTAAAATAATATATTTTCTTTTGAGAGTAGTGTGATTCAAATATATATTTCTTTAGGGGGGCCGGGTCCCAAATTTTTATAAGCTAAATCTTTAAATGTTTAAAAGTTATGTATAAAACAATTTTTCTTCTAAAATTGATGATGATCTCGTTGTTTCGTTGTTGTTTGTTTAATATTTTTAAAAGAATTGAAAATTTGAAAAGTTAAAATCTTAAATCCAAGAGTCCTAATGTTCATGAATTTATTTATTTATTTAAAAAAAGTGTTAAAAAGAATACGATGTTGCTGAAGTTGGGTTTTGGATTAGTAGTTAGCTTTGGACGACGTAAAGCAACTACAAAAATCTGGTGACATCATTGCCTCTATCAGAGAGAGGTAAGCATGAAAAAAGCAATAGTGATTTTAAATTCCTCGTACTATTGTTAACATTGGTATAATTGGTATTTTCCAAGTTGTTTTCATGCACTATGGCAGTCTATAACATACTTGTTATACTTTTTGAAGTTTCATATGCACATTTGGGTCTCAAATGGCACACACTGTGTTTGTTTGGCTTAGACTTTAGAGCATGAAATTTAACTATGTTATAGTAAACACACTCATGAACATACTCCCAAAAATATCAATTCTTTTTATTATTATAATTATTATTTTGAGAGATAATAGAAAACCTAGTTTGGAACACCAAGACTTTGAGCTTAGGTTTCGGTATTATAAGTTTTCTACTTGAAACAAGATTTTCGATGACATATAACACAAGTGAAGTTTGGATTAAAAATGGTAGAGAAAAAGCATTTTAAAATTTTAATACTATAATTTCCTTTCATTTTGATTTATATCATAACCAACTGGAAAGAATGCTCAGTTATTATTAAGCATGCTGTTATGTTTGATAGGATGGGTTGGGGTGTTGATAAACTTTATCCCCATTTTGTTGTAGATAATCCTGGTGGTTCTACACCTCTGATGATTTAAAATTTTAAAGAGCTTGATTTTTTTTTTGTTGTTATATAATATATCCTCTCCTATTTTATCTAAAAAGAAAAACCAATTGGAAAGAGTATGTGTTTCAATTATGTTTTATAGGAACCTCACTTCGTCAAATAACATAATGTGACTTAATTATTAAAAAGTAGGTACTCATTAGGAAGGCAAAATGCCCCATTCCATCCTGGCTTGCACGACTTGAATTTTTCCAATTCTAAAAATGTGATCAGATGTTCATAGATTTTAGGTGTTGTCTCATTCATGAGAAATTGATTCTACATATATGAACAAACACATAATTTTTAAATAAATTTTTTTATACACATCTTACTATCATTGCCAAAATATCCATCTCTCTCTCTCTTCCATTGTTGCCCTCTCCCTTCTCGCTTATTTTCTTTACTCTCATTAATGTTGATGTCATCTTATTAGAAATGTAAAATTCCTTTTATCTTAATCTCCCCACAATCTTTGTCCTCTCTTTGAAGAGAGGACGATGAAATGATATGAACAAGATACGTCAACCTGTACACTTAATATCTATAATTTTATATATATACTTTTTTTCCAATAAATTTAATTTTACTAAATTTTTACTGCTTTGAAATTCTTGAAGTAATAAATAATAAATGATAAATAATAAAAGCAATATCAACAATTAATCCGTACAAAAAGAATCATAATTTATCATCTTACCAACTTTAAAAAAAAAAAAAAAATTTATCTTGGCACAATGTTGCTCAATCTAAGCTGTGAAATCCTTCTATTTTATTAGAAGAAAACAAATCATAGCAATTTTCTCTTACTTCAAAAGTGAACCAATCCACAATTTTGACCCTATCCATAATTTCTTTCTCTGTGTCTACTTTTTTTGGGCCAAAAGCTCTTATTAGTGAGAAGAAAATTCAAAGTACGAAATTTTTACTATTTTTGTTTCTATTTTTAGGATACCAACTTTTCACCCTGTATTACAGGCTACCGGCAACTAAAAGCTATGAGTAATTCAATCATATTATTTATACAGGTGACACAATAATAATGGTTTTGACTATATAATATATATATATATATGTACACGCATTGAGGGATGAAACTTTTTGTCTTTTGTGATGTCGGCAACCACAGTTTGCAGCTTTTACTTTGAAAAGCCGCCTCTTCCAATTGTTTTTATATATAAGTTCTTCTCTAACTATGGCTTTTGATCTACGTGGCTCAGCTTTTACTTGACACATGTATGACACGTGGAGCCATCCTAGAAATTTTTGTATAAGATTAAATTGCCACGTTGTCGTTGTGGTGTGCTTTTTTTTTAAAAAAAAAAACTAGCTATAGGATAATGGTGGGGGACTTCTTATTATGTTTGGCATCAATGACCGGTCCAGTCAAAGCAAAACCAAGATTTAATTAATAGTAGCTAGTCTCATCACACACGCACGTGCAATGAAGTTTTTTTATTTTATTTTTTTATTTATTTATTTTAATTTTGAGTTTAATATAATTTTTTAATTTGAATTTGTTTATTGTTAATGAGGTTACATGAAGACATTTTTAAAAAATTAAAATTTAGGATTTTCACGACATTTTTATAACAAATCATATGTAGTTAATTGTTATCGGTTCAAGTTTGAACCTACCATTGAGATTACTTTTTTGTCCCAATAATAATAACCAGTAACAATCTACCACTTAGGATTTGTTATGAAAATGTTGTAAAAATATTGTGGACACAGCATTTCTCATAGTTAAATAGAGAGTGTGCTAATTTTTAGGAAAAATGTATGGTAGGGGTTCGCACGACTTGTGTAATTCTAAAAATCCTAATAATTTTAATATTATTAATTATATAAATTATTTATAGAATTAATAAATAAAATGTAAATTTATAAATAAGTTATATAATTAATAATAATATAAGAATTAAATAAATAATAAAGTAGACATTTTTTCTTTCATCCGCAAGAGGTTTTTTCATTTCCACAACGCAGCCTAATTAGTGTAGGGAATAAACACGAAATTCCTAAACCTGTGAAAAACAAAATAGATAAAACACATGCAAAAAAAAAAAAAAATCACACGCACAAGACAGTATTTACGTGGTTCGGCAATTTGCCTATGTCCACGGAGTTGCATGGATTTCACTATTATCAGGGAAAAATACAAAGTGTGGCAGTACAGTTTTTCTCTCTCTAAAAAACAACAACAATGAAACCCTAATCATCAAAACAACTGTTTCTATATCCTGCGCACATAATTCACAATAGGCTACAAAACGGGTCAAAATTGCTCCATGAACCAAGCCTCAAAAAATCTCCCATTAAAAACCACGCAACATTATTTCGGATCGGGTTGTCATCCGAATCAAACACAACTAGGCTCCACAAACCCCAACAAATCTCCCACTTGGAGACTAGTTCAATCACTAACATCGACCACAATCCTCCAAAATAATCCCTCATCCCTGCAACTCATCCTCCTGTCCTCAAGCTAGAAGACCAACTAAAGTTGCACACAGCTTTAGCTTCTTAATAGTGACACCCTTAGTCAACATGTCTGCCGGGTTCTTAGATCCACAAATCTTCTCAAGTACTAACAACTTATCTTCAACAAGGTAACGGATAAAGTGGTATTTTGTCTGTATATGCTTTGACTTTGAATAAAAAGCCGAATTTTTAGCAAGAAAAATTGCACTTTGACTGTCACTGTGTATAATGCCCATCTCCTGCATACATGATTCCCATTAAAAACCACGCAACATTATTTCGGGTCGAGTTGTCATCCGAATCAAACACAACTAAACTGTACAAAGCCTAACAAATCTCCCACTTGGAGACTAGTTCAATCACCAACATCAACCGCAATCCTCCAAAAAACAATCCCTCATCCCTGCAACTCATCCTCCTGTCCTCAAGCTAGAAGACCAACTGAAGCTGCACACAGCTTCAATTTCTCAATAGTGACATCCTTAGTCAACATGTCTGTCGGGTTCTTAGATCCACAAATCTTCTCAAGTATTAACAGTTAATTTTCAACAAGGTAACAAATAAAGTGGTATTTTGTCTGTATATGCTTCGACTTTGAATGAAAAGCCAAATTTTTAGCAAGAAAAATTGCACTCTGACTGTTATTGTGTATAATGCCCATCTCCTTTTTCTTACCCAATTCACCTAAGAAGCTATGTAGCCAAATCATCTCCTTTCCAACTTCAGTTGCTGCAACATACTCAGTTTCTGTAGTAGACAAAATAACAATTTTTTGTAGATTTGAAGCCCAGGATATAGCTGTACCACCCAGAGTAAATACAAACCCAGTAGTACTCTTTCTACTATCAATATCACTAGCAAAATCAGCATCTACATAACCCTGCAGTTTCAAACTTGCACCTGTGAAGCAAAGACATGTATCTGATGAACCCATCAGATATCTCAGAATCCACTTGACTGCCTCCCAATGCTGCTTTCCAGGCCTACTCATGAATCTGCTCACAACTCTCACTGCATATGCAATGTCTGGCCTTGTACACACCATAGCATACATCAAACTGTCAATAGCTGAGGCATAGGGCACCTTGCTCATATGGTCCCTTTCTTCTTCTATTTTCAGTGACTGTTCTTTGCTTAGTTTGAAATGACTACCCAAGGGTGTGCTCATTGGTTTAACTTCATTCATATTGAACCTGTTGAGAATTTTCTTCACATACTCTGACTGTGAAAGTTTCAATGTACCATTAGCCTTATCTCTAATGATTCTCATACCAAGGATTTGCTTTGTAGCTCCCAAGTCTTTCATTGCAAATTATTTTGACAATTGTTTCTTTAGATTATTAATCTCCTTAATGCTAGACCCTGTAATGAGCATATCATCCACGTAAAGCAGTAAAATGATGTAAGAATTGCCAAAGAACTTAACATAGCAACAGTGATCAGCTTCACATCTCTTGAGCCTAATTTTATGCATAAAACTGTCAAATTTCTTGTACCACTGTCTTGGAGCTTGTTTTAGGCCATACAAGCTCTTTCTCAGTTTGCAGACTAGATTCTCTTGTCCCTAAACAATGAACCCTTCTGGCTGAATCATGTAAATGTCTTCCTCCAAGTCACCATGAAGGAATGCCGTCTTCATATCTAACTACTCAAGATGTAAATTTTTTGCAGCCACCATTCCCAGTATCAGTCTGATTGTTGACATCTTCACAACTGGAGAAAATATTTCTAAGTAGTCAATGCTCTTCTTCTGCTGGAACCCTTTGACAACTAATTTGGCCTTGTAACGCTTGCTACCATCATGCTCATTCTTTATTCTGTATACCCACTTGTTGTGCAAAGCCTTCTTTCCTACTGGCAATTCAGTCAATTCCCATGTCTAATTCCCCAACATGGAATCCATCTCATCCTTCATGGCTAACTCCCACTTGCTTGAATTTTCATCCTGCAAGGCTTCATCATAACACTCTGGCTCACCACCATCAATCAACAGAAGATAATTTAGAGTAGGTGAATAACGCTGTGGAGGTCTAATGGTCCTGGAAGATCTACGGACTTCAGCTACAGGTGTACTCTGATCTACCTGTGAATTTGCATTCTCCTTATCTTCTTCACCCCTTTTCTAGACAATACTTTCAGTCAATTCATCTAAGTTGACAAACTCAGATTTTTTTTTATCTATCTCTGTAACATCTAGCACTACAGTTGACCTGTCCATGTACATAACCTGTTCATTAAATATCACATTTCTACTTCTGATGATTTTTCTATTTTGTTCATCCCAAAACCGATAGCCAAATTTCTCATCACCATAGCCAATGAAAAAACATATTTTAGACTTTGCATCAAGTTTATTACGAGCAACAGAATCAATATGAACATAAGAAACACAACCAAAAACTTTCAAATAGGAAAACTTTACCTCTTTACCGCTCCAAACCTCTTCAGGAAGTCTGAACTCCATGGGAATTGACGGTCCTCGGTTTATCAGGTAAGCTGCGGTACTAATAGCATCAGCCCAGAAAGTTTTTGGTAATCCAGCATGCAACCTCATACTCCTAGCACGCTCATTGAGAGTTTTGTTCATGCACTCAGCCACACCGTTCTGCTGTGGTGTCCTAGGAATAGTTTTTTTATTTTTGAATTTTATTGAATTACAATTTTAACTCTATTTATAATTTTTAAGAATAACTAGCCTTATAACATGCGCTTCGCACGGGTGATGAGCCTGTTTTTGAGTTTAGTGTCATAATTTTCCATTCATCTCAATTTAAGATGTTTCTCTCTTCTATTCAATTAAACCACACACATAGTGATTTTTATTTTGGACATAGAAAATACATTCATTAAAATGAAAATAATGGCAATACAAACAGATGTGAAGAGAAAACAATTCAAAGACCAACATAAATAAATAAATAAATCATTAAAAAGAAAAAAAAAGGGAGGACATTAAAAATCACATTTTTTTAATAATTCAAAAATAAAGAAGAAGAGATTTGAAAAAAGAAAAAAAAAAAGAAAAAAAAAGAAGAAAACATTTAAGTCTTGATAAAGGGGAAAAAAAGGGGAAAAAGAAAAAAAAGTGAAAACGTTGAGCTTGGTGGTCTTATTTTATAGAAAAAAAAAAAAAAAAAAACTTGTGTCTTTATTTTTTATATATGATTTTTATTTTGAAAATGTAATTGATAAGTGGATAAAACAATTTGAAAATCAACAAGAGAGTGACCTTATTTTTTAGGCAATGTTTTAATGGGGTTAGAGTTGTATTTTTACTGGATTATCATTTAGTTTTATCTTTACTTAAACATAGGGGTGTAGGGGTATTTTTAAACCAAAAAAATGAAGATCCGAAAGAGGGGAAGCCCTTTAAATAGTATTATAAAAGATTACCTAATTAGATTAGGGAATTAATATATAGAGATAATAATCCAATAAGCACAAGAAAACAGTTTTCTATATTTTATGTGATTCAGCCCGGACTTTGGGCCTTGGGCCTTGTGCAACTACACTATGGATTGGGCTTTGTATTCATCCATCCAAACTCTGGGCTTCATGAGGCTTTTTTTTTTTTTTTCTTTTCTCTTAAACTCCACTTTTGAATTGTATTTCTAGCGCCTATTTATTCAAGAACCAAAGCCAAACAAAAAAAAAAAAACACACACACACAAAGAAAAGAAAATTCTCCGAGAGCGGAAAACTGAAACCCAGAAACTGTTGCAGATTCAGAGAACAGGTAAAATTCCTCTCTCCCAAATCTCTCTCTGTACATGTTCATAAATTATGCCTACCATTGCTATATTGCTTTATATATACATGTCTCTGTACTCTGTAGTCTGTACACAATCGCACACACTCAGAGACTCAATAAAAGTGAATTCGAATTCAAGAGTAGTAGGATGTTTTAAGAGGAAACCACTGCCGTTGGTGGCCGTGGCGTTAGCTTTTCAGGACTGCCATTGGTGGCCATTTAATTTGTTCCTATGAATCATAGCAAAAAATATTAATCTTGGTTAGAGGGTCGATGCTCACATTACCCGGCTCTTCTATTTGCCTATGATGGCTAAATATATAACTAAAATAAATTATAGAAAATATCTCTTTGATTTTGTCCACAACCCAACCTAGTTAGGACGTCACTGAGCCTTTCTTTTTTGTTCCAATGAATCGTAGAAAAAATATTAATCTTGGTTAGAGGGTTGATGCTCAACTTACCTGACTCTTCTATTAGCCTTTGAACAGCTAAATATATAAAAAAAAAAATAATAGAAAATATCTCTTTGATATAGTCCACAACCCAGCCTAGTTTTGACCTCGTTGAGCCTTTCTCTTTTGTTCATGTGAATCATAGAAAAAAAATGTTAATCTTGGCTAAAGGGTCGATGATCAACTTAGCTTTCGAACAACTAAATATATAAATAAAATAATCATATTAATGAAATAAATAATCGAAAAGATCTCTTTAATTTTGCCTACAAGAGCCTTATTAACTTCCACAACCCAGCCTTGTCAGGACCTAGCCGAACCTTTCTTATTTGTTCCTATGAATCATAGAAAAAAAAATGTTAATCTTGGTTAGAGAGTTGATGCTCAACTTACTTGGCTCCTCTATTTGCCTTTGATGGCTAAATCAATAAATAAAATAAATATACTAATAAACTAAATAATATAAAAGATCTCTCTGATTTTGTCCACAACCTAGCATAGTCAGGACCTTGTCAAGCCTTTCTTTTCTGTTCCTATGAATCATATAAAATAAATGTTAATCTTGCTTAGAGGGTTGATGCTCAACTTAGCCAGCTCCTTTATTAGCCTTTGAACGGCTAAATATATAAATAAAAGAAAATATTATGAATAAAATAAATAATAGAAAATATCTCCCTCATTTTGGCCACAACCCAGCCTAGTCAAAACCTCGACAAGCCTTTCCTTTTTGTTCTTATAAATCATAGAAAAAAAATGTTAATCTTGGTTTAAGGGTCGATGCTCAACTTATCCGGCGCCTCTATTAGCCTTTGAAGGACTAAATATATAAATAAAATAAATAATAGAAAATATCTCTTTGATTATGCCCACAACCGAGCCTGGTCAAAACCTCGCCGAGCCTTTCTTTTTTGTTCCTATAAATCATAGAAAAAGATATTAATCTTGTTTAGATGGTCAATGCTCAACTTACCCGACGCCTCTGTTAGCCCTTGAAGGGCTAAATATATTAATAGAATAAATAATAGAAAAGTAGTTTTTGATTTTGTCCACAACTCAGCCTAGTTAGGACCTCGCCAAGCCTTTCTATTTTGTTCCTATCAATCATAGAAAAAAATTTTAATCTTGGTTAGACGACCAATGAGCAACTTACCTAACTCCTCTATTAGCCTTTAAACAGCAAAATATATAAATAAAATAAATAATAGAAAAGATTTTTTTTTTTTTTAATTTTGTCTGCAAATTCCTGTTTTACTTCCACAAACCAGCCTCGTTAAGACCTTGCCGAGCCTTTCTTTGTTGTTCCTATAATTCTTTGAAAAAAAATGTTAATCTTGGTTAGAGGGTCGATGCTCAACTTACACGGCTCCTCGATTAACCTTTGAGGAGTTGAATAAATAAATAAAATAAATCTATTAATTAAATAAATAATAGAAATTGTGTCTTTGATTTTTTCCACAACCAAACCTAGTCAGGATCTCGCTGAGCCTTTCTTTTTAGTTCCTGTGAATCATAGAAAAAATGGCACTCTTGGTTGGAGGGTTGATGCTCAATTTACCTAACTCCACTATTAGCCTTTGAAAGGCTAAATATATAAATAAAATAAATAATAGAAAAGATCTCCTTGATTTTGTTCACAACCCAGCCGAGTCAGAATCTCGCCGAGCCTTTCTTTTTTGTTGCAATGAATCATAGAAAAAAAAGTTAATATTGGTTAGAGGACCAATGCTCAACTTAACCGGCTCCTTTATTAGCATTTGAACGACAAAATATATTGTTAAAATAAAATATTAATAAAATAATTAATAGAAAATATCAATTTAATTTTGTCCACAACCTAGCCTAGTCAAAACCTTGCCAAGCCTTTCATTTTTGTTCCTATGATTCATAGAAAAAAACAAAGTTAATCTTGGTTAGAGGGTCGATACTCAACTTACTCATCCTCTATTAGCCGTTGAATGTCAAAATATATAAATAAAATAAATAATAGAAAAGTTGCTTTTGATTTTGTCCTCAACTTACCCAACTTTATTAGCCTTTTGAACAGCAAAATATATAAATAAAATAAATAATAGAAAATATCTTTTAATTTTGTTTGCAAGAGCCTGTTTAACTTCCACAATCCAGCCTAGTCAGGACTTCGCCGAGCCTTTCTTTGTTGTTTCTATGATTCATAGAAAAAAAAAATGTTAATCTTGGTTAGAGGGTCAATGATCAACTTACATGGCTCCTCGATTAGCCTTTGAGGGGCTTAATAAATAAATAAATAAAATAAATAATAGAAATGGTGTCTTTGATTTTATCCACAATTAAGCCTAGTCAGGACCTCGTCAAGCATTTCTTTTTTGTTCCTGTGAATCATAGAACATTATTCTTAGTTAGAGGGTCGATGCTCAACTTACCTGGCTCCTCTATTAGCGTTTAAACGACTAAATATATAAATAAAATAAATAATAGAAAATATCTCTTTGATTTTGTCCACAACCTAGCTAATTCATGACCTCACCGAGCCTTTCTTTTTGTTCCTATGAATCATAGAAAAAAATGCTAATCTTGGTTAGAAGATCGATGCTCAACTTAACCAGCTCCTATATTAGCCTTTGAATGACAAAATATATAAATAAAATAAAAATAATTAATAGAAAAGATCTCTATAATTTTGTCCACAACCTAGCCAAGTCAAGACCTTCCCGATCTTTTCTTTTTTATTCCTATGATTCATAGAAAAAGAAGAAGTTAATCTTGGTTAGAGGGTCGATACTTAACTTACCTAGCTCCTCTATTTGCCTTTGAATGGCTAAATATATAAATAATATAAAAATATGAATAAAACAAATAATAGAAAATATCTCTTTGTTTTTGGTCACAACCCAGCCAAGCCAAAACCTCGCCAAGCCTTTCATTTTTGTTCATATAGATCATAGAAAAAATTGTTAATCTTGTTTAGTGGGTCAATGCTCAACTTACCCAGCACCTTTATTAGCCTTTAAAGGATTAAATATATAAATAATAGAAAAGATGTTTTTGATTTTGTCCACAACTCAGTCTAGTTAGGACCTCGCCGAGCCTTTCTATTTTGCTCCTGTCAATCATAGAAAAAAATGTTAATCTTGGCTAGAGGGTCGATGAGCATCTTACCCAGCTCCTTTATTAGCCTTTGAACGGTTAAATATATAAATAAAATAAATAATAGAAAAGATCTTTATAATTTTGTCTGTAGGTGCTTGTTTTACTTCCACAACCCAACCTAGTTAGGACCTCGCCGAGACTTTCTTTGTTGTTCCTATGATTCATACAAAAAAAAAAAAAAAATGTTAATCTTAGTTAGAAGGTCGATGCTCAACTTACATGACTCCTCAATTAGTCGTTGAGGGGCTAATTAAATAAATAATAGAAATGGTGTCTTTGATTTTGTCTACAATCGAGCCTAGTCAGGACCTCACCAAACCTTTCTTTTTTGTTCCTTTGACTCATAGGAAAAATGTTACTCTTGGTTAGAGGGTTGATGCTCAACTTACCTAACTCCTCTATTAGCCTTTGAATTGCTAATATAAATAAAATAAATAATAGAAAAGATCTCTTTGATTTTGTCAACAATCCAGCCTAGTTAGAACCTCGTCGAGCCTTTCTTTTTTGTTCCTGTGAATCATAGAAAAAAAAAGTTAATCTTGGTTGGAGGACTGATACTCAACTTAACTGACTCCTCTATTAGCATTTGAAAGAAAAAATATATAATTAAAATAAATATATAAATAAAATAATTAATAGAAAATATCTCTTTAATTTTGTTTGCAAGAGCCTGTTTTACTTCCACAACCCAACCTAGTCAGGACCTCGCTGAGCCTTTCTTTGTTGTTCCTATGATTCATAAAAAAAAAATGTTAATTTTGGTTAGAGGGTCGATGCTCAACTTACACGACTCCTTGATTAGCTTTTGAGGGGCTATATAAATAAATAAAATAAATCTATTAATAAAATAAATAATAGAGGGTTGATGTTATTGTGAATGATAGAAGGTCGTCATGCCTTTCTTTTTTGTTCCTGTAAATCATAAAAAATGTTACTCTTGGTTAGAGGGTTGATGCTCAACTTACCTGACTCCTCTATTAGCCTTTGAACGACTAAATATATAAATAAAATAAATAATAGAAAAGATCTCTTTAATTTTGTCCACAACCCAACCTAGCTAGGACCTTGCTGAGCCTTTCTTTTTTGTTTATGTGAATCATTGAAAAAAAAATATTAATCTTGGCTAGATGGTCTATGATCAACTTACCCTACTCCTCTATTGGCTTTCAAACAGCTAAATTTATAAATAAAATAAATATATTTAATAAAATAAATATTAGAAAAAACCTCTTTAATATTGTCCGCGAGAACCTTTTTTACTTCAATAACCCAGCCTTGTCAGGACCTCATCGAACCTTTCTTTTTTGTTCATATGAAACATGGAAAAAAAATGTTAGTCTTGGTTGGAGGGTCGATGCTCACATTACCCAACTCCTCTTTTTGCCTTTGATGGGCTAAATATATAAATAAAATAAATAATAAAAAATATCTCTTTGATTTTGTCCACAACCCAACCAAGCCTTTCTTTTTTGTTCCTATGAATCGTAGACAAAAAATGCTAATCTTGGCTAGAGGGTCGATACTCAACTTACCCGACCCCTGCCTTTGAACGGCTAAATATATAAATAAAATAAATATATAAATAAAATAAATATATAATAAAATAAATAATAGAAAATATCTCTTTGATTTTGACCACAATGCTGATGGAATTATGCATGTACGCAGCGGAAAATTAACGGATCTACTTCATTCTTCATTCGTAATTGATAACATGCACTATGTAAGTTTCAGAATTAAGAACAAGAGAGTGTACCTTGATGTGGTGAAATTCAAAACCGAAGATCAGAAGTTCTTGGGAATACTTTTAATCTTCACTCCAATTCCACTTGATGCTCAAGATATGTGGTCTCTCAATCAGTTATATGTGTATGTTCTAGAGAGAATGCAAAAGTGTCTAACACTCACACACATACCAATTCATGTTCTTACAAATTCTGTATGTTTCTCTCCATATAACTGATTATCTAATTGGGCTAGCATTTTTGGTCTTTCCAATTGGGCTTTAATGTGTGGCTTGGAGTGGGACCAAAAAGGGAACAAATAAGACTCTAGCTCCAATGGGCCTTGGGCTTTTCTGTCAACTCTTGACAAGTCCAAAATTACCATTAATTATATTTAATACCACTATATAAATATAATTGCACTTTAAGCCTTATTAATAAATTATATCCCAAGACTTTATTGTACATGCAACCCTTCATAAAATATTCGTAGTAATACAAAGTCATGAATATAGACTGCCACTTTGTGAATTACTACATCTTAATTCTTGAGTACCCGGTTTAATCCTTTAATGTTATTCATCATATATTTATGAAATCCAATTTTATAAATATATACTTTAATCTTACTAAAGTGGTTAGGCCTAACTCTCTGAATAACAAACCCATTAAACTTATTTCAAGGGAATATTTTATATCTCCGTTAAGAGACTATGAATTCCATCTTGAGAATATATGTTCCATCAACACTAAATGTGGCTGCCCAACATACTGAGGTTTTGACCGTAACTTTAGATCTCACTCCTGATATATCAAAGTAACCTACACTTCATGATCAGGTCCATTATTCTCTCAGGATTAAGAGTTCATGTAAATATAAGTCGTGAGATTTATTATTCAATTGACAGTCGTTAGGAGAATAATAAATCTCACAGTGGTCCAGTTCAATATGTCTTAACTCTTAAAACATATCAACACATCAACTAGAAGTTTCAACTTCCATGATCTAGATAAATCATCTTAGTTGATATGTTATAGTCTTCGCAGATGAAATGCCCAATTTCATCACCGACTACGAACTACAATTCTGAGTTTACAAAGAACTTGTGACTTATATCTTCTGTGACTAAATCACATAAATCACATACAATGCATCTCATGGATTATATGATAATGTCTAAATATTCATATTACCATTATTTCAGATAATAATAAAATAACTTTATTAATCACAACATTAAGTCATACATTATTTAACATATAATGTCATACATAATATCATACATGGCATCTTACAATAGGATTTAAGGGCACTAATCCTAACAATCTCCCATTTGCCCTAAAGACTATTGTGCATTAAGCTAACTCCCACTCCCTCCAAATGCGACTCGAAGGTCCTTTGAGGCAAGGTTTTGGTAAAGGGATCTGTCAGATTATTTGCACTTTCAATCTTTGCAACCACCACATCTCCACGAGCAACAATGTCTCGAATGATGTGGTACTTTCTCTCAATGTGCTTTCCTATCTTGTGATTCCTTGGATTTTTTGATTGTGCAACTGCTCCACTATTGTCGTAAAACAAAGTAATGGGAGCTTGCTCCATTCTCACTACACCAAGGTCAGAAAAGAATTTCTTGAGCCATACAGCTTCTTTTGTTGCCTCACAAGCAGCAATGTACTCAGCTTCCATGGTGGAGTCCGCAATACATGATTGCTTAACACTCTTCCATGTAATGGCTCCACCTCCCAAGGTGAAAACACATCTTGATGTGGACTTTCTGAAATTTAGATCCGATTGAAAATTTGAATCTGTATAGCCAATGGGAATCAAATCCTCACAACGGTAAACAAGCATATAATCTCTCGTTCTCCGTAGATACTTGAGAATATGCTTTACAGCTTACCAATGTTGTGGTCCTAGATTTGATTGATATTGGCTAACCATGCCAACTGAATAGCAGATATCTGGTCTAGTACAAAGCATGGTATACATGAGACTTCCTACTGCAGAAGCATAAGGAACTTGTCTCATCATATTTTCTTCCTCTTGAGTCTTAGGCTTTTAGTCATCAGACAGAGGAACTCCATGTCTAAAAGGAAGTATTCATTTCTTGGAGTTTTGCATGCTAAACCGTTCTAGAACCTTATCTATATATCCAGCTTGTGATGAGCCTAACATCTTATTCTTGCGATCTCGCCAAAACTTGATTCCTAGAATAAAGTTAGCTTCACCCAAGTCTTTCATATCAAATTGGCTTGACAACCAAACCTTTACTGATGACATTACCCCTACATCATTTCCAATGAGTAGAATATCATTAACATAAAGCACTAGGAACATTACTACTTTATCTTGATGTCTTTTGTACATACATGGTTCATCAAGATTTTGTTCAAAACCAAATGATTTGATTGCTTGATCAAATCTGATGTTCTATGACCTAGATGCTTGCTTAAGTCCATAAATGGACATTTTCAACTTGTATACCATATGCTCTTGGTTCTTAGCTATGAAACCTTCCGGTTGCATCATATAGATTTCTTCTTCAAAATTGCTATTGAGAAATGCAGTCTTGACATTCATTTGCCAAATCTCATAATCATAATGAGCAGCAATGGATAAGAGAGTTCTAATAGATTTAAGCATTGCTACTGGTGAAAAAGTTTCTTCATAGTCAATACCTTCTTTTTGAGTATACCCTTTCGCTACTAGCCTTAATTTAAAGGTTTCAACCTTTCCATCTATTCCTCTCTTCCTTTTGAAAACCCATTTGCAACCAACAAGTTTAATGCCGTTAGGCGCCTTTACAAGATCCCAAACTTGATTGGAATACATAGAATCTAATTCAGATTTCATAACTTTGACCCAATGATGTGCATCTATATCATTCATTGCCTCTTCATAAGTGTAAGGATCCAATTCAACCTCTTCTGAGATAGCTTCATAAGTTTCTCCCAAACCTATGAATCTTATAGGAGGCCGAACAATTCTCCCACTACGACGAGGCACCTGTGTACTAAACATCTCTTGAGTAATATCTTGTGGTGTATCTAATACAGCCACATCATCCCTAGTTTCATTCATTGGTTGTTCATTTACAGGTTCATTCATTTCAGCCAAAACAACTTTACTTCTAGGATTAAAATTATTCACATAATCATCTTCCAAAAATTTGGCATAGGTGCTAACAAACACTTTGTTATCCTTATGATTATAGAATAAATAACCCTTAGTTTCCTTTGAATACCCTAAAAACATGCATACTTCTGTTTTAGCTTCCAACTTATCAAACTTCCCTTTCAACACATGTGCTGGACATCCCTAAATGTGGAGATATTTCATACTAGGCTTGCACCCACTCCACAATTCCATGGGTGTGTTAGGAATAGATTTTGATGGAACTAAGTTTAAAATATGCATTGCAGTTTTTAGTGCATATCCCCAAAAGGAAATTGGTAAAGTTGAGTAACTCATCATAGACTTAACCATTTCTAAAAAAGTCATATTCCTTCTTTCTGCTACACCGTTCTGTTGGGGAGTTCCAGGTGTAGTCAATTGGGATACAATCCCATTTTGAGTTAAGTAATCCTTGAAATCCCCAAGAAGGTATTCACCACCACGATCAGATCGAATGGTTTTTATGTGTTTACCCAATTGATTCTCAACTTCAGCCCTAAACTCTTTGAACTTTTCAAAGGGTTCGGACTTCTGTCTCATTAGGTACACATAACCATATCTTGAGTAATCATCGGTAAAGGTGATGAAGTACTCATAATCTCTTTTTGCTTGGGTTGACATAGGACCACAAACATCTGCATGAACTAATTCAAGCAAATCTTAGGCTTTTCTACCTTTTGCATTAAAAGGTCGTTTGGTCATTTTGCCTTCCAAACAAGATTCACAAACTGAAAATTCATCAAAGTCCAATGGCTCTAAGAGACCATCTTTGATCAGTCTTTGAATCCTATTTGAATTAATATGACCTAAACGTAAGTGCCAAAGATATGCATCATTAGTAGAAGGAAACTTTCTCTTTAATGATTTTACGTAAAAGTTTTTATCTAATTCAGAATTATATAATTCATGCTTATTAGGAGTTAAAATATAAAGACCATCCACAATATTGCCAAAACAGATAAACAATTTACCATTCTTTATTACAACATTGTCTTTAAGGATAATACAATATCCATGTTTACCTAAATAAGTTGCAGAAATTAAATTCCTACGAACATTAGGTACATATAGACAATCTTCTAATATTAAAACTCTAAACTCAAAACATAAATTATAAACACCAACAGCTACAACCGAAATCCTGCTTCCATCAGCCAAAGTAAGAAACAATTTCCCTTCTTTAAGTTTTCTGGTCTCCTGGAACCCCTGCAAAGAATTGCAGATATGATTAGTACAACCTGAATTCACACACCAGGAATCCGTGGGATTTTGTACTAAACATATTTCAAGGAGGAATGAACTATTCATACATTTATTATTGGCAGCCCTGAATTTTGGACAATTCCTCTTCCAATGTCATTTCTCACCACAATGGAAACATTTTCCTTTGTCGGCAACCCTAAGGCAATTTGTTTACCTTCTTGCATGGTGAAGTCTTTCTTCTTCTTCTTCTTACCCTTGCCTTTCGACTTAGGTTAAGAAGTAGAAGCTTCACAAATATTGGCTTCAACATTAGAAGTACCAAGGATGCCTTCTGCCGCTACCAACTCATTCATTAATTCAGACAATGTATAAATCTTTTTGTTCATATTATAGTTAAGTTTGAATTTCTTGAATGATTCTGGTAGTGATTGGAGTATCATATCCACTTGGGATTCTCCATCAATATCGGCACCTAAAACTTCCAATGTGTTCAGATTAGAGATCATTGTAAGACAATGCTCTCTCACTGAATTGCCTTCAGCCATTTTGGTATTATAAATTTGCCTCATAGTTTCTTGCCTTGTAGAACGGCCTTGCTCACTAAACATCTCCTTCAGACTTAGCATAATGTCTGAAATTAGTTCTACATCCTGCATTTGATGTTGTAGAACATTTGAGATAGATGCTAGGATGTAGCACTTGGCCATCTCATTAGATTTCTGCCAACGATCATATCGTTGTTTTTCCTCAAGAGGAGCATCTATGAAGGAAAGCTAGGACATGGTTTAGTAAGCACATATTTGTGCTCTTCAGTAGTGAGAATTATGTCCAAATTTCTTTTCCAATCAACATAGTTGGATCTAGTTAGTTTGTTTTGATTAAGAATAGTAACAAGTGGGCTAAATGATGCCATGACAAATCTAAAAACAATAAACATGAATATAATAAGTAAACTGGACATAATCAATTTAGCATATAAGCATATAATATGAAACCTTAATAAAACCATAATATAATATATGCAACGACAACCCAATCCATGTTTATAATTCCTTGGTAGCAAGTTTATTATAAACACATTAATTGATTGAGAACTATTCTTATTACTAGTGCTATCATGATAACTCTTATCAAACACTAATAATATGCCGTATTAATTTTAGCCTCTAAGTAATAATGACATAGCTCTTTTGGGAGGTTAACATTACACTTAGTCTAGTGTATACCATTATCTAAAATCATGTGTAGCCACATTTCATCTCCATTTATAGTGTTTAAACTTGTAGTACCATGGAACAAAACACCCTCCTTTGGGATCGCTAGGCATATACGCCAAGACAAGGTGCTTGTCCACACTACTTTAAACGGGTAAGTTCAATCTTGTAGTACTATGAAGTAAACACCCTCCTTTGGGATTGCGAGGCATATACGCCAAGACGAGGTGCTTACCCACACTACTTTGAACCGATAATGGAGGCCGTGAGATCCAACCCTTGTATCTCTCTCCCACTAGATGTTTTAAATTAAAAGGTTTTTATTTATAAAACATGCATAAACTAATTACACACAGCCTTGCACTTTAAACATTTGAAAACACATAGAAAAAATTCAAAATTCCCTTCAGTGGCATTTTCGCGAGTATCTCGCGACTAAGCTCTTCCTGCAAAAATGAAATAGTGAAAACACAAAATTCAGATAGAAACTCTCGCTACTGTCTCGTGACTATTTCGCTAGTAAAGTTTACTCACGAAAAGTTTTTGTGAAAACACAAAATTCAGACAGAACTTTCACTACTGTCTCGTGACTGTTTCGCTAGTAAAGCTTACCCGCGAAACAGTTTTTGTGAATCAAAGTCATTTTCGCGAGTAATTTCGTGGGAAGCTAACCTGCGAAAAACCCGTGTTTTCAGTTTTTGAAGGATAACTCTGAACAGTTTTTCAACGGTTTTCATAAATATTTAAACATCATATGAACATGATTGATAGAATTTGATATCAAAACTGAATTCCATTGATGCTATAGCCTTAAAGTTCAATTTAACATACTTAAATTCAAATTTAAACAACATCATAACATCAATATCAGTTTTCATCAAATCATAGTTTCAATAACCATGTAGAAAATTAAATACCTATATAATCTTCTAACATCATGAAACTTTTATCTCTAATTCCAAAACTCACAAAACATGTTATACAGATTCGAAATGAAGACCGCTTTGATACCATTTGATGGAATCATGCATGTATGCAACGGAAAATTAACGGATCTACTTCATTCGTAATTGATAACATGCACTATGTAAGTTTCAGAATTAAGAACAAGAGAGTGTACCTTGATGCGGTGAAATTCAAAACCGAAGATCAGAAGTTCTTGGGAATACTTTTAATCTTTACTCCAATTCCACTTGATGTTCAAGATGTGTGGTTTCTCAATCAGTTATATGTGTATGTTCTAGAGAGAATGCAAAAGTGTCTAACAATCACACACATACCAATTCATGTTCTTACAAATTCTGTATGTTTCTCTCCATATAACTGATTATCTAATTGGGCTACCCTTTTTGGCCTTTCCAATTGGGCTTTAATGTGTGACTTGGAGTTAGACCAAAAAGGGAACAAATAAGACTCTAGCTCCAATGGGCCTTGGGTTTTTCTGTCAACTCTACACAAGTCCAAAGTTACCATTAATTATATTTAATACTACTATATAAATATAATTGCACTCTAGGCCTTATTAATAAATTATATCCCAAGACTTTATTGTATATGCAACCCTTTCATAAAATATTCGTAGTAATACAAAGTCATGAATATAGACTGCCACTTTGTGAATTACTACATCTTAATCCTTGAGTACCCGGTTTAATCCTTTAATGTTATTCATCATATATTTATGAAATCCAATTTCATAAATATATACTTTAGTCTTACTAAAGTGGTTAGGCCTAACTCTTTAAATAACAAACCCATTAAACTTATTTCAAGAGAATATTTTATATCTCTGTTAAGAGATTATGAATTCCATCTTGAGAATATATGTTCTATCAACACTAAATGTGGCTGCCCAACATAATGAGGTTTTGACCGTAACTTTAGATCTCACTCTTGATATATCAAAGCAACCTACACTTCATGATCAGGTCCATTATTCTCTCAGGATTAAGAGTTCATGTAAATATAAGTTGTGAGATTTATTATTCAATTGATAGTCGTTAGGAGAATAACAAATCTCACAGCGGTCCAGTTCAATATGTCTTAACTCATAAAACATATCAACATATCAACTAGAAGTCTCCATTTCCATGATCAAGACAAATCATCTTAGTTGATATGTTATAGTCTTCGCAGATAAAATGCCTAATTTCATCACCGACTATGAACTACAATTCTGAGTTTACAAAGAACTTGTGACTTATATCTTCTGTGACTAAATCACATAAATCACATACAATGCATCTCATGGACTATATGATAATGTCCGAATATTCATGTTACCATTATTTTAGATAATAATAAAACAACTTTATTAATCACAACATTAAGTCATACATTATTTAACATATAATGTCATACATAATATCATACATGGTATCTTACAATAGGATTTAAGAGCACTAATCCTAACAAACGCAACTTAGTCTAGACCTTGCCAAGCCTTTCATTTTGTTCATGTGAATCATAGAAAAAAATGTTAATCTTGGCTTAAGGGTCCATGATCAACTTACTTGACTCCTCTATTAGCCTTTGAACGGCTAATGTAGGACTTGTATGGTAGGGGCTCGCACAACTTGTATAATTCTAAAAATCCTAATAATTTTAATATTATTACTTATATAAATTATTTATAGAATTAATAAATAAAATGTAAATTTATAAATAAGTTATATAATTAATAATAATATAAGAATTAAATAAATAATAAAGTAGACATTTTTTCTTTCATCCGAAAATGCTATTTTAACATATCAAAGAATAAAAAAGCCCTCTATTGGATGTGCTACTAGAGCAAAAATTTGCAAATTTGTTTTAGCATTGCTACAGAGATCTACTTGTTTATTTATTTATTTATTTTTTCCGTTTAACTCTCTCCTCTCTTTCTCTTCCCTCTCTTCTCTCCTCTCTCGTCAACTAAGACTACTCCTCCCCCCCCCCCCCCCCAACCACCACCAGCCAAAATGACAATGCACCTCACTTCTTCAACCACTGCTCTACCTCTCTTTCCTCCTCCTCCTCATCATCATCATCAAACAGTGTCATTCCTTCCTCCATTACCACCCAACGCTTAGACTACATTCTCCAATTACTTGGCTGCAAACTCTCAATTGATATCGTCTTCTCCTTTTCTCTCCCCGAATTCAACCCCAATTTGAGTTTATTGGGCTTTTTTGGGTTTTTTTTTTTTTGGTGTGGCTATGAAGAGCTATTTTTAAGGTTATTTTAACGGGTTAGTATGCTAAAATAACATATGGAATGTAGGGTATATATATATTTTTTTAAACTAATGTAGAGTATATTGTTAAATGATGTGCTAAATTAGGTTTTTTTTTTTTAGCACACTGGATGATAATGCGGTATTCATCTACTCTTCTCATTCTCCTAATTACTTTTGTTGCTCTTAAAGGTACAAACTTTATTCAAAGTGGTATTTATTCGTTAGACAAAGTCCCTACATTGGAAGTTATCACCATTCAAAGGGAAGAATGTAATGTGTGATGAAACACTAGTGCAATGGTGTTGATCATCCCACACTGCTTACATCTCTTGCTTATAATTATATATCAATGATAAGCTATAGTCGGGATGATTTTATTTGTATCAATATTTTGATACATTCTAACTCTTGTATACTACGAATTACTAATAGGATATTTTGAAAGGCTTCCGATTTACTATCTTTTGAGTGATCAGCATCAGTCTTAAGTCTTAAGTCTTAAGTTAGTCATGTGCCTGGAATATAGTCCACACCCATGCCAAAATCGATTAACTTCATTCACACACAAAAATCTGAATCTTGACCTGCACTGGAAATTTTGCTAATTAAATGCCTAAAGATTTCCCCTCATGAACTTATTATTAAGATGAATCGCCAAATAGCTCTCACCATGCAATTATTATTATTTTAAAAAAAAAAATTCTTTAAAAACTTGAATAATATTTTCTATTTTATTTATTTATCATTTTTTAAATTATTAATAAAATTGTTAAGGCATTAAGAGATAACTGAGATTATGTGTTTAGTGGCTCTGAGGGGTTTAATATGATGAAACATGAAGTTAAAGAGACTCCTTTTGTCTAGAGATATGGAGTTTATGAGTGGCAGAAATGAACTAAATAAGAGAGGACTAATGTTAAATCCTGAAGTTTGGAAACTAAAATAAAAGTTAAGAATTTTGGCTTTTTACAATACCTTAACTCTCTGAAAAATGTATAACTACAATTAAAAAAGTCCTTGTGAAAAAAACAATAATAATAATTACAATCAAAACTCTCTTTACTCCATCTTACACTTATTCTCTCTCTTTGGGGCTTCTTTACCCCTCTAGTTGTTTGGGTTGATTTGCGAGCACCCTGAAAATAGTCACAACAAAATTTTGTTTTGGGCAAATAGGAATAACAAACTAATAAAAAATAGAATTGAAAAACATTATGATTATTTATTTAATTCATACCTTTAAAAACAAAGTTAGGCATAACAAAAGAAAAAAAGGCAACATTTGCACAAACATTACATGAGTGAAAAAAACAACAGCATTACAATCAATCATAAGTTAAGTATGGAAATCCCAATACATTCTAACCAAAATTAGTTGACTATCATCTAAATGATATTATTTCGAATTCTTACATCATGTGAAATTTCAATTTTCATAAAATAACTTACTAACATGTTTAAGTTTAAGATACAACTATGGTTGAAATTAGAATGTATCATCACAAATTGTTATTGTACATAGAGGGGTTGCTTAAGATAGAACTATATATGCCCATTACTCTCATTTATCATTGTAATTGGAAGTTAATTAAACCAACTCATCAAACATAAACTCTCAATATGGTTGCCCAATATTTGGAAGAGAAGGAAACCAAAAAGAAACACTTATTTGCTCTCTTGTTCTGTAGTTAACAGCGTTAGACGTTTGTACACCAAAACATTAAACATAAACTGTCAGAATGGTTGCTCAGTAATTGGAAGAGAAGAAAATGAAATCGCAAAAGTACCAAAGATGACAATATATATACATGTACCAACCCAATATGACGCATTTCTTTGAAATTTGGAAGACTCCTCTGTGTGGGGTTCATAAGGGACTTGAAAAGGTAGTTTCAAAGAAAAGACCTTATATGATTTTTAAAAAAAAAAATTTGCCCTACAAAAGAATGCATAAGCAATAGATTGATACCTCAAATTTTTAGTATATACTTTCTAGAAAATTTTGTCCTTAAAACATGCATGTATTCTTTTTTAAAAAAAAAAAGCATGTATAGGTAGGCAGAGATTGAAGAAAACCAAACTCAAATAAAGCACATAAGACGCATAGATTAATAGTGAAATTTTAGAATATCAATTATTCAACACTTTGTTGAATATAGTTAGTCATCATTTCTTCATAACATAATCATACAAATGTTTTATGTGTGTGTATATGTATATACACACATGATTTAAAGTAAATTACAAATCCACCATGAGGTTTTGGAGCTGATCTGAGCATCGTATCACTTCGACAGTTTGACATGTATGCAACGATTGGGGACAAAACTTAAATTAAAAAAAAGGACCCATTTAAGGATGAAATAAAAGTTGCCACCCTTAGACCCATGTCAAAGTCCTCGGCATCATCATTGCATGGACAATTCAAATTTTATATGGTGCTTCTGTTCACAATTGCACAAGAATATCAAGCTGATGTGAGAAAAAAACTTACTTTGTTCTTCAGAAACTCGTGATTTGTAGACAAACCAAGTCATTTCAATCCTGTTGGAATGTATTGACAAAAGAAAAAAAAAAAAAAAAAAAACACCTTCAAAATCAATTACCAACATGAAAATGTACACAAAAAAGGACTTCTGCATATAGAGATAACATAACGGGCACTATTAAAAAAAAAAAAACGAACTTCAGCATTTAATGGTAACATGTGCACAAGTATATGATATAATATCTTGACCCAAAGTCCTGAACAATCAAAATTTGTAAGAATGATTTATGTGCATTCATGTTAAATGAGTCAAGTTCTTCAACACCATCAATGTAGTGGTGTTACTCTTGTACATATACAAACACTTCCAGCATATGCAGCATCTACATGAAACCACATCCAATCACTCTATCTTAAGAGAAGATGCATTGCAAGCATTGTAAGATTGTCCAAATCTTCAAATGCGTTAATTACATAAAATAAAATAAAAATATCTCACGAGGCAGTCTTGAGGCTCTTTTAACACTGATAACAATAAAACACAAACTCCTCCATAACAAGTAAAACATTGGAAAGAGTCTATTTGGTGTTTCTCAAAAGAGAACATAAAGAATTAATTAATTAATTTTTTTTTTTTTATAAGAGACATACATATTACGTAAATGAATTGCCTTCTAACAAACCATTTCTGTCTCTTCTAATTTTTCTTCTTTTTTGAAAACTTGGTAAATTCTAATACATAATATCTAATCCACATTGAATTTTCAAAAAGGAGAAGCATCTTGCTAACTTTTTCAATGCCGTAATTGAAAGACACATTCACCCTGCATGTTTTCCCCTGCCCCACCAAGTGGATAGGTTGGGGACAGTGGTTGATTTTATAATCAAGCCAATTTCGAGTCATGGACACAAAGGATGAGTTAGGCATCAGCTTTAAGTTAAGTTTTAGCTTTTAACTTTTATGTACAATTTTTTAAAACATCATTTTTCCCCCTTTTTTTTTCACTTTTTCAAATTGTTTCAAGGTACAAGTATATTTCAGCACACTTTCATCAAAAAGTTTTCAGCAAAAAGCTAGATAAACTGTTCCCAAACGGACACTAAAGGCCTTTCTTGATCATTTGCATAAACCACATCTTTTCAAGGCCTTTTTTGCCAAGCCTCCTTAAATTATTGTCAAGAGCAGCCAATAGAAAAACTAAAACAGCTTCACTTGTCATGCCCTGTATCATTCCACCACCTTGTCCTACACCAAGATTTGCAACATAATTTTGTATGCTTCATAAACTGAAAAACAATCCAATTCCAAAATATCAAAACTACCCTTGTATGCCTAAGTTTGAGGTTTATATTAACTTCCAAAAGCAGTCCATATTCAATCTAAAAAAAGAGTTCAAGACCTCAATCCAACTCATTACAATATCTGTACACCATATCATCAGCAGGTAAAAAACCTATTTTGACTTCTAACCACTCCATTAAAAAAAGCATATATCCTGCAAATTTAAAGATCCTTTAATTTAGCTCATACACCTAAGGTCAGTGTATATTCCTAATTCTGATATTTGTTCAGAGATATCATATTATTTCAGCAATCTCCATAACCCAAGATTTAATAAATTACATTCTATTTCATTCCATTCCAATACTCCCAAATATTCAGCATATAAAGCTATAAAAATAAATAAATAAATAAATAAACTCTTTATAAGTTCAGTATTGGGAGACACAAAACTTTGACTTGAGAAATAAAGAAGAAGAAGCTACACCTTTACACTGTATTAACCCTTACCTGCTGAAAGGAAATCATCAGGCAATTATCCAGGACAATTGTTTCACGCTCTGTGCTGCAGGAGAAGTTATCCAACTGAAACATACAATGTAAAGACCAGCACTGAGCATTTCTCCTAAGAATCTAGTGATGCTGCTATTAGACGGATAATATGCAAAAAACATAGTTCATGCTCTGACAATGGGTTACTCCAGGTAATATCTTTGCCTGAACATCTAGAAGCACACAAAATTTGTACATGACACATGTTTTTACCGAAACATACCTGCCCGGGCAGGGGATTGAAGGAAAAATTGAATTTTAGAGTAGACAATTTAGCAAGACTCAATTGCATTTGACGAAAAAAAAAAAAGAATAAAAAGAAACTTACATAATCATTCTATAAATTACTTTTCTATTAGTCATGCACTAATAGAAAAACAAAAAACTAGTTAATGTCACTATAAAATTTATTTTCCAATGATTCTGGATGATATTAAGCACAGAACTGGTAACATTTTACAAAGATAACCAGGCTGCACAGAAAGACCCCGTTCTTAATACCAAGGAAAGAAGTTCTATGAATTAAAAAGTAAATTAGGTTGCAATACATAAAAGACAACAGAAATCAAAGAAACCAAACATTTACATCTTTTTTTTTTTAAATCTGGTTCAAAACTGAGCAAATAAAAAAAAAAAAGTGGGCCTTAACCTCCACCCAGTTCTTAAGGAGAGAGGAGGTTTCATTTGAAAAATAGGTCATTGTCACCTCTTTCCAATACTCAAGTGGAGAAACAGAAATCAGTATGCCTTTAAAAAATGTTGGTCTTTCTACATAGAAATCACTAGTATAAATTCATAGACATAAGAGAGAGAGAGAGAGAGAGAGAGAGAGAGAGAGAGAGAGTATTATCCCCAATCATAATACTTACGCTTGGCAAACAGAAAAATCCCCAATCATATGTTCGATATTACACAAAGTTTCCCATGTTATTAATCAGTTAGCAACTAGACATCAACCGCAGCATTAATGCATTATTATCACTACTATTACACATCTTTAACATTCAAGGCAATATTTCTTCCACTTAAGAAGTTTTCTTTTCAAAGGAAATCAAAAAAGATTCTAAGTATGATGAGTTCCAATGAGTAAACCCTGTATCCTCGGCAAATAACATGAATAACAATTCTGGTCATGAATATGAGTGGTGATTTCTTTCGTTACCAGCCTCCGATCAACAGATTCAACACACATAGATGTTTTGAGTACCATGTCAAACTCATTTAAGCTGATAGCATACAATGTCACTAACTCAACCAGCAATTGTGACAAAATCATAACTTACCTTAAATATATAAACCTCTAAAACATTGTCTAAGCTTGTGCAAAATTTAAAATTGGTACCCAACAAATTATTGCAAGAAAATTTAAGTCACATATATGGCCACAAGTAATCAGGCATATCAATTGGCAGCTCAGATTTCAACAATCATAAATAAATAAGAAAAAAGGAAACAGTCAATTATTAATAGAGTAATAATTTGGATCATGTTAAAGCTGCCAAAAGGAGGAGACAGGGATCAAAAGATATTATGATGATGATAAAAACAGAAGGAAACAAGCTAACATCAAAACTCTTCTATTTCTTAAAGTAGCAGATAAGAAAGAGGGATTAAACTGATGGCAACTTCATGTGCAATCATTTCACAAAGAACATCAGGCGAAAGGACATATAGTTAGTTTATAATTCCGTTTTTAGCCACCTGCAATTTTTCCAGCTGGATTCCTCCTATCCGTCATTAAACAATAAGCATTTAATCATAACACAATGTATTAACAGTACTTAAAATACATAAATTTGCATATTGTCAGACTGATCATTCACATCTAAAAATTTTATTCACTTGAAAAAATATTTACTAGATATCTAACTGAAACAAAAACAAAGAGATACATAACAATCATATGCAATCTACTTCTTCAAACTCTATCTCATATTTCCCGTAAAGATACAGTAATTTTTGAATGTAACAGACCCTTGTTCCTTCTTAAACTCTTCTAGCTTTTGGCGAAGGCGATAAAGAATTTCAGGTAACACACGTCTTGGGTTTTCCCGTAACTCATCACCTTTGACATTACAGTGTGTCTCAATGCATTTAATATGCTTTGTATTAAAGTAGTAGTCTTCTACTATGATAGGCTCCTCCAATGACTTACCCTGTATCTCATTCATTAACCACTCTGCACACTCTATTGTTGATCTTATAGGTGTTAGGAACCTATCCCGATCATATTTCAGGTCCTCAAAATCCTCACAAACTTTCTGCTCCTCGCTTTTTTTGATTCTTTTTATAGAGTAATCCAAATTGGCACACACCAAAGTGCCATTTGAAATCCGGTAACTAGGTGTAGCTTTTGTACACTTAGAGAGGTCAGGTTCATGGTCTTCATCATCCTTAGTTATAAGCTTTTGCCTCTGTTGGCCTTTATGAGATGGTTTTGCTTTTTCACCACTACCACCACCACCAGCAGACATATGAGAGCCTTTACACTTTTTTCGCATCAAGTCCAATGAATTCTCACATAATGCTGGAACAGCATGAGCAGGAGCGAGAAATCCACAAAAATTATCATCCCTCACATACTTGTGCCACTGTTGGCCTTTACGAGACGATTTCACTTCATCACCAATACCACAACCAGTAGACAAATGAGACCCTTTACGCTTTTTTTGGCCTGAGCCCAATGAACTCTCACATAATACACCAGCAGCAGGAGCAGGAAACCCACCCAAATTCTCACAATATTTGATAAAACTATGCAATTCATCCACGAAACCCAGAGGACAGCTTCCAAGAACACTATCAAGCCCTATATGTCCAGAAGTGTAGCAGTGAATACGCTCCAAAAAGTAGTTGTAATGATAATCCGACCCACGTAAACAGCTTTGAATCTTCTTGAACAGAGAATTTCCTTGCTGGGACAAAGCTTGCAAGTCAAAAGAACATGACTTATTGGTTGTGGTTTCATTAGGAACCGAATTTGAAACAAAGCTGAAGAATTCATGGAACAGATCAGGGTGGTCCTTGAAAAGATTGTGGATCCTTTTACAAAGCCGACTCATATCCTGTTGCCCTTTACCCTTACCCTTATGGTATGAAATGAGCAAAACCAAGAACGACTCATAAATGCTATCGTCATCTGCAAACCGAGTTCGAACCTTATTAATCAACGAACTTGCTTTCGGAAGCCAGAAATCCAATTCGTTTTTCATGTTTGATTAGCAATGATATCACCAACAGGTCAGTTAAAATCACAAAAGAGGAGAAAAAAAAAAAAGGAAGTCTTAGAGCACAAGGAAAGAGAGAGAGTCTCAGAAAGTGAAAGACAGATTGCAAATGATAGGATATGAGAATTAGGGTTAGAGGTAATACTGAAATATATAAAAGAAATTTGGAAGTCTTGGAGCCCAAGGAAAGAGAGTGAGAGTCAGTAACTAGGGTTATTGAAGATAAGACAGTATTTAACGTTAATCGCCTTAACTTAAGCACGCGCGTGAATTTGACGAGTTTAAATAAGATGCAATATATCTCCAAAAAAAAAAAAAAAAAAAAAAAGACGCAATAAACTGTGGTTATGAATTTGACGAGTTTAATTTTGAAGTTATTTTTTATATAAACAAATATTTACATTTTTTATATAAAATTTTTTTTAAGTATTTTAATTATTATAATCTTTATATATTAAGAGGATTCAGAAAGTTAGTTATGGTTTCAAAAAATATAAAAAATACCCATAATTTAATTAGATAATCTTTATTCTTAAAAAAAAAATGGGATTAAAATTGTAATTCAACAAAATTCAAAATTCAAAAAAAAAAAAAAAAACTAACCGATAAACTTTTTTCTTAAAAATTAGCACACTCTTTATTTAAATATATCTCACACACATTTGATACATTTTTTCCTAAAAATTAACAAACACTAAACTAACAGTTTACTCCATTTCAAATTCTAAATTTTAGTTTCTTAAAAATTCCTTCCTCGGTAATGTCACTAACAATAGATAAATTCAAATTAAAAATTTACATTAAACTCAAAATAAAAAAAGAGCCTCATCGCATGTGTGGAGTGCGTGTGATAAGAAAGTTGCTACGTCCACAACATTTTCATAATACTTTCATAACAAATCATAGGTGGTAAATTGTTATTGGTTCTAATTTGAATTCACAACTTAAATTACTTTTTTGCCCACCCATAATAGCAAATAATAACTTGCCACTTATGATTTGTTATGACAGTATTGTAAAAATGTTGTGGACATAACATTTCTCTTTTCAAAACATTTTTTCATAGATAAACACACACAAGTGAGAAGGAATGTGGTTCTAACTTCTAACATAAAAGCACACCACAAACTTCCCTTAAAAGTCACATTTAACTTTTAAAGAATGATGGAGCAAATTATAATACATACAATACACTCTCTTAAATAATGTGAGACAGTTATTCATCTTTTTTTTTTTTTTTTTTTTTTAAGAAATAAACACACATGGGAGATTAGGAAAGATGGTGGTTTTCATTTTTATGGTGGAACCAAGGATAATAATACAAATAAATATACTCTTTTTTCTTTTTATGTTATCCCATATGTACAAATAAATATACTCATTTTTATGAATTAAAGCTTTTTATGTTATCCCATATAAACTTCCCCCCCCCCCCCCCCCAAATTTAATAGCCTTTTTGAGATACACAATTGTTATATTATTTTAAAAAATACATAGACCATATTTTTTTGGGTTTATTTCTTTAACAATAGAGCTAGACTTAAGAAATGCAAGCAAGTTAAAAAATAAAATAAAATAAAATAAAAAGAACACTAGTGTGCATTTTTATAAATTAGTACGGCTATTTGGAAACAAACCAATATTCGTAGTAATATAACTAGCCAATAACCAATATGGCAATTACATGTTGATGCCTTAAAATTGAGCAATGCTAGGGACACAAAAACTTTCACAATTTTTGTCACAACTCGCCATGTGGCAAGTTGTGAGTGATGAAGATGTGTACGCACCATTTGACCTCCACCACTCATAGCTCACTACATAACGAATTGTGGCAAAAGTTATGAGATCTTTTGTGTCCTTAACATTTTCCCTTTAAATTTGTTTGTAAAATGATAAATGAATGGATTATTAATGAGCCGCAACTTTTTCAAAGGAATCGAAGCAATGTCATTCAAAATAACAACTATCCATTAGGGCTCACACCCCAATGATTCAAACAAATAGCTTCGTTTCCAATGAGTGGAACCTACCAATCTTCAAAACAGTAAGAAATACCCACAAAACTTGCAAGATTCCACTTCCTCAACTCGATCGTCTTGGGAAATTGAAAGACCTAATAGTTTAGAAAAAGGATGCACAAGCTTGGAATTGGTAGGCTTAGGGGGCTCAATCCAAGTAGGCCAAGCCTAATGAGTGTGGTGCAAAACTAGACTTCTTCATTGACTTGAAGACATTTTGCTAAACTTGAGGCCAATTAGCCAATCAAGTCCCTGAGTATGCCTCTTTGGTCAAAATTGTGTAGTGCGATCGAATTACACCCAGAACAATCAAACCTCTTGTTTGAGGTAGCCTACTTCGGCCCAAACTACAAAGCATGCATAGAGGTTAGCTACCAATCTTACTTGCCTAGAAAAGAAAATTTGCAATGGGACCTTGCCCCTAACAACCATGAGGAAGACTTCTTATGATTAGATCCCCTCATCTGACTTAAGGGGGTGGTGTGTTGTCAAGTTCTCCGTCTAATTGAATGGTAAAATAGCCACCAAAATCCATTAGGGGAACCCTAGAAATATCCCACAAATCAGAGATCTTTCTCTTTATTCTCTACTTTCATTCATTCTTTCTTCAAGCTTATTGTGTGATCTTATCACTCACTAGCTTATTGGAGTGCCTTCGACCCACCAACTGATTGGATTCTATTCAGTTTGCTTGATCTTCACATTCACTAAGAACCCTTATTGTGGTTCCTTTTTCTATTTCACCCATACACTTTAACAATCTAGGAAATATAAATTGTTATTAGCAATATAATTTAGATTATGAATGTTGTACTTGAGGGAATTCACAAATATTTAATTATTTAGACTAATTTAAGTGCATAATCAATTTTTTATATTCTTGACTGCATGTTTTATTAAATCTATTTTATTATTTGATTGCATTTTCTCTCAATTGTTGCCAAAGTAATATTCCAAATAAATTGTTTTTTTTTTTTGTTAATAAATATTCATAATTAGTTATTCATAACTATTAGAAAGAAAAAAGAGTTATTTTACATAAATAGTTATTTTATATCTATAGGTAACAAAAAACAAATTAATTTACCTCTTTAACAAATGGTAATGAATTAAAAAAGAAAAATACATGGTTGGTTTTTAAACTTTAAAACATGAGTGATTTTACTCCCTAAAATTTAAATTAGGTATGGAAATGGGCAGGGTAGGTTTGGATCATGGTTGCCTTGTACCAACTTTGAGGTGGGGAAAATCCATAGGGGTAGAAAGCAGGGCAAGTTGGGTTTGAGGCAAATTGAAAGTATGTTACTAACCTTAATGAGATGGTTCTAACATTGACAAGATAAAAATGAAATAGAAAGGGAACGAACAACCCTATAGAAAAGCATTTTGAAAATTGTAATATAAAATGTTTATAGAAAACTATATTATAACTAGGATGTGTATACCAAAAATTAAATTATATGTATGAGTAATTCAAATATATATTAAATAAAATATATCTATATACATTCGGGGTGGTGCGGGACGAGTAAAACTCGTTCTTGCCCCATCACCTCTTTGAGCGAGGAAAATTTGTAGAAGATAAGCTGGGTCAAGCAGGACAAGGTGATTTTGTCATCCCTAATTTAAAGTGATTGCTTTTAATCACTTACAAAACATAAACAAACTAAAAACTAACAAGTTATCATTATTCCAAACACATTAGGGATTAAAAATGATTACATTAAGTTTATTAGAAACGTGATTCTTAAAAAAAAAAAAAAGTTTATTGGAAACAAGTTGCTTAATAGAAAGTAGAAACTTCAACCTTTTTATTAAAAGAAAAAAGCTAATAGAAAGATTAATGGGCTAAAATTGAAATGAGTTTTTAATAGAAAGCATTGAGTATTGGGTTGGGCTAGACTTACAAGAGAAAAGAGAAAGGGGATAGTCGGTCTGAATAGTGTGGGCCGGCCCATGATCTATGATCCATCATCTAATGTCTTCCATTCCAAAGCCGAGACCGTCGCCGGGACTGAGTTTCGGTGATTCGGATTCAGAGGAAGAAGAAAAAGAGAATCGGTATCGGATTCTGCTTAGTAATGAGATTGTGCTCAAAGGCCACACCAAGTTATCTCTCTCTCTCTCTCTTAATGGCTATAAATTAGTGATTTTACTTGAAAAAATATTTGTCACATTTTTAACAATACCTGAGTTGACAGTTTTTTATTGTTTTTATTTTTATTTTTATTTTTTTCTAGGCCACAATACCTCTCTTTATTATCAATTATATTCTCAAAAAGAAAAAACAGTGATTAATCCCACGCTAGAAAATGAGTGTGATATTGTGATTTAAAGAGATTTAAAGTCAGTGTATCCAAGAGTTAGACAATTTTAGATATATATTACTGTTAGTTTATTTAAAAACTTTTCTTCTCTCCCCGTGTGTATGTGTGTGTTAAAATACTTAGAGCCCATTTGATAAGAGATTTTTAGTAACGTTGTTTAAGTATTGTGGAAATATGTGTGAATGAAAAAGTGTTGTGAAAATACGTGTTGTATTATTTAAATAACGAAAATTGTTGTTCAAATAAAATTACCAAACAGAGTATTCTTAAAAATAAAAAATAAAAAAAAGGCTTACCACAAATAATATGTGACGCTATAATTTAGAGTTTTTGAATTTGCAGTTATGTACTGTTATTTATATTCTTGAGTTTCATATGCTAATAGTTGGGATAATGTGTGATTATTTATGGCTAAATGGAACAATCTGCTTAAGGTATTTACCTAGGGTGTTAGTGTTAGTGTTAGGTATTTAACTAATAAGTTTGTGTCCCAACTTGCAATATAAAGTAACAATTTGAGCTCATCAAAAAAAAAAAGTAACAATTTGAGTATAGATCAGTTGTATGTTAAGCTAGCTCTATTTTCCATTATAATAATGGAAAGAATAAACATGCTAGCAACTATCTGGCCAAATAGCATAATTTTAGGAAAAAAGCACTCCAACAAAGTTATTTAGTTATGTATTACAGTTTTAGAACTCGAGTTTTAAGCAAGTATGGGATATTTAACTGCTAAAGAAAGATTGATATTTGATTGGGCAGCGGGACATTTTACATTTTGATATGGAGGATACCATTACCACCACAATGAAGGGTAGTCTGCTGGCATTTACAGATGATTCAGTTCTCTCAATTAACGCTGTTTCTACTGCAGTGAGTGAGCTCGGTATTCAAGGGGTTGAACAATGTGATCCTAAAATTATTACTCAAGCATCTTCTTTTGAGTATGTTTCTCTTTCTCTTGCCTCTTTTGGGTTTTGTAACAGTGATCTATGTGCAATTCATATTTCTATAGATGTAAACATCGGGGAATCCATTGAGAGTTGAGTTAGACTGCATTAATTGTGTGCCTATTCATCCAAATTGAGGTTGCTGTTGGGACTGTGTAACTTATTTCTTATTATTACTGGGTACTAGCCATTCACTAGACCAAAATATTATGTAAGTAATATCCTCGAAAAGATACACACATTCATCTCTCTCTCTCTCTCTCTCATGTGGGATTGGTATGATGCTTTTTCATTTACCTCTATGATATCAGGAGGAGTGTATTATGATTTGTGACTTTCTTCCCCCTTCTATTTATCCAATAAAAGAATGTGCCTTTTTAAATTTAATTCTGAACTTAATATACATCATTCTTGCTGAAGTTAGAAATAGATTGTATGAAGGTAGTTTGTGTAGCTTATAGTCAAGTTATGTGAACTCTTTGTGTATGCATAGAAGCTCTGTGGCTTCAGCCTGATATCTCAGTGATATATAACTGGGGAGCATAGAATATTATTTTTCCTACAATAATTTTGAAATTCAAGGCCATGTTTGGGTTGAACAACTTATATATATATATATATATATAAACACACTTTCATTTTCACAAACTTAACCAGTAATTATATTATTCCTTATTTATTTTTCTCTTAATTTAATTATAGAAAATTTTGGATCATGATTATTATTTATAGCCGTTTCTTATGCTTCTTATTATAGGGAAGTCTTTGTGCTGTTTATTGTATAATTTCAGATTATAAATAGCTTGGTTTTACAAGCCCCTACTAACAAGATACATAATTTTATAAGTCTATTAGCCCTTTTATTCAGGTGCCATGATTATATTTTTTTACCTGACCTTCTTACAGGGTCTTTTAAATTCAAGCCTCCTTTTTTTTTTTTTAAAGAATGTTTCCATAGTAGTTCTAATTCAAATATTCTGTTCTCATTTCTCTTCCGATTATGGTCTTGAATTACAACAGATCAGCTGCCTGTGGAGTCTTCCTCTTTTGAGACTGTTATTTGTATCTGTAGATCAGTTGAATTTCCCACTGACTGGTTGTTTGAGGAAATATTAAGAGTATTGAAGCCTGGTGGGACAATCCTAATTCATAAGAATCCTCAGTCTACTATGGGGGAAACAGATAAGGTAATGAGTTTGAAGTTTTGTGATTATATGAAATTAGTTTGACTTGTTAGATTTTAATAGGATTTTGTTACAGATAAACTCTGCTCTTAAACTGTTGGCGGGTTTCTTAGAAGTGGGAGTTCTCAAATCAACGGTTCCATCAGAAGTTCAGTCTTTTGTGGTAATTTTCTGTGTCTAAGCCTGTTTAAAGTGGTATTATTTTGTTCTGTAACCCCTCAATGCAACCCTTTCTAAAAATTGGAGATTTTAAGATGTATAGATCATATGGTGAGGAATTTGGCTTTGTTTCCAAAACTGATTATAACTGCATAGCTCCAAAGGCCATCTACTTTATTATTCTTTGAGCCGTGAAGGTGAACCTAGCATATGCAAATCTTATGGTGCTTTGATGCTTGAACTTCAAATGTCTTCCAAAGTAATAAATAGATAGTGAAATCAAAGCCTAATGAAGTTCTTCTATAATTGCTGTGATCTAAATTTATTCGGTTATATTTTATCATTTTTCCATATGAACCAGCAGTCCATAGGAGGAGCAAGCTGTCAGCCTTTAGCAATAAAAATGACAAATGCCACCTAAAAATCTGCCAAGAAAAATGTTTACCTTTTTCCTCTATGAGATTGGCGGTCCTGCACATTTCATCTCTATAAAGTTTATCTTTTTCCTTGCTCCCAATTTTGAGTTCCTCCAGTTCTTTTCCATCTATAAGCAGGATTCAATCACAATAGAGAATGTCAGATTAACATGGTGCTAACACACAATTCTGCGAATAAATCTATAATTAAGTTCTATCTTAGTAATATAACCCAAATGATCCTCATTTAGAAACTGAACAGATTTTACAGGAAAATATTTTGGATGATAACATTCACGAATTCTAATAGTTTCTTCTGCAGACTCTTAACTTTAGGGACAGACTGCATTTATTGATTTAAACCATTAAGAGTGAATAAACTTCCTGATATTTTATCTTCAAAAAACTCCTTATCTTTCTCACCTTTGACAAAGGTAGACAACTATACAACTGTAATCATTAAACATAAATGTTAAAGGTTCAAGACCTTGAAGGTAAACCAGCCATCCTGAGCCTGACCAACCAAGTGCTGTAAAGTCTCAGTGAGTTGATCACACAAGGTCTTAAAATTAGATCCGCAACCAGAAGAAGAACAAAGAAGTTTAAGTGGATATGGATAGGATGAGTGAAGAATAAACACCGTATTTATTAATTTTTATCATCCATTTGTAATTAGACAAATAAGATGAAGAAGCCCATTTAGTATTTTTGCACACAGTTTGTGTAACCCCTTTTCTTTTTGCCACTTGAATGGGAGTTTAATTTATGAAGTTTCTGGACCTCGACACCATGTTTAGTTTCAGATTTAATTTGGGGTGGATGGTTTTGTTTATTTTAGGGGTATGTAGGTGGGTTCCTTCCATCAGATTGCAGCTACATTCTAGATGATGTCCTAATGAGAAAATAATGACTTTTGTTCTGACGACTATTCTTCTTTATTTCCCTTGTTCCGAGAATTGTTCCTCTAGCAATCATGGTATTGAGATATGTGCCTCTGAATTACTAATGAAAAAGAAAAGGGTAGAGAGAAAAAATCTGCTTCCTAATTAAATCTTTTTGTGTATAATGTATGACTACTGAATAATTAGCTCCTGTTATTTTTTTTCCGGCTAGAAAAGCTAGATGCGATAGCCTTTAGATGATGGAAATGAAACACACTTTAAGAAATCAAACCATTTTAGTGAATCGAAGTAACTTGCCCAGTTTTGAACTTGACAACATGTAGCAAAGTTCATGAAGTAATGTTACGAAGCAATGCTACACAATGAACTGGTAAGTAAAGTTCCAACTCTCAGTTTTGTTTTGGATATTTCTCAACAGAGAATATAGATCTACTTTTTTTTTTGGGCCGGGGGGTTTGAGACTATCATTTACCTAACAATGTTACACAACGCAACAATGTAGTTAAAATCTTTTATATATTTCCTCAAAATATTTGGCAACCTGTTTGGTAGCCTAGTTCTAACACATATTTTCACATTTTAAATAACATTACACACTTTTTTACCCACACGTATATCAAAAACACACAAACAACATTACTCAGACTCTTCTACCAAACGGGCCCTTAATAATCAGTCTACAAAACCATTTCATATCTTTTGGAATTCGGACATGAACAATATTAGTTCAATTGTTTTCCATTGCATTACACGACAAAGTAAAGAAAGTTAAAAAAAAATAATAAAAAACACACACACTAGAAGAGTGGTCTTCAATGAATTTTTATTTTTATTTATTTTTATAAGATAGAAATTATACTCTAGTCTAATCTAAGTGTATATATGTGCGAGTCTCCCTCTTAGAGACTTGAATCTCGACCCTTACCCCCACATTCCACAAGCACTTATACTTATAGAGTGACCATTGCGTCAATAATGCGTGGTGGTTCACTGCTATTTAAGTGCAAACCAAATCTATATGAATTGTCATGCTAACCTGCATATTAATCATAATAAGTATGTGTTAAGTTGTTCACTTAGATTCTCAAAAAAATAAAAAATAAAAGGTTGTTTGCTCAGTATATAAAACATTTAGAAAAATTATTTCTTTGTGGCTATAAGGTTTTTATTTATTTATTACTTGGACTAGTTTATTACTTGAAATTCAAGACAAGAAATTTTACCAGTTGAACTAACTGAAATTTTTCTTAGACTAGTGTATTACTTAGACTAGTTTTTTAAAACCCTAGAAATTTATTAGGGTTGGCGTAACAAAATTCAAACTTGGACAAGTGGCATCAATTACTATATTGTATTGACGTAGGAACGGACATTTAGATTAGAAGCCATGAAAGCTAGTGAAATTTTAGGTAGAGTTGAACATCGAAAAATAGAGTAAGATGATTTATCATCTAATCTTGTAAGACTGCCTTATTACAAAAAGGGATCTAGCTTGTTGATGTTCTTTTGAGGACAGGACACAAATCAAACTCCAAAATGACTTGCTCACTTTCATGATAATGTAGACTGATTTGTTTTTTGAGTTGGGAGAACTTGGAACTAGTGTTTTATCGACTTCTCCTAAGCAACTAGGGGTGTAAGAATAACTGACCAACTGATTGTACTGATCGAAACCAATCAAAATTTTAGAGTTTCAGTTGGTTTTCTGTTACTTTGATTCGGTTTCGGTTTGAGATATATAATTTTTTCGGTTTTCGGTTTAGTGGCGGTGTTGGATTTTTTCACCGAGTAAGTCTAGTGCCACACATTTTGGCACAACAAATGCCACAACTCCATCATCCCTCCACCAACCACAACTCGCCATGTGGCGAGTTGTGGCATTTGTTGTGCCAAAATGTGTGGTACCAGACTTATTCTTTTTCACCGCACGACCGAACCGAACCGAACCGATATATAGATATATATGTAATATTAAAACATGTATGAGTGTGTAGCTTGGTGGTATAATGTGAGTGTGCTGGCTAGGAGTTCGGGTTTTAAAAGTTTTTAAGGGCTCGTTTGGTAAAAGAGTTTGAGTAATATTGTTTGTAGTTTTTTGAAATACGTGTGGATGAAAAAGTATGTAATGTTGTTTAAAAACTGAAAATGAGTTGTTTAGGGTCCGTTTGGTACATAAACTTAAACACATATTTTTAGTTTTTAAACAATATTACACATATTTCTACACACTTTTTCACCCACACATATTTTCAAAAAAACTGAAAACTGTTATTTAAACACATGTACCAAATGCTCCTTATCATCTCTACCAAACGGGCTGTAAGAGCACCCACAGTAGATGTGGGATATGAGCCAAATGCTTAGCATTTGGCACATATCCCACACCAAACACAAAAAATAGCTCCCTAGCAGATGTTGCATATATTTGGCACATATATCATTTTGTGTCCATACCGTTGCAAATTTGCAACGGTACGGACAGATGTGGTAAACCAAAATAATGTATTTTAATGTGTAGTAAATATTATTTTAATGTATAGAATTGAATTATAAAACATCTGATAAATGAGATGTTGCAAAATGATGTGGTAAAATAATAAAGTAGGCATTTAGTATAGCAAAATGGCATAATTTTTGCACTAGCTGCGACGGATACTCTAAGTTTTTTAAACCTAGTTATATTCCAGCCGCATTTTATTCTTTTTTCTTCAGCCGCCGCTCCCATTTTTTCTCTCTCACACAGTCACACTCTAGCAACTTATTATTTTCTCTTCTTCGACGCCGACCCCCTCCCCCAATTCTCTCTCTCTCTTCAGATCTTCTTCTCTGTTTTTTCTTGCTTTTGTTTTCTCCCCTCCCAAACACCGAAACCCGACCGAATGAAACCGAAACCCATGATAAAATATGACAAAATTTTCAGCCCTTGAAAAAGCCCACAAAATTTTTTAAAAAAAGATAGCCACAAAGCAAAAAATTCTACTTTAGTTCACTCTCTCACAGAAATTGAGAAAGCACAAATCCAAACTCAGCTCGACTCGACGATCATTAGGTACGATTTGATCATGGAAGTCACAAACCCTAATTTCGTCTTTGATTTTTTTTTTTTTTTTGGTTTACCCACACTTTTTCATTGATTTCCCCATGATTTTCGTTTCACATTTCTCTGTAAACTGAGCTCATCATCGATTTCCCTATTTCGAGTTCTAATTGTTCGACTTTTGTGATTTCATTATTCAAGTTCTAATCATAATCTCTGTTTCCTTTACAGTTTTCATACAAATATTGATTGATTGATTTTTTATTTTATTTTATTGTGAGTACAGGCACAACGAGATTGCAAGGCTCAATCCAAGGGATTGTTAGTATTGGTTGTCTGGGAAATGTGCTTTCCATTCAATAACTAGGAATTTATAATATTAGTTATAAATTTTTTCAATCAATGTTTGCTACATTGTATATGTTTGAACTTGGGTATTAGTTATGGATCTTTTCAATCAATTTTTGCCATATTGTATGTGTGTATTATGTTGAATTGCTTTGGCTTTCCGCTGTGGTGAAACCAATTGCTTTGGCTTTCTGCTTTGAATATAAAAGTTGTCCCAATGATGCATGTTGACCAAATAGAAGTTGGCAAAAGGAGTGCATTATAAAAGTAGGTACACAGGAATCCCTGTAATCAAGAAGTTTTCTAAGAATACTTGATCCATGCTTTGTTTACATGGACCTTATAAATGAGAGAATACAGAATTCTAACAAAAGAATTGTAGTTTGAATGATTGATGAAGTTATTGACGAGGGAATTACCATTTTATGACTAGATATGCAGCATTGTACCATATTTCATCTTAGGTGTAGATGAGGATAAGTTAAATGTTTTTTCTAATGAAGATCCATGCCCATGTTCTAAATCTGGCCTGGAAATTTTTGGAACTCAAACTAGTCCATTTACAATACAGAATAACATGATTATTATAGCCTTCACAGCATCACTAGTTTTTCTGCAAGTCATGCTCATCACTTGCATATTAAATGCCTCAAAACTTTGGCTAGTTTTACATGTTATCTTATGTGGCACACTCGTCCTTTTTATTTTGGTTGCAGAGTCTGCAGTAGCTCTGCTTCAGCATCAAAATTACTGAGAAGTATAATCTTCAAAGTGATCTTATATGAAGTAAGATATTACTTCAATGCTGTTATTAAAATTAAAGCCAGTATTCTAAACCCTAGTTTTAAGCTTCTTCTCGTTGTGCTGTGGTGGTTGGGTCGTTCGATTTTGGTTAAAAGGCTTTGATCCATTTGGTTGAGGAAGAGAGACCGATATGTGGGGAAGAGAGAAAGGTATATGAGTTTTTATTTAATATTTATTTTAATTGGTTGTATGTTAAATTGGTTGAAATTATTTATATTATTATAATAGGTTGTATATTAAAATAAGAAATGAGATATTGAGTGTATTGTTAAAAGAAGTTTTAAAATAGATAAAATAATTTTTTTTAAGGTAATAAATAATAATTTTTCAGCACCCCATATATAAATGCTCTTAGAATTCAAATCCAACTAGCCACTAGAAGAAAATAAATAGTTTAAATCGAAAAACCAGAGCAATGGTTAGCTCAATATAGAAATAATAACCCAAAAACCTCTGATCAGATCGTCCATTAAGCTCTCCTGTGAGAGAGAGAAAGTGTGTGAGAAAACAGAGCCCGCGTAAACTTCATCACAACAAATATCTTGGATAATTGTCAATATATAAACTTTTTTTTTTTTTTTGCTGTTACATTGCACAACTATAGATACTGTGCACTAAGAGTTAAAAATTTGAGAAATACTTATTTTTAGAAATGCCAGTACTATTAGGGTGTGACTCATATATATGTGTATATATATAAATATATATTTATATATATATATAAATATAAAAATAAAATTTAGGTATTTACCTTAGCAACAATGCACTCCTTTCTTTTCTCTTTTTTGTGTGTGTGTGTGTGAAGGGAGAAAGGAGAAGGAGATGAGAGCTCTCAGTTGCGTAGAGAAGAAAACTACTGCTCTTAGCTCTACGACTAAAAGTTTTCTTCTCTACGCACCTTTCCTTTTAACTGACAGATTATCTTCTGAAGTTATTATAGGAAATCTTTTTTTGGCTTAACTCTATTCTTTTTCCACGACAGATAATGGGATTAGTACTAATATATGTGAAACAGAAGTTTTCTTCAAGTTCATCTTACCCCCAATCCCCAAAGACATACTTGTTAAAAGAAATTTCCATTTTTAAAGAAGGAAGCACTGACAGAGTTGAGCCAGTAACAGATGATATAAGGGATACCATTGATCTTGCCCAAAAGCACTAATGGATGTATTTATTACTTAATACCTTTTTGTTTTCTTCCTTTCAAAAGATGTTTTGCTACTTTATTGTATTCCCCTTTAAAAACTGTCCCCTAAAGAATTTTAAGCCCTTTGCAAGACAAGGCAATACAGATGAAATAGAAACCCAGATAGACAATCTCATTGTGAGATTGTTGAAATCCTGATAGAAAAAGAAAAGGTAGCATTCATGCTACACCATTTCAACTTTATTAGACAATAGCATGAAGGCCTTTAAGGCGTACTTGCACTTTGTTAGTCTTAATTCCAAGGTTAACGGTCAATTGCCTGGCAAGTAAGATAGCCAAAAGCTAAAATCCCAGACCAAAAAGATTCTTAACCTCAGCAGAGGAAAAGAATTATTGCCAATCCACTACCAGAAATCTTCAGCGAAGATTTTAGAAAAAAGTACGAAGGCGTCTCGTCAGAGACACTATCCTTTCAGAATACAATGCTGGCAGACGCAATGTATTCATGTGGAAAATAATGAGACCCAAAAACAGACACCGTGACAGATGTACGACTAAAAGATTGCTGACAGACTCAACAAGAAAACTGCAGACAAAGCGGCTACTATTCACCATTATCAAACATTTACTGTTTATCAGCATGCGTGAATAGTGCCTAGACAGATCACGACAGACTACTGCTCACCAGTACACCGACAGATTACTGTTTATGAATAGTAAAAACTTTTACTGTTCATTAATAGTAATTTCTCCATGATTATACAGGTTTACACCAACATATTAACTCAAGCTAACTTTACATGCTTGAGTTACTTTTTAAGACAGACATGGTTTATTTTCTCTATAAAAGGACAGACTCACAGGTCTAAGTTTTAGATCCAATTACAGAACCCTTTCTCCCTCTCTTAGCCAAGACAGACGCTTGTAACCTTCTCCCTCCCAGACCTCACCGACATAGCCTTGTAATCTTTTATACTTTCAGACAGACTTCTATTTGTAATCCTATATTTCAAAGACAGAAGTTTATTCCAAGCTTTGTATCAAAGACAGGAGTTTTTCAGTTGAAGTAAGATTTTACTAGTTTTTGTTTTGATATTTTATACTCCGTTTTAATCTTATTTTGAATATATTTATTTTGCTATATCTTCTCTATTTGCTATTATATCTTTGTTTTATGCTTCTATAATACTGCTGCGCTTTCTCCTGGGTATTTATATATATATGTATATATATATATATATATATATATATATAAAGGAGGAGAAAGGAGAAGGAGATGAGAGCTCTCGAATGTGTAAAAGTTTTCTTCTCTACGCACTTGAGGTATAGATATAAATATATTTATAAATATTAATATAAATATATAAACATATATAGTCATTCCCCATTTAGGGAACCTTGTTAAGCCTATCTCGGCTCTAGAAAAACCTTTAGTCAAGCTGCGGGTAACCCGAAAAATCAGTCTCAGGTCTAAATACAAGACAGAATTATAAATAGTCAACCAGAAGTTAGAAGAACTAGTAAAAAAGAAACCAATTATCTCTTCGACTAGCAGAGACCCCAGATTAGCCACCCTAGACATCCATACAGCATATAGCAGTTTCAGCAAAACCTCTTTAGAATCTGAAGAAGAAATAGAACAATTAGAAAACCAGTTTGAAAGTCTACAGGTGAATATTTATGAATATATGTGTGTATATATATATATATATACACACGTGTATAAATATATATGTATTTGTTTATAAAAAAAATATGTATTTTAAATATATATATTTATAAATATATAAATATATATATATATACACGTAAATATATAAATATGTGTATATATGTGTGTGTGGTATATATATTTATATGTGTATATATTTATATATATACATAAATATATACATATATGTATATAAATATGTGTATATGTATATATATATATATATACACATGTATATAAATATATATGTATTTTAAATATATATATACACACAAATATATAAATGTGTATATATATATATATATTTATGTATAGAAATATATATGTATATGTATATATATAAATAAATATATACACATAAATATAAATATAAATAAATATATATATATATATATATATATGAAAGGAGAAAGAGATGAGCGCTCTCATTTTCATAGAGAAGAAAGCTTTTGCTCGCATTTCTCTAAGCACCTAAGAGCAGTAGCTTTCTTCTCTATAACTAAAAGTTTTCTTCTCTGAGATATATATATAAATATATTTATATAAATATAAATATATGTGTATATGTTTTAGTTACAAGATTGTAGGGAAAGGTAGTAGGAAACAAAGAACTCTCTCAAAGAAAGGATATATAAGGTATTTATATATTTATAAATATATTTGTATATATATATAAAAATAAATATATACATATATAAATGCAGTTTCAACAAAACCTCTTTAGAATCTGAAGAAGAAATAGAACAATTAGAAAACCAATTTCAAAGTCTACAAGTGAATATTTATGTGTATATATATAAATATATATGTATTTTAAATATATATATAGATATATTTATAAATATATATATATACACATAAATATATAAATGTGGATATATATATTTATATACATAAATATATATGTATATATATATGTATATAAATATATATGTATATATATATGTATATAAATATATATGTATTTATTTATGTATATAAATATATGAGGAAAACAATGATGAGGTCTAGACCCTTGAATTGAAGGCTTCTGAACTCTACATATCTTTCGTATTCCCCAAAAATTTGAGTAAAAAAGTTGGAAATTTCATTTTTTACTATTCATCTGTCACTATTCACCTGTTACCGTTTATCTGTTACTGTTCACCTGTTATTATTCATGACACTGTTCACTCCAAATTTTGCCTATTTAAGGGGGGTTGTTCCTTAAGTTTAAGCAAGCTTTTTTCTTAAGGGACAACCCTCCTTAAATAGGCAAAATTCGGAGTGAACAGTGTCATGAATAGTAACAGGCGAACAGTAACGGATGAACAATGACATGTGAATAGTGATAGATGAATAGTAAAAAGTGAATTTTTCTACTTTTTAAGTCAAATTTTTGGGGAATCATACAGAGGATATGTAGAATTCAGAAGCCTTCAATTCAAGGGTCTAGACCTCATCATTGTTGTCTTTTTGTGTCAAAAGAAATCAAATGAACACCATTATTGGGAATCTTCAGAAGCATTGTATTGGTGGGAAACAGGCTTTTAGCAGTGGTAAGTATTGAAGTGTTTTGGCTGTTGTGCAGGCCAGACAAATAGGAGAATCAATACCAATCTTCCGCCAAATTCGGGGTATCTTCAAACAGTTTCGGATTGTAAGGGCTTTTAGCAATATATTCTTCAAAAACATTGTAGGATTTTGGTCTTTGTGCAAGTCAGACAAACAGGGGAAAGTAGTAGTGGCCTCTAAATAGTAGTAGCCTAAGGAGGCCTTTCATCAATCAGTGGAAGGAGCATCGGATGGATAACCATCATAAGGATCTTTTGGAGGATAATCATCACATTCATGCTCATGATAAATAGCATACTTGTTACAAAATCCACAATATAGAAGTGGCTCAAACTCTAGAGTTTTTCCAGGGGTGAGAAGACTTCTTGGATTAGGATGACCTTCTATCCGCAAGTGAACAAGGGCAGTAGCATAGGGTCTGGGACCAAAAATAGAAATTCTATCTGTGCAACCTATAAAATGATAATCTTTCCATAGATTCTGAGCAACATCAAAAATTTGATTATTGAAATAATTTCTCCAACATTCTGCAAGAGCAAAAGGATCATTGAAGGACAAGTGGGAATTTCCTTCAAGCCATTGTCCTTGGTGAGTGTAACCATTAATGAGAATGAGATGCTTTGAGGGTTGGACATTCATCCAGTTATCTCTTTCCCATTTTGGCAAAGTGCTCCAGCATCTAATGGAAACAAAAGAACTTTCAAATCCTTTACTAGCAGTCTGAATAATTTATGGAAGTTGACTGGCCTGTTTATGGCTTGTTAATTTTATGAACCTGATAAAACCATATTCAAACATTTGGGAAAGCAAGTTAGGATTCCTATCATCATCATCATCTGAATCATCATCAGCAACATATGAACCATCATCATAATCAATCAGGAGACCAGGAAATAGATGTTTCTTTTCATACACTCTGAGACTACTCCCAAAGTGTTCTTCCCATTCTAGTTGGATAAATACATTATCAGATTCATCCAATTCATCAGGATCAGGAATAGTAGCTGTAACAAGTTTCTTGAAATATTTGAACCATAGGTCAAAAGACCTAAACATAGCCTTGCTTTTCAGTATACGAGATTGTATATCTGTTGGCAAGTTGGCAAAAACACTTCTTAATCAGTGCCCATTATAGTCTTTTTATCCATAGAATGGATTTCCTCTTTACCAAAGAGTTGACTAATGTAGGCTTCAAGGCAACTTATATATATGTGTGTGTGTGTGTGTGTGTGTGTGTGTGTAGAGAAGAAAGCTTTTGCTCGCATTTCTCTACGCACCTAAGAGCAGTAGCTTTCTTCTCTACAACTAAAAGTTTTCTTCTCTGAGGTATATATATAAATATATTTATATAAATATAAATATATGTGTATATGTTCTAGTTACAAGATTGTAGGGAAAGGTAGTAGGAAACAAGGAACTCTCTCTCAAAGAAAGGCTTTAGAAAAGGCTTATAAAAGAAAGAAGTTCCGAGAACAAGTTCTAGGGAAATAGTTCTGACCTAAACTTAAGGGACAACCCCCTTAAATAGGCAAAAATTCGGAGTGAACAGTGCCATGAACAGTAAAAGTGAACAGTACAGTGAATAGTGAAATTTCACTTTTTGTCTTCAAATTTTCATCTAAAGAGCCTTATCCAAAGCTTGCCGAAAGTGAACTTGGAATGACCAAAAGCATGGGGAATCTTCTTTTCAAAACATCATCATTAGGCAGAAGTGTGAAACAATAGTGGGAACTTATAGCATTCTTGGTATGATTACTGCTTCTTTGTATGATGGTCTTGTTTATTTCACTTGTTATCCTGATATTACTCTTGCTTTGGATGATCCTAATTTTACCCTCTGGTGAAATTTCCACTATTGTTTCACACCACTGTCCCATGCAAATGATGATGTTTTGAAAAAAGAGATTCTTCATACTTTTAGTCATTTCAAGCTTACTTTCGGCAAGTTTTGGTTTTTTGGATTGAAGAATCAGACAAGGCCCCTGCTGCTGTTGATTTAAGACAAAGTGAAAAAAATCACTATTCACTTTTTACTGTTCACTGATTACTGTTCACCGATTACTGTTCACTTTTTACTGTTCATCAGTACTGTTTACTACACTTTTTATGCCTATTTAAGGGGGGATGCCCCTTATGTTAAACCAAGTTTTGCTCTAGAGCCAGGGGAAGGGACACAGCGTTAAAGGCGGAAGCACAGTAATATTATGTTAAAATAAACAAAGTAGAATCAGCCAAGAAGGTGGTATTGCAGATATAATCAAAGTAAGCAATATAGATCAAAACAATATAAAGTATAGAACAAACTGAAAGCTGAAAGTAGTTAATATTGAAAATAAGTAGCAGAACTTACAGTAGTAGTTACAAGGTCTCAACAGGTTAACAGTTACAAGGCTTGAACTAGTTCTAGTTACAAGGATTTGTAGGGAAATAGTGGTAATAGTGGAAATTCTAGAGAGAAGTTCTAAAGGAGAGAAGTAGTCCTAAAGAGATTCTGGCTCTAGAGCAAAACTTGGTTTAACATAAGGGACATTCCCTCTTAAATAGGCATAAAAAGCGTAGTGAACAGTACCGATGAACAGTGAAAAGTGAACAGTAAACGGTGAATAGTAATCAGTGAACAGTAAAAAGTAAATAGTGATTTTTTCACTTTTTGTCTCAAATCATCAGTAGTAGGGACCTTGTCTGATTCTTCAATTCAAAGAACCAAAACTTGCCGAAGTAAGCTTGAAATGACTAAAAGCATGAAGAATCTCTTTTTTAAAACATCATCATTTGCATGGGGCAGTGGTGTGAAACAATAGTGGGAATTTCACTAGGGGGTAAACATTGTAGCATTTTGGACATTGTAGCATTTTGGCCGTTGTGCAGGCCAGACAAATAGGGGAAGGAATCAATCTTCCGCTAAATCCTGAGTTTCTTCTTCATCATGACCAAACCACTCCTGATTGTAGGGGTAGTAAGGGTCTTTTGTAACAGAAGTTTTAGAGGACCGTTCATCTTCTGAATCAGCAGCTTCTTTTTCTTTTGATATCATCTTGACGAGGGCATATAAGGCATCACGGTCCTTGCGAATCTCATCCAAAGGAGAACCCTTTTTCCTAGGCTTAGCAGGGGGTTTAATGATTTTAGCAGATGTAGAAGTAGGTGCATTAGCCAGATCAGCTTTTTGCACTAGGGTAGTGATTCTTAATGCTGGAGAAGCACTTGGGGATGGGAATTCTCTGGTAACATTGTTAATAATTGATTGTGTGTGAGGAAACTTATCCCACCATTGAACATACCAACAGCGAGTGAGAATATCACATTCCTTATCATATTGCCATTTCAGGATCCAAGGAACCTTGTATTTCTTAATGAAATGGAGCAAAGGAGGGAATTTAGCACCATATGAATCAACTTTGAACACACTTTTGAAATATGTAAAAGAATTCATTAATGGTTCTGGGAATATTTCAACAATTGAGCCAAACTGAGCCCACCAACGTATGAACCATAGGGGGAAATTAGAATTGAAATCCTTATCAAAATTAACAAACCATGATGATGACAGGGACCCTGACTGGCTGTCCTAGATCTTTGAATATGGCTTTATCAGGTTTATCAAGCTAACAAGCCATGACCAGATTAGCCAGTTCCCGCAAATTATCCAAAGGGCTGTTTCACAGATTAATAGTTATAAGAATTAAATAAATAATAAAGTAGACATTTTTTCTTTCATCCGCAAGAGGTTTTTTCATTTCCACAACGCAGCCTAATTAGTGTAGGGAATAAACACGAAATTCCCAAACCTGTGAAAAAAAAAATAGATAAAACACATGCAAAAAAAAAAAAAAAAATCACACGCACAAGACAGTATTTATGTGGTTCGGCAATTTGCCTATGTCCACGGAGTTGCATGGATTTCACTATTATCAGGGAAAAATACAAAGTGTGGCAATACAGTTTTTCTCTCTCTAAAAAACAACAACAATGAAACCCTAATCATCAAAACAACTGTTTCTATATCCTGCGCACATAATTCACAATAGGCTACAAAACGGGTCAAAACTGCTCCATGAACCAAGCCTAAAAAAATCTCCCATTAAAAACCACGCAACATTATTTCGGATCGGGTTGTCATCCGAATCAAACACAACTAGGCTCCACAAACCCCAACAAATCTCCCACTTGGAGACTAGTTCAATCACTAACATCGACCACAATCCTCCAAAAAATAATCCCTCATCCCTGCAACTCATCCTCCTGTCCTCAAGCTAGAAGACCAACTGAAGTTGCACACAGCTTTAGCTTCTTAATAGTGACACCCTTAGTCAACATGTCTGCCGGGTTCTTAGATCCACAAATCTTCTCAAGTACTAACAACTTATCTTCAACAAGGTAACGGATAAAGTGGTATTTTGTCTGTATATGCTTTGACTTTGAATGAAAAGCCGAATTTTTAGCAAGAAAAATTGCACTTTGACTGTCACTGTGTATAATGCCCATCTCCTGCATACATGATTCCCATTAAAAACCACGCAACATTATTTCGGGTCGAGTTGTCATCCGAATCAAACACAACTAAACTGTACAAAGCCTAACAAATCTCCCACTTGGAGACTAGTTCAATCACCAACATCAACCGCAATCCTCCAAAAAACAATCCCTCATCCCTGCAACTCATCCTCCTGTCCTCAAGCTAGTGGGAGAGCTCAATATTATTTATTCCATACAGCCAACATCTTTGTTATCCCCTCTAATGCCAAATTACATAAGCGTAGGACTTAAACATAGGGCCCTGAGGCTAAGTCCAATATAACATACAGAAGCAACACCATTCAATGTTCAAGAGTCCTTTACCAGTATAATATAACATGATCCAATCCCATCATTGATAACACCAGTCTCTCATCAATTAACAATACAACACACAATTTATACCAATTCAAAACAAAGCACTTAGTAGATTTACATAACTACAACATTTTTATAAAAAAAAAAAGATAGTACCTTGATATTAGGCTTCACAGCAACAATGATCCCATCCTTCACATAAACATCAGCAACACTGTGAAAGTTTCAATGTACCATTAGCCTTATCTCTAATGATTCTCATACCAAGGATTTGCTTTGTAGCTCCCAAGTCTTTCATTGCAAACTATTTTGACAATTGTTTCTTTAAATTATTAATCTCCTCAATGCTAAACCCTGTAATGAGCATATCATCCACGTACAGCAGTAAAATGATGTAAGAATTGCCAAAGAACTTAACATAGCAACAGTGATCAGCTTCACATCTTTTGAACCCAATTTTATGCATAAAACTGTCAAATTTCTTGTACCACTGTCTTGGAGCTTGTTTTAGGCCATACAAGCTCTTTCTCAGTTTGCAGACTAGATTCTCTTGTCCCTAAACAATGAACCCTTCTGGTTGAATCATGTAAATGTCTTCCTCCAAGTCACCTTGAAGGAATGCTATCTTCACATCTAACTGCTCAAGATGTAAATTTTCTGCAGCCACCATACCCAGTATCAGTCTGATTGTTGACATCTTCACAATTGGAGAAAATATTTCTAAGTAGTCAATGCTCTTCTTCTGCTGGAACCCTTTGACAACTAATCTGGCCTTGTAACGCTTGCTACCATCATGCTTATTCTTTATTCTGTATACCCACTTGTTGTGCAAAGCCTTCTTTCCTACTGGCAATTCAATCAATTCCCATGTCTAATTCCCCAACATGGAATCCATCTCATCCTTCATGGCTAACTCCTACTTGCTTGAATTTTCATCCTGCAAGGCTTCATCATAACACTCTGGCTCACCACCATCAGTCAGCAGGAGATAATTTAGAGCAGGTGAATAACGCTGTGGAAGTCTAATGGTCCTGGAAGATCTACGGACTTCAGTTACAGGTGTGCTCTGATCTACCTGTGAATTTTCATTCTCCTTATCTTCTTCACCCCTTTTCTGGACAATACTTTCAGTCAATTCATCTAAGTTGACAAACTCAGATTTTTTTTTTATCTATCTCTGTAACATCTAGCACTACAATTGACCTGTCCTTGTACATAACCTATTCATTAAATATCACATTTCTACTTTTGATGATTTTTCTATTCTGTTCATCCCAAAATCGAAAGCCAAATTTTTCATTACCATAGCCAATGAAAAAACATATTTTAGACTTTGCATCAAGTTTACTACGAGCAACAGAATCAATATGAACATAAGAAACACAACCAAAAACTTTTAAATAGGAAAACTTTACTTCTTTACCGCTCCAAACCTCTTCAGGAAGTTTGAACTCCATGGGAATTGATGGTCCTCGGTTTATCAGGTAAGCTGCAGTACTAACAGCATCAGCCCAGAAAGTTTTTGGTAATCCAGCATGCAACCTCATACTCCTAGCACGCTCATTGAGAGTTTTGTTCATGCACTCAGCCACATCGTTCTGATGTGGTGTCCTATGAATAGTCTTCTCCATCCTGATTCCATGTGCAGCACAAAACTCACTGAACCCTTCATCTATGTACTCTCCTCCATTGTCTGACCTCAAACATTTTACTTTCAGACCTGTTTCTGTCTCAACAATAGCCTTCCACTTCTTAAAAGTCTCAAATACATCAGATTTATTTTTCACAAAATAAACCCATACCTTTCTGCTTGAGTCATTAATGAAAGTGATGCAATACTTTGAACCTCCAAGGGATGCAACCGGAGAAGGCCCCCACAAATCAATGTATACTAACTCCAATTTTTCAGCGTTTGGTGTCCTGCCAGTTTTTAAGAAGCTCACATTTTTTCTGCTTTCCTAAGATGCAGCTTTCACATATGTCAAAATCAATGGACTTCAATTCTAGTAGTTTCCCTTTTGACAGCAGCATCTTCATCCCTCTCTCATTGATGTGACCAAGTCTGCGGTGCCATAGACTTGTATTAGTACTTGCTTCAGCAACTGCAATTGTGTCTCTTGGACTTGAGGTCATATATAGAGTACCAGTCTTCTTTCCACGGGCCAATACTCTAACTCCCTTTGTAACCTTCCAAGTACCACCAACAAACAATATTGCATGCCTTTCATCATCAAGTTGTCTAACAGAATCAGATTCCTACTCAGGTCAGGAATATGTCAAACCTTCTCTAGTAACCAAACAGACCCATTGGGCAACAATATCCGGACGTCTCCCATACCCACAATATCCAAGGCTGTACCATCAGCCAAATACACCTTACCAAAATCACCTGCAACATAGTTCTGTATGATTTCTCGATGTGGATTAGTATGAAACGAAGCTTCTGAGTCCAAAACCCAATTATCAAGTGGACTGTCTACTGCAAAAAGTAATGCATCCTGTACCTCTTTTGTTACAGCATTAGCAGAATCATTTTCATTCTTCTTCTTAGGACTTTTGCATTGCCTCCTAAAGTGACCCGTTTTCCCACAATTCCAGCATTGTACTTGTTGGCCTGATCTAGATTTACTTCTGTTCCAATTAAAATTTCTGAATTTTGATCTACCCTGATTTGAATTTCTGTCATTACTTCTGCATCTCTTCTGCAAATCTCCTCAGCCAGAATTAAATCTCGTATGTCATTGTACTTGAGCTTTTCCTTTCCTATAGAATTGCTTACTGCCATCCTCATTGCCTCCCAACTGTTTGGTAAAGAAGCCAAAACGATCAGTGCACGGATCTCATCATCGAAATCAATTTCTACAAACGATAATGATTTGTGATAGTGTTAAATTCGTTCAGATGTTGTGCTACTAATGCATTCTCTTCCATCTTCAAATTGAATAGTTTCTTCATCAGATGCACTTTGTTGTTTGCTGACGGCTTTTCATACATACCAGACAAATACTTCATCAGATTTGCTGTGGTATTTTCCTTTGCAACAGACCTAGATAGAGTTAACCTGATGACTCCTAGTACCTGATGACTCTCATTCCTCTTCCTTCATAGTTGCAGGTTTTTTCCCTAGAAGTGGCAGATGCAACTTCTTCCCATAAAGGTAATCCTCGATTTGCATCCTCCAAAATCCAAAGTCTATGCCTTCGAACTTTTCTAATCCAAATGCCTTTCCTGCTTCCTCTGCCATTGCTTTCACTCAAACTTAACCCTAGGCTCTGATACCAGTTGTAGGGACGAAATTCCTAAACCTGTGAGAAACAGGCTCTGATACCAGTTGTAGGGACGAAATTCCTAAACCTGTGAGAAACAAAATAGAGAAAACACACGCCAAAGAAAAATAATCACACGCACAAGACAGTATTTACGTGGTTCGGCAATTTGCCTACGTCCACGGAGTTGCAGGGATTTATCAGGAAAAAATACAAAGTGCGACAGTACAATTTTTCTCTCTCTCAAAAACAACAACAACGAAACCCTAATCTCCAAAGCAACAGTTTCTATATCCTCCGCTCCATGGACCAAGCCTCAGAAAATCTCCTATTAAAAACCACGCAACATTATTTCAGGTCGGGTCGTCATCCGTATCAAACACAACTGGACTCCACAAAGCCCAACAGTCTAGATTCGTTGAAAAAGCTAAACCAGTTATTTGCTTCTGGTGTCTCTTCAGTTTTGATTTTACCTTAAAATAGCATATAATTTCACACCGGTTTATATTAAGAGAGCAAAAGAAATCACTTTTTGTTTTTTTGGGGGGGGTAGCGTGATGAACCTATGTAGTAAGTAATTACCTCATCAACTCTAACATTATATATGTGTATGTTGTCATTACCTACAAATTAGAGCAATTGATGGCAATCCATAAATTATCCCAATTTTGATGAAGTTTGTAAGACATGTATGAAATACTTACCTTGAATGTCATCATATTAAATAATGAAACCTTTCCACCACAGGCTGACATCACATGAGTCATTTTTTGATAGTGCTATACATGGTACTGATTCTTCAAGGTTGACACCTGAGACATCATTAGCCATAAGAAGACCACTGTTTGGTTGCCAGTGCTGAGGAACAACATTGGCAGTGGCCTTTAAACACACACAGACTTCAGAAATCTCCCCCAAGAAAGAAAAATCTCAAGCAGACACACAAATTATTAAGGAAAAAAAACTAAGTGAACATGCTTTAAGCTAGCAATTACCTTTCCACTGGATTTTTGGCTCGTTCCGTGCCCATTTCCACAGCTTCTGAACACCATTTGACCCAAGTGCCAAAACCCCAACGCCAGAATTTGCATATAGAAGTCGAACAACCTAAGTATAAACATAGGCATAGGACAGGATGCATCAAGAAGTATACAAACTTTATACTCCTTCCGCCCCACTTCTTTTGTGCTCTATTCCATTTATTAATATTCCTATTATACCCATATTAATTTACTAATTCAATTTTTTGATAAATTTTTTTAAGGATAGTTTTGGAAACTTATACATTTTTAAAAGGTAGACAAGACAATAAATGATGTTCCCTTCAAAAGTTTGACTTTTCAAACATGACAAAAAAAGTGGGACGGAGGGAGTAATAAAAAGACAAATATAGTAAACTTGCAGAGAGATGAGAGGTCACATTATAACCAACCTGTGTATTAATTCTTTTGAACTTTTAGAAAAATTTATAATACTTATTGAAAATAAGGTATTAAATACAAGATACTTCACGAACCTTGCTGGAAGAATCTGTGCCTTTAGGCATGGTAACTAATCGGCACTGGACAGCATCCAGAATTTCAGACAACTGCCAGGGCTTGGTTCTATCAGTTACATCCTCCATGGTTCTTGGCTTTTCCATGCTTCACCATTTGGATCAACTCCATTCTTCAAAGATATAAAAGTTTAATTTTTTATATATAAGTATGAATAATTTTATTGAAATGAGACAAGGCATTACAAACAGAAGCACACCACAATAATCAGCAGACATAAATCACCACCAAAAAAAAAAAAAATTTGGGTGCTTTGGAGTTCGACCCATTATTCTGAAGCATAGAAGAATGCAATTGTGTCTTACATACTACAGTGTGACTACCAACTAAACAAATAACTGTCAAGATGTCTTCTGCATCAAATTATATGCATGGCCAGGGCAACATAAAAAAAAAAAGAGGCAGTTCATAGATTCATGGAGCTAAAGGCATTAAAGAGAGGCCTAAATATAATAACGGTCTAAAAAGAAAGAAAAGCATAATCATAAAAAATATAACAGAATATGGCCCTAAATAGGGCTGATTGGAGAAGAAGGATTTATGTAGCCCACCAAAAATAAAAGCACTATACATTGTCCAAAGAGTATTTAGTGTACCCTCAAACATACTAGTCGAATTATGAACACTTCCTACAAAAATCTAATATTATACAATGTAGATTCTATATGATACTAAAGACAGCTATGAATACTGTCTTTTTTTTCTTTTCTTTTTTGATAGTTATGAATGCTATCTATATAGATATGTAAACTAAATGACACTTTTTTTTTTTTAAGACTTAACTGAAGAATACAAATTTTAGATGCAAAGTTCCCTTGTTAAATGTATAACAAAAAAAATAAGAAAAGAAAGTGCATAACTTTTGTCCATGAGTAGTTAATTTGCAAAAAGTACCTATCATTTGCTAGATTCCAAGCTTCCTGCCTCAGTTCTGGAGGTGTTTTGAGAATGGCAAGGTAGTTAGATATGAATTTATGAGGATGTTCAACATGACAAACAAATCCCATCTCTTTCAATATATGTCTTTCTGTTCTGCTCAAGTCAGTCTTGAGGTCATGATATTTCTGTTAGAAAAGTAATAGGATAAACAAGGAAACCATGAGAATTTATTGCATTTTTAGAGAAAAATAGGAGGACTATATAAGTGCAAAGACACATGAAGTGCTAAAATTATCCACCTACTCAGACAAAGCCATTGTTCTCGGTGGTTGCCAAAAGGGAAAAAAGAAGAAAAATTAAATTCTTGTGCCAAAGAAGAAAATGATAAACAGGTAATTCCATGGAGAAGAAGGTGGATGCTTAACCTGTGAACCAATCTCCAAATGCTCTATCTGTAAGTTCTCCATCCTACATTCTATCGTGTGGAAAACAATAAGGACTTGTCTTGCTTTCCTTGGGCTTTCCTCGAGCAGCAACTTTCTGCAAAAAATTATCATATCCCAGAAAATTAAGGGAAGAGTTACATTGGCATAGAAGTTTTATGCTGTTCCAAGTTAGTAAGAATAAAAATACATTCTGGAAAACAAGGACCTTAATTCAATGAAGCTCAAGTCAACTGTTGGACTTGGTAGAGGTGAATCACGGATACAAAACTAGTGGTAAATTATCAATTATCCCAAAAGCTTAACTAATAGAAAATGGTGTATTTAATCATCTAACCATAATTCTAACACTCCCCTCATGTATAATCTCAAACTCCCCCCCTTAAGAAGTGAGGCCCAACACATGGGATTTTTAACAGTTTTAATGAGAGTTGGAGTGCAGGTGGGGTTCGAACTCATGACCACCTGCTTTGATACCCTGATAAATCACTAATTGTCCCAAAAATTTCAATTATTAGGAAATTGTGAATTTAACCATAATTCTAACAATTAGAATATCATGGATACATTTCAAAGAACACTTTTCTTTCCTACATTTATTCTCAATGTAAAGAGAGAATGATAAGAGACAAAACTTAACCTTAACATTGAAGCGAGAAAACGATTTCTTGCAATAGAAACGATGTTATAGAACCTGCCCAGTCGCCACAGCTTCAGATCTATAAGTATAAAGATTAAGGTAACATACTGAACCAAAAAAATTAAGAAAAGTAAACAATTTCATAAACCCAACATATAAAGAAAAAAAAAAAAAACAGGATACAGTTTAAGCAAGATGCCATTTTCTTGGATGAGATCACAGCCATAGATTCGAAAGGTAGTTTCAGTAGCTTCATCAATATCATCTTTCCTAGAAGGTGAGTTCTTTAGTTGCTCATCGGTTAAGTAGAAATTGACAATCACCGTGTATATCATTCTAAACCAAATAACTCAACAAAACTGCCACAACATAACAAATACAAAATTTTAGTCTAACTGACCCATCAAATTTTTAATCTCAATCTCATTTTAACATTTAAATATAGCTTGGGGATAATAATCTACTAACATGCAATTGTTTTAATTTTTAAAAATAAAAATCTATGTTGTCAATTATTAGTCTATCAGTTGCTCAAAGTATCATAGAAGACTTTCATTCATGAAAATCAAAGTCCAAATTCTGAATTAAGAAATACCTGTGCGAGAACCCATGACCGTGGCAAAAAGCAAAACCCTTTTGCCCCATCAAACAAACAAAGTGATCTTTTGAGTTTTGACAAACGAATACATAAGAATAGAGTCACAGACACAGAGAATAATATGAAAAAAATACTCTATAGTGTTTGTTTTTTTCAATGATATGAAAAAAAAAAAAAATCGGAATTGATAAAAGGGGAAAAAAGCAGTGATGCCCAGTCCTTTTTTTTGTTTTGGTTTTTCCCAATTCCAAAAGAGAATGAATTAATAGAGAAAGTAATTGAGTTTGATCAAAGCATAGAAAAAATTTGAGAGAGAGAGAGAGAGAAACCTGTGCTGCGAATGGGTTGAGATTTTGTCTGTTTTTGATGAGAAGCAAACGGAGACAGCACTCTCTGCACTCCTCACCCTTTTTCCCCATCACTCTTCGGATCAAAATAACCCTCCATTGCTGATACTCATCTCTCTCTCTCTCTGTGATTTCAAAGTCTAAAACAGAGTCTGGCTTATGTGAGGGATTCTTATTTATAATTATATGGGGAAAGCAGGGTAGGGGCTGGCCTGGGATTTTTGAACGTTGATCAACTCAACGGTAACATGTTTTGAAATTCTAAAGAATTTTGTAGTTGGACTTGGATCACTGCTCAACGGTATGGGCCTGTGCTCATTTAATTGGGCCCATTATTATTAAAATTTTAAAACTGATACAAACTATAGTATTTAGCCCACTAAAAAAAAAAAAAAACTAAATTTATTAGTATTTTTTTTTTTTTTTAATCAGTAGTGTTTGAAGTGAAGTATAAGTTGATTTTTGTTTCCCATAAAAGAAGTTGATTTTTGTAATAGGTTTTTACTTCCATATTTTGATGATATTTAGTGATCACATTTTGTTCATCGTGACAAAAAATAGTTATAATGTAGGGAGAGTAGAATATTGTGGGCATTAATACATTTTTTTTTTTGTGTATTTAGATAAAGAGAGAGCTAGCTTAGCCAATTGTGGGTGTAAATACATGTTTTTTATTTACTTTGATATTTTTGCTATTTGAGCAGTTTTTACATACACATGGAGTTTAAAGTTTAGATTCTCTACCCATTTATTTTGATATCATTGAGCTAAATTATTATATTTTAATTATTATCAATTTCATTTTCACATGCCTATGTTGAACTGAATATTCTATTATATTATGATATATGCTTTTTGTAAGAAATCTAGAGCTAAAAGTGATATTATTTGTCATTGAATTCTACACAAAATGCATAACTTGTTTGTTATTACTTTAAAGAAAATCAATTGTAAAGCTTATCAAGTTAGTTGTTCTATTTCGTTCTATGGCTTTTCTTGACCGACTGAGTTTGATAAGTTTTCATTCTATGGTTTAACGTCTGTTAATTTCTTTATTTATGTGTCTAACAGAATAATGATGTATCATTTTTAAAGTGATTTGACAACTCTCATTATTAAAAAATTACACATAAGTGAGAGTCACAAATGTGAGTTGTCAAACAAAGAGTTTTTATGTTTAAAGATTAAATGAAATTTCTCATGCACTGGGCATCTAAATGAAGTTTGAAAATCTTTTGAACAGCATGCTTCAAATGAAAATTTGAATCTCAAATTATTTGACTCCTAATCTATATGTAATATCACCTTCTTCTTTTTTTACCTCTATCTCTACAATATCATCACCATTGGCCACAATCCAATTGGATATTCGTATGAACGAATTGGCTATTGTTAAAAAATAAATAAATAAATAAATAAAAAATCATAATTCTTAAAATCCTAAAACCATGAGCATAAATCTTATGGAATGGCTGACGTGTACAATCATCTAATCTATTATCATCAATCAATTACATATGAACAAATCAATATCCATGTACTAAATAACTAATCAGCAACTCATCGAATGCACAAGAAAATTTAATAAAATATAATTTTATTTTTAATAAAATTCTTCCTCCTTTATTTTGTATTTGAAATTTGATCATTATGATAATTATTATAACAGACATTTATTTTTATTGTGCTTGTATATGAAATATTATGTATAAAATTTGATAATTATTAAGAGTTATTTTTTATGATTGTGTTTTATAAAAATTTATTATAATAATGTTAATTAATAGAAGATATTTATCATAATATTAGTAATTATTATGATAATTATTAATAGATTATATTTATTATGATTTTGTATGTATATGAATCTACAAAGAAAATATGATATGACAATTGTTGATAGTCATTTTCGCAAAGAAGTTTCGTAAGCCTACTACAAGCTCATGTGTTTAATAGGAGATCTAAGGGAGTGTGGTTTGGATGATGCAAAGAGACTTTTTACATGAACCCATAACATAGGTCATATTACACAGGCTGGGGATGCTTGTCATGGGGATGCTTGCATGACATAGTACTCATGGAGAAGGTCACATGTCGAAAGTTTTCATCCTAATAGAGACTTGTAGCTCTCGTTGTATGTGACTAAAACCTTCAAATGAACCATTTTTAGTCCCTAACAACAACCTAACTTCTTGGTTGACTTTGGGCTACATACTAACACTTAGGGTAGTTTTCCAAGGGGTTGAATTGGTTATGGAAGAGCAACCAATCACATTTGGTCGAGCCTTTTCATCATTTATCCAAAAAGCAACCATTATTTTACCCAGGCAAACAAAAATATGAAGTTTTCTACTTATTTAACATGGGCGTTAATAGCTTCACTTCTTAAGAGCTTTCAAAGCTTGATATATAGTTCTCCTATCAGATCTAAACGAACCAATCACATTTTACCTAGTACAAAAGCCCTCACTTTAGAGTGAAAGCCTACACAACAGTAACATACGAGCCACACTATGAGGTCATGGGGTGAAAATAATGGCACACACAAGTCTTTCCACTCTCCTTCACCACCTTTCTCAAATTTTTCTTCCTATTATGTTGTAAAGAAAAGTTCTAAATGTATGCATTTTATGTGTTGTGCCATTTTTCTATTGTTTAGCACCTTAAGCTTGTAATTATATAGCACCCATAGCCTATATTAAAAAATATTTGAATTTTGGGTTTGACTTCTCATTATTGCTTTATCTAAGAACCCAAAGGGATTTCGAGCTCTTTTTCTTCGTTTTTGCCCATTAAAAAATCATCCCTGACAACAATCTAATTAAGGATTTCAATTTACAAAAGAATTATAACTTAATTAACAAATATATATATTAGAATATTAACGTGTAAATTGAAGGAGACACTGGAAACTTCATAATTATAGTTGCATTTTAATTTAGAAAATCATTTAATTATTCTATGGAGAGACTTGCATATCACCTAAGTAAATCTTTCACTAGCTAATGCATATTATCTTTTCCCAAATGTAATTTTTTTTTTCTTTAAAGAAATAATTAAATACGATAAGAAGATAAAAAAGATAAGAAGGAATGTCATCTCTCACTTCTCAATAAAAGACCCAATTAGAAAGAGAGATAAAACAAAGTCATTGACATTATAAAAGCTTGCCCATTTTGCAAAATTATGGGCTAAATGGTTTGTTTGCCTTTTTACAATACAATTTTTTTTATTTTTTTTTATAGGTAGTAATACTTTTATTGAAAAAACTGAACATCATGTTCACGATAGTGAACACTCTGAACATGGAGCAAAATTTTGATATGTCAGTTTTTTATTTATTTTTAACAGATTGATAGAAAGCCTATTTGTTAAAAATCTTGTGAAGCTATTTGCAAACCAAAGATCTGTGGGGGATTAGACTTGAGGAGAATGTGAGACTACAATTCTCTGTCCTGACAAGCAATAGCAATTCTAGGAATAAGGCTTTAACATCAAAATATGCCTGTTGCAATGCCAAAAGATTGTTGCCATTTTTGGAGAGCTTTTGAAGATAAAGTTAAACTGGATTGGGATCCTGTGCAATTGCATTCCGTGCAATTCACCCAAGTCCTTCACAATTTATTTTTTTATTACTTTTTTACCTTTATTTTTTTACTTTTCTTCATTTTTTATAGTTAATGGTTGAGATTTAAAATTGCTTTTTGCAACTTTAAATCTCAACCATCCATACCAATTGCATCAGGTGCAATACTCTAGGTATTGCACCTAATCTCAATCCAGTTAAACTTATCTTTATGGAAGAGAGAGAGAGAGAGATCAAATCATGTTGTCTGACAGTTAATAGAAAAGTAGGGTATGGGTATAGAACTTAAAAGTGAGTTATTATCTTAGAGAAACAACTTGCCAGCTTAAAAGTGATTAAGCATCAACCATCAGGGGCTGCTATTGAATTAACATTTCTAGCAGTCTTCAACAGAATCTCCACTTGATCAATTCTAAAGAAACTTTCCTCTTAAAATAGGGGTATAGAACTTAAAGAAAGTTTTAGCTTAGACATTCCAGCACATCTCTAAATGCAATGTCACAGCAAAGCATAATTTAATCGAGTTAAAAAATGTTTCGCTATTATCCTTACATTGTAGCTTAATCATTCTGACAGTCAATAGTTTATTATTTTTTCTTACTAGGCAAAACTTTCTTCTGACATTCACATAATAATCAAACTTATCAGCTCTTTTGGTAGGTAAATGCTTCTCTTTCTGATGTCTGAGAAAAAAGTTTTGTTTTCCCAATTTCATAATTGAAAAGAGATAGATATTATTGCAACTGGAAAAAACAATACCTAGTACTAAACACAGCTATAAAATGTATCTTCAAATGTCGGTTGACTGTTTAAAGGGGAAAAAAATGTTGAAGAGAAAATTGAGCTTGAAACCAGATAAAATAATTGACTCAAACACAGCTACCATAGTTTCACATATTTGAAGGCATTACAAACACCTTCTTTATATATATATATATATATATGTGTGTGTGTGTGTGTGTGTGTGTGATAAGACTCTTTTTTTTTTTAGTTTAATATAATTTTTTAATTTGAATTTGTCTATTGTTAGTATTAAGGGATTTTTAAGAAACTAAAATTTAGGATTTTGAAAATGAGTAAACTACTGGTTTAATGTGTGCTAGTTTTTAAGAAAAAAATGTATCAAACGTGTGTAAATATACTTAAATAGAGAGTGTGTGCTAATTTTTAGGAAAAAAAATTTGTCCGGTAGTTTTTTATTTTTGAATTTTGTTGAATTACAATTTTAACCCTATTTTTTATTCTTAAGAATAAAAATTATCTAATTAGATTAGAGGATTAATATATAAAGATATATGATTGGGGGGGATTAATATACAGATATAATCACCCAATAAGCACAAGAAAACAGATTCTATATTTTATGTGATTCGGCCTGGGCCTTGTGCAACTACACTATGGATTGGGCTTTGTATTCATCCATCCAGACTTTGGGCTTCATGAGGCTTTTTTTTTCGCTTTCTCTTTAACTCCAATTTTGAATTGTATTTTCAGCGCCTATTTATTCAAGAATCAAAGCCAAAGAAAAGAAAATTCTCCGAGAGCGGAAAACTGAAACCCAAAAACTGTTGCAAATTCAGAGAACAGGTAAAATTCCTTTCTCCCAAATCTCTCCCTCTCTTTGTACCTGTTCATAAATTATGCCTACTGATGGGGTTCAAGTTAGTGTTGGTCTGTCCATAGTGGTTGTCCATGACCAGACCACGTCCAAAAGGTTTTGCGAGGAAAGAAACCCAACAGAAGCGTCACAGGCATGAATAGGATCCGTCCATGGGTAACGAGGTCATCCAGTTACAGGATAGTCGTCCATGACCTAAGGGCATGGACGACCAGAAGACACTTAGTGAATTTTAAAAGAACTTTTCAAAGGTTCAATATAATCAGACCATAATGCACTATTCCTAAAACATGGAGAGGATTCCCCATAATCCGCTCCACATGCTCCATTTTCTCCATTAACTCCACACATCTCCCATGATGGCGATGTATCTGAACAAGTAGACCCACTTCCAACTCTCTATAAAAGGATCAAGTCACATTCACCCAAGGTAAGATTCTACTATTCACAGTTTTCCATCTTTGGTCGGATTACACCGGTCACCCTTGATAGTCATTTCTTTCCTTTCAGGTCATAAAACCATCACCATAGCCTGAAACATTCCAACCTACTGATTTTCGTGCATCGTCACCTACCATGCTATACTACTTTATATATACATTTCTCTGTAGTCTGTAGTCTGTACATAATCGCAGACACTCAGAGACTCAATAAATTTGAATTCGAATTCAAGAGCAGTAGGATGATTTAAGAGGAAACCACCGCCGTTGGTGGCCATGGCGTTAGCTTTTCAGGACCGACGGCTTAGAGAGGAGGAGATCGAGGCATTTGGGTCTAGGTTTGAGCGAAATCGTGTGAAGAAGAGAGAGTGGGTTGGTCAGAGAATGAAACGAAAGCCCTAGCGCCAGTGGTGGTGGTGGTGGTGGTGGTGACGGTGGCGATGAGAGAAGGAGGCAGTGCTTGAAGGTTTCATCCATGAAGGCTCGATCTGAGAGTTTTTGAAGAGAGAAAGAGAGGAGGGTTTGAGAATTGTCTAGAAGGGTTTGAGAATCGGTTGGTAAGGAAGTAATGGGTCGGGCTAGACTGACCCGTTTGGCTAAGATTTTTTGGGCTGGGCCAATCCCAGCCTGTCCCATTTCTTTTGTTTAGAAACTTTAGGCCCTGCCTTAGAAAATATAAACTCTCTCAAACCAAAGCCCAAATAGCAATAAACAAGCCTAACCCAAAATAAAAAGAAACAAAATAACAGGCTTAGTTTTTTTTTTTTTTTTTTTTAATAAATTGTATACATGATGATGCGTTTTGCATATGCTTACACACATGCATTTGCCATGTCATCTCCTAGTATAGATTTATGTGTTTATATAATCACATGCTCATGCATTTTCCCATGTCATTCTCTAGGGTAGGTTGAATGATATAAAATTTTAATAAAAAATATAAAGTGAATGATTAAATTAATAAACTTAATATAGACTTTTAATAAAATTTCATATAAAATGATAACCTTTATTAATAAAAAAACTAAAGTTTGGTTCTTTTGAAAATAAACTAGTATGTAGGGACATTTGCAAACTAAGAAGCTTATCAACTTTATCAAAATAAAAAGATTTTCTTTAAGATTAATAAAATTATCAAATGACATTGTTTTCACATTTTATAGAATTTAAATCCTCAAGTTTCTTTTTGTTTGTGTGTCTTTTGCATGAGAAAATTGCCTGGAGAGGGCTCACTATACCATGCAATGCTATGGAGTGAGTTAGGATGCAATGCTATGGAGTAAGGTAAGCCTCATTAAATTTGTCATGCAATTTGCTTTCCTAGTAAATGCAATGCCATCATATGCTTAGCTATGCTTTTTAGTCTTGTTTTCTAAAATAAATTGTTTACATGTTTATTCATTTTGCAAATGCCTGCACGTTCATGCATTTGCCTTGTCATCTCTTAAGATAGATTTATGAGTTTATAAAATCACATGCTCATGCATTTTCCCATGTCATTCTCATGGGTAGGTTGTACAAGTTCACATGCTCAATAATGAACCAAATGCCATAATTTTTAGTTATCCTTTTAATCTTGAATATTGGGATTAATTTCAAAATAATGTGTTATCCCTTGGGATAGGTGTTGTGGGGTACCTAACCAAGATTTTGAAATGGTATGGTGAATGATTAAATTTTTAATATAAAAAGTAAATGTTCTAAATTAATGAGTTTAATATAGACTTTTAATAAAATTTAAAATAAAATTATAAAGTTTATTATTAAAAAACTAAAGTCTAATTCTTTTGTAAATAAAACATGTAGTGACATTTGCAAATTAGGAAGCTAACTTTTCGACTCAATTTTCCGTTGAATTTACATAATTCTGTAAATTCAACATATCCAACGTATTCAATTTTCTACAAATCCAGACAATCTGTATATCTAATTAACACAATTTTCCATTGAATTTAAAAAATTTTGTACATTCAACATATCCAGCTTATTTGAAATTTTCTTCAAATCCAAATAATCTGTACATTTAATATACACAATTTTCCATTAAATTTTCACTATTTTGTACAATCAATGTATTAAACATATCTAAATTTTTCTACAAATCCAGACAATCTGTACATCTAATGTACAAAAATTTTCATTGAATTTAACAATTATGTACATTCAACGTATCCAACGTATTCAAATTTTTCTTCAAATCCAGACAATCTGTACATCTAATGTACACAATTTTTCGTTGAATTTAACAATTCTGTACATTCACCGTATCCAACGTATTTAAAGTTTTCTCAAAATTTTGACAATTGGTACATCTAGTGTGCACAATTTTCCATTGAATTAAAAAAAATTTGTACATTCAACATATCCAAAGTATCAAAATTTTCTACAAATCTAGACAATCTGTACGTCTAATGTACACAATTTTTCATTGAATTTAACAATTCTGTACATTCAAAGTATCCAATGTATTTAAATTTTTCTTCAAATTCAGACAATTTTTACATTTAACGTACACAATTTTCCATTGAATTTTCATGATTTTGTACATTCAACATAGTAAACGTATCCAAATCTTTCTACAAATCCAGACAATCTGTATATCTAATGTACACAATTCTCTGTTGAATGTAATAGTTCTATACATTCAATGTATCCAACGTATTTAAATTTTTCTTCAAATCCAAACAATTTGTACATTTAATGTATACAATTTTCCATTGAATTTTCACGATTTTTTATATTCAATGTATTAAAGGTATCCAATTTTTTTTTTTTTTTTTTACAAATCCAAACAATCTGTACATCTAATGTACACAATTTTCTGTTGAATTTAATAGTTTTGTACATTCATCTAATCCAACGTATTTAAATTTTTCTTCAAATCATAACAATCTCTACATCTAATGTACACAATTTTTCATTGAATTTAACAAATCTAAACAATCAACGTATTCACTGTATTTAAATTTTTCTTCAAATCCAGACAATCTGTACATTTAATGTACAAAAATTTCTGTTGAATTTTTACGAGTACATTCAATGTATTAAATGTAACCAAATTTTTCTACAAATCTAGACAATCTGTACATCTAATGTATACAATTTTTCGTTGAATTTAACAGTTCCATACATTCAAACTATCCAGTGTATTTAAATTTTTCTTCAAATCAAGACAATTTGTACATTTAATGTACACAAATTTCCTTTCACGATTTTGTACATTCGATGTATTAAACGTAACTAAATTTTTCAACAAATCCAAACAATCTGTATATCTAATGTACACAATTTTTTGTTGAATTTAATAGTTTTGTACATTCAACCTATTCAACGTATTTAAATTTTTCTTCAAATCTAGACAATCTATACATTTAATGTACACAATTTTCCGTTGAAATTTCATGATTTTGTATATTCAACGTATTAAATGTATTCAAATTTTTCTACTAATCCAGAAAATCTGTACATTAAATGTGCACAACTATCTGTTGAATTTAACAATTTTGTACATTCTTCAAATCCAACGAATTTAAATTTTTCATCAAATCCAAACAATCTATACATTTACTATACACAATTTTCCATTGAATTTAAAAAATTATGTATATTCAACGTATCCAACATATTTAATTTTTTCTTCAAATCCGGACAATCTGTACATCTAATGTACAAAATTTTCCATTGAATTTAACAATTCGTTACATTCAACGTATCCAATGAGTTGAAATTTTTCTTCAAATCCATAAAATATGTATAATTAATGTAAACAATTTTCCATTAAATTTTCACGATTTTGTACTTTCTACCTTTTAAACATATCCAAATTTTTCAACAAATCCTGACAATTTGTACATCTAATGTATACAATTTTTAGTTGATTTTAAAAATTATGTACATTCAACGTATCCAACATATTTAAATTCTTCTTCAAATCAAGAAAATCTGTACATCTAGTGTACACAATTTTCCGTTGAATTTAACAATTATGTACATTCACCGTGTCCAACGTATTTAAATTTTTCTCAAAATTCAGACAATCGGTATATCTAGTGTACACAATTTCTAGTTGAATTTTAAAAGTTCTGTACATTCAATGTATCAATGTATAAAATTGTTTTTTTCAAATCCAGATAATCTGTACATCTAATATACATAATTTTCCGTTGAAGTTAATAATTTTGTACATTCATCGTATCGAACATATTTAAATTATTCTTCAAATCCACACAATCTATACATTTAATATACCCAATTTTTCATTGAATTTTCACAATTTTCTACATTCAACGTATTAAACGTATCCAATTTTTTTTACAAATCCAGACAATCTGTACATCTAATGTACACAAATTTTGGATGAATTTAACAATTCTGTACATTCAAAGTATGTAACGTATTTAAATTTTCCTTCAAATCCAGAAATTCTTTACATTTAATGTACACAAATTTCTTTTGAATTTTCAAAAATTTTTATTTTTACCGTTTAAATGTATCCAAAATTTTTATAAAATGCAGACAATTTGTACATCTAATGTACATAATTTTCTATTGAATTTAACAATTTTGTTAATTCAACATATCCAACGTATTTAAATTTTTCTTCAAATCCAGACAATTTGTACATTTAATGTACACAATTTTCATTGAAATTTCATGATTTTGTACATTCAAAGCACAGAACGTATTTAAATTATTCTTCAAATCTAAACAATCTGTACATTTGATGTACACGACTTTCCATTGAAGTTTCAGGAATTTGTACATTTAATGTATTAAACGTATTCTTTTTTTTTTCTACAAATTCATACAATTTGTACATTTTATGTACATAATTATTCGTTGAATTTAACAATTCTGTACATTCAAAGTATCCAACGTATTTAAATTTTTCTTCGAATCAAAACAATCTGTACATTTAATTTACACAATTTTCAAATGAATTTCCCTGTACAATCAACGTATATTTCAACAAATCTAGTCAATTTGTACATCTATTGTACAAAACTTTTTGTTGAATTCAATAGTTATGTACATTCAATGTATCCAGCATATTTAAATTTTTTCTTCAAATCCAGACATTCTGTACATTTAATGTTCACAATTTTCCATTGAGTTTTCACGATTTTTTACATTCAACGTATTAATTGTATCCAAATTTTTCTATAAATCTAGACAATCTGTACATCTAATCTTCACAATCTTTTGGTGAATTTAAGACTTCCCATTCAACGTATTCAACGAATTTATATTTTTCTTCTAATCCATACAATCTGTATATCTAATGTACACAATTTTCTATTGAATTTAAAAAATTCAGTATATTCAACGCATTCAACATATTTAAATTTTTCTTCAAATCCTAACAATATGTACATCTAATGTATAAAATTTTTCGTCGAATTTAATTGTTCCGTACATTCAATGTATCCAACGTATTTAAATTTTTTTTCAAATCCAGACAATTAGTACATTTAATGTTCAGAATTTCCCATTGAATTATTACAATTTTGTACATTCAACATATTAAACTAATCCAAAATTTTCTACAAATCCAGTAAATTTGTACATCTAATGTACACAATTTTTAGTTAACTTTAACACTTCTATACATTCAACTTGTCCAACAAATTTATATTTTCCTTAAAATCTAGACAATCTGTACATTTAATGTACACAATTTTCCATTGTATTTTCACGATTTTGTACATTCAACGTATTAAATCTACCCAATTTTTTTTACAAATCCAGACAATCTTTACATCTAATATACACAATTTTTCGTTGAATTTAATAATTTTGTACATTCAACATATCCAGTGTATTTAATTTTTCTTCAAATCCAGACATTCTATACACTTAATGTGCACAAATTTCCTTTCACGATTTTGTACATTCAACGTATTAAACGTATCCAAATTTTTCTACAAATTCAGACAATTTGTACGTCTAATGCACACAATTTTCGGTTTAGTTTAACAGTTCTATACATTCAACCTATCCAACGTATTCAATGTATTTAAATATTCTATATACTTACCGTTTCCATTGAATTTTCATAATTTTGTACATTCAACGAATTAAACGTATCCAAAATTTTCAACAAATGCAGACAATCTATACATCTAATGTGCACAATTTTCCGTTGAATTTAATAGTGTTGTACATTCAACCTATTCAATGTATTTAATTTTTTCTTCAAATCCAGACAATTTGTACATTTAATGTACACAATTTTCCATTGAATTTTCATGATTTTGTACATTCAACGTATTTAATAGTGTTGTACATTCAACCTATTCAGCGTATTTAATTTTTTCTTCAAATCCAGACAATCTGAACATTTAATGTACAGAATTTTTCATTGAATTTAAAAAATTTGTATATTCAACGTATCCAATGTATTTAAATTTTCTGAAAATTCAAACAATCTGTACATCTAATGTACAAAATTTTTCGATGAATTTAATAATTATGTACCTTCAACGTATCCAACGTATTTAAATTTTTTTTCAAATCCAGACAATCTGTACATCTAATGTACACAATTTTCCGTTGAATTTAACAATTCTGTATATTCAACATATCCAATGTCTTTAAATTTTTCTTCAAATCCAGATAATATGTACAATTAATGTACATAATTTTCCATTGAATTTTTACGATTTTGTACTTTACACGTATCCAAAATTTTCACCAAATCTAGGCAATCTGTACATCTAATGTACACAACTTCTTATTGAATTTAACAATTCTATACATTCAACGTATCTAGCGTATTTAAATTTTTCTTCAAATCCAGACAATCTATACATTGAATGTACACAATCTTCCAATGGATTTTCACAATTTTGTACATTCAACGTATCTAAATTTTTCTACAATTCCAGACAATCTGTACATCTAATGTACACAATTTTCCGTTGAATTTATCAATTTTGTACATTCTACGTATCCAACGTATTAATTTTTTTATTCAAATCCAGACAATCTGTACATTTGATGTACACAATTTTCCATTGAATTGTCTCAATTTTGTACACTCATTGTATTAAACGTATCCAATTTTTTCTACAAATCTCGACAATCTATACATCTAATGTATACAATTTTTCGTTAAATTTAACACTTTTGTACATTCATTGTAGCCAATGAATTTAAATTTTTATTCAATTCCCGGCAATCTATACATATAATGAAGACAATTTTTTGTTGAATTTAAAAAATTCTATATATTCAACATTTCCAACCTATTTAAATTTTTCTTAAAGTCTAGGTAATCTGTAAATCTAATGTACACAATTTTCCATTGAATTTTCAAAATTTTGTAGATTCAAGCTATTAATCGTATCCAAAATTTTCTACAAATCCAGAAAATCTGTACATTTAAAGTACACAATTTTCCATTGAATTTTCACGATTTTTTACATTTAATGTATTAAACATATCCAAATTTTTCTACAAATCCCAACAATCTGTACATTTAATGTGCACAACTATCCGTTGAATTTAATAATTCTATACATTCAGCATATCCAACATGAAAGCTCAAATAGTGTAAAAACACTATAGCTCATTTAGACCCCTAATTTTAAAAACACGACTTAATTGCTTTTACACTAACTTATCTAAGTGCAGAACAAGAGTAAATGATACGAAATAACCAGAACTACTCTCTAAGACATAACCATAAGTAAGCAACAACAAATATAAAGCTTAAATAGAATGTGAAGAGAGACGCAAACACTAGATAACACCAAGACGTGTTCTCGAAGAGGAAATTGAAGAACTCAACGAAAAATCTCTTCGCAACCCTCCAAGTCAAAATGATCTACCAATGAATAAGTTGGAGTACAAGTATAATGAAAAGACCCTCCAAGCCTAATCTATCCAAAGTACTTGAGCCCTTCAAGCTGCAGCTACCAACGGACTTCTCGGTGTCTTGTCTTCACTAGTTATCCGGATCCTGCAATTCTGCCCGATTGCATCCGCCAAGCCTCACTTGCTTCTTTTGGCAAATCCCGAATGCTTCCCAAGCTCCAAATCACTCTCTACACTCTAAATAGGTGTGGGTTGTGTTTGAGTACAAATCTTCTTTCAAGGTATAACAATGGGATAGGGAAAAGAGAAGAGACTATAAGGATTTCTCACTCAAGGATGAGTAGCTCTCTCCAACAAGGTGGGTGTGTTATAGAAACCTGTCGAGGGTTTTCTTCTGAATAGCTTTCTTACAATTTTGTGGGTAACGAGGGTATATATAGTATGAGTGAAGGATATAAGGGTCACAGTTAAAATCTCAGCTGTCAATGCATTTCGCGGGTCATCTCGCGAGTTGGCCAAGTCGCGAGATGAGTTGCGAAAAACACTAACTCTTCAACTTCCAGCATGAGCTCCTCATGTGACCTTCACGGGTTGCACCACTCACGAGCCAAGTCGTGAGATCAACTTCTTGAGCAATCTTCAACAACTTAGTACTAAATCCATTACAATTAAATCTCAAAAAATTCAAGGAAATAAATTAATGAAATTACAACACTTTTTGTCATGGAATAAAGCCAATATAAATGTTATGTGAAAAATCATAACTTAACACAACGTATTTAAATTTTTCTTCAAATCCAGATAATTTGTGCATCAAATGTACACAATTTTTCGTTGAATTTAAAAAATTCTGCATATTCAACGTATCCAAAGTATTTAAATTTTTCTCGAAATCCAAAAAATCTGTACATCTAACGTACAAAATTCTCTGTTGAATTTAACAATTCCGTACATTCAACGTACCCAACATATCTAAATTTTTTTTCAAATCCGGACAAGCTATACATCTAATGTACAAAAAAAATTTTGTTGAATTTAAAACATTCTTTATATTTATCGTTTCCAATGTATATAAATTTTTCTTAAAATTTAGACGATTTGTACATCTAAGGTACACAATTTTTCATTTAATTTTCATGATTTTATACATTCAACGTATTAAACTTATCAAAATTTGTTTACAAATCCATACAATCTGTATATCTAATGTACACAATTTTCCATTGAATTTAACAATTCTTTATATTCAATGTATCCAACGTATTCTTATAAAAAATAAAAAATAAAAAATAAACGTATCCAATGTATTTTAATTTTTCTTCAAATCCAAACAATCTGTACATTTAATGTACTCAATTTTTAATTTAATTTTCACGATTTTGTACAATCAATATATTAAATGTATATAAATTTTTGAACAAATCCAGATGATCTGTACATCTAAGGTACTCAATTTTCCATTTAATTTCACGACTTTATACATTCAACGTTTTAAACTTATCCAAATTTTTCTACAAATCTATACAATGTATATATCTAAAGTACAGAATTTTGCGTTGAATTTAACAATTATGCACATTCAACGTATCCAACGTATTTAAATTTTTCTTCAAATCCAAACAATCTGTACATTTAATGTACACAATATTTCATTGAATTTTCACGATTTTGTACAATTAACGTATTAAACGTATCCAAATTTTTCTACAAATCCTGACAATCTGTACACCTATTGTATACAATTTTTCGTTGAATTGAACAATTTTGTACATTCAACATATCCAACGAATTAAAATTTTTATTCAAATCCAGACTATATGTAGATATAACGTACACAATTTTCCTTTGAATTTAAAAAATTTTGTATGTTCAAAGTTTCCAACGTATTTAATTTTTTCTTAAAATCAAAGCAATCTGTACATCTAATGTACACAATTTTCCATTGAATTTTCACAATTTTGTATATTCAACATATTAATTGTATCCAAATTTTTCTACAAATCTAGACAATCTGTACATTTAATGTACATAATTTTCCGTTGAATTTAAAAGATCGGTACATTCAATGTATACAACGTATTTAAATTTTTCTTCAATTCCAAACAATCTTAACATTTAACGTACACAATTCCCCAGTAATTTTCACGATTATGTCCATTCAACGTATTAAACGTACCCAAAATTTTCAACAAATCTAGACAATCTATACATCTATTGTGCACTATTTTCCATTTTATTTAATAGTTCTGTATATTCAATGTATCCAATGTATTTACATTTTTCTTCAAATTCAGACAATCTGTACATTTAATGTATACAATTTTCCATTAATTTTTCACGATTTTGTACATTCAACGTATTAATTGTATCCATATTTTTCTACAAATCCAGACAATCTATACATTTAATGTACACAATTTTTCATTGAATTTGACAGTTCTGTACATTTGATGTATACAATGTATTTAAATTTTTCTTCAAATAAAGACAACTGTACATATAATGTACATAATTTTCCATTGCATTTACCCGATTATATACAATCAACATATTAAACGTGTCCAAATTTTTCATCAAATCCAGACAATTTGTGAACCTAATGTACTCAATTTTCCATTGAATTTAATTTTTCTATACATTCAACGTATCTAGGGTATTTAAAATTTTCTTCAAATCCACACAATCTGTACATTTAATGTACACAATTTTCTATTAAATTTTCACGATTTTGTACATTCAACATATTAAACGTATCTAAATTTTTCTTCAAATCCAGGCAATCTATACATCTAATGCACACAATTTTCCATTGAATTTTCACGATTTTGCACATTCAACATTTTAAACATTTCCAATTTTTTTCACAAATCTAGATAATCTGTACATTTAACGTACACAATTTTTCGTTGAATTTTTACGATTTTGTACATTCAACTTATTAAACATACCTAAATTTTTCTTCAAATCTAGACAATCTATACATCTAATGTACACAATTTTCCATTGAAATTAATTGTTTTATACATTCATCGTATCCAATATATTTAAAATTTTCTTCAAATCTAGAAAATTTGAATATTTAATGTACATAATTTCCCAATGGATTTTCACAATTTTGTACATTCAACGAATTAAACGTATCTAATCTTTTCTCCAAATCCAGACAATCTGTACATCTAATGTACACAATTTTCCGTTGAATTTAACAGTTCTGTACATTCAACGTATCCAATGTATTGAAATATTTCTTCAAATCTAGACAATCTGTATATTTAATGTACATAATTTTCCATTAAATTTTAATGATTTTGTACATTCAACATATTTAGTGTATCCAAATTTTTCTAAAAATCTTGATAATCTGTTCATCTAATGTATACAAATTTCTGACGAATTGAACACTTTTGTATATTCAACGTATGCAACAAATTTAAATATTTATTCAAATCTAGACAATCTGTACATATAATGTGCACAATTTTCTACTGAATTAAAAAAAAAATTGGTATGTTCAACATTTCCAACATATTTAAATTTTTCTTAAAATCCTGGCAATTTGTACATCTAATGTACACAATTTTCCATTGAATTTTCACAATTTTGTTCATTCAACGTATTAAACGTATCCAAATTTTTCTAAAAATCCTGACAATCTGTACATCTAATGTATACAAATTTCTGATGAATTGAACACTTTTGTACATTCAACGTATCCATCGAATTTAATTTTTTATTCAAATCCTGACAATTTGTACATACAATGTGCACAATTTTTTGTTGAATTTAAAAAATTCTGTATATTCAACATTTCCAACATATTTAAATTTTTCTTAAATTCCAGGCAATCTGTACATCTAACGTACACAATTTTCCATTAAATTTTCACAATTTTGTACATTCAACGTATTAAACGTATCCAAATTTTTCTACAAATCTAGACAATTTGTACATTTAATATACACAATTTTTCGTTGAATTTAACACTTCTGTATATTCAATGTATCTCAGGAATTTAAATTTTTCTTCAAATCCAGACAATTTGTACATCTAATGTACACAATTTTTTGTTAAATTTAAAATATTTTGTATATTCAAAGGTTAACACCTTCAAAGACCTCCAGGAGAAAATTACAAAGCGCGTGATAGGATGGAAAGAGAAGTTCATATCCAAGGCAGGCTGTGAGATCTTTATTAAAATGGTAGCACAAGCAATTCCCACGTATTCCATAAGCCTATTCAAATTACCCAGATCCATATGTGACAACATAAACTCTTTGTTGGCAAAATATTGGTGGGGACAAAATCAAGATGAAAGGAAGATTCTTTGGATCAATCGGAAGAAGCTGTGCACTCAAAAAAAGGACAGAGGAATGGGCTTTCGTGATCTTCACTCTTTTAACCTAGCAATGCTCTCTAAGCAAGCATGGAGGTTAATATAGGATACCCACTCATTGTTTTACAAGGTATACAAGGCCAGGTACTTTCCAAATTGTTCTTTCATGACAGTTGCATTAGGGAGCAATCCTTCTTTTTTTGGAGAAGCCTCCTTGGAGCTAGGGATATTCTCTATGTGGGATCCTTTTGGTGGGTTGGGGATGGTAGAACAATTGGGGTGTTTACTCATAAATGGATCTCACATACCCCAGTGCCTTTGAATGAAACCTCCTAGGAATTGCGAGTTTGTGATCTCATTGATGAAGACACAAGACAATGGGATAGGGGGAAACTCAAGGCCATCTATGCTTATAGAACTTGACAAGAAATTCTAAATATCCCACTCACCAACCTGCACTCAAAGGACACGCTGGTCTGGAAGGAAAACAGAAACCATAAATTCTCGGGGAAGACAACCTACCGAGTTGCACTGTGGCTGAACAATCCAACTTGGGCAGAGCACTCTTTGGCCCGTGATCACTCTCTAGTGTGGAACAAAATCTAGTCCCTCAACATGCCGCCGAAAGTACACACGTTTTTATGGAGAGTGTGCTCAAACTGCCTACCAACTAGAGACAATCTCCACCGGCGACAGGTAAGAGTTGAGCCGCACTGTGAAATCTGCCATCATAAGTCTGAAACGGTGAGTCACATCTTGTGGGAGTGCCCATTGGCATTAAACATGTGGGCTATGTTTAAGGGCAGAACTTAGAAGTGCAACAACACGGCTACATATTTTTTTGTCCTCTTTCAACAGATGCAACTGAAACTCGACCAGCAGGAGTTGGAGAGGTGGGCAGTCACGGCGTGGGCAATCTGGAACAAGAGGAATAGACTCTACTTTGAGCACTTTCAAACCCATCTGAAGGTGATACTTGAACTTGCTAGCGGCTTGGTCACAGAGTTTCAATGCCTACTGCACACACACATAATTCCCTGATGTAAATTTCTCGGGTCTCGGCAACTCAGATGGCTTGAACCCCAGTTTTGGAATGTGTCTTGTTTGTATACATTTTTCCATATCAATTAAAGTTTTCTATAGTTTTGACCTCAAAAAAAAAAAAATTTCTCAAATTCCAGACAATCTGTACATTTTATGTACACAATTTTCCATTGAATTTTCACGACATTGTACATTCAACATATTAAATGTATCCAAATTTTTCTACAAATCTATACAATCTGCATATCCAATGTACATAATTTTCCGTTGAATTTAATAATTCTATACATTCGACATTTCCAATGTATTTAAATTTTTCCTCAATTCTAGACAATCTATACATTTAATGTATACAATTTTTCTTTGAATTGTCACGATTTGTGCAATCAACGTATTAAACGTATCCAAATTTTTCAACAAATCCAGACAATCTATACATTTACACAACTTTCCGTTGAATTTAACAATTCTGTACATTCAAAGTTTCCAATGTATTTTAACCCTTTAATTTTATTAGTAAATTAAGATACAATACCAAAGATTTATAGTTTTGTTCATATATTCCCTTTTTCTTTTTTAAAGTTTTGTCCATATAGAAGAAATTGAAATTGCCAATAAATTTAATTGGTAAAAGCCACTTAACGTAAAGTTCAATGGGCCTCCAGGGCACAAGGGCATCCAACAGAAGAAATAAAGCCCCATTAGATTGAGGACCCTATGCTAACAAATGTATTGCTTATGCACTGCGTACTATAGTCCAGTATCAGCATATTAAACTTAAAAACAAATAGGATAACAGATTGACTATGTAACCCAAATCAAAATACAAGAGATTACACCACATTTGGTTAAGAGGTTGCAGGAAATTACAGATTTGTAAGAAATCATCATTTACATAATGCCCCATATGGGTTCAAAACTATATATATTGCCCCATAATTCTTATAAGAAATTTCTGTCATTATTTTCTTAGCTAGACTCTCAATCCCTTTATTGGCCTGGATGGAATTTGTTTCACTAGATGTGCAAATTGTATTAGGCATGGACTTAAGTCTTTGATTAAATAAAATTTCAGCCTCGATTCTCCAAAAATAAAAACTAATGAAATCACCGTTTAGGAGTGCAATCTTACATTACTCAGGTTGGGCTAAAATTTCTTATTCTCAGTTGGTCGTTTAAATAACCTGCCCATGGGCTCTGTTAATTGATTTTGTTGCCCACGTTTTGATGTAAACTTGGGCCGTTCATTACTCAGCGTTTTGTTGTAATTTTATTGTTGGAATAAAACATTCAGGCAGAAAAAAGAAGAGACAAAAAAGTTTACTAGTTTTACAAAATCAAGCACAACTGAACTTCAATTCACACCAAACCACACCCAAAAAAATAAAAAGAGAGGAACGAGCTTGATCAATTTCACTGATAAATCCCATTTCCTGTTCAAATAATTTGAAATGCTTTCATAAATCAAGCACTAGTTATAACCTCCCACCGAGTGTGCAAGAATTCTATTCAAGACTGTCCAAGCTAGGCAGACCATCCATTTTGAGAGAGAGGAGAATAGAGAGCATCATCATAATAATAATAATAAAATGTAAAAACAATGAACAATATTTAACCAAAAAAATATTTCCACTAACCATGTTTAGGATTTAGTCAATGAAATATTTTCAAATTTCGGAATATTATGTTATTGTTATTAATGGAATGACTAATGTGATGATTTTCTCAAACCTTAATAAAGAAGAATGCCATTTCCCTTTTGAAGCAGAGTGTCATCCCCCAAACATGAAGGGGTCGGGTTCATATAATTTACCCTAAATTTAATTTGACAGAATCTGAATTTTAGATTTATAATTTTTCACTGTAAATTCATGGAACTATTTACAAAATTGGGAACTTGTATTTAGGTAGAACGAGATCTAACCCATTTCACACTCTTCTATTTTATGTCACCACTCCTGAATGTTGGCGGTTTTTTCACCCAATCAAAAAATAAGTTTATTGATTGAATAGTATATAACATCCAATTTGAACAAATTTTAATATGCATGTTAAGAACATAAAGAACATGTAATCCAACGGTTAGATTTTCAAAATTCATATTCAATAAAAAGATATATGACACATTTAAAGTGTCTTCCCAAACTAGTTTGGAAAGAAACTTTACTTAGCCTAATTCTATAAAAGGGATCCTCTCCATTCTATCAATCTTCATGGATAATCTACCCAACTATAGTATCTCATGATAGTCTAATTTTACTTTCCCTAATTGTTAGTCCTAGTTTTAGATTGAATTTCCAGAGTTCAAACTTATAATTAATTAAATCTACTAAAGTTTTATTAATCAATATAATCTCATTTACAAACAACATGTCCTAAGGGACCTCATTGTGATAATGTTTGAAAACGCATCCATAACCAAATAAAATGTGAGGATTCCAATCCTTAATATTATCCTATGATCCTATCGTAATTGGGAACTCATTTGATCATAGTTTTTGCATTAGTTACTGCTTTCTCATACATGTAATATACTAAATTGAAATGCCATTTTTTTCTAAGACTAGCACATTACCTCCGTAGGAAGTTCATTGTATGCCATTTCTATGCTAATAAAACCAGTATGAAGGTCCCCCTTTTTTCCCCTCTCTCTCTACTAGCCTTAATAATAAAAAATAAAATAAAAAGACTTCTATCTGTCTTGTAATGTGAAGTTAATTTATGCAACTCTTGAAATGTGGAGTTGTTATAATTTTATAGAACACTTCGTCTTCCATCCAAAATAAATTCATTAATACCACCACACACCTTTGGTGCGATGGTTACTCTACAAGTATAAGTGCTCGTGGGATGTGGGGGGGGGGCAAGAGCCGGGGTTCAAATCTCTAAGAAGAAGCTTCACACACATATACACTTAAATTAGATTATAATAGAATCTCTATCTTGTATAAAAATAATAATAAATTCATTAATGATAATAATATAATAATTAGAATCAAGATAAATTAATGTAAACTAATTAAACTTCTATTTAAAGTAAATTAGTTACTAAATTCCAAAAAGCAGTAACTCTCTTAAATAACCCAAAATATATTCCTAAATTATGATCAGTCATATTCTATGTATTTGTATCATCATGTATTCTTAGCATGATGGTTACTTCATAAGTACAAAAGTTATTGTAAGGTGAGAGCGAGTAAGGGTTAGAGTTCAAGTTTTCAAAAAAAAACTTCACACGGGAGTAATCAGAAGGCTTTGTTTCACTCTTAATAATCCATGCTCTACTGCTAAAGCCCATGCTTATCATTAGCTTCTTCTTCTTCTTTTTTGATAAGATTATCATTAGCTATTTAGCTATAGGCCTGAGTGAGACAAAGAATGACTTACATTTGTTTCGACTAGGATATAAAACTATATATAGATTAGACAAAAGGGATGAGCTGAAGACCTTTTGTGAGAGCCTGTATGGAATCTAGGACGCAATGTTCAATGCCATGCTCAGTACACGCATGCTAAAAGCTCATGTTGAAATTTTGTATATGAAGTTGGGCCCAGCTCCACGTGATGGAACTGGGCAATACGTGTTTTATCCATTTTCAGAATTCATGTGCACTGATTCTCCAATCCACTATGCTTACAAGCTCACGTTGGGCCCGCTTAAGGCTCTAATTTGTATATTGTGGCCCAACCCATGTGTTGATAAGAATTATTTTTTGCTTTTGGAATAAAAATATCTGAAAATTCTGCTCCTCCAATCAGACACATTAATGGACGAGTATTATAGATGCATCTGATACACATCTTAGGGGGGGGTGGGCGCTGGGGAAACAGATGTGCAACACAGTACTCATATTTGAATGGAAAAAAAATTCTCTAACTCTTCTTGAATTTGATACTTAAATAATATTGAAATAAATACTCCTATAAAATATGATAGTCCCTAATGACTAACGTGTATACCTTAGTAATTGTAATAATCCACAAGGTATAATAATGATAAAATTTGAAGAGCTTTTAAAATTACAAAAATTAAATTGGGAAAATCAATAATTCAAAGGGGAAATTGGAATTATTGATTTTCCCAATTTAAATCAATAATTTAGATTCCAATTTCCCCTTTGAATTGGAATCTAAATTCAAAGGGGAAATTGGAATACCATTAGCATGATAGTAAATATGTGGGAGAGGAAGAACACTTTTGAGAGAAAAAAAGATTAGTGCTATTGTTCAGCAAGATAGAGAGAGAGAGTAATAAAAATCTGGTGGAAAAGTGTTCTAATGGTGAGTTAAATAAGCCACTGAGTTGATCAGACAACAATAAAATAAAAACTCAATGTACTAAGGAAGCTAATCTCCAATAGACTGAACCAATGGTCACAAATGGGTAGCAAAGCCCAAAAGGGCTGAAAAGAGAGAAAAATAAAAACTCAATGTAAAATTGATACAAACCCAAACGTATGAGACGAGACGGTGTGGGACAAGCGCACGAGTGTGATATAGATAAGGTCCAAGTCTATACAAGGCCCCATATTTTAAAATATCAAAAGAGGTTTACAATGGCTACATTAAAAAAAACTCACTCTAAATCAATGTTAAAATTGTATATTTTAAGATATCAAACGAGGTTCACAATGGCTACATTAGAAGAAACTCACTCTAAACCAATGTTAAAATTGTTTGGAAGACGCCTATACTTACATTCATTGCATTCATGCACAAGTGTAGTTTTCGCATCTTTAAACTCACGCTTATAATAATGTGTAGTGATCTTTTGGGTTTGTAATCGGTGATTTTTTTTTTTTTTTTTTTTTGGTAGGAGTTGGTGATTAAAGTTTGATTTCAATACAATCAGATACTCAACAAGTTTTTCCTTTAAAAAAAAAAAAAAAAAAAAAAAGATACTCAACAAGTGTTTGCAACAATTACTTAATCATATACGCGTCCTCTTGATGCTTCTGAAGTTGGGGACCTAATTCCCTTTGGATGTTAGTTAACTTTTAAGAATTTCTGGACATTTCATCACTTGTTTTTGTCATTTAATTTAAGTTTGTATTTCTTTGCTCATTATAATCGTGTCCATTGGGAACAGGAAATGAGGATTAATCTTCGGAATTTTATAAATGTCATAAGTAGCCTTTTGAGTTGTTGGTTCGTGGCCAAAAAAAAATTGAGTGAAAGGAAATGTGTCGCGTAGTTTGTGCTTTATGAGCATGGTGAATAGTGTCAGTCAACCATCTTCTCATTTATTCTCTCAAATCAATCAACAATTTTAACATATACAAACATAAAACAGGAGCCTGTTAATTGTGTAGCAAGGACCTCACTGAGAAATTGGTCACCGCATTCATATCTATGGAGAGGATTATCAAGTCTTAGGCCTTGTTTGGGAAGAGAGAATAGAATGAAATGAAAATAATAATTTTAGAATATTTTTCTCTTCCCTTGTTTGAGAGTTTTAATGGAAGGAATGGAAAACCCATTCCCTTGTTTGGGAGTTTAAGTGGGAGGGAATAGAATGAGTAAGAGGTAACAATCATTCCTCTCTATTCCCTTAAAATCTCAAATTTTCATTTCCCCCGAAATTGGGAAAAATGGAATTAGATTTAATGATTTTTTTGCTAAAACTCCCAAAATACCCCTGTAGGGACTGGGTCTAAGCACTTCTACTGTTGGAAAAGTGGATTCAGGCCCAACTTGTCCTAGACAATAAATTTGTAGATGATGGGTTTAAGAGCTAGGCCTTAGTGAGGATAGCAACGAATAAACATGGTTATGGGTAAACTGAATAGCAGGAAAACGAGCTTTAAGTGTTAGAATCTATCCTGGACGTTGGTCCGATGAGGTTTCTTGCTTTTATTATTTCCTCAGTGCTTGGATACAGAGGTTACAAAGATGATACAGATTGCTACAGTGTTTCCTACTCCCAATCTCCCATCCTTTCTCTGGAGGACCTCTTTACATTTTATACCCTCTTTAGGTTGATCTTGGCCCTCCATTTGTTGATCGTGCAGGTCACTACTTGAGTGCTTGTCCTATCAGCCGCCGTCCCAAACCTTCTATGAGTTGCAGCAACCAAAGCGGCACTGTTCAAGGGTCATTTCCTCATTAATGCGGCCAAAACGTTAGTTGTGGGCATTTAATGTGGAGGTGACAGCTTCTCCCTGAATTACTCTCCTAGGCTCCCATGGCTGACCCACGGTGCTTGTCCTCTTTCTTGGGACGCTCTACGAAACCGCCCTTGACGGCGCGCTGCCCTTCCCTTCTATGATCTTGGATCGCCGAGGACATGATTGTTCTCAGCGATGCTTCTTGGTAGTTAGGACTTTCTCCGTTCGTCCTCGGACATTTCTTCTTCCTCGGCGTGGGCCTTGGGCCTAGTATGAAGTTAGGCCGAGGTAGTCAGAATCATTGACCCCACAATAGCCCCTCAAAATCCTGCTATCCGGCTCCTCGAACGGAGAGGAGGGTTTTGATGTCCTCGGGCCTATATCACGGCTGGTCAAGTCTTGTCCTCTGTGAGTGCCAGAGCCTCTTCACCTGCCCAAGGCACGCTCCTGGCGTTTCAGTATACGAGGCGCTCCGTCATTAATGCCTTTATGTAGCGACGCGGATCTAACGGTTGAGGATTTCCTTGGAAATTGGGCAGAACTTATTTCGCTTGTAATTCTTCTTTTGAATTTCGTGCGAATTAAGTTCTCCTAGATTTTGTCTGCTATATATAAGGCACCTTGGGGGAATCGTTCTTTCATGTCTTCGAACCCCTGAATTCTATAGGAACTCTAAGTTCTCAACCTTTCTGGAACTAAGAATGCCGCCTAGATCCTAGTTGCCGCAGTTGAGGCAAAGGAAGCAGAGGCCAAAGATTTTCCTACCTTTCAACCGGGCAAGAAAGAAAACCCTCCTTCTTCAGCCAGGAGCCGTAGCAGGCATAGATTGATCAAACTTTCGGTGCGGCAAGGTTTGGATCTCGCCCTGATGGTGGGACATTTTGCAGTTAGGAGAAAAAGGAGGCCATCTTCATCATTGCAAGCAGCTGACGAGACTTCTGGAGGACGATTTTTTAAGAGTACAGATATTAGCTTCTGGATAAGAGTACGCTTCAAAGTAGCCTTAGCAGATGGGAACTAATTCAGGCGCTTCTGCCTCTTCCTCTTTCTCATCGCCGGTATCGTCCATACTGGCTCGATTGCTGTTGGAACAAAACTATGAATCTGCCATTCCCATGGACTTTCTCCCCTTTTATTTTTTTATAGCTAGCTTTAAAACAAGCTTGCCTCAGCCTCTCTTTCTATAGTTAGCTTTGAAACAAGTCTGCCTAAGCTGTTCGGTATATGATGTACTTTTCCTTTACTTAATAAAAAGGACTGCAATTTTTTCTTTACGAAATTTCCTTTTCCTGAAATTTTATTTATTGTTATATTATTATTATTATTTTTGTTATTATTATTATTTTTTATTGGGACTTAGAACTGATGTTGTTGACGGTAACAAAAGGTTGTCATCCTGACTTTAACAAAGCCTACAGTAGCACCCGGCTGCTAATTTTAAATAGTTTGACTATGTAGGAAAAATTAAGAACATAACCATGTGCTCTCTATCGCAAACTGTGCGACCGTCAGAGAGTGTTGGATTTAATGTAGGTGATCCGAGGAGGCAGACTTCTTTTAGATTCTGCTCATCACTCAGATAAATACTTGAAGTAATTAATCTCTTCAAGGACTGTGGTCCGAGGACCATGCAAGACTTCGGTTCAGTCTAGTACTTAGATTTTTCTTGAAGTAGTTAGTTTCCCCATAGGTTTGAGTCTGAGAACCATGCAAGACCTCGATTCTGTCTAGTACTTAGATTTTTCTTAAAGTAGCTAGTTTCCCTATAGGTTTGAGTCCGAGGACCATGCAAGACCTTGGTTCTATCTAGTACTTAGATTTTTCTTGAAGTAGCTAGTTTCCCCATAGGTTTGAGTCCGAGGACCATGCAAGACTTTGGTTCTGTCTAGTACTTAGATTTTTCTTGAAGTAGCTAGTTTCCCTATAGATTTGAGTTCGAGGACCATGCAAGACCTTGGTTCTGTCTAGTACTTAGATTTTTCTTGAAATAGCTAATTTCCCTATAGGTTTGAGTCCGAGGACCATGCAAGACCTTGGTTCTGTCTAGTACTTAGATTTTTCTTGAAGTAGCTAGTTTCTCCATAGGTTTGAATCTGAGGACCATGCAAGATCTTTGTTCTGTCTAGTACTTAGATTTTTCTTGAAGTAGCTAGTTTCCCCATAGGTTTGAGTCCGAGGACTATGCAAGACCTTTGTTCTGTCTAACACTTAGAAAATTGCCAGTGCGTATTAATTTCCCCAAAGCAGGAGGTCCGAGGACCCGGCATAGCTAAGGTTCTGTTTAACCACTTCAAAAGATTAAAAGATATCGATGTATTCCTTCTAGAATGGAAGTTTTCGCAGGGAGATTATGCCAACCGATTTTCCATTCATGCCTTGATTCTCAGCTTCTTCCTCCAATGGGATTTTAGCGAACCGGGCTACTAGACTTGCGAGAACTAGGCCCTAGATAGAGGTATGGTGCATGTACTTTACGTCATAAGCCCCTAGAACTGTCCGCCATTTAGCAATCCTCCCCGTGTAGTCAGCACTTCGAAGCGTAGACCTGAGCGGAGGTCGAGTTATGATAACAACTGTGTGCGTTCTTGGAAATTTTAGGGAAGCCTTCGTGCAGCATGCGCCATCGCCAAAATGGTCTTCACCAGGGACTCTCGCTGATAGGGGCTTGATCCTGCCATGATTAACCGTTGCGCTTACTAACACACAAGCTCTTCCCACAGATGGCGCCAATTGTAGGGATTGGGTCTAAGCACTTCTACTGTTGGAAAAGTGGATTCAGGCCCAACTTGCCCTAGACAATAAATTTGTAGAGGATGAGTTTAAGAGCTAGGCCTTAGTGAGGATAGCAACGAATAAATATGGTTATGGATAAACTGAATAGCAGGAAAACGGGCTTTAAGTGTTAGAATCTGTCCTGGACGTTGGTCCGAGGAGCTTTCTTGCTTTTATTATTTTCTCAGTGCTTGGATACAGAGGTTACAAAGATGATACAGGTTGCTACAGTGTTTCCTACTTCCAATCTCCCATCCTTTCTCTGGAGAACCTCTTTACATTTTATACCCTCTTTAGATTGATCTTGGCCCTCCATTTGTTGATCGTGCAGGTCACTACTTGAGTACTTGTCCCATCAGCCGCCGTCTCAAACCTTCTGTGAGTTGCAGCAACTAAAGCGGCACTGTTCAGGGGTCATTTTCTCATTAATGCGGCCAGAACGTTAGTTGTGGGCATTTAATGTGGAGGTGACAGCTTCAAGGGCATATAAAGCATGAGTTGGAGGGTTACTTAGGCGATGTGGGACTGCGGTGTAAAACCCAAAGGGTGAAGATCCGTAGCTCCCACCCCTTCGTGACAAAACCGTGAGGGCTTGGCTCCCTAAAGCGGACAAAAACTGCTTAATGGTGGGGCAAGTACCCAGAACCCCTATATATTCAACCATTTATTTTAAAATAGGGGTCTAATAGTAATATTGTTATAAAATGATTCCATTCCATTCCCTCCATGTTACTTCCAAACAAGATTACTTACATTCCATTCATTTTCATTCCTTTCCATTCCTTTATTTTAAAACATCCAATCAAGGTTACTTAATTCCATTCTATTCCATTCATTTCCCTTGCTTAAATACATTTCATTTCATTCCATTCATTTCCAATCTCTTATAATCATTCCATTCAATTCCCTTATGAACTCCCAAACGGAGCCTTAATCTAGTAGGGCAGGTTATTTTCAGGACTCTAAAAGGAAAAATCCTATGGAGGAATACTCTTTAACGGATGGAGAGTGTAAATTAACGGATGAAAGCCATATTGTTCACAAAAAGCTCCTACCTCCTTTTTAGCATATCTTTTTTCTTTCTCTATCTGATTTTTTAGCCTTAAATCATTACACAACCATAGACCTGTTTTATTGATTGAGGATATTATGTCACCATATGTTAAGCTAGGATAGTCTATTGTTCCGTCATTATTAGCTATATCAAGTCTAACTTTTTGAGCAAAGAAATAAGGTAAACCAGCAATAAATTTTTTTTTCCAGTAGGATTGTTGACAGTCATTTCTACTTAAAACTTTTGAAATAAAAACATCTTTATACCATCTAAAGTCTGAAAGTTGTGGACATCTTAAATTAATTAAAACATCTGAAGCTCTTTTCTTATATTGATTAGGATCTCTAACAAAATGTTTAGTTATGGTAAAAATTAAAGTATTAACTGCATCTTGTAAAGGCTGTCTATCTGTCATTATAACACTTCCATTATCTACCCAGGAGAGAGCACATCGATAATATGGAAGCATAAACAATGATAAAATAGATGATAAAGAAGAAAACAGCAAAATAGATATATTCAAAATAAGTTAAAACGGAGTATGGAATATGAAAACAGAAACTAGTAAAATCTTATTTAAATAAAAACTTCTGTCTTTGATAAAATTTGAAAACAAACTTCTGTCTTTGATACAAGCTTTGAAAATAAAATTGTCTGAAGAGTTACAAGATTACAAAGTAAAATCTGTCTTTGAAACTGAAAGGTTACAAGATTATACCTATCTAAAGGGAAAGGTTATAAGATTACAAAAGAGAGGAAGGATTACAAGAGTCTTTTTGAGGGAGAGAGAGAGCTATCTTGGACCTAAGCTTTGAATAGAAATTTGAACCTCAAAATTGGACCTTAATTCTGGACCTGTCTTTTGTCTTCGGAGTCTGTCCTTTTATAGATAAAATGAACCATGGTAAGTCTTCAAAAGTAACCTGAGTTAAGTGAACTCAAGTTAGTCTGTCAGTGGAAACTTGTGGAACCTTGTAGAATTTACTATTCATGAAATGTAGTCTGTCTTCTGTCAGGGTACACATGCTAGTGAACAGTAATTTGTCATAAAGTGACTTTTAATCTGTCTATCTCTATCTGGACTGTGTGGATCTGTTTGGATTTGTCTAGATCTATCTGAATACTAATCCATGCGTGATCTGTCGAGGAGCTATTCTATCTGTCATATTTCATAGGGATCTTAAGAATCTTGGAATGCTTCTGGGTGAGTCCTGAAGTTTGGGGAGGAAGATTCCATTATTGTGTCATCTTCATCGTCTAAAATTTGTGACGCAGCTTCAAGCAGTTGCTTCTTAAGCTGTCTTCTGTCTGAGACGGAGGCAAGCTGGCACTGGACTTGACTCTTTTCTAGAAGGAAATTAGAACTCTCTATCTGGGAGGAAGAAGATTTTTTCTGTAATTCCTGGCAAATATGATCAAAATTAAATTTATTCCACCATTTTAATTTAAACTTTCTGGTAAGCATGGGGAAAGGATACTGGGGATGTCTTTCTATCTTGTATTCCCATCTAATAATCCATGGGAGATCTGGAAACCTGTAGTAAAACTGCAAAAGATGTGGGAAATTCTTAAGATGCGTTATATCTGGTTCTTTCTTGAAAGTCTCATATGCTTTTAAGAGATCAGGAGGGAGAATCATAGTTTCAAGACCATGAGAATTCCACCAGTCAATGAACCATCTTGGGACCATCATGTCTTTCTTTCTATACATATCAAAACGGAAAAACCAAGTATGTCTGTAAATGCTATTTTGGAATAGAAGGAATCTATCCCAGGCTTCTACATAGTCATAACAATTATAAAACTAAGGGTCAAAGGGTTGAGAAAGGTTCCTAGTAATCCAAGGTGTTGCGTTCCATTGGGAGGGGGTGAGGATCTATATTATGACTACCTTAGAGTAGCCAACTCTCTTTGGGTCTCGGGAGCGTGGCATATGTGTTACTAGAATTGAGTCTGTATCAACTAAAATAAACTCATAAAATTTCTAGGTCCTTTCTATCTTAGGGTCTTCCCATCCTGGGGGCATGAGCTGTCTGACTAGGGAGATGGTATATGTTATGTGCTGGAATTCTAGTTCAATTCATAGAATAAAATTCCATGAATCTTTTGGGAGTTCAATACTGTGGTCTTCTTTTGGGGCTTGGGCTTCCTGAGAGGTGGAGGATCTGTACTTTGGTTGGTTAGAAGGAGAGGCTAAAGGGGGAAAAGAGAATGCAACTATGTTAAATGGTTTTTTTAAAGGAGGAGTTGAGGGGGTTGAGGGCGAGGCATATGTCTGTTTGGTTGTTGGAGTAGGGCTTGGGGAGAGTGGTTCAAAGGGGTTTGGGCTACAAGTTGATGGGGGTCTTTCTTGGGGTCTATTCGAAGAGAAAGTAGGTGAGGTGAAAGAGGGACAAGGGAGAATTCTGCTAGAGGGGGAGGAATAGGAGGAGCAGCATAAGACTGTCTGGTTTTGGGTTTTGGGGATTTGCTTTTATCTGCAGGGGAACTCATCTTCCCTGTAAAAATTCACGAGTTAGGAAATCAGGAATCGAATTAGTTTCTCCTTAAATGTATTCAATATCAAAGTCAAAAACACTTAAAATAACCTGTCATCTAGCAAAACTCTGTTTGGAAACAAGATTTTGAACATCTTTCTGTAAAACTTCTTTAGCACTTTTACAATCAACTCGGATTAAAAACTTTTGATTAAAAAGATCATTTTGAAATTTTGAAACACATAATATAATAGATAAAATTTCTTTCTTAATAGTACTGTAATTCTGCTGGGTAGTTGACCAGGAGCCAAAATAGAACCTAACAATCTGTTCTTTGGCATCATTTTTTGCTATCTGTTTTAGAATTCCACCATAACCTATGTTAGAAGCATTTGTCTTGACAATTTTAAAAGTATCAGGGGAAGGAATAACAATACAAAGGAGTTGCTTAACATATTTTTTAATCTATCTGATTATCATAGTATGTCTATCTATCCATGGAGGAGGATTATTTTCTAGCCTTTTATACAGGGGTCTGCAAATCTTTCTTAATCCTTGAAAGTAATCTGAAACATAGTTTAGGCTGCCAAGAAATCTTTGTAACTGATTTTTATCTTTTATTTCATCTGGGAATTTTTCTGCAAATTGAATGGCTCTGTCAATGGGGCTTAAGGTTTCCTTATGAATATTATGACCTAAAAATCGGATTTTGTCTTGAAACAAATTTATTTTAGTGGCTGAGACAACTAATCCATTTTGTTTGATTACTTTGACAAATATATCTAAATGTTTCCAATGGTCATCGATGGATTTGGAAAAAATTAAGACATCATCTATATAGACAATTGAAAAATCTGTGAAATGTGTAAATATGTCATTCATGATATTTTGAAATTCGCTGGGTGCATTTTTTAAACCAAAAGGCATGACATTCCATTCATAATGACCAAAAGGAATTGTAAAAGCAATTTTGTATCTGTCTTTCTCATCTATCTGTATCTGCCAAAATCCATTTTTCATATCAAAGTTGGAAAATATGGTTGCTTCATGAAGTCTGTCAAGTAAATCTTTCTTATTGGGAATGGGATATCTTTTCCATTGTAATGTTGTATTTAAAGGTTTATAATTTATAACTAATCTTGGAACTCCTCGTTCCAATTCTGCCTGTTTATTAACATAAAAAGCAAGACAGCTCCAAGGAGACTTGCTTTTTCTGATTAACCCTATATTTAAAAGATCTTCGATCTCTTTCTTACAATGATCTAATAATTCATTATTCATTTGGATTGGTCTAGCTTTAGTAGGTATGTCTTTCATTAAAATCTTTTTCATAAGGTAACTGTACTATGTGTCGGTGCCTGTGCCAAAAAGCAGTAGGGAGAGTAGAACAAATTTCTGCCTCAATCTGTTGTCTGAATAATTTTATTTTATGATTCAGTATGGGGTCTGTTAATTGATCAGCAATTCTTTTATATATTATTTCTGGCTTTAAAGATTCCAAATGTCTATTTTTCCTGTTAATTCTTTCTTTATCAATATCCCTTATTATGGAAATGTTATTGAGTGAATAGATTTCTTTCGGGATAGGTGGTAGAATGAATTTAAAAAGTATGTCTTTTCCTAACACATTGGTTTTAATTCCTTCGTCTGTCGTTAGAAATGGGTAAAGTAAAGCCATAAAGGGATTTCCTAGAATAATTTTAGTAGAAAGGTCTTTAATTAAAACAAAAACTGTTTCAAAGCATATCCCGTCATTACATATGTGGACATTAGGTATTTTGTAATTAATTATCAGCTTTTCTCCATTAGCTTGAGTTAACCTTTCGGGTGATTTTTCATAATACTTTAAAGGTATTAATCATTCGTTAGAGCATCCACAGCAGTAGAGCTATTTTTTTAGCTATTTGGCACCACAAAAAGTTACTTTATCTATTTTACCTATTCATTTTACAAAACATCCTACAACAATGGATCTATTTTAGCTTTCAACACAATAAAATAATATAAATATCACAATAAAATATTCATCATATACAGCATCATCATCTCTATCTTTTTCTCTCTCTTCCTCTTCGTCTCTCTCTTCTCTGATACAGAGCAAGCAAACCACCACACCACAGCAACAATCACACCACGGCAATCACACCAACACACCACAGCAACCCACGGATCAGCAACCCACGGATCAACAGCCCACCACCACTGACCCATAGGCCACAATCCATCGACCCACATCCACGAAACCCATTGATTCACAGGCCACAATCCAATCAGACCACACCCACGGCACAAACCCAGCACACACAAATACAAACACAAACCCAGAATAAACACAAACACAAACTCAGCACACATACACAAATCTAGCACAAACTCGGCGGCGATGGGGCTCGGGTAACAGATCGGCGATGGGGCTTGGGAAGATGGGGTCTTGGCCTGCCAGAACCGCTCAACCCGCGCCCGCCAAAACCGCTCAACCCGCGGCCACCAAACTGAAGGCCAATTGACTTGAGCACCACCGCGGTCGGCAAGCTAGCCGATGAAGCAAAAAGGAGATGAGGGAGGCGCCAGAGGAAAAAACAGAAGAAAGAAGAGAAGCCGGAGAGAGAGAGAGAGAGAGAGAGAGAGAGAGAGAAAGAAAAAGAGAAAAAATTAATGAGCGAAGAGAGAGAAATTTAATAAATTTTTTTTTTTTTTAGCTTCTTGCTACATTGCACATTTATTTAGAGTATTAGCATTGGAAAATTCCAATTCTACTCTATTATACCATTCTAAAAAGTCAATTTATCATTATACCATACCATTTTACAATATCTTCATATTCCAAAATTTTATTTTACAATACAACACATTAAAATAATATTTTTACGTAATAAAATAATATATCCAAAACCCAAATAAACACAAAAACCCAAAAACCCATATAATAAACAAATGTTATAAGTTTTAGAATTGTGCTACAATACAATTCTACCTTTAGAATTGTACTATAGTACAATTCTAAATATTTTTGCAATACTCCCTTTTGACATTTCCTGATGCAGTGGTTATTTGGTGCATTCATGCTAAAATGATCTTAGATATGGCATTAGCATCTCCTGATACTAATGCTCTTATGAATGTGCACTGTAGCAAGAAGCTAAAAAGATTTAGGTATGCCTCCACTGCTACAACATGTATTTTGGTGGAGCTAAAATAGCTATATAGCTATTTAGCTTCTCTGCTACAAGTGCTCTTAGCAAATTCACCAAATGGAGCACTAGCTTTCTAAAAGGACCTGAGTCCTTTGGTTACATATATTGTTGTTGCAGGTCGTACCGAAAGTGCGTTTGCAACAGAGTTTGGTACTATGCAGGTTTCAGAACAAATCGACACATTAGAGAGTCCTCTTGTGACAACAGGGGTGATTGCATCCTGAATTGCTCAACCATTTGACTCTATTTGTGTTTCAAATTGGGTACGGTGTCAAGGCACTCTTAGCCAATAGCGTTTATGGGGCCAGAGAGCTCCTCTTGTCAATGGAATGCTAAACTATAATTTTAGCAGGGGAAGTTTTGAGTCTAAGCCGGGCTGTGGGAAAGAACAACTCAAACGTTTAGGTTGAATCACCAAATCAACAAAAGAATTTGGATTGTAGAAGAATGTTCAGATGAATTAAACAAAATGCAGATAGGCATGCGAGCTAGAATTACATGTAGTTGATCCCGTTGAGTTTAAGTTTGCAATTTGTGCTTTGTTTTCAATTTGAAGACAACTCAAGATATAACTGAAATCCAGAAAGAACAAAACCCAATCCCTTTTCAATCAAAAAATCTGATATAAGTTTGGTAAACAGCAAGATTACGAGATAATTTCAATTCAGTAACTGTTTTTATTATTACTATTTCATTGATCGGGCATGTAATTGCCAGCTAGTGAACATGCTGATCTTTGAAACCTCTCATGGTTATGAACTTTGTTTCTAATACTTTGACCAAAACCTTAGTCCTCTTGGTAAGAATTTTCACAAGTTGTGTAGGTCATTGTAAGATTGGAGTTTTGAGTTCCCTTGGGTCCATGATTGTTTACATTAACAAAACATAACAGCTATCCTACCACCAGAGTCTCAGTCATCAAAGAGGACGCATATGGTTGGAGCAACAATTGAACGAATTGAACATGACCCAAATATTTTTCTTATGGTACAAAAGATGACTCTAATAAAGTGAAAATGATAGAAAGTTCAATAGGTATGACAATTCTTATGCATTCAAAGAAAAGCATACACCTAACAGAGCTCTTCACGAAAAAAAATGCACCAACGAGCTTCATACAAATCCAATTTGTGAATTAACTAAGCCCAAAAACACTTAAGCAATGAGAAATTCAGTTTATTAAGCAATTAGAAACCCAAATTAAAGGACAGTAAACTGGTCATCATCATCAGAATGGAAAAGTTATTCTCATCCACAGCTAAAGAGAGCCTGTGTAGGAAGGTGTCCTAAGATTTTTTCCAATATTCATCACATGATGACCCGGGTTCAAGCACAAGTTTAAAGATAATACAAAAAAAATAGGCTTCATAAATCAAACCCAATTGCAAGTTACACTCTAGGCTTAATAAATCAAACCCAAATTCTTAAACTTAATAACATGACAAAGCTTTAAACAAATTCACATGATTCAAAATTATGTGACACCCAATATTTCTCCACACATTTTGTATATAATCAATTCTGTAACAAAAATAAATGTTACACAATATAGGATTAAGTAATATGAAAAATCAATGAACGGCTTCAAATTTATATTCACAAGATAGATCATTTGATAAGAATCAAATGATAGATTCAGAAGCAAGTCGTTTAACATCACTCGATAATGAATATCTCAGATCAAGTGTTGGATTAATTTATTTAGCTTCATCCCAATCTAAAAAATGAATTAAATAAACAAAAAAAAATTAACTGAATAATCGAAAAAAAAAAACACAGCTCAGTGGCGAAAAATAGATGGATTACTCAGTGTTGGCTTTAAAGTCATAGGTTCGATTCTGCCAGCTAGCTTTCTTCAGACTTTCACATCAGAAGAGGGAGCTAAGAATCATCATCGTAACCATCAAATTTCCCAACAAACAAATAGAACTTTTAAGGAAAAATAAATAGAAATCTAACACACCTAATGCCCTGTTTGGATGGAAAGAAAATGTGGAATAATTTTCACACAGAGAGAGAGAGAGAGATCGCTCAGGTCAGCGGGGTTGTCGACACGCAAAGTTCTCTAGAATGTAGAGAACCCTGCATTCCGGTCTGTTGAGCTTGAATTTCTTGTGGTCATCACTGCGATCTCACTCTCTCTTTTCTCTTTATACTCAAAAACCATAAACAATAAAACACAAGAGCAGAGAGACTCGTACATATAACAACATCGACAAGATCAAAAGAAAGAAGAAAAAAAAGAGAAGAGGGGATGAAACCCTAGGAGATGTAGTGCGTGTGATTGTGATGAAGGGGCTGCTACAAGCTGTGAATTTATAGTAAATTGAGTTAGGGTTTTGTGGGGGATACGGGTATTCATATTCCAACCCAATATGCTTGACCCGAATGCCATAACCGGACAGAGTTTTATTTTTATTTTATTTTTTTGTATTATATTTAAGTTATATTACAAATTCAACAAAACTTAAGTACAGTATCTTAGATGCTGTTTTTTAGGTTCTTCACTTAAAATTGAGTCATGTGGCTATTTAACTAAAAAATACATTTTTATTCCATGAGAAAAAATCCACATAGTAGAATCTTAAAAGGAGAAGCTAAAGAACAGAACCTAAATACTATACCTAAATCTTGCCCTTACAAATTTCATCCTCTAATTTTGTCTAAAATATGATTAAGTCATATAAACTTTTGATTCAATCAATTCTGTCCTTTAAATTTTAATTTTATCCAATTCAATCATTCCGTTATTATCATTGAAATTGCACTCTAAGTCTCTTAAAAAAACAACGTAATTTTGAATAAGTATGACATCGTAAATCAGGGAAAAAAAATTATTTATAACATATTTAAAAATAAATAAATAAAAATACACCCCTCACACGACGTTGAGGGGTGTATTTTGCTCATGCATGTTATTCGTTTTGTTTGTTTAAATTGTGCCATTTGGGGATATTTTAGCTGGAAGTTGTCATTGGATTTGTTGTTTTGAAATTTTCTGGTGTGTATGTTTGTTTGGTTACCAAGAAATTGGCATGAAAGGTAAAAGAAACAAGGAAAATAAAAAATAAAATACAAATGCCACATAAGTTATTGATGTGATTTTTTCTAAAACCAGTAAAAAAAAAAAATTAATTGTGATTAAGTGACATGTAAGCAATTTATTAACTATATCAACATTTTTCGTGAGTTAGATAATGACAAGGAGCACAGTAAAGTGTGTTTATAAAGAGTATGGATTAAATTGACATAAAAAGTTTTTTAAGGTCCATAATGAAGCTAATCCTTTTTTTTTTTTTGAGAAACTAATGAAGCTAATCCTAAAATTGAAGAACTAAAAGGCAAAATACTAATGATTTATCTATTTTCTATTGACATGAAACAAAATACTTTTTTGTATGTTTGATAAAATAAATTACAATTATATTTTAACAAATTTGATGTATAATTTATAATTAGAAAGGTTGTGTGTGCAAAGCATTAATCCATTAGTACAAATGAAAAAATAATAAATCATTAATTTTAGAGCATGCGAAATATCTTCGAATCAAATGTTAAGACATGCATTATCCAATCATTACTAATGAAGAGATAAGAGATTCACTGTATATAAGGAGAAAACCTCTATCCTCTACTTATGATTAGAAATGGGGGAAATGACCTACAATATGGAGAAGGTAAATGAGAGAATGACACAAATCAATATAAAATTAGAGAATATAGAATATCATTTGAAACAACGAAGATCATATATCAATGTAATAAGGCAACGAGCACAAGGAAATAGCACAAACCCAAAAATCGTGAATCAATGCAGAGAAGATCAATTGAGTCAACAAAGTGACATAGCTTCTCTTGAAAAAGAAAAGGAAATGCTACTGGAGAAAAGGAGGAAGCTCGTTGAATCAATTTTTAAGCATAAAATGCTAGAAAATTACCCTCTCACTTGGAGCTCCTTTATAAATTAGTAATTAATAAGTGATAGAGTTTACCAAAGAAAATAAAAGGCATATACTCTCCCTCAATCTTGCTTTGAGAAATTTTGAAGGAAGGGGTGTTTATATTTATGTTTAGGCTTCATGTTCATTACTTATACCTGTCCCCATTTTATATATATATATATTAATCATTTGTGTTATTGGAAATAACGTAGCATAAAGCCATAAAGTACTAGTTTCTATTATTTTTATTTCTTATTCAACCAATCAAAATTTTCATAAATTCCAACCCAATATTTTAAAATTTATTATGATGAAGGTTTCTATTTGCACATTGTAGCATAATATTTCAATACCGGTGCATTTTAGTGTACCATTTATAAGGCGTGTATATAGTTAGAATCGAGTTACACTTAATGTAACTTTTTGTTCATATTACACCATTAATTATTTTTATTATTATTAATATTTCAAAAATTCAACCATTGAATAATATGTTCTCATATTCTTAACATATATGCCAAATTCCAAGTTAATTGTATGTTATCTACTCTTTGATAATAACTTAATCATTGGTCACCTTTAAACTTTGCAAGGCTTAAAAAAAAAAACCGTAATCTAACATTGGATATTTCAAAATACATTCAATAAAATTTTTCATGTGAATTTGTAACATTGTCGAAAATTACACTAAGTATAATTTGAACATAATTCATATATATTACCTAATGTCTTCAAAATTGGTAGTACAATCTAATATTTTAACCAGTACAAAATATATGGATTATCTTTACTTGTTACTTGTATGAATAATATCAATTGTACCAACCAATACAATATAAATTCTAAAACTTTGTTCCACTAGTATTGGCTAAGATCTTAAACTTATCACTTCAATACTATGTTTGGGAGTTTATAAAATAATAGGATGGGTATATCATGCATTAATGGTTTGGAATCATATGGTGAATTTGTTCAATGTGTTTGAAAGTTCATAAAATAAATAATGAAAATGGAAAGAAAAAAATAATTTTATATATATATATAATTTTTTTATTACGTCCTTCACCTTTTATTTTCCCTTTTTTTAAAATATTAGCATAATCGATATTCAGTTATGTCTCGTTAAAGAAATGAGTCTCCCTCACTAAAAAAACATTAGTTAGGAATAAAATGGAATATCCTTTAAAGAGAATCCAATTCATTTCTCATGTCTTCCCCACCAAACAAGCTATAAGAGTGACCAACTACTTGACCAAGAAGATTGTTGTCTTATATGGAGAAATCTCATGAGGGTAACCCTAAGATGGTGACTCCATATTTGGAACTCAAGGCTTTATGGATATTATAAGGTCTTAGGAACCATAAAGCTAGGGATGGACCCAGGTGGGGGCTCGGGCTCGGGCTTGGGCTTGGGTCCCCCTGGGTCCACTTTTTTTTTTTTTTTTTTTAGTTATTATATATTTCATTTGTGTAGTCTATTTTATGTCACCACTCCTGAATGTTGGCGGTTTTTTCACCCAATAATTTACTTACCACAAAAATTAAAAAAATAAATAGACACGTGGCAGAAAATTGGACTCCAATTGAAATCCAATTTAAAATCTAATTGGATTTAGATTATTCGATTTTTATACTCAATAATTCACTTGGCACAAAATTAAAAATTAAATGGAATACGTGGTGCAAATTGAGAATCCAATTAAAATCTAATTGAATTTTCTCTGAGTTTTAGCTATATATATATATATATATATATATATAAAAGCTAAAAGAATTGTTTCTTTAAACTAAGATTAGAAAGACAAAATAAAAAAAATAAAGTAGCTGAGCTTTTAGATTGATTGGTATCGTGATCAGTAAACGATTCTGGTTTAGAGAGAGGTTTAGTCTAACAATATTTGCTTACCTTATCATGAATGGCTTTACCTTCCACTATAATATGATACCCAAGAATGATTAGCTTTTTCAGATAATCTGTTAGAAAACCTCATTTCTTTATGTAGTTTGACCGAGCGACCGTCTTATAGGTAAGCATAATTATATTGGAATTACGACTAATGGGTTGGACTTATGCTTGAAAAGATTATATGTTAGAATTAACATAAGCCTGTACTCATACTTTTTGAACCGTCCATCCATTGTTGGTTGAAGATAAAAGAAAAGAGTCCAAGAGGGTGGTCAAATTAGATCGTGAAAGTTAATTCTAAGAATGTTAGGCTAGATTTTTTTGTGTTGTGCTAGTCAAAATGAGGGAGAAAATGTTGGCACTTGGCATGCAATGGAAGTTTGAGTCTTTGAAAATGATAGAGCATGCATTTGGCACGTAATGGCAGATGAGCTAATGAAAATTAATCATCTCTCTCTCATATTCTCTCTCTCATATTGGAGGTGGGATTAATGTTTTGTTTGGATTGAGGGAGAGGGAGTAAAGTAGAGTAGAGTAAAATTGGACCAAAATTAGCATATTTTCAACCAACTCTACATTACTCTCCTCCACTCCCCCTCCCTCCCCCTCTCAATCCAAACAGGCCATAAGTCTAACTCTTGCATGTAATATCCCTCTTACATGGGGTGGGTTCTACTCCTACGTAAGAGAAATGTTACATCCAACGGTAACACACAAAAATAGTTAAGTTGTAAACTAGGAAAATTAGGGTTAAGAGAGAGGTGCGAAGAAGAAAAATATAGAGACATAGAGAAGAAAGAAACTACAGTTTAGGGCTTAATCAGCCAGGCCCCCACCTCTGCATATATTTATATTAAGGTTTATAGCATGATTACAAAAATGTTCTTATTAATATGCTAATATAAACGACAACTAGAAGTAACTCTAACAATAACAAATCCTCTTTTTGTTTTTATAGATATGTTAGTGTTTCAAATTTATAGTGTTTGCTCTATGATGATTTTTCTTAATAATCATACCAAAATATCAATTGGTTTTTCGAGTAGGTGGGAATGGACTTTCAAATCTCTTATTCGATAATAAAAAACTTCACCAATTAAATTAACTAAAATTCACATAATAAATAAATCATTTTGCGGGTGAGAAGACATGCATTGAGTTGCCATTGTCACGACTAGGCTTAAGCCATTAAACTTGTTGCAATACGTCAATGTCAGCTGTGTAAATATGATATTAGATTCAATTTATGAATTTAAGTTTTTGATTCAGAAAAGAAAAAAAATAATTTTGAGTTAAAATAATTGTCTCCAGTTCTTACATGTATATCAATCAGACCTTGTAAGAAGAGACTTCACATAATGACAGCTTCATTCTTACAATTGAAAGTTCCATAGTCCCATATTTTAAATTATAGGTGCTGGAATTTGAATTGTTTGAATTGAAGCAGTGCATTTGCAATTGAAAGTTCCCAATGCTTGGATTGTCTTGATAAAGACCAATAGTCCCATAATAGATATAGACCAAAATCAAAATGAGTTTTATAAACACAAACTTTCAACCTACTTCTAAGGTTGAGATTTGGTAATGCTCCCCATATATATTAGCATTATTTTCCAGCCTAGAATACCTAACCTTTAGAAGCACACCAACTTCCAAGTTCCAATGCCATTAGCCTATGGTCCAATGAGAGGTTGAGCAGTGCAAAAGGAGAAGATGACATCCAACAATCAACCTCCCTATAAAGTAAATTGAATATGCATATCCACGTATGAGTTTTTTCTTTTCATTGTTGGTTTTGGGTTTGACTTCCTTTTAAGTGCTTTTGTGTACGGGAAACAACATATAACTTACCTATGTCTTAAAATGACCACGTAACATTCTCGTATTTGGTCTGTATTAAGTCAAAGAGAAAATTACACTTTTGTCACGTATAGATTAAATTTGATTTATCAATATGTGTTTTAAATTAAAATTGGGTCTGATTAACAGATGCCCTTACGGCTTTTATTATTGTACCATTTTAAGAAAGTGTTGATACTTAATACAACTTTTATGAGAATTTTTTTTTTTTTAAAACAAACTAGTAAAAAAATTAGATACTTTTTTCTTTTCCTATAAAAAACTTCTAAAAATATTTTCTAAACCAATACTCTTAGGAAATTTATTCACTAAATTAGCAAATTAAATACAATTAAGTCTTTTTTTTCTTAGATAGTTATAATATACTACTACCTTTGCAGCTTGAACTCTTTCCCCTTTAAATGCTTAAACACTTTATGTATAAGGAGTTACAAATTAAGCTACAATGCTCTTAGCAAATACAATTAAATCCAAAGGGAGTAAATTGCAACTTTTTAACTTTAAATTGGAAAAACTTCAACTCAATTTACAGATAAGTAAAGTATTACTCTATTTCAAATTACAAGTCAATATAACACCGAGTAGTTTTCAATTGTCACATGATCACTGTGGTTGAAAAAATCAAAAGCAAATAAGGGCTGAAGGATAAAACTCATCTAAACTTTGGGAATAATCTTTGTAAGCGTATAGGGTGATTACACTTGTGCACACTCATGTTTCCTATTCCATCCTTAAAAGATTTGTTTGCTTAATGATAAGACTATATTGTTTGGTGATGTAATGCAAATCTTGAGAAAGATATAACTCTTCGGAGCATTCATATCAATCGGTCTAAAACTTTATATTTATTTTTAGTATAAAAACCTACTTTTTCTATTTTATATAACTACTTTTCAAAACACTCAATTTATTTATTTTACTTTCTATTTTATTTAAATAACATTTTCATTCATTTTTTTATTATTATTTTTGTCTCTCTTTTTTTCCATGATCTTTCCGTTGTTTTCTAAGCAAACAAACATCAACCCAACTTAAATCCACGTCCTTTGTTTTGTAAGTGAAGAGGGTAAAAATATAGGTTGACGGGTTGTTATAAAATGGACCCGACGGTTCCATATTTGTAGGTTGGTAGAAGACGGGCCCAATGCGTGCAGGTTTTGAACGGATCTTGCATAAACGGATGTAAGGAGGACGGATCGAGCACCCACGTGGCAGCCAGAAACCCTAGATGGGAAATACTTACGACACACACTTAGCCACCATAGAATCCTATGGTAAATGGAATCCTAGCATAAAGAGGATTCCGGAAGATACGCGCATACTTGAAGATCTTCTTTATAAGGAAATATCTTGCCCATCACGTTTTGGACTATTCAAGAGGATTCCTATAAGGAAAAGACTTCTACACCAAGGAAGAGAGTTCTACCTTCTACTACTATAAAAGCCTCAATACCCTCATAAATCAAGGTACGCATAATTTACCCTCTCTAGCACTCTAGAGTTGTGAGAAGTTCTGACTTGACCTTCAGAGGGTATTCGGCCGGCACCACACCGGTGCTCTCTGTTAGGTCTTCTCTTTCCCTTGTGCAGGTGGTGTTTCGAGCATAGATAGGAAGGTCGTGTAACTCACTGGTAATTTTATGGCATCATCAGTAAGCAAACGAACACCCAAATCTTTTTTTCTATTTTCTTTTTTTTCCCATCGTATAGAACCCAATCCCCTCTCTTCTTGAGCCTGATTTCCACTATTCAACACCGATGCTTATTCAAGAATCAAAACATCAATATATGGTTCCATACGCCACCAATAATCTCAATACCAACCTTTACCACCATATCATAATTATCACCCAGCACCTTAACTTCCTTTAACCTCCAGTCATTATGAGATCTGCAACACTTATCACCCATAGCAAGATGAGCATGAGAACAACGATGGGTAGATCAAACCCGATTGGATTTGCAGAGCGAACGAGAGAAGGACAATGGGCATCACCCCTTATTTTGGGCTCAATCTAGAACCAAGGTTGGGGTTGATTTATATTGGTTTGATCAATTTGGCAAAATATTTAAATGAATTCGAGAGAGAGAGAGAGAGAGAGAGAGAGAGAGAGAGAGAATTTATGGGTATTAGGGAGGAAGAGCCAACCGAAGAGAGTTAGGGACAAGGTAGAGAGAAAAAAATTTTGATTTGGGGAGAAAGAGCCAAACAAAAAGAGAGAGAAAAATTAATTAAAAAGATATATACAGATATTCGTAGCACACTTATTTTTACACAAATATATAAGGGCGGGTGTGAGTGAGTTTTATGTGGGTGAGTTTTACACAAAAAGTTAAAGTTAAAAATAAAATAGTAAAAGTATTGCATCGAATCCAAATCCCATTTGGCTATAGGGTTGCAGGATTGAGAAAGTAATTGCACGATGTAATTACTAAAAGCAATTGTACCACTTTCTTCACAATTTTTTTTTAAATATTTTCCTATTTAATATTTTGTAATTTTTAATTTCAACCGCTTATTATTATTTCATGAGGTGCAATACAGTATTGCCCTCATCTCAATCCAGGGTTGCAATAGATGGGAGGACATAACTGTTCACACAGTTATAACCTTTCATGAATGGACATGTGGGTGTATAAATAGGATACTACACATCATTGTCAAGTCATTCTGACATCCATTCCATCAAACAATATTACAGCATGTGATCACCACCCTCATAGGACTGCAATCCTTCTCTAAAACCAATAATGGTACCAATAATTTACTGTATTCTGCTTGTCTATTGGTGGATTTTTCCCATGAATAATCCCTTTTTTCTTTTTAAATTATTTCAATGTCAAAATTACGCTTACAAAAAAAAAGTTTTCCTGTAGGTAAGGGATTGTTTGATAGAGGAGTTTGAGTAATATTATTTGTAATTTTTTTAAATATGTGTGAGTGAAAAAGTGTGTGTAATGTTGTTTACAAATTAAAAATGAGTTGTTTAACAACTCTACCAAACGGGACCTAAATAAATAGCAAGTATAACTTATATAGTTTCTCAAAAAAATATATATATAAATATATATATATATATCTTATGTAAATTTATGTTGGTTTATTTAATATAGATAATAAATGTTCAAATTGTAATACAAATATTCCTCCCTCTTCCCCCTCCCCCAATTTTGCAACCATGGAAAATAGCTACATTCTTTAGCAAAAGTACCTAAAAGGGTAAAATGATTATTTCACACATTCTAATTTTTAAGGATACACTTATTTTTACATATTCGAAAAATTATTGAATATTCCGAAAGTACAATAAATGTATACTCCCCCTTTTACATGAATTGTGAGTCCCACCATGAATTTAATTAGTGGGACCCACAATTATATGAAAGGAAGGAGTATGCATTTATGGTACTCCAAGAGTATCCAATAATTGTCCTACATATTCATAGAATTTTATATTTGACCTAGGGTAAAATTTATTTCATAACTACTCATTATTTAATTCAAGTGCAAAATGATTCTCAAAAAAAAAAGAAAAAAGAATCAAGTGCAAAATAGACATTTTCTAGGAAAATATTTTGTATAAAAAGAAAAATAGGTAATAAAAATAAAGAAAAAAAGTAGACAAATTTTCTCTCCAAACTAATTTGGAGGCAAACCTTTTAAACTCTCATTTTATTTTCCAGGAAAATATTTTGTATAAAAAGAAAAATAGGTAATAAAATAAAGAAAAAAAATAGACAAATTCTCTCTCCAAACTAATTTGGAGGCAAACCTTTTAAACTCTCATTTTATTTTTTTATAGGAAGTAAATTTTGACAAATCTACTGTTAGATTACATTTTTTTTTTTATTATATCATCCATGTTTGCAACCTTTTAAGAAAATAAAAAATCAATAACTATGTCATTAATCAAATTAATTTTAAGTTTTTGTAATTTAAAATTATACATAAAAATTTACGTGTATAAATCGAATTGTAATTAATATCCGATTTGAATAAAATTTGACATGCATTTTAATAATATAAAAAACATGCAATTCAATGGTTAGATTTTCAAAATATATAGTTATATTAAAATTTTTAATTGGAATTTGAAGAATTTCTTACTAAACTAGTTTAGATAAAACTTTGTCAAAAAAAAAATATATATATATAAATATATATTGTAGGGTTAAGGGCCTAAATCATATATTGGGCCTTGGGGCCTGGGCCGAGAGCATAAATCGTCCGAGGAGGAGTAAACAGTTATGGGTGATTCCAGTTTAGAGTCTCATAAGTATGGAATGAGTAGAAGGTGGTCCGAGGAGGAATTTCTCCTCGGGTATGATAAATACAGCTCAAATATGTGTTCTAACAATCAGGGTGACCTTCCAAGAAACTCCAGCGATAGGGACGTGCATCATGAACATACGAGAAGGAGGGGAACCCAAAAATATCTAAGGGAAAGCTGCTACCATCGCATTGAATGCATTGCAGCTACTTTTCTGGCCGCATTTATGTGGAGAAAACCCCTGAACAGTGCTACCTTGGCAACCACAACTCACAGAAAGCCAAAGAGGGTGTCTGATGGGACAGACACTCAAGTAAGGGCTCAAATGATCAACAAGTGTAGGATCAAGATGGTCCAAATGGAGTTATATAATGTAAGAAACCCTTCATGAGGAGAGGATCGGAGAAAGAGAAAGAGAACACTGTAGCCATCAAAATTATACTTGTAATCGGTTTAATTGATTTATATGGAAAATTACCTCCTCGGACAGTAAGTTCATTCATATCAGTACCCCTCATTTGTGCTTGATCATCCTCTAACTCCACACTAGCCGTTGTCCAATTCATTAGGGTCTAGTTCTTCGACCCACTCTCTACAAATTTATTATACTGAGCTCATTAGGCCAAGATCCCATACACTTTGGGCTTGGGCTGCAAACCGTGTCCCTACATATATATATACCGAAGGTGTTAGATGGCCGAGGCCTGGTGCTAGAGGCAGAGAGAAGAACCTCCCTTTTAGCAAGAGGTTTCCTTGATCACAACTTTTAGTCGTAGGAGGTGGAGAGGACAACTAACAAAGAGAAAAAAAAAACAAAATAGGAAATTGAAATAGAAAAAGAATAAAAAAGCAGATATTATTGTATCAAAAGGGAATTAATAAAAAAAATATTTCCTTAATTAAGATTTAATTAAAATGTTGAAGGGTGAATGCTAAAGGCGCTCAAATGAAAACAACAATGCCAAGAATTTGTAACTCAACTAAAACTTTCTAGTATTTGATTTATCAAAGGAGACAATTAATGATTAAATTCCTCGACTCCCATCATATCAAAAAAGAAATGAAAACAACAAATGCATAAATCCATTTGAATAGTTGGAGCGAGATTGTCTAATTACCATCAATTATTATATGGAAAATAAATAAATAAATACAGTTACAAATCAATTATTATATGAAAAATAAATAAATATATAAATACGGTTACAAAATGTATCACTATCACTGCATAATAGATTTTATAATTTTTGTCACAAGAGTAATGTTACAGCCATAAACTATATTACAACATTTTTACAAATTGTTGATATGGCCAACATCTTATTAGTTTTCATCTAGGCCCACCATTAACATCAATTTTTTTATTTATTAATAACTATTCACCACATTAGCAGTTTGTAAAACTTTTTGTAAAAAACTTTGTATCTCTAGCATTTCACAGTTTATTAAAATGATGAATTAGATTAATGCAACTTAACTTTCATCAGTTCCATATAAAACTATTTTTAACATTACTTCAATGATGTATCATGGGGCGATGACCTGTTACCGATTTCAAAGGTATTAAAATTTCAAAGAAATTACATTTTACCACCCTAAACTATGCTCTAGATTATACTTTACATCTTAAACTATTCGAATGCACAGTTTGCATCCAAAACTATGACCATTGTTACACTTTGCACCCCAATGCTAGTTTTACTGTTAAATTAGACGGAAATATGAAACATGCGACTTGCACATATATATCGCTTAAGTGACACAAACTTGAAAGACCAAAATCCTCTCTTCTCAATTCAATTAAAAACTGTTTTTTTCAACTCTCACTCTCGTGCTGCGTATCAGCCCCTTGGCACCACCATTGTGTTAATTGATTTTTTTTTTTTTTTCCTTTCTTTATTTGATTGCCACTAGCATGGCTCACCCGAATTCCTTAACCCAAGCCCCTTCTCATCACAAAAACTAAAAGTTCTCTATTAGATTCCAATTACTTTGTATTTTAGAGCAAGTCTTACTTCCCACGGCCTTTTTTTGTCCTTATCAATTCTCTTCCCCAGTATCATTCACAACACCACCATGAGGACCATGACCAAGCTATAACAACATCATATCAGCATATACACACTCAAAGCTACTAATTATGATTTTGATTTGGGGATTTAGGGTTGTAGGGATTTTGATTTGGGGAGAGGGGCTAATATGCATGAGAGAGAGAGAGAGAGAGCTGGAAAAAAAAATAGAAGTTTTGTTTTTAATTGATTGGGAAGAGGGGATTTTGATATTTTAAGTTTGTTCTGCTTAAGAAATATACATGTGCAAGTCACGTACTTTATATTTTTGTCTAACTTAATAATGAAACTAACATTGGAGTGCAAAGTGTAACAATGATCATAGTTTAAGGTGCAAACTATGCATTCGAATAGTTTATGGTGCAAAGTGTAATATAGAGTATAATTCAGGGTAGTAAAGTGTGATTTCTTCTAAAATTCCAGCAAAAGAGGAAGGCGGCACTAGTGCGTTCTTGCCATTATGATTGTGTGGAACCCATTTTGGGACCGTATTCTTTAGGTAAATACAATATCAATAGGTGCAACATAAGTTGAAAATTGTTAATGGTAGACAGTAATATATATATAGATATATATATATATATATATAGTCCGAATTTAGTTAGGATGGGGTGTAAAACCTATATTTTACACCATCCAATAAGAAATTGTCACATCAACATTTTACTTAAAATTCAATACATCCTACCACATCTAATAACATCTTAATAAGCTCCCAATTTGGTTGGATTTATATATGGATATTAGAATTAATTGGGTGTAGTTGTGCTTATTCTTAAATATGTGATAAGATGATGTGGCATGTTAGAATTAGAGGGATAAACATGGATTTTACACCACATCCTTACAGAATTTAATCTCATATATATATATATATATTTATAGGTTGAGTTCAAGTTACACCTAGTGTAACTTTAAAGTTGCACCACTCAATATTTTTTAATTGGATGCGAATTTTGACAATTGCACTATTAAATTACATTATCTTTGTATATTCTCCATGCTTGCAAAATTTCAAGGTGTGGGTTCCTATTTTGGATAGCACTCAGGCCTAAATGATGGTAAGGATCCTGGGCCTCCCAAGATAACAATGTTTGTTGGTTGGTAGACTGGGCTTGGTTTACCACAGCTATATTGGGCTGATTACAAACCAATTTGTGCACAAAACATGGGCCCTACAACACATAAACATTCATGCATGCAAACATATACGTATTGTAAAATAAGTGGCTAAGGAACAGTAAAGAATTATTAAGAAAATGCAAGTAAGGACGTCAGGGATCCTCAGAAAATAGAGTAATAGGTCATTATATTAGGCTTTTAAGTACATTGGACCATGTTTTTCACTGGGATATGCCACAAGGTTTAAACAAGTTCAAAATTCACAAACTTGGATAGCTCTTTCTAGGCTTCCGAGACTTGTGAGGTTTGAATCCCTTTGAATCCAAGTGTATCCTCAAGCACTTGTTACGGGATCCTTCACAATGCCTTTCTTTTCTCTCTATTTTTCTGAAGCTTAATAAGTCTATTTGATGCTCTTTTTTTGCTCTGAATAATAGTTGTTGAATGCCTTTTACTGATGACTTAATCCTCCTTTTATAGTACCTTCCTATGGTTTTTGGTATGCCATTAATTCCCTCCTTTTGCTGCCCTGAGTATCAGAACCAATGTTGTGTCAGCAACATTGGTGGCTGGTCCTTTCCTCATTTTCTCATTGCATTCTTCTTTTGAGGTTTCCCTCCCAAAAGTTCCCAGCTGACCTTCCTCTTTTGGGGGGTCCTAATGGGGTTGGCTTTTATTCCTTTTCCCAAAGCTAAATAGACTTTTTAAAGCCCTTTTTTAGCTGCTTTACCCTTTGTCATTTTTATTCAAATAGGTAGATTCCCCCCTGTCATGTTGAAAGATCCCCTTCATGGTTCACCTTCCAGCTTTTCCTGGGGTACTAGGCTCCCTTCATCAGGTGTTGATTCCTAAGTCACTATCTGTTTTCCAAAGCTTTTCTTCTGAGTTGTGGGCGGCTGATGGGACATGAATTCCTTCGTTTCTTGTGCCCATGGGCATGCCTCCTTGAGCTATTCAAATCCCAGCTGATTCTTTCCTGCACTTCTCGAGGATCCCTTCACTGGCTCTAGCAGTTCCAAGGTATCTTTTCCAGTCCCTTTCTTCTCCCTAGGTTCCCTGGGAGCTCCTTTTACATAAGGTTGGACCAAACTTCCTTTGCTTTTCTCTTTCTTTTCTAAGGCTCAGGGCTTATCCATTCATGGGCTTGGGTTTCCTTCTGCCCATTCTGAATGGGCCTTGGCTCACAAATTGGGCCTCCCTTATTTTGAGGGCCCATTTGCTTTGGATTTTGATACTTGTAACATTTTGAACCTCAACACAAGGTGATAAAAAATTAATAGTTATGTCATCAATTAATTCTTTAAATTCAAGTTTTTGTTATTTAAAATAATGCACAAAAGATGAATTTATGGATCAAATGGTAAATAACATCCAATTGACATGAATATTGGCATGAATGTTAATAACATATAGAACATATAATTCAACGGTGAGATTTTCAAAATATGAATTTTATAACAAGTTATTGGGTGGTGTAACTTTAAGCATGTTACACCTGGTATAACTTTAAGCATGTTACACCTGGTATAACTTGAACTCAACACTATATATATATATATATATATATATATATATATATTAAAGGTAGAGTTTCAACTTATGACATTCGCTTCTGATGATTGACCTTTTATCATCAGACCAAGACACCAATTGGTTTTTGGTGCAGGCGAAGACTCCAAATCTCTTATTTGAAAACAAGAAAATTTACCAATTGAACTAACTAGAATCCACATAAAATAGTGTCAGAAGTGAACTCATATGATAATCAATAGTATCCTACCAACTTAGCGGTGTGAAACATTTTTATTTTGCCTTTAAGAAATAACTTTATGTCAATTTTTTTTTTTTTTTTACTTTATGTAATTTTTTTACCAATTTTATAGGGTGTGAAACTAATAAAATTATTTTTTTGAATTTTACTTGTTACCAGGGGCGGCTTGATACATTTGGGGGCCTAAGGCAAAAATTAATTATCTTGTTTCATATGTAAAATTACTATTAATTAACATGAACCACGTAGAATTTTTTTTTTTTTTTAAGTTTATAAACACAAAAAAATTTGACAAAACTTTTTACATTTATTGATGTGACAGATTGATAGTAGTGAGTAAAAGAGTGATATTAGTGGTGAATCTAGTTGAAAACTAGTAAAAGTTTGCTAACTTGACTATTGTGAAAAATGTTGTGAATTTTTTTGTGGATTGCTTTCCTTCTTTTCTTTTTTCTTTTTTCTTTTTTCTTTTAGGGGTTTTTTTTTTCACAATATTTTTCATAATAAATCTTAGGTGTTAAGTTGCTTCTTGTTTTCGATTTGAACTTACCACTATTTTTTTTTTTTTTTTTTTGCTGTCAATAACAGCCTTTAACAGTCTGCTATTTACGATTTTTTATAAAAATATTATGAAAAATGTTGTGAACATAACATTTATTTCTCTTTTTTATTTATTTTTCATTTGATAAAAAAATATTATTTTATTTATTAATTAATATTTCGACTTAATTAATATTATTGGTTAAAATTTAAGTGCATTTTTTTCGCTGGGACTTAGGCGGCCGCCACTGGTTGTTACTTCGTTAGTATTATACTAATTTTTTAATAGCTGAACTCTATAATAATTCATGAGCTTAGGCTGCTGTTAATATTTCTCATATAAAATAGAAATTGAAAAGTGAGCTCCTGGAATAATGAATTGTATCCTACCAACTCAGCAGAGTGAAACATTGCTCATAAAGTTTAGATATATTCGACCTACAGATTGGTCATATCCGATAAGAGATATTGCTCATAATAATGCCCTAGCCTAGCTAAGGCCTAAGGTTTGACAGCGGAAGACACTTTTATTCATTTTGGATAGAACTGAACTGAGTGAGTTGAGAAGTAAAAGAGATTTAGTAAATCCATAAAAGCGCCACAACAGGAAAGGAAGGACAAACTAATAATAGTGGCCTTTTTTGCTAAACACTAATAATAGTGGCCTTTATGATGAATGTGATTGTGAGTGGTATATACTATGACCTATGACGTATGGTTATCTTCCAAGCAATTTGTGTTGAGGAAGAAAAGAATTTTTAGGGATTTAATGCAACTTTACCCAAAAATCCCAATCCCCAATAAATTGAGCATCAAACATGTTATACAAAAAATTCCATTATAAGGCATCATAATTTTTTTTTTTTTTAATTTAACGTAACATTTAACATTAAACCTTATATCCCATTTTATACTTTAACGCATCTCTTATTAAAATAATCTAAAGTAACACATACCTTCTATTAAAAAAAGGAGTTCGATTAATGTATGCCCTTAGAACATCTTTAATAAATTCATTTTTGAAAAAGTTTTATCGAGAATTGAAAAAGTTGTCAAAACTTTTTTAATTACTGATAAATTTTTTCCAAAATTGATTTTTTATTGTGTGCTTTTAGGGCACGTATTAATAAAATCCTTAAAAGAAAAGTAAAATCTACAGTAAAGAGAGAGAGAGAAAATGAGAGAGGAGAGAGGCGAGAGATATCCTAAAGAGAGAGAGAAAGAAAGAAAAGAAAAAGTTAAAGTTAATAGAGAAGAGAGAGAAATCATAAAAATAAAAAAATAAAAATTTGTATGAGTTAAGTACACTGTAGCTCCATACTACATTTTTTTTTTAACACATCCAATGATAGAGATTGAAGGCAATTTTTGAAGGAGCTAGATTGAAAGTTACAAAAGTGACTTTCGATATAAATCCTTGAATAATAAAATTTTGAAAAGAGTAAAAAATAATTGTGAGAAAACTGTGCCGTGATATTGTATTGGATCTCAATCCCATAATTTTTATGCCCTCATTGCGATTGTCTATCACTTGTGGTCATCTATTGGCTTGTAGCTTTCACTTTTCTGGGAATTTACAATGAGGCAGTTTGTCCAAGCATCTAACCTGATTTAGGACGATTAATAATTCAAAATACTCGTGATTTGTTTGCGTTTGGCTCGATAAGATACTCTTTTGAGATATTTTGTTAAGTAAACAAAGCAAGCTCTAGTTCAAGTTTGGAACCAAGTAAGAAGTAAACTTTAGAATGTATTTTGAATTTTTGATGGTCTTAATGTCTTATAAGGTAGAAACATAGTTTTCTTAAGTAAAAGCTGTAGTAAATTATTATTTTTTAACTAACTTGTCCAAACTCTTGAGTAAGCTCAAGATCCTTTGTGAAATTAAAAAACAAGTTTGAAAAAAAAAAAAAGGTTAAGCTTATTTTAAACTTGAAAAAAACAAGTTTGAATCAAACTTAAATATCTTAATACTTGAATTAGTTCAACAACTTCGTATTGTTTAATATCTTAATAATTGAATTGATAACCCAATCCCTACTTAGTATTTTTCAATTTAAAAGAATGAAACAAAAGGGTATTGTTGGTAGCAAATCCCTACAAATTGATTCAATACCTACCCAAAGCACAAAAGAGAGGTAGGGGGGGCAAAACCGACAAAAAACGAGAAGTACTTCTTTTTCCTCTACATGAATTCTTATATATTAAAAAAAGATGATAACCTTTTTTTTTTTTTTTTTTTTTTTTTTAGGAACAAAAAGATGATAACCTAGGTACGAAAGATACTATCATATTTAAAAATTATTTATATGGTAATGATTTTTAGAAAGACAAAAGGCTATCTGTTTAATTGGTTTATTTATAGACCTTTTTTGTTGTGCTGTCTACACATTATGACATGAACAAACTTATAAGATATTGTAAGTTTCTAAATTCATTCGTCAAATTATTTTTGGTGTTTGTTTCATATTGGTGGTAAATTACCACATAGACACCCTATTGATTAAAAAACGAATATATGGTTGTATCCTTTACATAAAGGATTCCTATAAAGGTCATACCCTTCCCATTCAAAGAGATGTAACCCTTTTACATTAAAGAAATAAAAATTCGTCGTTTTCCTTATTAAAATAAAAAAAACAAAAAAAAAAACAGGAAGACAAGGTTACTTTCAAGAAGTAACTTCTTGCCTTCAACTTTTGTCTTTTGGCTCTTTTTAATATTGAGTTGGGGCATGAAAAATACTTTCTTATCAAGTCATTAATGATTTAAACCAATTTTTTTTTTTTTTCCCTTAATAGGGTTTTTAAATTGTAGACTTTAAGACATGCCGTGGCCACTATGAGTCTATGATGCAATGTTCATTTTTCTGTAGGGGAACACGTACACTAATTTACTAAGTGTGCAAGTTTTTGGTGCTTCGCTGATTTGTATAGTACACAAAGAACAAAATATTATGTCAAGAGTTGCTTAATTAACACTTTTTGGTGTGATATTTTTGTTTTTTTTAGAAAATTGTCTAAAAAGTTTGTAATTAAATGATTAAATTTATCATATAAATTTAAGTTTTCACTTATTGAGCCTCACATATTAAAATGTAGTTTCGACCCACACATGAAAGGAAATATTAAAAGTATGTAGTTAAATAATTAAATTTATTATATCTCAATAGCTTAAACTCTTTGAACAATCGGTGATTTAACAACCTACCTTATATACTGAAAGTATTAATTACTACAACCTGTTTATTGCATGAAAAATAAGCATTGTTCTTCAAATACTCAATAATTACTTCCAACATTAAAATTCACAGTTCATACCAATCCATTTAGGCTCCATTTGGATCACATTTGCATATGTTGTGTTTGCGTTTTTTTTTTTTTTTTAGCTCAGCACCTCTTGCACTGTTCATGGGACATGAACAGTGCAAATAAGCAAATGAACAATAATTTTAAAAGTGAATAGTAACCGAAAAATATTTTTTTATTATTTTTAATTTTCAGTAAAATAAGCTGTATCTAAATCCACACTTAGTCTGCGCTAAATAGATCCATGCTTATCTCCTAAAGCTTCACTATCTCCCACGTGTCATTGTTTGGTAGACGTGCTAAATTGAAATTTTCTGTGAGAAAAGAAAACGTACCTTACACTTGGCTATGAGACTCTGATTTTCAGTTGAAACGAAACGCTTGGCCTTGACATCTTTTTCTTGTTTGAGTTGCTTGCGTTCAATATTTGAACTCCAACTAGCCCCACTAGTGAGAAAAATTCCAAATGTCTTTTGCCTTTCTTTAATAAATGACGACAATGCACCATTAAACGAGGGAGTCTCTTGTCGTTTCAAATATCAAATATGTGTAAAACTAATTTTATTACTTGTATTTTTGTGGGGAGAACTAAAAGGAAAAAGTTTATATGTATAAAAGTTTGGAGGAATTTCTTCGTACTGAGTTAAATAGCACCTTAGAAAATTAACATATGTTCTGAGTCTAATATCACCTAATTCATAAAGGAGGAATTTCTCCAAACTGAGTCGTCAGCAAACAAGTTTGGAGGAATTTTTTCGTACTGAGTTAGGTAGCTCCTTAGAAAATTAACATATGTCCTGTGTCTAATATCACCTAATTCATAAAGGAGGAATTTCTCCAAACTAAGTCACATGCAAACTATGTCTAAAGTGAAATATCTCAATATTCATTTCTAAGATTTTGAAAAGTAAGAATAGATTCAGTGAGTCTCCAAAAAAAGAGAGAAGAATAGATTCATTACTCATCAATTGATATCAAATAATCACGAATGATTGGTGTTTTTTCCCCCAGAATTCAAAGTTCAAAAAGTAAAGATCTTAACAATAATGCATTGTTTCTTCACCATGTTCAATGGAACTTAACAATTTTACCTCTAATTCTTCATTATGCAATCAAATCACTGTTCAAAATATCTGTAAAAATTACAAAATCCTTTGTTAGCCAAAGGATTTTAAGAAAGATTAAAAAAAAACACCCTCATAGTATACAATTCTCAAAATGACATGGAAAGTTACAAAGGTTGGAACCTACTTAAAAATGATTTTGACCCATAATCCAAACAAACAAAAAAAATGATTTTGACCCATAAGCAAGAACACTAGACTTGCACAAATAAATTAAAACAACTTGCAATTTGAAAACATTGATTATCCATTACTCTCTATAATGATTCAATAAGTTTCACAATAATTAAGATTGTAACGGTAAATTTGAAAATCAACAACTGAAAAGATAAGTTCAAGTTATAAGTGGTATTATTTCTCAAAAAAAAAAGTTGTAAGTGGTATTATTGGTGTCATTAAAAATAACTTGACAACTCAATAATTATAAAATTTTGATTTGAAAAATACTATCTATGAAGCATTGTTCATATAAGGAGAGAAATAATATATATGTATAATTTTTTTTTTTTTTTTTTTTTGAGAAAGAAATTCTAAATAAGTGGACAGGCTGGTTTCATGTGTACCTTTTAGATTTTAGAATAATTACCATACTAGAAACTAATTTGTCTCACAGTCTCTCTCTCTCACTAAGAAATGTAAGGGCCCCACCAAAAAAAGGCCCCTACAAATCTTTCGGTTCGGGTTCTCTCCGATTAACAAAGTGGACTCAATATTCACCGTCCGTTGTCAGATAAAACATTATTTGGTAATTTACAAAAGTCTCCACTTCACTCTCACCCCCTTTTATATAAACTCCCAAACCCATTCACATCCATACCCACACTCACTCTCTCACCCTTCTTCTTCGACTCCATCTCTCTCTCATTTCTCAATGGAGAACCATGCCTCGTCTTTTTCAAGCCCAAAAGCCTATCTCCGAGCCCTGGCTCAGACCCCAACCCGACTCGCCCGCCGAGCCGGGTCGGTCTCCACTTCCTACGATGAAATGTGCCGAGTCCGAGCCCGCTCCGGTGCCCACATGCAGAAAACTCTCCGGTGGTTCGACCTCATCGGATTGGGCCTCGGCGGCATGGTCGGCTCCGGCGTGTTCGTCACAACAGGCATGGCCGCCCACTTCGCCGGTCCAGCCGTCATTCTCTCCTACGCCATTGCCGGCTTCTGCGCCCTTCTCTCCGCTTTCTGCTACACCGAGTTCGCTGTCGATATGCCCGTAGCTGGCGGCGCCTTCAGCTACCTTCGCGTCACTTTTGGTACGAAAATTTTCTTCGTTGAAAACACGAGAAGCTCCTGCCAGTTCAGCTTCTTGTTTTCTTTTTTTTTTAATGTACTAATATCAGTTTTTTTTTTTTGGCAGGTGAGTTTGCGGCCTTTATAACAGGCGCGAATCTCGTGACTGAGTACGTGATGTCAAACGCCGGCGTGGCCAGAAGCTTCACTTTATATTCAGGCTCAATCATCGGAGTCTCCACCGACAAATGGAGACTCACTGTGCCGGGACTCCCTGATGGGTACAACCAAATCGACTTCGTCGCTGTCGCTGTCGTTTTGATCATGACCGTCATCATATGCTACAGGCAACAAATCCAACATAAAACTTTTATCCATTTTCCCATTTTTGTCAATCTCAAATTCTCAAACTTTGTTTTTTTTTTTTTTAGTACGAGGGAGAGTTCGGTGGTGAACATGGTGTTGACGGCGCTGCACATTTCGTTCATAGCGTTTGTAATAACAATGGGGTTTTGGCAAGGTGAGTGGAAGAATTTTACGAAAGCGGGTCACCCGGAAAACCCATCTGGGTTCTTTCCGCACGGAGCTCAAGGTGTTTTCCATGGGGCATCTATAGTATATGTGAGCTATATTGGATACGACGCCGTTTCCACCATGGCTGAAGAAGTCCGTGACCCAGTGAAAGACATACCTGTCGGTGTGTCTGGCTCCGTTGTCATCGTCACCCTCCTCTATTGTCTTATGGCAGCTTCAATGTCTATGCTTCTCCCTTATGATATGGTAATTATCCTAATCCAAATTTTTATTTTTTGGAGAAGATTCTATACAAATTACTTTAAAATAAATCAAAGATTTTTTTTTAAAGACTATTTTGAGTGGGTTTGTGATTTTTTAAGACTATTTTGGTGTTCTCTAACGACCGTCGTTTAGTTTATTGTGAATTTGTTTAGAATGAAAAGGACCGAAATGTGCTTGAAGTTGGTAATATGATGGACCGTCATTTAGTTTAGCACTTTAGCTAAATACTACAAACACAATTCAATCAAAAAATAATAATAATAATACTACAAACGCAATAATTTTTGCAACAAATTTCACACCTGTTTTTGCAACAAATTTCACACCTGCCCAATTGGTGCTGAGCTTAGCGGTGAATCTTTTTCTTTATGTTTTTTAAAGGGTTTTTTTATTATTATTATTTTTTTTTAACTTTTAGAAAACTTGGATCACTATTGGCAATACTTTATTATCTGCTGACAAAAATATGCCACGTGGCACATTTGTAAATTGGCATATTATTGTGATGCTATCCAAATTATTGTACAACATTTAAATAATATTTTTACAAATTATTGATGTGATAAATTTTTTCTCGGCTCGTCCTTAGTTAGGTTACCAATAACCACCCATCATCTTAACGATTTGTAAAATAGTTTGTGATTTTACCATTTTTCTATGAAGTCTATACGCCAACTATTTTATACCATTTTTACATATTGATGTGATAAATTTTTCCTAGTTTTTATTTGAGCCACTACTGATATTTCTTTTTTACTCGTTAATAATTACAAATCACATTAACAACTCGTAAAATAGATCATGACTTTAACATTTTCTTTTTCAAATAGATCCATAATTGACATTACATTATTATTCACGCACTCGTTGTCAAAATTTTGGCATGCCTAAATTTTTACAAGTTGTTGAGTTGATAGTGAAATTTTTGTTATTGTTGTTGATGGAATTGATTGTGAATTTAGTTATATTTAGAATGAGATGAAATGGTAATTGTAATGAGCATGACGCAGATAGACTTAGTGGCCCCATTTACGGGTGCATTCAGAGAGAAATCGGAGGGGTGGGAGTGGGTGTCGAATGTGATCGGGGTGGGGGCCAGCTTTGGGATTCTGACGTCGTTGTTGGTGTCGATGCTGGGTCAGGCTCGTTACATGTGCGTCATCGGACGGTCCTGCGTGGTCCCTTCTTGGTTCGCTAGGGTCCACCCAACCACATCTACGCCTGTCAACGCATCCGCTTTTCTTGGTACGTTACACTCTTTTTTTTTATTTATTTATTTATTAAAACTCGGAGAAGGGAATCTGCAACGTAGTTGACGATGTTTATGGACCACGTTAGTTATGTGAACTCGTAAGCTGTAAAGCTTTGGTGGGTTCTCACTTATAAATGTGGTTTGCTTTTACTTACTACTTTATATATTTTGTTTAATACTATCTAAATGTGAAAAAGTTGAAGTATATGGATGAGGCTTTAATTATTGGGTTCTAGTTCTACGCGTTAGAGAGAGAGAGAGAAAGAGAGAGGGTGGCGTTTTGTCTAGTGTGCACTGCGCACGCTTTTATAACACTTTGAAAACAGCGCAATCTGCACTGTCGTTTGGTTGTTTTGTTGCTTCTCACTTCTCTCAGGTTTTGGTCGTCGGCTATGGGACCCACTTGTACCATTTTTGTTGTCATTTGGATGAGATTAGATTTTGAGAGTATATGTATATATTTGTTTGGTTGGGAAAAGGGAATTTAGATGGGCACCCATCCTCGTGTACTTATCATGTATCACACACGTTTCACTTCCTCAACAACAAAAAAATACTAATAATAATTATGAGATGAAGTTCTGTGTGGCAAAAAGACTTCTATTTTGTTTTGAATGGGACATCAAGTTGTGTGGAGTCCACCACATTTATGATATGATTTTTATTCTAAACTAGAATAAGACCCAAGTGTTATCCTTAAAAAAAAATAAAAATATTCATCAAAAAAGAAACTGAAACATATATTTATTATCACGTCAATTTGTAAACTTGGTAAACTTGATGTAATTACAGTTATATTACCTTTAGCATTTTCCTAGAGACGACGGTCTTTTTAACAATTGAGTCTATCTTGCCAAGTCCTATAGATGATGGTCCAGGTGTTAATAAACGATATTTTATTAGTGTCCACTTGGTACATATATGCGATACAAGTGAGATTGAAATTCAATCTGATCACTAGAGATATGCCATAGGGGAAGCTTGTGAGGGGCTCCTTCTATGGTATCAGACTTTTAGTGCTTTTTCTAATAGTCAATACATAGTTGATGAAATTGGAAGTCGTCTTCTAACTTGGATTCCTTTAAATGGAGGCAGTATCTTGTGCATTAGATACAGTTTCTCTTGACCTTTCTTAATCACACTAAACTCACGCACGGGTCTATATACTTGAATGTGAGAGTTCAGAGCACTGTACCTGGAGCACTAGATAATTTTGTTTTAAAATTGAGTTGTAGAGAATGCACTATTAAAAGTTAGCTATTATATATAGTCACTTGAGAGGAATTGCATGTTTTAGTTTTATTGTTTTGAAACCATTAGCGGTTGTGATTGGTGGTAATTTTAGCATTTGTTAGGTTTGTAGCCTTATCCATGTGAAGTGCTTCAAAATACATTTCATTTTTGTGTCTAAAACAATTACGTTTGGAATTAAAATCAGGCAAAGAGTGATAGGTGGGCTTGTACAAAGTGGTTGGGCATATGAAAGGAAAGCAATAAGATTTTCACGGATCTGAGAGGATCGGCTGTTGATTTCAGCCTTCTCTTACACTCCTATCATATTTGATTTTGAAATCCATAATAAATGGTCCAAATTGGTTCAGCCATCTTTACATTGAGTGACTGAAAATAGCTTGTACTGATAAGGTCACCAGAAACACTGCATTCAGAAAATACCGAAAGCAATTGAAAAAGATCATTTTTGGTCCAAAGGGCCATGCCACTTAATGAAAAATATACCTTCCATATAATATCATCGTCCTTCAAAATTTATTGTCAGTGGGTCCTTTTGACTTTTTCACCATCCTAATTGAAATGTCACATACAGGTTTGTGTAGCAATAACTTAAGAAAGTTACTTGTGCTAGTTCATATTCTCACATTTTCAACTTCATTTTCAGGAATCTTAACGGCTGCCATTGCCCTTTTCACTGACTTAAATGTCCTCCTCAAACTCGTATCCATGGGCACTCTCTTTGTCTACTACATGGTGGCAAATGCTGTGATTTATAGACGTTATGTGACAGTGGGGACAACAAATCCGCGGCCAACCTTATCGTTCTTATGTTCATTTACCCTCACCGCCATCTTATTCACCCTCACTTGGAAATTTTCCCCAACAGGCAAGCTTAAAGCCTTCATGTTAAGTGCCTGTGGTGTGATAGCACTTGCAATATTACAGATTTTCCATTGCATGGTCCCTCAAGCTAGAAAGCCTGAGTTTTGGGGTGTCCCTTTGATGCCATGGATACCTTCAATCTCAATCTTCTTGAACATATTTTTGCTGGGGTCTTTTGATGGAGGAGCCTATGCACGATTTGGAATATTTTCAGCTCTTGCAGTGCTTGTCTATGTTTTTTACAGTGTCCATGCTAGCTTTGATGCCGAAGAAGATGGGTTTCTTGGTCAAAAGAATTCTGAAATTCATGTGGAACCAAAAGAAATTGTGGACCTTATTAAAGTGTAGAAATTGCTTTCCCCTTTTCTTCTCTGGACTTGCCAACTTTTTGTGGGTTGATGGGTACTTACAAAAGAGGCTAAAAGTAAAAGAGAAGAGAAGAGAATAGAATAGAATATAATAGCCAGGCTGCAATTTTGCACGAATGGAAAATTGCAAGTCCAAGTAGGCTTAGGTTGTGATCCTTTTGTACATTAGGGTCATTTAATCCATCAAACTTTGAGAGTGGATTTTTGACCTTGACAGTCAATGAAAGAAAAGAGTGATGGAAAACAAAAAAGCTATAATGGTCTCTCTTGGTAAATTTAGAACAGTGAATATATGCTTGATCCTCATGGAATATTTTGTGGTCTCTGAGATCATTCTGAGATTAATGAAATATTTGGCATCTGACTAATGCATGTTTTTGAAAATTCTACGAATAATGGGACCGAAGCTTCGAGGATCGATTGAGAGAATGAGAAAAGTGGTCCATGCAATATTAAAAAAAAAAGGTATTTGATATCATTGTGATAAAAATGATAAGATGCCCCTCATAGAACTCCTAAAATGATTGGTGGATATATGGAATTGTTAACGTAATTGGAGAATTAAAGATAATTGTGGATAATTCTGATTTCAACATGCTGTAGCTAATAAACAAGAATGATATTTGTGCCCAAAGCCTTTTTTTTCTCCCTTTACTAAATTTAGGGGACAGCATTCAGGAATCCATATATATTGCACTATATATATTTTTTTATTTTTGTTTTGTTTCACTTTTATATAGTGGAAAGACGAATTACAGTTATCTTTTCACATGTCATCAACTTTGTACTTAATGATTGCTCTCTCTATTCCTTGAAAATAAAAATAAAAGAGACACAAGTGGTAAATATCTCTCTTCCCTCAAGCAAATTGTGGTTCATGATGCCATAAAAGAAAATTTGAGGGATGAGGAGGATGGAAAATGTAATTTTTGAAGAGACAAAAGCATGAAAAAATTACATTCAAAATTCATGTTTCATAAATAATAAATTAGAATCATTATAAAAATTTTCATTATTAGAAGAAATCACAACTTATATATTATACATTTGTAAATCAAAACTCATTACTAAAATTTAAAAATTCAAGAGCAAATTTTATAACATATAAATATAAGTGTGTTTTTAGATGCACTTTACTGATTGTTTATTTTTTAAACTATAATAGAAAGGGTGAGGGAATTTAGTTTTTATTTTTTCTTTGTAATCTGAAAAATAAGCTCAAAAACATCAAAATGCTATCTCTTTTTTGGGTTTGCCAAATGCACCAAATCTACAATAAACCTTATTTGAGTAGTTTTTCTAGTCAAATGCTAGACCAAAATTCTCTCCCACAACTAAGATTATACACAATTATATCCTATATGAAACCTAATTTCAAAAAAGAAAAAAGAAAAAAAAGCAATGTTGAGAATAAAAAATGATGTATTGATGATGTGGCAATGAGAGAAAGAATCTAATTTTTTAGAAGAAAAAAAATATTGTCTGGTTAGCACTCAAAACCTTTGAAAAATGTTTTATTTAAGTGATTTTTTATTTATTTATTTATAAGGAGGACCATAGGCATGGGTGTAATTCTTGGGGGTTAGGTGAAATTTTTTTGAACCCAAATAGTTAACATTTATATAACTATGTATATAATTAAAATAATAATAATAAATGTGGGGCACGGACCCTCTCCCTTAGGCCCTAAGAGCATTCTCATTAAAGAATGCAAATATTTTAGCATTTAACATCTCAAAATCCTACTTTATCAATTTTAATATACCATTTTACAATACACCCAACATCAAACATTCTATTTTTTTTACAATTTCATTTAAATAATATTATTTTTATTTTACCACTGTGTCTCTCTCTTTCTCTGATGAAACCCACCAATTTCTTCTCAGTCCAAGCAACCTCAGTCACAGCCACAGCCACACTCACGGCTAGTCATTGCCAGCCACCACCGCAGCCCAGCCTCACCCTAATACAAAAAGCCACAACAACCACCATAAAACCCACCACCACCCACCCACCCCGTTCTCAACCCCAACCAAAACCCACCACCACCCATACCCAACTTATTTCAACCAAACCCATGACCCATCACCATCACCATCCATGGCCAAAAACCCATCACCAAAACCACACCCATGGCCAAACACTACAGCCACAGCCATAGCCACGGCGAGAATCAAACCCGAACCAAACGTACGATCTCAAACGCCAAACCCATCTCCACGCTGATCTCACGCCATCAGGCCATTCTCCTCGCTACCAAGCCGAACTCAAACATACGATCTCAACCGCGCCACCAAGTCGATCTCCATGCAAATCGGTCCAACCCAACTCCGATGACAAGTTTTGAATGAGAAAGAGAGAGGGAGTGAGGACTACAGAGAGAACCAGAGTGCAGAGAGAGATGTGGGAGACGGAGAGACAGAGAGCTAGAGAGAGAATAAATAAATTAACAAAATAGTATAACATCTTGTTACAGTGCGCTCTCAAAAATGAGAGTGCACTGTAGCAAGATGGCAAATCTTTTAGCATATGCAAGTTTTGATGGAGTGGGTTTTTTGGGTTTCAGATGCTAAAATTTAAGATTTAGCATTTTTGCATTCTTTGATGAGAATGCTCTAACATACTTCCATTCAAAACTGTCTTTGGCTTTATGCAAGAAAAACTTCCATCTTTTCTATTCATTAATAAATTCATATTTGTGTTTTTTAAGTTATATTTTAAAGTTTTGTTTTTTTCCTAAAGTTTCACAATTCATAATTATTGGTATAACGCACCTCTATTGTCTCAGTGCGATCAGCATAACGAAAAAAAAAAGAAAAAAAGAAAAAAAAAAGTAGAATGCAAAGTACCAAAGTAGCAATTTTTTGTCTAAGACAAATACCATAGTCTCATAGTAAAATCATTGAGCCAATTATAAAATGAGAAGAAAGAATAGAAAATCAGAAAAACAGCTGGACCATGCCTCACCTAATTTTTTTCTCAATGGAGTAATAATTTTAGTGCCACTCCCAATCGTACATCTAATTTAACGGTCTGTTGACTTATGTGATTATGAGTGGCTGACATTTTTTAACAACTACTAATTTGTGCAACCTATTACTTTTTGTCAATCATTCACATTTGCACAAATTAAAGCATTCATATTAGTGCTTGTATAATAGAAATATGTATATCATTTTAGCCAGTCAAGCCTAAAATTCATCATATCAGGTCATGTAAAATTATGTAAAAATATATGGTTGCTATAGTAATGGTGTAAATTTATACTGGTACTATTTATTTTGTATTTTTTATATATCTCAATTATAAAGGAAAATAGTAAGTGATGGTTGTTATGTGTGAATAAAGAGAAATAATTTAAAAAATAAAAAACAAATTTATATTTTAATGAAATTAATGTAAAATAGATAATTTGATGTAAATTTTTTTGAAAAATAAGTGTAAAATAAAATAAAAAGTAAATTTTATGCTAAAAATAGATTAAAAGTTTTGCACGAGCACAAATACTCTAAAATTGGGTACGTGTTACTTATATCATTGTTTTGTTAATTGAAAGATAGTGATCCTTTTCTTTCCCTTCTTGACAAAATAAACATAGGGACAAAGAATTATGGGTCTTCATGTTGGTTCCATGTTTGCTTTGATATCCTAATTGAATCCTTTTTGTCTGCTGCACTAGTCAGTTGACCATATAGGTTTCTTGGTCTCAACCCAATTTTTCGTCCCATTTATATTTTTTGTTGGATGGGTGGGACCTCTCTAGTACGTAGAATTAGTTTGCATCTCCTATTCTATCACTGTTTCTCATTGGACTACTCAAATTTTAATAAAGAGGTAAAAATTTCCCACACTGTTTTGATTAATGAATTTTTTGTTATAAAAAGGAAAATTCCTATCTTCTATCACTCAATTTTAATTCTACTTTCTGAAATGGACTCTTGACAAGATTTTTTGAATTTTTGTTGTACAGTTGTTTTCGTAGAAGATTTGTTTTTGTAATTGAAAAGACTTTAGCGTCCGTTTTCTTATATCTTGATTTATGCTAAAAATTTTATAGTTACAAAATATTAACGAGAATCAAGATTCAAATTCTCCTTTTCACTTATTATAAAAATTGAATTTATATGTTATGTCATAATTCTTGAGTATCAATGAGTGTATGCTTTGTGGTTTTCATTTCTATATATCTCGTATGGAGGGTCTGTTTAGATACCGCTTATTTTACTGAAAACTGAAAACTTATTGCTGAAAACACTGTAGCAAAATAATTTTTAAAACAAAAAACACTGTAGCAAACTTTTTTTATTGACCGGAAAAAGGTAGATTAGGTATATTTAAATGCACAAAAGTACAAAAGGTGTAGGCCAGCTGTATGGCTCAGGACACTATAGCAAATTTTAATAATGCGTTTTTCACAAGTTGCGGCTCCGTGAACAGTACTGTGGGGGCCACTAAAAAACGCAAACGCTACGTTGGGGGAGAAACGTTGTATCCAAACGAATACGGAGAATTTGAAGTTCTAGGTTATTTTACATGTGGTGAAGAAATCAAATACATCACCACCATCAATTTTGGAGAATGTTTGGTAAGCACTTTGGTATAGTTTGGTCCCAAGACTCCCAACTTCCAACTCTTTGTTTGGATGTAAAAAATATACTAGAAAAAGAAATTAACCAGATTATTTTTTTTTATTTTTTGTTTTTGTTTTGCTATTTAATTAACATTGTATGTTTTAATTAGACCAACTAGCAAACAATACAAACTTAGGTGGTATATAATTTCCACATTGATCATTGGCGGGCTTAAACGAAAGATCACATTAATAAAAGTACTAAATTACTCCCAACTAATAATGAATAGTCACAAGATGGGAAATATAGTTGTAAATTTGGGTATCATTTTTTGAAGGAGGAAGCTGATCTGGGGTCTCGATTACACTCACCTGCATCAGACATCTAGTTTTGGAGGAGAGGTTGGGCTATTCGATCTCCAAACAAAGTTAAGAACTTCCTCTGGCGTGCTTGTCGAAATGCCTTGCCTACCAAAACTAATCTGGTTCGAAGAACCATTATACAAGACCCTGTGTGTGATCGTTGCAATGCTGCTTCGAAAAATCCTATTCATGCCTGTTGAGGTCCAAAAAAATCACAATGTTATACCAAGGCCCAAAACAAAGCAAAGGATTGAAACCTAGGGAAAATAAAGCATTTGGGCTTCCAATAAAAAAGAGGAGAGGTCCAAGCCCATTAAGGGTTCATAAGGAGGGACCCAAATCCATGAATGGGTAAGTTTCGGACCCCATAAAATAAAGGAAGGAAAAAAGCCTAGCCTAGCCCTCAAAAGTCAGAAAATCGCTAGGGAGCCCGGGAAAAGGACTAGGCCAGGAAACCTGAGGATTCCCAAGTGCCTGGGATCCTCGGAACATGCAGCGAAGTCAGGTTGGGATTAAGACAATTCAAGGGGGCATACCAAGAAACACAAAGAACAAGAACAGATGTGTCCCTATCAACCACATAATGACGCAGAAAGGGGATCAGAGGGCTTAGGAACCAACAATTCATAAACAAGGGGCTGGTACCTCGGGGAACCCAGAAAGAAGAATCATGAAGGAAGGTGGCTAGGAAACTTTCAACCTGGCAGAAAGGAATTAGCTCACCTGGGAAAAATGACAAAAAGGAAAGAAGCTAAAAGGTGGGTCTGAAAAAGTGGAATCTAAAAGCCTTGGAGAAGGAAAGAACAAAAGCCAGCCTTCTAGGACCCCCTAGAACGGGAAAGTCAGCAAGAGGCCTTTTTGAAGAAGGAACCTCAAAAGAAGAAAATAATGAGGAATAAGAAAGGGACCAGCCACCAATGTTGCTGGCACAACATTGGTTCTGGTACCTAGGGTAGCAAATGGAGGGAATCAGTGGTACCCCGGAAACCCTAGGATAACACTATAAAAGGGGCAGCGGCCAACAGTGAAAGGCATTCAGCAATAGTGAAGGAGAGTAAAAATCATTGAGAAAACTCTGTGAGAAGTCAAAAAAATAGAGAAAATGAGGGAAATACCGTCCAGTATCCTCAGACAGCCATTAGAGAACACACTTTGATTGAAAGGGATTCAAACTTAGCAAGTCTTAGAGGCCTGAAGAGCTATCTAAGTCTGTGATTTTTGAACATATTTAATCTTGTAACACGTCCTAGTGAGCATAGTGTATTATACAATCAAGAAAGTAATGAAGTGCTTTACATTATTTTAAGGATCCCTAACATTTTATTTTATGTTCTTTCTTTATCATTTCGTTCCTCTACTGTTTCTTGTTGTTCAGTGCGTATATTTCTTGTATGTTAGCATGTATGTGTTGTAGGATTCGGCTCTGTGCACCACCTGGTTCAAAATCAGCCCAATTAGCTGCGGTGAACCAAGCCCAATCGCTTAAAAACAATAAGCATTAGGCCCAGGATTCTTGTTTCTACTTGGGCTTGTGTGCTAAAAAAAAAAAGAACCCACACAATGCCTTATGGTCATGCTTGGAACTAGATACAGTTTGGTCTGATATGGGTTCATGGAATTTTAGAAGCCAAGAACAATTTGTGGACTTCAAAGAGTTGTTATCATGGATTTTGGATCCTGGAAAAATGTGCAGCTTTTTGCAATGATGGTTTATATCTGGACGCAGAGGAATCAGGTCCGGCTTCTCCAACCTGTTTATGCGCTTCATTAATTGGCTCAGCTATCATCGGATCGGTGTAATGAGTTCTTAGCCGTTCAAACCAGTCCTCCAAGCCGTCAACCTTGTATTAATTCATGATTCTTGGCAACCTCCCTCGAGTGATTGGATGAAGATTAACTTTGATGGAGCCACTTTCTTTGCTGAAAACAAGTCTGGGATTGGCGTTGTGATCAAAGATAGCTCAAGTATGGTATGGTAATTGCTTCATGTTCCAAGCTGCTGCCATAGGCCTTTCATGCTAGTGAAGTTGAAGCCTTAGCTGCTGCGCAAGCTCTTGTTTTTGCCCAGGAGGTTGGTGCTTCTAAAGCTATTCTGGAAGGTGATTCAGCAATTCTTACGAAGGCATTAACTTGTGCTGAAGTCTCCCTGGCCTCGTCCTTTGATTGAAGATGTTAAGTTTAGTTCTAGATGTTTTTCTCAATTGCTTTACTCTCATGCTAGGAGAGAAGGTAATAAGGCTGCTCACAGTTTAGCTAGACACGCTATTAATATTTTTTATTTGACTGTGTGGATGGAGAATATTCCACTATAATTTGTTTCCATAGTTCAAGCTGATTTAGCCATTTTTTCTTAATCTAAGGTCTTTGTTTCTCAAAAAAAAAAAAAAAAAAATCTAATAATGTATATTTTACATATTAGTATTTTATTATTTTTAAATGTTGTTATCAATCATACTCTAGTTTTAACTTCTTAATTTTTCTGCAATCAAACTAGGTTTTAGTGCTTTACCGACAATATTGCATGATTGCATTACCAATTTTTCTTATTAATGTTTTTTATTTGACAGTTTGAATGGAAGATGTTCTACCACAATTTGTTTTTGTACTTCAAGCTGATTTAGCGATTTTTTTTTCTTAATATGAGGTCTTTGTTTCTCAAAAAAAAAAAAAGAAAAAAAAAACTAATAATGTATATTTTCAATATTAGTGTTTTATTATTTTTAAATGTTGTTATCAATCATACTCCTGTTTTAACTTCTTCTTAATTTTTCTGCAATTAAACTAGGTTTTAGTGCTTTATTGACGATATTGCATGATTGCATTACCAATTTTTCTTATTAATGTTTTTTATTTGACAGTGTAGATGGAGGATGTTTCACCACAATTTGTTTTTGTACTTCAAGCTGATTTAGCCATTTTTTTCTTAATCTGAGGTCTTTGTTTCTAAAAAAAAAAAACTAATAATGTATATTTCACATAGGAAAATGTTAATGAGTGCCCTTAGAGCATTGGTTAACAATCCATTTTAAGAAAATTTTGACATCATTTTTATGAAAAATGAAAAAAGTTGTCAAAATATTAATTACTTTTTTTTTCTTTTCCCATAAAAACTTTCTTTAACTGGATTGTTAACCAATGCCCTAAGGGCACTCATTAGCATGACCCTTTTACATATTAGTGTTTTATTATTTTTAAATGTTGTTATCAATCATACTCTTGTTTTGACTTCTTAATTTTTCTGCAATCAAACTAGGTTTTAGTGCTTTACCGACGATATTGCATGATTGCATTACTAATTTTAGAAGTCCAATCTGAGATTTGATTTAATTGGTTAAATGAAGATACATTAGCATCTTCGGATATTTTTTTTAATTAATTTTTAAAAAAATAGGGTGTGGATTCCTCCACAAGTGGATTTTGGAATGGGTTGGGCGGTTCCACCGTTCCACTACTTGGATTCTAAGTCGAAAGGGAAAAAGGCAAAATGATGAAGACCAATGCAAAAAAAAAAAAAAAAAAAGAAAAAGAAAAAGAGATTCAACGATACAATAATATGCTTCTAATGCTTTACTTAATTATTTCTTGCTTTCATTCGCTTCCCTTTAATACACAATATTAGCCTTTTAGGAATTATTCGGATAATAAATAATATTCCTTAGATCAATGGATTCTTTCTTAAAGTAACAATGTCAATATTTATTTCATCCTTTTTTTTCTCACGTGGCCTAGGAAAAGAATATCGTTTCACACGTAAGCTCTTTTTTTTAATAATTGAACCAAACTATTTAAGAACAATTAATTTTTTTTTAAAAAAAATACGTATTTTTGTTTGTTAATTTAGTTAAAGAACATATTGAGGGTGGTTTTGGAAGCATGTGGCCCAAAAGTTCAAGCCCAAAAGAAAGTGCAATTGGTGGAGCGTTGCTTGAAGTTGTTTGGCCATGGGTGGGTTTAGCCACGATCGATGGTTATGGCAGCATGGTGCTTTTTAGGGTTTCAAAATTTGTGTATAGCTTCTTTATATTTTTTTTTGGCTTGGTTGAAAATTTGGGTGAGTTGATGGTTGAGAATATTATTTTAGGGGAAAAAAAGTTAGGTTAAACAGTGTTCGAGTTTATGTGTGTGTGATATGTTTGGTTATTGAGTAAATGTGAAAAAATTAGGGGTGTCCAACCTAGATTTGCACCCGACTAATTTGCTCGACTTGTGGGTATTCGAGTAAAACATCGCCATATGTAAGTGTTGGATTGGTCGATTGTAAGTTCTTGTCACCAAATCCCAACAATCTCAGGTTAAGTAGATAGTTTTTTGTCTAGAACTTGATGAAATCAACCTATTTGAATCTACATGTGCTATGTTGGGCTTTCACCATGTGCTACCTTTCTTCCTTGGAGCTTCGTCATTAGTTGCTCGAGCATTGCTTTAGAGATCCAAAGAGATCTCCACCAAATTTGGCTGACATCACAAAATCTTAAACATAGGAGAGCTTAAGCGATTTGGACCCGATTCGAACATTTGATTATCCTAGCTAGCATAGTGGTTAACAACTCATTTTGTCACAATCGACAACAGGTTCACCTTTCTCAAACCTATTGTCAACGAGTAAGTTGTTAGGTTAATACCAAACTTGAGTCGAGTCAATGCATGGACACCGTAAGAAAAAAAAATGATGGGATTTGAATATTGGGATTTGGGTAAAAAATGACGTTATCAAGATACGTTAGTAGAAGAAAACTGAACATTGAAATTGTCTAAAAATAATAATATTTTAATTGAAATATTAAAAACTCTTGACTTAATTTGAAATAGAAGTATAACTATAACATATAGTTTTTCTTTTTAACTTCTTCATAGTAATAATAAAAAAGAAAAGAAAAAGAAGAAGCAATATCTAGATGGACAATACATTCTATAAGGAATAGGAGGGTTTTTTTGGGGGCCATTAAAAGAGGAAATAGTAAAACTTTGAATTTCCCAACTGCTTTTTTATTTTCTTTTCCTGCTGTCATGGGGTTTCCATTTGAGCTATAGTAAGGCAAGTGAAGACAACTGTGTAGGACCTAACAAAGTGGTCTAATCATCAACCAACCACAGAACTCGTTTGATACTTTCACACTACAGTTTGCCGTCCATCTGAGTTGACCTTTTAATAATGGCTATGAAAACTACATCCCAAAAAGGAAGGTATAAAAAGGCGATGAGATGAGAAGGATATCATGTTTTTGGAGTTGAATTGGGCATCTCAATATTTGGCTCTTTATTCCTACTTTCAGTTGCTTAAGATATGCTTAATCTTACCGAAATGACCTTTTTTTTTTTTTTTTCTAAAAAATTAAAAAAAAAAAAATTAGTCAACCCAAAACTAAATTGTACTGATCATAATGCTAAAATTTGTATGTTTGTGAACTGCAAAACCTATGCCTCAATTTTTGTCCCTCCCATGCTCTCCTTTTTTTGTTTGTCATGTCAAGCTGACACTTTAGTCTATTACACAATTTGATTATCTCCCACTATGTGCATTTATATGTTCACTAAAATATCAACTTATTTGGGTCATCCATTCTATGGGTTCCATGTCAATACATTTCTTGGACAGTGAATCACAATACATTTCAACTGGTTGACAAATTGTAAGAGACTAGCTAGGACTAAATATTTTAATCAAATTTGTATTAAAAAACCATTGAGTGATATATGATGACGAGTGCTTTTCTTTTTCATTTTAGTTGCTCCTGCAGATTGAAGTGGACCATGTGGTTCTCAAAGCTTCAATGGGGGCAAAGAATAGATAGTGTTCAATATTCGGTCTATTTAGTCATTGACCTATGTAGAAAACTTCGAGATATTCATATTCTACAAAAGTGTAGCTGACGAATTTAAACCTTACGATTTTTTTTTTCCAGATAAGGTCCATGTCAAATCAATCAATTAGAGCCATCATCATCTGATTTTTCTTTTTTATGATCTGACCTATCAAGTAGTTGGACCACGTCAAAATTGTTATCTTCTTGTGACCCTACTAAAATCATCCAACTATCTCTAAGACTATAACATGTACTACCTTTTTTTTTTACCTTAAAAAAAAAAAATCACAAGTGCGGTTACTGCTTTTGATTCGTTTAAACCCTATTTATGAATAGCTATAAATTATTATCCAATAATAAAATTTGTTACTGCTCGAATTTATAATCTTGTACTCGCAATGTATGAATCACGAGACTTCCCGTCATTGAGCCGCCTCTACTGATTAGACAAACCTAAATGCTCATTAATCAGTGAACTGTAGTCACTCCATGCGTGAATGCGTTTGGAATGGTTATCCTTAATAGTGATTGCCCGTGAAACATACAATGTTGTTCGAACGGTTCGTTATTTGGATTGATTAAGAAATGAAATATATTGGTAGCCATTGATTAATCAATGGACGTGTAACAGGGATGCATTTGGTTATCCTAAATAGTGTTTGTCCATATATAAAAATAATAATAATTAGTGTTTGCCTAACCATACGATAATGATGGATGTACCATTTATCAGTTTGGATTGATTAAGATAATAAAATATTTTAATATCATTATATCATTGAAGATTTTCAATAAAGGTCAACATACCTTTTATTTTAAAATAGAAACCATTATTTGTTAAATCCTTTAAAAATTTAGGCATGCTTGAACACAATATACAAGCAAGGCTGCAAATGAACCAATCTATTTATGAACAGTTTGAGGTTGACTCGGGAAAAAACTTGTTTATATTAGTTTGTTTAGAAAACAAACCAAGTTCAAGTTTTAAGTTTAGGATCGATTATTAAACGAGTCAAACTCAAATATAACAATGTGTTCGTAAACAAACTCGTGAACATAAGAATTCGATTTAACTATATATAATATTATATTTTTATATCTGTATATGTCTAAAAATATATTTATATAGACTTGAGATTAGATTGTATAAATTTGTCAATAGGTTCATATGATATTGAATTATTATTTGTACTTATTGATGATATAAACTACTATTTGTAGTAAAATGTCATAGAATTATGAAAAGGTGAAACATTTTAATCATGGTTTCACAAAATAAAGGAAAATAATAAGTTAACCAAGTAAATTGTGAACAAGTTTGAACTTGCTCGATAAGAAAATGAGTCAAGCTTGAACATAAAATCTTGTATGGTAATGAGCTTGACCTTGGCTCGTATTCGAAAAAAAATAAAATGAACATGCTTAAATTTTTAATACTTGGCTTGACTCTGCTCGTTTATAGCCCTATACATAGTTGTCAAAACGTGAATCGTATCGTGAATTGATTTTTGATTTTTGATTTTTTCATATCGTGTATCGTAAAATACACAAACACTTAATAAAATTTATAAAAAATATATAGATATACATATATAAAGGGTGTATTTATTATAAATTTTGAATATTTTCAGCTAATAACTAATTTATTCATCACTTATATAATAATATTTAACAAACTAACTAAATAAATAAAACTAGCATGTGTTTATAACATTCACATTCAAATTGCTTAAATTCAAAAGTGATAATATATTACAAATGGCCTAAAAATTAATTTATTTTCATCATATTCATCATATTGGCTAATCAACCCCATCTAAGTCAATGCTATCATCACGTTTATCATTTTGCAAATTTATTTCTTGATTAAAATTTTCTTCATCATCACTAACATTTACTATCTCTCCTTGTTCTTTTTATTTTAATAATTAAAAAAAAAATCTTATTGGCATCTAGTTTCTTGAACTTATAACAATAATGAAAAAAATAAAAATAATTATATTTTCAATTAATATCTTATTCATAGTATAGAAAATAAATTTGTAAATATTAAAGTGAAGTGTAAGTGTGCACTGTGTATTTCAAATTTTGTAGAAGAAAGAGAGGGAAAAAAAAAACTTAAGAATATGTTATTTTATTAGGTTAAGTTAAGTAACCTAATAATTTTGTGTTTAAAAAAAGTCTAACAACTTGTTAGATTCAAATAAAAGTATAAATTTTAACAAAAAAATTTCATTTTAAAGCATTTGTCTATGTATGTATGATATGTATGATTTTACGATACGATATGATTTATACGATATACACATTGTATTGTACGATACGTATCGCGTATCGTACGATACTAACAACTATGATCCTATATACCAGCCAAATAAGATATATATAAATATATATATATATATAAATACACACACATATAATAACCTAATTAATTGAAAAAGATTAAAAGGTTAAAATCAATGGCCTTTAGAGCATTCACATTGATTCATGCAAAATTTTCTTTTTATTTTAGAAAAATAACTTATTTTTTCTATTTTAGCTAAAAACTTTTCAAAACACTCACATCTAATTCTCTATTCTAAACGCTATTTCACTCAAATATTCATTGTTTTACTATTCCTCCACTTTTCAAAATATTCACACTAACTGTTTAAAAAATAAACAAAATAAGTACTAAAAAAAAAGTGTTTGGGGAATGAACAATGTTCTCTAAATGTAAGGATGCATTATAACATGATAACAAAATGGTGTTTTTTTAGGAGATGTGTAGGGAAGCCAATGTGTGGATTATTTTTGGATTCATTTCTTAAATTGGTCTCTTATCCTATTTTAGGGAGATGGATGGGAACGCTCTTAGTCAAGAATGGAGCTAAAACTTTTTTTTTTTTTTTTTGGAGAAACAAACACACACACACACACAAGGGAGAGAGAAAGGGGTTCTAACACAAAGGGGAGCTAAAACTTGATTCAATGAAAAAAAAAAAAAAAAAAAACCAACAATGAGATAGTGGGCAAACTGGGCAGAGAAACCAAATGGAGGAAGAAGTAAGAAAAAAGTATCATGTTGTGTCTTATTTTTTGTTATTATGTTTTTTATTTGAGAAACTGACTTATTTTTATTAGTATTGAGTTGGTAATGTCTTTAGTTTGTTATGATTGATTTAAATAAGTTAGATTAGATTAGAAGTATTTTATGACACAGACATAAAATCATTCCCGCAGTGCATGCGATTAAAAGGCTAATTAAATCCAAAATAAATATATCAAAAATAAAGATTTCATAAAATCTATATTTCATTGATTTTCAATGAAACAAACATAGTTTTACTTGGAAACTTCATACCAAATGCATTATTGAGGTTCAACTTATAGTTCAACGGTAATGATGTCTTCTGTGGTACCCTGCTTATGGTATAAACCACAACCCCTTCTCTCGCCCACTATCTACCTATAAATAAAAAATTATATTATCATTGCTTTTATCTTATTAAGCATGTTTCCACTAATCAAACAAAAATTCATGAATAAAAAATGGAAAAAAAAATCTTTTAAAGGAAGAAAAAGATGAAACCAAAATTAAAAATATTTTGTAAAGTAAATATTAACACACTCGGAAACTCTTCTAAAGGAATGCATTCTAACTTGAGCCCAATTCTTAACCCAATACGTTTGGGCTAGACCTTAGCATGTGTACTTCTCCTAGGCCTTTGCATGACTGATCCCAAAATCATACTTGGTTAGGCCCAAAGGCTTAGACCTTAGCATCGTTTTTTGGTTTTTCAGCAACATATTCTCCTCTCTAGTCTCTAGTCTCTACTGTACAGAACCCATTCTTAAGCCATTCATGATTCAACCAAATCCAATGTACAATCTTTATTTTCTAACATTACCTCTCCCATCTTGACCCAGATGGGAGAGGTGATACACTTGGACAATTCCTTTACATATATGTATGATGGTCTGGAATGGATTAATTAAATGCACACAATGAGTTGGTCATGTCCATTTCAAAGGCTTTTACCAAGTTGTGAACAATAATATGAAAACTCTAAGGAGATACACTAGACTATGCTGTAGTTTTGGTCCTCATTATAGACACTTTTCAGTATTAGCCAATGTGAAACCTCAGAGTCCAACACTAGAGGACCTTGTTTATGTGAGTGCAAGGGTTGCCCATGTTTCAAGTTTGCATGAAATGTTGCATTTATTTGCAAGAACAAGAGTACCCATGAAAGGGAAGGCTTGCCATGCACAAGTAATTTGTGTTGGGTTGCAAGCAGACATTATAACAGCAAACATGCTTATTGCAATGTATGCTAAATGTGGTTTAGTTGACTGTGCTCGTAAAGTGTTTGATAAAATGCCAGAACGAAGCTTGGTTTCATGGAATACGATGATTGGGTCACTTGCACAGAATGGTGAGGAGCAGGAAGCTCTTAGTCTTTTTGTTGAGATGCAAAGAGAAGGAATCTCATTTAGTGAATTCACCGTTTCGAGTGTTCTATGTGCCTGTGCTGCAAAGTGTGCTATGTTTGAGTGTAAACAGTTGCATGCTTTCGCTATAAAGGCCGCCATGGACTTTAACGTTTTTGTGGGAACTGCATTGCTTGATGTTTATGCCAAGTGCAATTTGATAAAGGATGCAATCTGGGTTTTTGAATGCATGCCAGAAAAGAGTGCTGTTACATGGAGTTCGATGGTGGCAGGTTATGTACAAAATGAACTTTATGAGGAGGCTTTGGTCTTGTTTCGCAAAGCTCAAATGATGGGGTTGGAGCAGAACCAGTATACAATTTCATCTATAATATGTGCGTGTGCAGGTCTGGCAGCTCTGATTGAAGGGAACCAGGTGCATGCCGTGTTATGTAAAACTGGACTTGGTTCCGATATATATGTTGCTTCCTCACTTATTAACATGTATGCCAGATGTGGCTGCATTCAAGAAGCATACATTGTGTTTCAAGGTGTGGAAGAGAAGAGCATTGTTCTCTGGAACGCAGTGATTTCGGGGTTTGGTAGGCATGCCCACTCCCTAGAAGCGATGATTTTATTTGAGAAAATGCAGCAGACGGGTATTTGTCCAAATAAAGTAACCTATATTGCTGTGTTATCAGCATGTAGTCATATGGGTTTGGTTGAAAAAGGAAAGAAATATTTCAATCTTATGACAAGGGAGCACAGTTTGTCACCTGATGTCCTTCACTATTCATGTATGGTAGATATTTTTGGTCGAGCAGGGCAGATTCACGAAGCTTATGATTTGATAAAGAACATGCCGTTTGATGTGACTGCTTCAATTTGGGGTTCGCTTTTGTCTTCTTGTAGAGTCTACGGAAATCTTGAATTGGCTGAGGTTGCAGCTAAGCAATTATTTGAGCTGGAACCTAATAATGCAGGGAATCATGTTTTGCTTTCAAACATATACGCGGCAAATAAAAAGTGGGAAGAAGTGGCAAGAGCAAGGAAGCTTCTTAACGAAAGTGAGGTGAAGAAGGAGAGGGGTAAGAGTTGGATTGGAATCAAAGACAAGGTTCATTCATTTATGGTTGGAGAGAGAAACCATCCTAAAATTGCTGAGATTTACTCAAAGTTGGATAATTTAATTGAAGAGTTGGAGAAGCTAGATTACAAGGCTGAGACTGCACATGACCTTCACTACGTGGAAGAGGGCAGAAAACAAGAACTCTTAAGGCACCATAGTGAGAAGCTTGCTCTTACTTTTGGTTTAATGTGCTTACCTTCAAATGTGCCTATCAGGATTATGAAGAATCTTAGGATCTGTGGGGATTGCCATTCTTTTATGAAGCTTACATCAAGTTTTACAGGGAGAGAGATTATTGTTCGGGATACAAATCGATTTCACCATTTTAAGAATGGTTACTGTTCTTGTGGAGACTTCTGGTGACAAGTTGGTTACCTTACCATCTTGTGGTGTTGATCCAACTGACTTGTTGGTCTAACACATTCTCCCTACTGCATCTGGGTGTGTCCAAGTGTAATGACTATGAACCGATTCTCATGATATTAGAGAAGTTTTTGGTACATTACATGGAGGTTTGGTTTCCTCTATCATCCAAAAGATCAGTTTCAAGCAAGTAAAGAATTGGCGCCTGCAACTTAAAAGAGAAGGCAGGAGTGCAAAATGGGGTGGCTTCAGTACCGTTAAAGAGCTACACAATTGCGTAGCCTATGGCTATATAGGTTTCAAATTTTGACTCTTCCCATTTCTTCTCGTTCTTTATTTATTGATTTTTTGTTTTTCCAGTCTAGTTTATCATAACCTCAATGTGAGCTCTCTATCTATTTGGCTGGTATAGCAGCTTGAGAATTTGTCTCGTATCAAGAGGATTTAATAATGGCCCTAGAGAGGGACATTATTGGGAGAAGCAGGTCAAATCACCTCTCACCCATTGTTGTAACTATCAAATTTTGAAAATAAATATGAAGATCATAATTTCCCCAGAGACAGAACTTATTAAGTATCCTTTGCTTGAGTTGGCCAATTCTTAATTTCTTAAGGCATAGACCTGTTTCTTTTAAGGTCAACGGAACGTAGGAAAATAAATGTCTTCACCTCTTATTCCTTAAGGACCCAAGAGATTCGTGACTCTGTTATCAAATGATACACGTTTAGATTGTTTTTTCCTTACTTTAGTTGCCTACCAATTACATATTTTTATTTGTATTGCAACCTTATGTTTATATTTTGTTCTTGCAATCATTAAAGTTTAAAGAAAATATATGGGATTGAATTGGTTCCTAAAAAATTGTTTTCTGTTTGTCAAAAAAAAAAAAAATGGTATTTTTGGTTGGTTTCAGTATTTGTGTTCTCAGAACACTAGGGAAAACACTGGGAACAATCGTCTCATGAATGTCAAACTCTCTCTCTCTCTCTCTCTCTCTCTCAATTGCCTTTATAGACTAATGTTCCTGCTTTTGCCACTTATGGATCCGCTGGTGCCATTCACCAAAGTAAGCCCTTTTTTTCTACCTCCATATTTCCCTTTGATTTGTTGAATTATGTCCCAATTGGTATTTTGTGCATGTTGGCATTTGCCATTTTGTCTAGAAAAAATGAAATTAATTTCAATACCTTGATGATATAAATTAATCTCTGTTTCATCTATTATTGCATTGGTAAATACATTTCGGATTTTGTTAGAATAAGCACTGAACTTCTTGAGACATAATTCATCAACTAATTGAGTAGCTTCTTAAGGTCGACACAGTTCAGGTATTCATCACAGTCCGCATAATAAGTGATGATCTATTGCCAAAAACAATTCATTGATGTTATCTACCTCATGTATTGAATGGCTGACCAACTCTTGTATCATTTTGTTAATAAATCAATGAGATCTCACTTGCTTAAACCCAAAAGCATTTGCATAATACCTTCGTTAGATCTTTTTCTGCAGGGCCCTAAATACTTCAATCATTATATAATTATTATACTAAATTTCAAAACTAAATTTATAAGAAAAGAACCCCCCATGAAATTTCTTCTTATGTTAAATATTACTTGTGTTTCAGGTTCTTGTTTGTGGGAGTTCAAATAGTGCCTTAGCACCATACTGGAGCAAAAAGCTGGGGAAATGTATTTTCTGTTTCAAATGCAGTCTAGCTGTATCTAATGCATTGAAAAACATTGTAGCATTTGTCTTCACCATTTTCTTCTTTTTAATTTTTTTAATTTATGGAATGGATGGGCATCATTTTCAAGTTAGAGCAATTACATCAACTCGTTCATAAGATTCCGTCTATTTTACACTTAAAACCTACTTTTTCTATTTTACACAATCATTTTTACAAAACATTTACATCAGTTTATCTATTTTACAAAATATTTTAATAAAATATTATTTCTCCTCAATTTTTTTATTATTTCTCTCAACTACCTCTACATACTCTCTCTCTCTCTCTCTTTCTCCCCATTTCTGATTTGTTGCTCTCTCTCTCTCTATCCATCTCTCTACCCATTTCTGTACCCATTTCTAATCCACACCCTCTCTCTAATCTCTGAATCTCTCATGGCCGAATCTCAAGCTTCCACCATCTCCGATCCTCATCAACACCGTGACACCCACCCACAGACTGCCACCATCTCCGATCCTTAAAGGAAACAGACCTTCCAAGCTCCACCGTGACACCCACCCACTCCACCATCTCCGATCCTTAAAGGAAACGGAGCTTCCAAGCTCCACCATGACACCCACCCACAGACTTCCACCATCTCCGATCCTTAAAGGAAACAGAGCTTCCAAGCTCCACCGTGACACCCACCCACAGACTGCCACCGATACTCTCTACTCTCAAACCACTCTCCGATCTACAAGCCTTGAACGGTGTGTGAACCACAAGAAGTCAAGAACCGAGACCATGGTGGCGCGTGAACCACAAGAAGTCAAGCACCGATCGTTCCAGTCAAGCACCGATCTATCTCTCTGTTGGTTTGTCTGTGTGGGTTTGTTTGTGTGTGGGTGTGTTTATGTGTTGATTTGTCTGTGTGGATGTGTTTGTGTGTGGGTTTGTTTGTGTGCATCTGAGGAAAAAGAAGATGAGGAGAGGAAAGTCACTGAGTTCGTTGGGCATGGAGAAGAGAGAGAAAAAAAAGGAGCGAACGGAAATTAATAAAATAATAAATACACATGCTACAGTAACCGTGCATATATGCACGGTTACTATAGCAATTGTGTATTTATATACAAGTTTACACCCACTGATGTGGGTGATTTTTTGCTCAAATTGTGTAAAAGTAGTTACTTTTTTCCATTTTGCACATTTATGCACAAGTTGATGTAATTGCTCTTATAAGTGGTATGTTTGATTATTATGGTTCCACCAAATTGAAAACCAATCATCATATGAAGATATATAGGATTTATGACTCATCCCCTTGTTACATGACTATTAAATACACACAATGACTAAAAGTACTCATTATTGGAGTCCACCAAACCAAACTGGTTTGGAGGTAAATTTTATTCATTCGCGAGTGTATCTTTTTTCTTTGACATAATCCTAACTCAGTCAATTACTTTTTGAGAACACCTTTTGTGTGAGTCCTAACTTTGTAGACTCGATCCAACCATTTTGTTATTAATCAACCTTATTGTTTTTCTTAAATATAGAAGCGCCTATACGCATTGTTACCCCCACCTAAGTGAAAACCTGGGACTGGGAGTGAAGTCCTGCTCCCACCTAGGGGAAAGTCCTAGGTGATATGCCTTCTTACAGTTCACAATGAAATCAATGGTAGTAAAAGAGCTACCCACACGTTAGCAGCACCGGATAGCCTGCTTGTAGATAATAGCAAAGTAAAAGATTACATATAGATAACATTCCAATGTGGCGACTCAAGGTGTTATTTTGATCCAACCAGATTGCTACGGCTTACTTATTTTCAGTTTATTCGATTTATTTGACTTCTGTACAACATATTAAAATTTTACTTTTTTTAACCAATTTGTTTTTACACCCAAGTCCTATCTAATCTAAAATGAGAGCTGATGGAAGTTCTACAAGCTAATATTACCGAGACTAACACACCTATGTCTGCATCCCAGTAAAACATGACAGTATAGCAATCCTAGCTCCTAAAGCACATAAAAATGAGTGTCAATAACCTAGAAATTTCATCATCTTAAGGCCAGATGTGTCCCTAATGGAATAATGGAGCTCTTCTAGTTCCAAGAAGCTTAGGATCAACATAAATATACATAGAAACCGATAAGTTCATATAAACTAGTAGAAAACCAGTTAGGGAGGCCAAATGATTGTCACTCCCTCAGAATTGTATGTAACATGAGCAATGGTGAAAAAGTATACTATATTCCCCTCACTTCTGAAAAAGCACAAACTGAACCACATTAATTATCTCAAATGTGCATACACAAAATGATACCAATTGATAGCAAAGCCAAGCACAATTGCACATAACAATGAACCTTAACAAGACTCAGAATCTCCTTTAAATAAACTAGGGGTACCACATTCAAAGTTCACAACAACCATAAAATAAGATCTGCTTACTTTGTCATTAGTACCAGTATCAAAATTAACAAAAAAAAAGGTACCCAATATTTCAATAACAGCTAAAATATTTGGTTATTAAAACCCCCACCGAGTTACCTCAGTACCTCCTAGGGCCACCAGCACCCCGACCAAACACCTGGGCTGGAACAACAGGCTGTAGCTCAACTTCTTCAAGCCCGGGCATATCAGACATGCCAAGAGAAGCAAGCATGTCAAGGGTCTCCTTATCAACCTTAATCAGGTCGGTCTTAATGGCAGACTCTTCTGGCACAAAGTCCATACGGCGCTCACGCTCCTCTTCTTGTAGCTTTAATGAGATGCCTCGCACTGGACCCTTTTGAATCCTCTTCATCAGGTGGGTAGAGAATCCAGCAATCTTGTTACGGAGCCTCTTTGAGGGTATGATGGCAACCTCCACCAAGATCTTCTTGTTAGTGTGGAAGTCTAGGGTCATTTTCGAGTAGTACCTCTCGATGACCTGGCGGGAAGACTTCTTCACAGTCTTGGTGCGAACACGACCCATTTTAGAGAATTAGCTGTTCCTACAAAGACAATGATCGAAGATACTATAATTCCTTCTCTAACTTTCTCAAAGAAAATCTAGGAAACAAACAGTGAAAATGAAATTATGACTAATATATCATTATGCCGATTCACATTGTCAAAATAAACAATTAGTTTATACACACCCCATCAACCTTGATACAATTATTGTCAAAGAGACCATCTAGGATAAATGTAAACAAAAAACACTATCTGCAAATGTATGAAAAGAAAATGAGCTAATTACGCAATGATAGAAGCGATTCTCTTTAATATCACACAAGTTCTCACTCTCAGTTTTATGTTGGCAAAACACCTATCCAGAGGCTGAATATTTAAAACACAAAACAAACTATTCATTGGTTTGTTTGCAAGGTAAAATGAGATTAAAAAAAAAACCCAGAAAAATAAAACACTATGGATCTTAAATTTATCAACTATTTCCAAAATCCCAAAACCCTTTGCTAAATCTTTCAAGAGACAACTAATGTTTGATTTTTGGCTCATACCCAGTAAAGCATTTTTCCTTAGTAACATAAAAATTAAATTAAGTGACAAACAAGTAGTATCGATTTATGGGTCTATAAAAAAAAAAAACATATCATATGATAGCATCATAATCTTCCATTTTTCCAGTTAGGTTCGAAAAAACAAAAACATAAGATCAGGTACTTTTGTTGTTTCTACGTTTTGATGAGAACTCACCGGAAAGAGATGAAGAGCCGAGAGAGCCTCTGAGAAGGAGAGAGTGAGGAAGAGAGGCTGCGGCTGCCAAAGACGGGTGGGGAAAACGAAAGCCTATATGGGTTAAAGATATAAAGGAGAGAGACTAGATTTAGGGTTTCTCATGAAACCCCCACTGAGTTTTTATTGTCTGTGGATGCAGTCACGTGGACTTTACAATAGGAGCCAATCAATATTCGACATTTGGTGCCTCATCTATTTAAAAAAAAAAAACAATTTTAGTTTTATTCCACTTGACTCTGGATTTATTTCAATCAATTTATAATAGAAAAATGCGTAGAATTTACACAGTTTTACTTAAAAATAACCCACATCAGTCTGTATATAAATATGTAAATTTAAAAGTCTGTTATAATAATCATGTAAATTTATAATGATACTGTTCATTTTATATTTAGTTGTTTATTCTTTTTTTATGTATCTTGATGATGAAGTAAGAGAGTAGTAATGGTTGTTATGTGCGAAGAAAGATAAAAAAATTTAAAAAATAAAGAAAATTTGATATTTTAATGAAATGTAATGAATAATAGATAATCCGATATGAGATGTTTTGAAAAGTGAATATATAAAATAGAAAAGTAAGTTATTATGTTAAAATAAACAGAAATTTTTGCACGAATTGATGCGAATGCTCTAATGTTTGGTATTGTTTTCATTATTTTTATTTTTATTTTAAATTTTTTTATGGAGTACTGTTTTCATTTTTATCCTTTTAGTGTTTCAAAAGTTTCATTTTGAAACTTAAACTTTTGGTTCCATATTCAAAAGGACTCTATGGTCTATTTTTATTAGTGATCTCACCGTTAATTACCAAATGGGTGTTTAGTTACCCATAAAATATAAGTGTTACTTATCTTATAAGAGCACTTGCATGACAGATCAGCTATGGTATAATGATTTAAGGGCTAAATTTGCTCAACCAACCCCAAAGTCATCCACATCAATTTTTGTATCCATTATATAAAATGCATTTTTTTTTATAATACTTGTGTAAATATATACATGCACTGATATTTGCATGATTTTTTCTAATTTCATTGCGTTTTTTGAGGATGAAGAACGAGAGTAGATAATAATTGTAATGTGTGAAGATAAATAAACAATTAAAAAAGAATAATGTTTGACAACAAATTTGGTTGCAGCACAAGTCTAATATCCCAACCAATTTGCTTGATTATTTGTTATGGATTTACATACCTTTAATTACTTGAGGTGCATAAGACTTTAATACTTTGAAGCATTAGGAAAAATATTATAAAGGTACGGTAAAGATGTAATTTCAATAAGGTTGGGCTAATTGAGAATTTAGAAACATGAACCAATTGGTCATTTGAATTTTAAATACTTAAGGGTATATGCCCATTAGTCTTTGCAATGTCTCTTATAAAATTATCTCCAAAATTTTGGTATTTAGGCTTAAACCTCTCATGGACTTGCTCATAACTCCTTATCAGAATGCTTTTGTTCAGGGTAGAAACATTACTGATAACATCCTGTTAGCTCATGTCACGACTCAAACCTGTACTTCAGAATTTAAAGCATGACCGACATGTTAATATCAAGTTTACCTCAATACTAACACGAACCAACTTAAGCTGAAGGTGCTTATCAAAAATCGTTTCTTGTGTTCCTTTTTTTTTTCTTGCATAAAAGCCATAATATACAAAATTGATAAAAACCTTGAAACTTCATTTCATTTTGAACTTTGCAAGATTACAACTTGGTTGAAACTTAAAGTATTTGTGTAATTATTACATAACTAAACATTTAGCAAAACTCTTATTTACAAGCCTAACCCCAAAGACATACAACTGGGGTTCAAAACAAACTAAGGTTCTAAATTACATCTGTGCTCAAAAGAATCAAGTATATCTTGATTTTTCCTATACAACAAAAGAGCTAAACTACTATACAACAACAACTATACATTCTAACAAACGAGAATCACATATTCTTTGTCACCTCTAATACTTTCGCTGCTTTCAGGAAAAAACTTATGCACTAAAATATAATAGGGTGAGCTACGAAGTCCAGTAAGGTTTTAAGCTCTATGAACATTTAATAAGAATGCATGTAAATCAAATGTTTTATGGATATGTTAGCTCTGATAAATAGCCTTCAATAGTACTCATACCCTTCTTAAACTAACTTATGAATTTTCAGATGAAAATACGTCATTTTCCTTTCATATAATAATAAAAATGCATAATAATGAACTTAAACATAATTCAGTAGTCTTATCTTTAAATAGACTATAAAATACTTTATCATAAACTTTCCATCAGACTTATAACACATTCAACATACTTTTCTTATCATCATACTTTTTCTTATAATTTCCAAATAGCTTAATAGCTCATTTATAATACATATTAGTCAATCCAATTATAAGTCTGTCACAACTTTAGGAGGCTTCCAACACATTGTGCCAGGCATCCAACATTCCCCACAATGCTAGGAAATCCTAAGATCATATCAGAAAGTATCGCCCTTTTTGGTGTGATCATATCATCAACCATGGGGGTCGGTTGGTATCCTCTACAAGTTGGCCGTTCCCAATGAGGGCGAGTACAGCAAAGTACTCACCACTTATAATGGCCAATCAAAATTTCCATGGAAATGCCAGTACTATAACCCCTACTAGCTGAGTTCAAATCATAACAATGGAATAACCTGAAAACTATATTTTTTTAATAATTATGCTTTTACGTAAATATTTCATAACAGTAATATATCCACTTCATTCTTTAATTATTACGTTCGTGATATAAGTAATAGCATCAATATGCTAAAATTATCATATATATATATATATATATATATATATATAGGATTCAACAATTCACGAACATATATCTTAACTTAAATCATGCTTATATGTAATAGGTCTAATTAAAAGGGTTTGATGCATAATAAATTTTTTAAGCAATCCTTATACTTATCAAACGCACATGTCATATATCCCTTATCTGAAAACAGAAGACGCGAGAGATTTGTATAAAAAGAGCTCAAGTGTCCATGTTCTCGTTCTCGTCACCTAAATGAAAAACCAAAACTTATTACTAACAAATTCTTCCTAAGTATTTAAACTTATACATGAATCACAACCTAACTCTCAAACTCAAGAAAATCTTAATTCCCATCTCAAAGGTTCCCACAGCATAAGGTACATTCATCAAACATATTATATACCAAACCATAGAGAAACCAAGGCATACAAAATTTATCTATGATCCAAACATACCAAAAGATGAGCATAATAATTTATAGCTCAAAACATTCACCCTAACTTAAAAATTAAATCCTCAAAGTCAGGTATATCATCTACTATTCACTGCTTATTTCAGCAGCATATACCTCATTTATAAAATACAAATGGGCTATCTATTCACATCCAATCTTCATGCAATTTTACAAAGCCACTCCTCTGGATGTATAGTAGATACCATATCAATTTTAGAGTCAAAGCATAAAATCATGATTTATTAAAAATCATACAAGACAACATGCTTAAATCTGTCCTAACAGAATTTCATGCAACTTAGAAATTAAACCATTATTTTTATATTTATCCAATTGCTGTGAGGACACTTCCATTACAATCATGTGTCTTAGAATTTATAAGAACTACTCCTAGCATCCTAATTCACATAAATTGATTTAATACAGATTTTTCATGTTGTAAACACTGAATCTGTCACAGTAACAGCTTTAACATATTTTCTTACAAAATCATCAACTAATTGCAATTGGCCTTCATTTCGTGTGGGTACTTTTATACCTATACTATACATGTTAGAATACATTAATAGGCATCCAATTGACCATAATATTTTCAATCTTTCAAATTGCTAACACAAAACCACAAATTTCAGCTTCTAACAATCAGATTAGAGAGCATAGAATTGAAACTAAAGAAAACAATTACACCATCAAAATACCCAAAATAAGATAAGGTTTTATTTACTTACCCACAAACTTTGAAGCTGAAACTTTAGTGTTAAGCTTTTAATTTCTTCTTAGAGAGAGATATATATGGTTTCGGTGAGAGAAAAGGCACACGAGAGAAGGGGCTGTTGATGTGTGAGAGAGAGGTACATATATAAAATCTTGGTGAGAGAAAGGAGGCTGTTGGTGTGTGAGATGGTGCTGCCATGTAAGAGTAAAGGAAGATGAACAGATAAACCAAAGTATGAATTTAGTGTAGCAACAAAGAAATAAGGAAGAGAATTTGGGTGGGGCACGTGTATTGCTAAGGGAAAAAGGGTTGATGACTCACCCTTTTAACTTTTCAAAATTTATACTTATCACCCTCCCATAGTTCTATATTCTAGAAAGGCCCAAATAATAAAATAACTTTGCATATAAACCCTTACCTTTATAAACTTCTTTCCATAACGTTAAAAGAGCATATATGTTTTATAACATCAAAATATCAAAGGTTTATGCACTTAAAGTAATTAAGACAATAACAAGCATATAAATCCATAAAATTAATTATGCAATTAAGCTGAGATGTTACATCCTTCCCTCCTTAAAAAAAATTTCGTCCTCAAAAATAGTACACATACCCTCAACAAAGAGATTCGGATACTTTTGTCTCATTTCTTCCTCTGCCTCCCATGTTGCCTCTTTTATAGAGTGGTTTCTCCATAGCACCTTGACTATAGGAATTGTCTTGGTGTGAAGAACTTGCTCCTTACGATCTAAAATCTTAATTGTGATCTCTTCATATGACAAGTTCTCTTGGATTTGAAGTGGTTCATACTCTATCACATGCTTTGAATCAGGAACATATTTTCTAAGATTAGAGATATGAAATACATTATGTATCTTGGATAATGCAGGAGGTAAGGCAACTTAATATGCAGCTGATCCAATTCTTTCAAGTACCTCAAATGGTCCAACAAATCTAAGACTTAGCTTATTGGTTTTCCCAAATCTCAGCACTCTTTTCAATGGTGAAACTTTGATAAATACACGATCTCCCACATCGAATTCAATGCCTCGTCGTTTCTTATCTGCATGGCTTTTTTGCCTACTCTGAGTAGCCTTTAGTCGTTCTCGAATCAGCCGGATTTTGTCAACTGTAACTTGCACAATCTTGGGTCCCATCAACTTCCTTTCTCCAACTTCATTACAACAGATTGGTGACTGACATCGTCGTCCATATAAAGACTCAAAAGGAGCCATCTTAATGCTAGAATGATAGTTATTGTTGTAAGCGAACTCAATTAACAGTAAATGACTATCCCATTTGCCTCCTAAATCCAAAACACAAGCCCGCAACATGTCTTCAAAGGTCTGAATAGTACATTCAGATTGTCCATCTGTCTGAGGATGGTAAGTTGTGCTGAATGTCAGTTTAGTACTCATCGCTGCTTGTAAGCTCTCCCAAAAATGTGAAGTAAACTTAGGATCTCTATCAGACACAATAGATGTTGAAACCCCATGTAACCTCACAATTTCTTGTATATATAACTGAGCAAGCTTATTTAAAGGATAGTTAACCTTAACACGAAGAAAATGAGCTGACTTGGTTACTCGATCTACAATCACCCGAACAAATCATAACCTTGAAGTGATTTTGGGAGTCCAACAACAAAATCCATAGTAATATGCTCCTACTTCCACTCAGGGATAGGGAGGGGCTGCAATAGTCCTCCAGGTCGTTGATGTTTAGCTTTTATTTGTTGACAAGTTAAGCAGCGACTTACAAACTCAGCAATATCTCTCTTCATACCACTCCACCAGAAATTTCCTCTCAAGTCACAATACATTTTGGTACTACTTGGATGTACGGTATAAGGAGTACAATGAGCTTCTTCCATAATCTGTCTTTTCAACTCATTAACTATTGGAACACACAATTTGGAACCATGCATTAAAACACCATCCTTACTAATGAGAAAACCAAGTATGTTGCCATTAGATGCTCTATCACGGATCTTAGCTAATTCTGGATCATTAAATTGAGAGGCATTAATTTTCTCTAATAAGGTAGGCTTCACCACTAGAGTGGAAAAACATGTACTTGAACCCTTGATTATAAACTCAATCCCCATTCGTTGTAAATCTGCCAAAATTTCTTTTTGAGTAGTTAGCATGCAAGCTAATTGTCCTGAAGACTTTCTACTCAATACCACAACATATGCTTTGCCAGGATGATATTCAATGGAGCAATCATAGTCATTTATCAATTCCAGCCATCTTCTTTGCTTAAGATTCAGCTCTTTTTGTGTAAACAAATATTTGAGACTCTTGTGATTTGTGTATATCATACAAGGTTCACCATACAAATGGTGTCTCCAAATCTTAAAAGCAAAGACCACTGCTACTAATTCCAAATCATGAGTAGGATAATTTTGTTCATATGACTTTAGTTGTCTAGAGGCATAAGCTATAACCTTCCCTTGTTGCATGAGAACACATCCCAAACCTTTCTTAGAAGCATCACTGTATATCACAAAGCTTCCTGAACCTGAAGGTAAAGTAAGTACTGGAGTTGTAACTAATCTTTGTTTTAACTCCTTAAAACTGTGCTCATACGTATCAGTCCATTCAAACTTCACTGCTTTCCTAGTTAAATTGGTTAGAGGCCCTGAAATCTTGGAGAAACCTTCTATAAATCTCTGATAATAACCAGCCAAGCCCAAGAAACTACGAATCTCTGAAACAGCCTTTGGTCTTTCCAAATTCACTATAGCTTCAATCTTCTTTGGATCAACAGAAATTCCAGCCTTTGATATCACATGTCCTAAGAAAGAAATTTGTGCTAGCCAAAATTCACACTTCTTTAATTTGGCATAAAGTTGCTTATCCCATAAAGTTTGCAATACAATCCACAAATGCTTCTTATGATCTTCTTGACTCTTAGAGTATATTAAAATGTCATCAATGAATATCACCACAAATTGATCTACGGCTAAAATACTCTATTCATTAAATCCATAAAAGCAGCTAGTGCATTTGTCAATCCAAAAGGCATCACAAGAAATTCATAAAGACCATATCAGGTTCGAAAGGTAGTTTTCAGTATATCATCCTTCTTCACCTTCAATTGATGATAGCCAGAATGCAAATCAATTTTTGAGAAAATTGATGCTCCCTGTAATTGATCGAATAAATCATCTATTCGGGGAAGGGGATACTTGTTCTTCACTGTTACCTTATTTAATTCTCGATAATTAATACAAAGTCTCAAACTTCCATCCTTCTTTTTAACAAACAAAACTGGTGCACCCCATGGTGAAACACTTGGCCTAACAAAACCCTTATCAAGCGTATCTTGTAATTGCAGTTTTAACTCTCTAAGTTCAGCTGGAGCCATTCGATAAGGAGCCTTAGATAAAGGACGAGTACCAGGCAAGAGTTCAATAGAGAATTCAATCTCTCTATTTGGGGGTAGGCCAGGTAACTCTTCTGAAAAAATATCAGGAAATTCTTTTACAATAGGAATATCTTCTAAGTTCTCATTAGTAGCTTCAGAGTTAATCATATATGCCAAAAAGCCATTACACCCCTTTTTAAGCATATTCTTAGCTTGAAGAGCAGAAATTATACTTAATGGTTTAACCTTTACTATCTCCCTCAAAATAAAATTCAAATTGGCCAGGTATACGAAAGATTACATGTTTCTCAAAACATTCTACAACTGCATGGTAAGTTGACAACCAGTCCATACCCAAAATGGCATCAAAGTCATGCATATGTAACAATATTAAATCTGCAACTAGATCCCTACCAGATTAATAACACTACTTCGATACACCCATTGAGCACATAATATTGCACCCGAAGGAGTAGACACCCATAGTTCACAATCTAACAACTTTGGACTCATATGTAATATATGAGCAAAAGCAGGGGATATAAAAGAGTGTGAAGAGCTGGAATCAAATAAAACATGTGCAGCTTTAGAGCAAATATTAAGAGTACCTGATACCACTTCAGTTGCCGCTTATGCATCTTGTTCCGTGAGGGCAAAAACTCTTCCCTGGACCATAGGTCTCTTTTGTCCACATCCAGTTGTGGAGTTTCCTTTATTAGAATTATTTGGACAATCTTTAATAAAATGACTAGGTTTCCCACAACGGAAACATATACGGTTTGCAGTGCGGCATTCCCCGAAATGAAGCCTTCCACATTGTGAACATTTTTCTACAGCTCTTGGCAGGTGCTGAAAGGCATTCTTCTTAGAGGAGTTAAGGGAGGATTTTCCTTTCTAGGGTTGGTTGAACTTCGCTATCTTGCCTCTGCTCTATTATAACGCAGCTTTGATTTTAGTACGTTCTTGAATGTCTTCTTCTACAGCTTCAACAAGTATAACTAAATTCTTGTAGTCTTTAACGCAGCTTTGTTTCAACGTTTGTACACGTGTCACCTAAAGTGGTATTGGGTGACGCTTGTGCCTTCTGTTTAGTTAGTGCAAAAACTCTTCCTTGAGCCTTAGGCCTTTTCTGTCCACTTCCAAATGTTGAGTTTCCATTATTAGGATTGTTAGGACAATCCTTTATGAAGTGACTAGACTTTCCAAAACGGAAACAGGTACCATTAGCAACACGAAATTCTCCAGGATGAAACTTCCCACACTTTTAACATTTCTCTAATGCCTTTGGTGGATACTGAAAAGGAATTCTCTTTATGGAGGAGTAAGGAGAGAATTTTCCTTTACGAGGCTGGTCGAACTTAGTTGTTTTGCCTCTACCTTGTTCCATAGTGGTCTTGATTCTAGCAACTTCTTGAATGTATATTGTAGACACCGCATTTTGTACCCTTTACAACTCGGGCCCCCGTTCCCCAATGATGCTCGAACTCTAAGGCCCAAGGCCAGTTTAGAGCCCAATTAGATATTAAATTGACTTGAGGAGTGTTAAAATGAAAAATATAACCTTTTAAATGAGCAAAAATCTTTTTTTGGAAATAAAATGACCAAAGTAGCCCTTAGCCTGTGTATGTGGGTTGCAGCCTGTGTACGCAAGCCAATGCATGCGTACGTAGGCATATTTCTGCGTACACAGCTAGGGTTTCAGAAGCATAAGAAATGCAAGTTTTCTGCAATAATGGCTGAGGTTTGAAACAAATCCCACATCATCTGGGAGTCGTTCCAAACCCCATTTCTTTAACTATAAAAGCCTTACATGGTACATTTTCAAAACACACAGAAATCTCATGGGAAAAACCTAAGATTCACTAGAAAATAGTGAATCAAAAAGGAGTTTTTCACAAAACACCCTCAAGTCATTTTTATTTGATTGGAACCTTTTCTAGCCCCAATCTTTTGAGTTTAAGATTACTAATCACTCTTTCATTGAATTGTGATAGATTTGACTGAGGGGAACGGTCAAAAATCAAGTATATGAGCTTTTGCTTTAAGGTATGCTTTAAAACCTTTCTTTTTCTTTTCTGCCTTAATCTTTGTTTTAATTTGCTTCTTTTGTTTAGTTTATGTTTACTTATGTTTGTTTAGGTTAGTTTTAGGTTTTCTTTATGTCTTTAAGCATGATAGGGTGCTAGATTTTACGTTTTAAGCTTCTGCTTTGTTTCTGTGTTGATTAGGGTTTCTAGGTAAGGATCTACGTACGCATGATCTAGCTTATGCATGTAGGCTGAACTCATGCGTACGCAAACTTGTTCTAGCGTGCGTGATATCGTTACCCAGAAAACCCTAATTTTGTTTGTTTTGATTTTGCCTTCACATGTTTGTCTACATAGCCTTCTTTCCACATGTTTTTAGCCTCATAGAATGATTGCTCACCTTTTTAACATGCTTGGTTGTTATCACATGTTTAGATTAGGGTTTAGGTTAGGGTTTTTCTTAGTTTTAATACTATGTCATTCATTCACATGTTCATGCATTGATGCCATAGGTGTTGTGCTGCTGAGAGGTAAGTAAAAGGGTAAGTCATGCATTAGCAATGTTCATGCATTTGTGTTAGGTTTTCTTAGATGTATGGTTAGGTTTTTTAATATGTTAACATTTTGTGTTTAATATGTTTTGTTTGATGATATGCTTGCTGCCATGTTTTGTTTTAGATACGGTTTTTCATATGTTAGATGTATGATTAGGGTTTCTTTTGTTTGGCTCTCTTTTGTTTGGATAGATGGATAAGTATGTTTGTTTAGGGTTAAAGATGCCATGTTGTTTGTTAGATGCATGTTAGTGTGTGTGTGAGTCTAGAATACAAGTATTTAGATGGTTTTTAATAGGGTTAAAACATAGGACACAATGATGGGAGGCCAACGTTAGGGTTGAGCAATCTTGGGTGCCTGACACCTTCCCAAGAACATACCTAAACTTTGAACCTAAACTTCGAACCCAAACTCTGGTAGTAAGATTAAAGGTCCTTCCTCGTAAGGAGATTCATGGTTCCTAGACTATATAACTAGGTGGCGACTCCAACCTACCCAACTTTCCCTTGCGCCCACAATACACCTTGCACTCTCAGCATTGATAATGAAAAATGTCCACAAATCAAAAAAATTATGTTTGTTGAATATATAGTATTATGTATATCGAACATACAAATTGTGTACATTGAATATATAAAATTGTGTACATTTTTTAAAAGTTTGGCTATTGAATATACAAACCTTGGACTCTAATTTGTGAAGAAAAATGCCCACATATAAAAAAAACTGTGTTTATAGGCCAAAATTGGAGTAAAAACGGATGAGATATCACAAAAAATACCAAAACCCTAATAAAATCTTCACTGTATTTTTCAGGAAAACTGTCAGTTTTTAACTCGACTTCACGCAATAAACTATACTGATTGGGCAAGAACTGGGACTAACAGCTGGACTGTCTTGAAGAACAAGGTCTTAGCTAATTTTCACTAAAAGGGCTTGACGATATCAGCATCGAATTGAAAGATATGAATTTTTCAAGAAAAGATGTTCAAAATTTTCAGCTTTGCGTCACCTTCCTTTCGAGCGCGATATCTTGACCACCCTAGCTTCAAATAGAACAAGACTAGGACTATTGGAAACTAGATAGCCAGAGCTTTCCATGCATATACAATTCAAAGAAAATGGAGCTCGAAAAGGCCTCCAAACAGCCAGATGAAAATCAGGCCAGAAATTAGAAAAAGACGAAAAAATAAAAGCTGACGAGGCAAATGACATGGCGGATAAGAAAGGAGCTGGCAGGTACACCAAAGCTAAGGGGCAGGTATACCAATGCTAGCCCCCCATTTCTTTATTTCTCCTATAAATACCACCCCCCACCCCAATTTTTGGAAAAATAATGCAAAAATTGTGAGAAAAAGTGTGTAGGAAAATCTAGGGAAAAATAGTGAGAAAAAAAATTGAGTGAAGTCAGAAAAAAAAGAGAAAAAAAAAAGAGAGAAGATCCGAAAAATACTCTAGAAAAAAAAATCTCTCTCTAGGAAACCCTACACAAAAAGCCTCATCCTTTCTTCACTTGTTGTATTTTGTGGGTAAGGTTTTGAGATGGGTTTAGTTCCTTAATAACTAAACTCATCCCTCCCTTTTATTATATTGTAATCATCTCGTATATATATATATAAATCTTTTCTTTATCTTGTTGTGTGCATACTTGTGTTATTCTCTTGTTGTTATTATATATATGTTGTGTTTATCTCTAACACTCTATTTCAATATTGTTGTTATATATTTTATTGTTGTTATTCCCATCCCCCTTTAAATTTCTTGTCATTTATTTTATTGCACCCCCCCCCCCCCCTTTCCCCTTTATTTTTTTTGCCATCCCTCTATTTTCTTGCACATCCCCTTCCCCTTTTATTTTTATTGCACTTAAATATATATATATATATATTTATATAATATCTAGACACTATAAATAAAGATTTTCAACTATCCCTTTTTAATGGTGTTTAAACCTCCATTAGAACACAATATGAGTATATCTCATAAGAGTGGTGATGGCTTAGAACTCCCACTTTTTTATGTTGAAGGATCCATAAGGCTTGAAAGAGATTAGACTTTATTAAAGGTGGGAAAAAAAAATATTTTCAATCAACTTTACTATATTTCAAGGTTTTACTTTTTTTTTTGGGAGAGAGTTTCAACTTACGGCGTCCACTCCTAATGATAGCTCTTTATCATTAGACCAAGACACCAATCAATTTTTGGAGTAGGCGGGGGGATTGAACCTAGATCTCTTATTCAACCACTAGAGACTTTACCAGTTGAGCTAACTGGAATCCATTTCAAGCTTTTACCTTAACCTTTATGTCATCTATATTCCAAACTTTTATTTTTATGTCATTCCAAGCTTTTATTTCCTTGCCATTTAAATTTCAAGCTTTCACATTTCAAGTCTTTACTTTTCTGCACTTTATTTTTCTGCACTTTATTTTATATTGTTGTCTCTTTATTTTTCTTGTTGATATTGTGCCATAAAGAAAAATGCTTGGGTATACATCTCCCTACATTTCTATTCTAAGAAAATACTTTTTCTAAGATCTTTACCATCTCTTTCTTTAAAATAAAGTCTTTTTCAAAAGTTTTTTTAGATGTCTTTTGTTTTTAAAAGTTCTCAAAATAAACCTTTTCTTCACGCTTTCTTCCTCTACAAAAAAGTAAAGAAAATTTTCTTTAAAAAGAGGGAAACCCGAAAACCCTAAAAAAAAATAATAATAACTCACTTTTGTTCAAAATGTTTTTCTAAAGTGCTTTCAAATGCTTCCTTCAAAAATGTTTGAACCCGACTTGAACCAAAAAATCGTTTTCATAAAAATCTGTTTTTTTTTTTAATATAAAATATGTTTTCATAAAAAAATGTTTGGGATAATTTTCATACTTTACTCCACCTATGGTTTGCCTCTAATTTGACTTGCCTACCCGTGGTTTCACTCTTGACACTTTACCCAATTCGTGATTCCTCCGCATAACTGCAACCCACCTCTCTTTCGGCCGCATTCTTAACACATAATATGTCAAAAACAAAAGCCCAAACAGATCAAAAAGTTAGGTTTTTGATTGCTTAAGAACTTATGAGAACATATATGCCCGTAAAATCAAACCTGGGAGTCAACCACTATACCATCATATTTTCCTTCTCTACGTGTTCTTTCCTCTCACCTATTCTTTTCTACAACATTCTCTCTCTCATCTCTTTGCTCTCTTTCTGCTATGGAGCCAAGGAGGACATTGGCCACCACAAATGATGTGTCATTTTCTGCTTCTTGCTTCATGGGGTTTCATTTTTTTGTGGTTTTGGTCAGGTTCATCCGATTTCTTCGCTCAGATCTCGTCTTGCCTCACTCTCCGTCTCTGGCCGCTTGGAGCAGTATCTAGGAGAGGGCTAGCAAGGGTTTAGAGAGAATGGAACTCGATCTCGGCCTCCGCATCGTCCGTTGATGATTGCGAAATCCTCTTCCTCTCTTTGGATCAACGATGGTGGCAAGGGGTTTGGTTACTTTGCTGGAGGTAATGTTGACCGATCGGTGGTTTGGTGACCTGTCTCCGGTGGGTTTGGTGACGCATCGGGCGGGGTGGTGGTGGTTTGATTGTGTTGGTCAATGGTGGTGGGATCCGGGTTTGATTTGGCTTTGATTAGTTATGCAGGCTCGATCTCGGGCTCGATTGTGTTTTTCCGGTTTGTTGTGATTGGTTTCTTGATCCGGGTTTGATTTAAGTTGGTTTGTTTACTAGGCTTATGGATTTGATTTGCCGAGAATTTGGTGTGTTAATTGTGTTAGAATTTGGAGAAGAACATGAAGAATTCAAGAACCATTGTAAATGAAGAACAAGTTGAAGAACATTAAGAAATGTTTTTTAATTATAAAAATTTTTATTAAATTAAAAGAGAGAAAATTTGACAAATACCCATTTGATTGATAAATCTAAAGGAAACAAGAAGATAGAAAATACCTCATCTTCATTTGTCCTCCGAGCTTTGATTGATAAATTCAAAGGAAACAAGAAGACAGATACCCATTTTATTTTTTTAATGTAACTACTAAGACAAACTTAACTTTTGATCTCGTTTGGGCTTTTGTTTTTGACATATTATGTGTTAGAGTAATCTAGCTGAAGGAGAGGTGAGTTGGGCCAGATTAGTAACTGAGTAATCACAGCGGATAAAGCGTCAAAATTCGAAACCACGGGTAGACAAGTCAAATTAGGAGGCAAATCATTGTGTGGGTAAAGTGTAATTATACCTAAATGTTTTATAAAAATATGTTAAAAACCGCTTTATAAAACTGCTTTAATAAAACAAAACTGTTTTATAAATTTGTTTAAAAAAAAAAAAACTGTTTTCAAAACTTTTTTAAAACCGAAAATCTGTTTTTTTTTTTTTAAATTTATTTCCTAAAAACTGTTTTTAAAAACATAAAGATCTGTTTTCAAAAAAATAAATAATAAACAATTTTTTTAGAGGAGAGATGAAACTTCAAAACAAAAAAATGTTTTTAAAGTTTTTTTTTAAATGTTCCCCAAAATGTTTTCAAAAATGTTTCTAAGGAAGGTGGGATTTCAAAAGTTTTAATATGCTGTAATATTTGTTTTTAAAAGGAACGTTTTAAAAATTTGCTTCTTAAAAATACATGTTAAAAAAAAAGGGGTTGCTTCCTAAAAAAAAATACAAGTTTTCAAAAAGGATTTTCAAAAAGATGTTTTCATAAAACACTTTACCATGCAAAAGATATATATATATATATATATATATATATATACACACACATATATATATATATACATATATATCTTTTCTAAGAAAAAAAGTGCTTTCCCAAAATAATAAAAGTTAACGTTGTAGTTTTTTTTTTTTTTATATTTTTATATATATATTTTTAATATTTTTATTTCTAAGTCTTTCCTTAGGATAAGGGTAGTTTGTGGGTTTTGTGTTCAAGGCTCATTTCCTTGAGTCTTTGAACACCCAATAAGCTTACATTTGTCTCTAACATATTTGGCAGTTGGCACTAACAAGCTTCTTTTGTCATCGTTTCTTGCATGAACAAAAAATGAGAAAATGGTGAATGACGACAAGGTGCTATTCTTCCATCCTTATCTTTTCATTTTATTGTATTTGTTTTTGTATAGCTTTAGTATTCACATGCTAGCTATGTATATAATAAATATTCACATGTTATTTCTATAATATGTTTATATGCTTTTGTCACATGTTATTTTTGTATATATCTTTCATGTTTTGGTTGTATATATTGTTGGAGCTATTATTCATATGCTAACTATATGTAACATCTACTCGTGTGTATATATATATATATATATATATATTTGTGTGGTGTATTGTTTGTAAAACCTTTTCAAAAAAAAAAAAAAAATCAAAATGCTAGGTATTCCATTTCTTTATAAAAAGTTGACGTAATAAATTAAAACGCAGACATTATCCTCGAATAGGCGTTGTGGGTGCTTAACACCTTTCCCACATGTAACCAAACTTCCGAGTCTCGATCTTTGATTCAAAGACTTTGGTTTACCTTAATTAATGAACCTTTAAAATTTGGTTTAGTTAATTAGGTAATTTAAAATAAATTAGACATCTAGGTGACCAATCACACCTAATACAAAACCAATGATTGGTGGCAACTTCTAAAATAAAAATAAGAAAAAGGGACACACACACACACCCTACTCTAGATACACAATCCCCCATGAGTCACGTTGCCAAGGACTCAATGTGCGATGGCCTCGACCATTCATGCGGGCAAAAACTGGGCATCCATAATTTTTTGTAATAATTATGTACATTGAATATACAAAGTTGTGTACATTATTTGAAAATTTGTCTACGCGAATATATAAAATTGCATTCTTTGAAGGTTTTGAGTAAATCGAATTGTGTACATTCTTTGGAATCTTTTGTACAATGATTATATAGAATTGTGTATATACCTTAAATATAAAAAATTGTGTACATTCTTTCATGGTTTGGATATTGAATGTCCAATCCTTCCACTTTTTTGTAATTGATGAAGAAAATTGCCAACAAATCCATAAATTGATTATGCATAATTATGTTCATTTTTTTGAAAAATTATGGATATTGAATCAATTATGCACTTTAGGAAAATTTTGTACATTGAATGTACAAAGTTGAAAAAGTGTGTACGTTGAACTAATGTTGTTGTGAACATTTTTGAAAGAATTGTGCATTATTAGAAAATTGTGTATGTCAATATACAACATCGTGAACATTCTTTGAAAAATCATGCATATTGAACATAGCTGCACTGTGCGTATTCTTTGGAAAAATTATATACATCGAATATACAAATTCTCAGACAATTTTTAAAAATTTCAGATGCTAATATAAAGTTAATTACGTACATTCTTTGAAAGCTGATATTGAATGCTTGGGGATCTATCGTTTTTTTAATTTGGAGAAATAAAATGTCCACACATTAAAAAAATTGTAAATTAAAATATACATGTTTAAATAAATCTTACAAATTAATGTACTAATTGACATTTGGGAACTCCAACCTACCAACAAAATCTCTTGACAAATATAATGTAATTTCAACTAATGACGCTTGCTCTACGCAGATTGTTTTATCCTACCCAAATACCAGTAGTAATTTTTGATAAACGGATTTTTTGAAGTTTGAACCCTATTCCACAACAACTGACTGGAGCATTCCAACAACTTAAGACTGAAATTGAAAGCAAACACCAAAATAGAAGCTTAGTGAAAGAACTAGTCTTAAACAACACATGAGAAGTGTGTAAAAAATGAGTTTGTAAATAAGGAGCCTGTATAATTAGTATTACTCTTCTCCCAATATAAAATCAACCGAAAATTTCAAAAAAATCACTCTTCAGTCTCTACTCACTCCACTCCCAACGATAATGGATGGGCTTTCTTCACTCTCCACCCCACACTTCCCCGCCACCATCCTCACCGCCACCCACCACTCCTCCACCACCACCACCACTTCTATCTCTTTCTCCCTCAAACCAAACTCTTCTCACAATCCCACCGCCACCACCACCACCACCACCACCTCCTCCTCCAACATCCGTCGCCCCAACAAAACTCAACCCTCCCCCACTCCCAAAATCCCCTCTAACCCCCTCAAAAACCTCAGTAACCCCACTCCTCACTCTCTCACCACCAAGCTCTCTCTCACCTCCAAACTCTCTCCCCCACCACCTCCACCTCCACCACCACCACCGCCCTTACCCCCACCCCCACCGCCACCACTGAAAGCCAAATCCCAGAATTCAAATCCCGTGGAAGTTGAATTCCGCCAGGAAAACAAAATTTTCGTGGGGAACTTACCTAACTGGATAAAGAAGCACGAGGTGGCCGAGTTTTTCCGTCAATTCGGCCCCATAAATAACGTCATTCTCATCAAGTCTCACAACGAAACCGACCGAATTGCCGGTTTTGGGTTCGTGATTTATGGAGGTAACAATGCTATGGCGGCCAAGTCGGCCATGAAGGCGGTGGAGTTCGATGGTGTGGAGTTCCATGGGAGAGTGTTGACTGTGAAATTGGATGATGGGAGGAGATTGAAGGAGAAAACGGAGGAGAGAGTGCGGTATATTGAGGGTGATGACCGGGTGGAGTATCGGTCTAACTGGCACGAAGATAGGGAGAGCTCGCGGAGGAGCTTCCGGAAGGTTTTGGAGACGGAGCCGGAGAATTGGCAGGCTGTTGTCCAGTCTTTCGAGAGCATTAGGAAGGTATAGCTCCTCAACACAGTTCATTTGTATGCATTTTGTATTTTAAGTATGTGATATTTGACTCATTTGAGGTCTATGTGATGAATTGTGAGTTTGATAAGAGAAAGATAAGCTATTAGGAAAGAATGATTAATTCCTTTAGAGAATGTGTACAAACTTAGGCCGAGGAAAAAACGTGTGGCGAGACAAGTTTTTGAGCTAGTTCAGCTGATAAAGTCTGTTGTTATCGTATGAGAGGCAATTAAAATTTCATTTGATTGAAGTTTACTTGTCAAAATTTATTTTTTCTTTTTCATTGTGAGAGCCTCTAGATTAAGGCTTATCAGTATTGAGAATTTCTTGTTATTATCGATGGTAATGTGGCCAATGACCTCTAGATCAAATGACATTTCCTGGCTTTTTCAATGGAGTCGAATACCTGTCCCTGACTTGAATGTATAAAAAAAAATCGATGGTAATGTGATTTGTAGGTGCAGGGATTAAGGATAGTGTTGATTTTTAGAGACAGGTACTTTCTAGCATGGCCCTTGTAGTCTTCTTTGACTGCTGTTAGGATGGGGTTAGGATAGATATAATTGGGTTTAGGTATAAATTCTCAGATTTAGGCAAAGTCCAATTTTTAAAAAATGGTGCCCTTGCAGTGAAGGATTTTAGACCTAATAGTCTTGTGGGCAGTGTTTATAAAATAGGCCAAGGTGCTGGCAAATGGTTGAAGGGAGTACTAGGCGGAATAGTGTCTAACACATAGAATGCATTTGTTTAGGATAGATAAATCCTCAACTCAGTGTTAATAGCCAATGAATTCTTGGATAGTCATCTGAAAATTGGAAATCCGGGGCTCGTGTAAGGTTGATGCGGAAGTGCAGTTTTAGGTGGGTATTTGAGTAGCTACAACAGTAGTAGAGCATTGGGAATGTTTTTGTATCTCCAAGGCTGTCTTTCTTCTTGTGCTGTGTGACATTAGGACAGACCTTGATTAGATATAATTTGTGGAAAAAGTGGTGTGATCATTATGGACTGGTGTTTTATGAGTAAAAGACATATGGCTTGTGAATTGCTGTCATTGATTTTCTGCGTGTTTGGGGTTGCCTGGGTTATGCCTTATTCTGTCATGGAGTTGTTGGCTCGTTGGGAGGGATCTTTTGGCAAACAAATTAATGTTTTGGGTCAAAAACATAATATTTTTTTAAATTTAAATTCAAAGAGCAATTACTTAACTTTTAATGCTACAATAATCAGTGTAAATATTTATATCTAACACAAACAAGTTCAGAGAAATCAAAATCAATAGTTTTTAGAAGTGTTTTGTTCTAGAAGAGTATATGGGCCAACAGACATGCAGACCTATCATGCCACACACAAACATGCAGACCTATCATGTGGAACTTATCCAAGGAATGACTAATTTAAAAAAAAAAAAAAAAAAAAAATTCAAATCTGTGGAATGATTGCATCCCCTCCCCCCCCCCCCCCTCCTCAAATAAAAACTAATAGCTTTAACTCATTCATGTCTACATCAATATGATTGTTTCTTATTTTCTTTTTCTTATTCATATCAGCCTTCTAGAAGAGAGTATGGCTTGTTGGTCACTTATTATGCAAGGCGAGGGGATATGTACCGTGCACGTGAAACTTTTGAGAGCATGCGAGCAAGAGGAATAGAGCCAAGTGCACATGTCTACACAAGGTAATAATCTATGATTCAATATTCTGTATCCAAGCTTTGAAATTTCTTGATGCAACATTGTGAATTTGGCCAAGCTTGTGTTTCTTAATTTATCAGCTGATGGCCACCTTTCTAGATTGGAACAGGTACATATTATTTAGATAATGCATACTATGTTTGCTCAGTATGCTCAGTAAAAGACATTAGTACGGCCTAGCACTTTAACTACAGAGCATGTTAGAATTTCTAGGATTTAGGACTTGTATATATTGGGGTATTTTTTTTAATAATATATCCAAACTCCAATGTGCTCTAGCTCAAGTAGGACTTCCTCTTTCCATAATAATGGGCTGGAGGGTGAGTTTTTGGGTCCAAGATCCACCGAGTTTGTGTTTAGAAAATCTACATATATGGCAGTGTTTGAGGTTATTTATTTATTTATTAAGCATATTACAAATAGATCTAATAAAATGTTTTTTAATTATTAAACAATCTTTTTTTTCCCACAGTTTTAGGGTAATGTATTTTTCATGTCCTTCTTTCAACATTAAAGGTTGTTTATTTCATGCAGCCTTATTCATGCTTATGCAGTTGGCAGAGACATGGAAGAAGCATTATCTTGTGTCAGGAAAATGAAGGATGAGCGCATTGAAATGAGTGTGGTGACTTATAGTATTATTGTTGGGGGATTTGCGAAACTTGGCAATGCTCAGTAAGTGGACCATATAATTTTCTTTAGCCAAAAAGAAAAAAAAAACGTATTAGTACTTATTTTAAGAAGTCTCTGTTTGATTGTGTGCAGTTAAAATGTCTGACTTTTATTATTGCAGTAGTCACTGAAAATTTTTCTTTGTCATCTCTTTTGATACACCTCTATATTTGAAGAATGGTATGGTAAGTCATTAGAAATTAAGCTATTAATAATAATACTGAACTAAAGAAGCAATTCTTAGAAATTCAGGTGTTAAATTATTTGATGGTTGAGTATTTAAATCTTGTTTGAAATCATACTGCATCTCAACTTAAATATAATATTGAAAATTTAGGAAAATTAACCCTCCCCCCCTCCCACTAAGGAAAAGAAAAAAAAGAAAGAAAGAAAAAGAAACGTGTATCAAAATGATCTATGTGGAGGCAAGCAATGATGTTATTGTTGAGTGGCAGAAACTTGTCACCTTTATTTACTCTTTTAAAAAAAAAATTTATATATAATATCAGAGGTGGTACTTGAATGGGCGTAATAAACTTGCTGGCCACTCTTCTCACCCAACCAACACCTCCGGAGTACAGAAATTACTGCATTTTTAATGGTCATATCCATTAAGACTTGATAATGCATTTGGAATTTTGGATTTTATTAGTCCTTGTAAAAAAAGGAGTTTTTGGTCTGTCTAGAAATATATGTTATAATTTGATAATGACTATTGGTCTTTTGGTGAACTTAAATCACTTTGTTTCATCTCCACTATTTTCTCTTTCTCATTTAGGATTTTAGGGTTGTCTAGTTCTGTTGGAGCATTCATCTGCAGTTTTTTGATTTTCTTTTGCTGTTTGTGTGTGTGTGTGAATTCTGCAGCCTAATATGAGTTCCTTGTTTTTTATTTTTTATTTTTCAAGTTTTTGTTTGCTGTTCCACTTTTGATTCAAGTAACAGTCATTTTTAGTTTTATAGTCTTTCTGTACAACTGTGAGCGGTGGCTCTTTATTGTTATTAAAGGCTATAGAGCACTCAATGCATTAAGATCTCTAGTTGCTCAAACATATGCTGCATAAAGCAAGGATTGATGTGAAGCAAAGCAATTATAGACTATAGTTGAAAATTTCTTAGGCACATTTACAATTAATGAAGTGCAATGCGTGTGCTTCTTGCACAACTCACACTTTACTGGTTGTGCTGACCTTGGTTGAAGCAAAGCTTTTCTTGGGCCTCACTGGACCTTTTTTCCTTACCTGCAACTTGGTGTAACCGTAATGCTTTGGTTTTAATCCATTTTGTTTTGAGGACATGAATTGTTTGTATTAACAACTTATGTGTGAGGAGGCAATTTTGTATCTCTATAATCTAACATTCTCTGATGTTGTTTTGGAAGAGCTGCAGATAAATGGTTCAAGGAGGCCAAAGAGAGACATACAACTCTGAATGCAATCATTTATGGGAATATTATATATGCTCACTGGTAAGTGTTCTAAATTCAGGTTTGTTGTAACTTATCTGAGTCATTTTCTTTATTTGAATTCTGTGCTTGACAAACCATGTTCTATAATTTGAAAGATGAGAAAGTTATTAAATGTATAATCTGTTTTACATGAGTTCTTTTACTTGGTTTTACTCTCTCTCTCTCTCTTTGGGTAAGGGCTTTATTATTATCATTTTTTATTGGTAAGTTAGGTAGGTCTGGAACCCACGACCTTACTCTCTGTCTTGCTCTTACAAGGCAAGGAGGAGCCATTTGAGTTAAAGCTCATTGGGATATGGGCTTTATTATTTATTTGCACAACTTATTATTTATTTGCACAACATTCTTTATATTAATTGATTGGTAAGTTACTGGCACTCCTATGTCCTGAACCCGCAACATCACTCTCCACCTTGTTCTTATAGGGGGAGAATATTTTATTTGAGCTAGAGCTCATTGGAAATTTGCACATCGTTCTCTTTTCTAGGTTTTCTTCAAAATGATGTTTGCAAATTAGATTTGTGCCTTGTGCAATTCTTTCTTTCCAATTTCATGATGTTACCTTTCTTTTGTTGTAAACTTTTCAGTCAAACATGCAATATGGATCGAGCTGAGGCATTGGTGAGGGAGATGGAAGAATCAGGCATAGATGCCCCTATTGATATATATCATACTATGATGGATGGTTACACAATGGTTGGCAATGAAAATAAATCTCTGGTTGTGTTTGAGCGACTAAAGGTAAAAGTATATGTGATCAAATTTTCTTGTTTTGGGTGATACACACACATGTGCATGTACATATATGTTGCATGTGACTTGTTTGCATGTGTGTTCCTTTGTCATAAGTTTCTCAAGAGTTAGAAGAAGTGATGTTGCTTTTGGCTTGAGAATATCCTATGCACTGGATTTATTTATGGTTATTTCCCCTTTTTTTCTAAAAGAATCATAACAACATCAATGTTCAACTTAATGTTGAAGTGATGCTGCATGCATGTAGACGTGTTGGATTCAGCTTGACATACATATGGCTCTAGATTTTTTGTTTGTTTTCTTTTTCGTCGTAAATAAATTATTTACAGGTATCAAGGTTTTACAGCACAAGGTTAACCATTAAATATGAGGACTTAGACAGCTTCAAAGATTCATGAAAGGCTAGTGACTTATGATAGTGTTTGAAATCGAACTGACATAGGACAGCAATTGTAATATAGACAATGCTGCATACAAGGCATGACATGGAGGGATGGGCTCTGGAGAAATTTCCCCCCTTTAGTTATGAAGGGTGGAAGAGCGAATGTGGAGTTAATATTCTAACTGGGACTGAAAATGATGTTTTGATGGCTGGAAATTGAAAGTATTTGTTGCAGGGGAATCTGGAGAACAATTATTTTAGGGGGGATTTTCAGTGTTGTAATTAAAATATGTGCAATTAAGAAGAAATATATCCCTGCAAAGGTGGGTGGCTCTTATAGAGAAAAACATGACTGTGAGTCACTTAAGATGGTCCAGCCATGTTCAGTGAAGACTGGTGGTTGCGCAGGCAAGAAAGAGAAATGATTCAAGTTTGAAGAAGTGAAAGGGCAAGAGGGATCCTAAAATAGCATGTTTAAAGGTGGTGAAAAAGGATTTGATGACTTATCAAAAAAAAGAAAATGGATATGATGAATAGATAGCTAATGGAGAGTTCCAACTTCAATAGGGTATAATGTAGAACAAAGATTTATATAGCTGACCCTAGTTCATTGATAAAGGATCATAGAGCTCATCCGTATCAGCAATTCTCAAGCATTATTTTGGTTTTTGTTTATGTTTTCCCTTTCCCTAATAGATGGATACTTTTCACACACCCATATGGGATTGAATCTATGACCTGAAACTTAATCATGGTTGAGGCTTAGTGATATGGAAAGTATTGAGTTGTAGAAGGAAGATTTTTTCTGCTGAAAATCCAAAGAAATTAAGGGCTGTTTCAAGATTAAGTAAAGAAGAAAAATGAAGAAGATGACGACGTGTGAGGCATCACACCTTGATTCTTTTAGCTAGTGCATCATATGTAGGGTTGGGCATGCATCATACATTCTTTAAATGGAGTTTCATAACTACTGAAAATTTTTGAATGATCTCTATAGATTTGCAAGAGTTAAGCTGATTTATATAGGGTATGTGTGATCCCAATGGCCACCAGGCCCACCACTGAAATGTTGAGGAAAAAAAAAAAACTTTTTAAAAATTCCCTTAAATTTTAAAACTTAGTGATGTTGAAGTAAAACAACCCAGCAGATAACTAAAACTAAGAAACTCAAAACATAAGAACCAGAGTAGACTACAAATTATGTGCATTTCTACAAGGCGGAGGTCAAGTTCTTTCCTGAACAGTGCATGGAATGTACCATTATACTTGATGTGGTAGGTGTAGAGGAGAGAAATAGCAGGAATTTTGAAGGGTAGGAGTTTTCTTTAGAGATGATAAAATCACACTTTGTTGGAACCCTTTTCTTTTGGTTGTCGGTGGATGGTAGTATACTGTCTAGCTCTGATGCACCGATACGTGAAATTTGGCTTTGTACCCATATCGGATATGTACTGGATATGGATACGGGTGGGATATGGGTACAAACGTACCCAGAGTGTATCAAAGCAAAAAAAATGTTTCTTTATTCTGGGTACGGCCCAGATACGGTCAAGATACGGCCGGCTACATCCCGGATACAGGGAGGAAAGAAAGGGAAAAAAAAAATTAAGGAAAACAAAGAGATTTTGGGTTGAAATAAGTACTGCCGGAGGTCGCCACAGGTTCCTCCAGGTCCAGTTACCCATCCCCTCGTCTTCTCTCCACTCCGCTTCTTCATCTTTCTCCATCTGCTCTGTTTCTCTACTCTGAGGAGTACAACTATAAGCCTATAATCAATAAAAAAGTCCTGCTGTCAACAATTCCCAAGGAATACATTTATTTATTTCTTTTTATAATTTTTATTATGTTGCACTGTTGCAGCCTTGTATATAATTTTTATTATGTTTTTATATATAATGTTTTCTTATAAAATCTTGTATACTAGGTTTTCAAACAAGAATTTTTTTTTTAGAATCCTGTTTGAAAAAAAAAAAAACAGGATTAGTTACTTAATTTTAAAAATTATGTTCAAAATTATTTAAATATACCTAAAAATAAATATTAATTAATTAATTGCCGTATCCCCGACATATCATATCCTAAGTTTTTTTAAAAATGTTGTATCCCTGTACCCGTATCGTACCAGTACCCGTTTCCGTACCCGTGCATCATAGCTGTCTAGCTTGTATGATTACCTAAATTCATTGTATTTTGAGCATTAAAGGAATGTGGGGTATATCGCTGATAAACACCTGTTCTCCCGTTGTCGTTTGTATGTTCTTTTTCATTAATGAAATCAACTCATATAAAAAACAAAAGAGTAGCGTACAATTTATCCCACTTTATGAGCTTCTAAGATTGTCTGTTGCTTGAAAACTTCAAGACTTTCTGCCTTTCGAGCCAGGGAAATACTGTAACAATATGATTAGTATAAGGGAGAGGAGAATAGGTAGGTGGTTATGCTCCCCCTTGTTTGGATGTTTTCATTAGGCTAGCGGTAAATGATGAGAGAGGATTTGGAGTACGTCCCCTTAAAACCCCCTCTTTTAATTCCCTTGAATTGGGGGAATTTAGAGGGACTATGTTTAATGAATTCTCTGTGCTTCATTTTTTTGGCTTAACAAGTTGATAAAATCTCAATAATATCAAACCAAACTCATTTGTCCCACTTTGTTGTCAATTCAAATAACATCTTACCATCTCCTCTCCTTTTCACCCTACAACAAAATAAGGGGAGGGATACCCACTCCTCTCCCCTCTCTTTTTTATTATTATTTTAAAATCCACAAAAAAGAATGGATAACTATTCCTTCCCTTTCCTCCAAATTTCCAAACATGGCATTAATGTTTTACTGTCTGCTATAAAGAATCTGCTCTGTGTAGGTCATTAGTCATAACTTATCTTATGTTGTCTTGTCTTGTACACTGACACTCTAATTGTTGTAGGAATGTGGCTTTACACCATCAGTTATCAGTTATGGTTGTCTCATCAATCTTTACACTAAGGTACAATTTTATTACTTTACATTAGTCTGTTATTAAGCTTCAAGTTTTTGTGTTTCTTTTAAAGGCCTCTCCTGTTTGTGTGGTGAGAAACAATATGTTTATGGTGTGACCATATAGTTTAAAAGAGGGAGAAGGTATATGAAGGGGAAGATTAACATAGGATAGCACTGTAAATGATGTCATTGTGCGAAGTTTTTTTTTAAATAAATAAACTTTTTTATTAAAAATTTATTGTGTTTGCACAGGGCTAGACATTTCCTTGCAAGATTGGAGAATTTGCTTGACCTCTTGAGGTCATGTGCTAGGACAACCAAATTTCTAAATTTATGGTTGAACTTTTGTGACCAAAATTATCCTTACCTTAATCAATGTATCTCGTCATATTTGAATCCAGCTGACTAGTTTTCAACCTTATACAATGTTAGCATACTTAAAAACCTCAGTATCAATTGCAGTTCATTTAACTATATAAAAAAAAAATCAATTGTAGTAAATAATGATATCCTTAGGAAGGAAATTGGAGTTTGATTGGCGAGCTGTGCCTTTCTGCTTAATGTGGAGCTCCTACAATGGGTGTAATACTAGAGTGTTGGAGCATGTTAGGGTTTCACATGAGCTCAAGACTGTTTTTCTTAGATTGTTATTACTCGTTTACTGGTTCATTCTAAGTGTTTTGGGTTTTGGATCTTCCTCCAACTGTTTCATAGATCTTTTCTTTATCTGTCAAAAAAAAAAAAAAGGGAAAAAGATAAAGAAAATAAAATTCACCACCACCACAATAAATAAATAAATACTCCCTCCATTCTATATTGTTGGTACTATATAGAAAATCCAACTTCTTAATGGAAAATCATTTAATTTAATACATTGTCTTTCAGATAAAAATATACATGTTTCTAACACAATCCTCAATTTAAAACTCTAGTGGAAGAGGGGTATTCTTTTTAAATAAAGTTAAGGGTAAGTTATGAAAATCATATTGTGCTCATTGACTTTTCAAAGAGGACCATATTTTAAGACATCCCAAATGAAATAGAAGATCAACAAAATGGGATGGAGGGCATAAAAAATTTATAAAAAAAAAAAAAAATCAAAGGCATAATAGATAGTTGAATATATCTTGTCATGCTGGGATTGAATCCTTCTCTCAGTATGCTTGAATTTATTATAGAGATAACCCATTCAAAATACTATTCTTGATGTTACTTTGGTTAAATATACTGTTTTGTCTTTATTTTCTGTGTTATGCTGTCCATTTTGGGTGTCATTATACTTGAAGTATATCTAGAATGCTTTGACCCATCTAAAAGGTGCACATGATTTCGGCAGAATCCCTTTAGTACTTTGGCGGTTTTTCCCTGCTGTCTGTGCTCATCAATCGAATTTAAAGTGGAGTTCTTTTCTTGATTTACCATACTGTCCCCTCCTATAAACATTGTAGGCCTCATAAGCTATTATATGTACACCTAGAAAGGTGGGCAAAAAGTGACACTGAGGGAAACCAAGCTATATATATAAATATATATGTATATATATATATACATATATATATATATATATATCTTACACAATTGCTTTGTCCTACATGTCATTAGCAGAATTCAATTTAAGTTGAGCTGAGCTGTATGGCAATTACAATTGTGGTTTTAGGTAGTTGAGACCAATGATGTCTCATATGTGCTTGCTACACGCCCACTGATATACACATGTATAATATACAGTGTTGGGGATATTATGTGGTGCAATGGTATGGTCTTGGCTTTGGCTGTGAAGCACAAGTGTGCAGCTCTGAGTTTGGAGAGCAGCCAATAAAAATGCGTCAAGGCTAGACTGTATCCAAGTCACCCCCTCCAAGACCTCACTTAGGTGTGATGTTTTATTGTTTAGGTTTAATAATTATGAAGTAGCCAACAATTCTTCTTGCAAATTTCAAGATATTTTAATATTTTATGCATTTATGGTCATTAAACATCTATATTCTCATTTTTGGTGTACTTTACAATTTACTATTGAAACATTATTTTGAAAATGGTGTGTTTCACTCTTCCAGATTGGGAAGGTTTCTAAAGCCTTGGAAGTTAGCAAAATGATGGAATCATCTGGCATTAGACATAACATGAAGACCTACTCCATGTTGATTAATGGATTTTTAAAGTTAAAAGATTGGGCGAATGCATTTGCAATTTTTGAAGATTTGGTTGAGGATGGACTGAAGCCTGATGTAGTGCTCTACAATAACGTCATCAGTGCATTCTGTGGGATGGGTAACATGGATCGTGCCCTTCATACTGTCAAGGAAATGCAGAAGGAGAGGCATAGGCCTACTACGCGTACATTTATGCCCATCATACATGGTTTTGCAAGAGCAGGAGAAATGAGAAAAGCCCTAGAGGTTTTTGATATGATGAGGATGAGTGGATGCATTCCCACTGTGCATACCTACAATGCTTTGATTCTTGGCCTTGTTGAGAAGCGTAAGGTAAATTATACTTTTATAATAAAAAAGATAAGAAAAAGGTCAATAACCAGTTGTGCCATATCTTTGATTTATGTGTCTTGGTTTGTTAAAGTTAAAGGAGCTTATGATGCATGCCTCTATGATAAAATTTATGTGTCTAGGCACCTAAATGCACACTCCTAATCATGTATCTTTTGCCAATGTGGCAGGAGTTCAATGACCTGTTAAATATAAGTTAATTCTAAATCCTACCAGTTAAATTTTGAAGTGATTCATTAACCAAAATAATAATGTTTGGTGATACACTGTTTCTTTCTTTGTTTCTCCTAGGACAATTTTAGGTTTTTTATATGTTTTTCTTTGGATAATTCCATTTTACTCCTGCTGCTTTATATCCATAGAAAATGCAGAATAAGCTCTCTCTCTCCCTCTCTCTCTCTCCCCCCACTGGTTTCCTTGGGTGGGCTTAATTTTGTGTTTGACTGTTTTTGTTTGTTGCTAATGCTTTATATCCATTTATATCATTCATTTCCACTCTTGTAGATTGTTTGCCTCTGTATCATTTATGAATTACTTGCTGTAAAACATTTTGTTTTATGGCTCCATTATGGACTCTGTGGTTCCTTAAACACCCCAAAATTTAGAAGCTTGCCAGGATTTTTTTATCTGACATTTTATTTTCGTTCTTGCTTAAAATGTTATTTTCAGTTTGCTTGCCTCCTTTTCTCTTTAAAGGCAATGGTTTATCTTGTATGTCTTGCAGATGGATAAGGCTGTTAAAATATTAGATGAGATGACACTGGCAGGCATAAGTCCAAATGAGCATACATACACAACCATTATGCATGGTTATGCATCATTGGGGGATACTGGAAAAGCATTTGAATATTTTACTAAATTGAGGAATGAAGGATTGGAGATTGATGTGTATACATATGAGGCATTGCTGAAGGCTTGTTGCAAGTCAGGCAGAATGCAGAGTGCTTTGGCAGTGACAAAAGAAATGAGCTCTCAAAAGATTCCAAGGAACACCTTTGTTTATAACATATTAATTGATGGGTAAGGGTTCTATATAATCTTGGGAGTGCAAGGATATACGCAAAAGTTATTTATTGTTCAGGGTATATGTACAGATAGATTGAACTTGTTTCAACTTAGTTTACCATATTATTTTTTAATCTTCCTCTTTTTAATTTGTCATGTTGTGTGTCTGCTTTCTTGCCTATATGCTAATTTTGTTGTTTACCCTGTAGATGGGCTCGAAGAGGTGATGTTTGGGAGGCTGCAGACCTTATGCAACAAATGAAACAGGAAGGGGTTCAACCTGATATCCATACTTACACGTCCTTCATAAATGCTTGTTGCAAGGCTGGAGACATGCTGGTATGTATATCTATCATTAACTTACCAATCACAAAAGAAGAGTATTTTCTTGGGGTAGTTGGAAACCTATAAGATAGAGAAATTCTTTTATTTTAATTTCTATAGCATATGAAATCAGTTTACTGTCATTCTGCAGTTCATTTTTTGTTAATAAAATGTTATTTAAGGATTTTATTTGGTGTTTGGAGATTAAAAATTTTGTTTCACAAAGCATTTTGAATAGCATAATTTGTTTTTTGATCATTGCTTTAGCAATGAGTTCTTTTCATTGACTGTAATCTTTAAAATTTCCCTTCAAAACCAAACTTTTATTTGTCTTGTATCATTGTTTTCTTTTGTTATGTCATGTCAAATGAATGATGATTTTATTCTATCGGATTTTGTTCTGTCAGATGGATTTTGTGTTTGTTATGCGTTAGTTAGAAAACAAAATGCGTTAGTTAATAAGCTCTTGCTCATGGCATCTCCTCCCCCCATAAGAGTAAGGTAGAGGATGAGGCTGTGGGTTCAAAACCTATTGAGTGTGTGTGTGTGTGTGTGTGTATGTATTTATGAAAACGTGTTAGAAATTAAATGAAATGATTTCAGTTGTACATGTTGAGAATTCCTCACCAAAAGATCTTGTTTATAAATTGTTGGTTTGCTTCTTCTGTTGCTGATGCCATTTCAGTGTGGTTTTAGACAGTACAGGAACTACAAAATCAAATGATTTCATTTCCATTTAAATGCCTTTGTTATGTTCATCTTTTAATTAGCGTATGTCCTAATTTTTAGAGAGCAATGAAAGCAATTAAAGACATGGAAGCGTTGGGGGTGAAGCCAAATGTCAAAACCTATACCACATTAATACATGGTTGGGCACGTGCATCTCTTCCAGAAAAGGCCTTAAAATGCTTTGAACAGATGAAGTTGGCTGGATTGAAGCCAGATAAAGCTGTGTATCATTGCCTGATGACATCTCTGCTGTCGAGGGCTACTGTTGCTGAAGCTTACATTTATTCTGGAGTTTTGTCTATTTGTAGAGAGATGATAGAATCTGGGTTGACTATTGATATGGGGACTGCAGTTCACTGGTCGAAGTGCTTACGCAAGATTGAAAGGACAGGTGGGGAGCTTACAGAAGCCTTGCAGAAGACTTTCCCTCCTGATTGGAACTCACGGCATACTTCCGATGTTTATTCCAATGTAGACACTAACGATGAATCTGACATTAGTGGAGATGAAGATGACACCTATGCTGATAGAACTGGCGGTGACGATAATTATGATGATAGTGACGAAGACGATGAGGATGATTTGAACCTCAGATCATATTTTTAAACCATATGTCTGCAGCTATGGACAGTGCATCTCGTGCCTTGCTCACCCCATTGGTGATACAATTGATTAGTGGACCCCGTTGCCTCCTTCCATCTGAAGCTGTAAGATCCAATATAAGTTGATCTATTGAAACAGCATTTTGTCAGATCAAGGAGGCCTTAACCCTTATTATCATATTTATTTGTATATAACAATTGATTTTTGGTATGTAATGTATTCCAATATGTCTATAACTGATTCCAATACAAACATTTGATGATTTTATTTTATTTTTCCCTTTTTCTTTAAAAGCGAGTAAAAATAATACCCTAGGAATGTATAATTATCAAGCAATACAAATTTCCTTAAAAATTTTCTATGACCATTACAAAGGTTCATTTGAACTTTCTTTCTAAAATCTATATAGTATTATGATATTATCTCAGAAAATTCAAACTTATAATTTGGCTCAGGAGAAATGTGAATTTTTATATTGTTTTATTATTATTTTTTATCATCAAGCTGACACACAATCAGAGTCATTTTTTGAGATGTTTTCAGCATTATATTTCCTTGAACATTTTTTTAACCTTTTCTTATATTTTGTATTATAAGTTTGAAAGAAAAGGGTGTGCCTGTTTGTAGAAGTACATAATGAGCATATTGACAAAAGCAAAGGTATAAATAGGAATTTGCGATTGTTCATTTTTGCATAACTGTATAATATTTCGCATCATGAAAATGTTTCATGAGGTACTGACTTATTATTATTTATTTATATATTTATTATCATTAGCAATCTATATTCTCCAACCAGTTCCACATTTCCACTTGAATAATCAGAGGTACAGAGGAACATTGATTCCTTGAATGAGGTCAAGGTTAATTAGACTCCTCAATTTTATCTGGTAAAATGAATGAACCTTGGCTGTGACCGTACCTAAATAAATGGGAGTCTTTTGGTATGTCTCAATAGAACTTTTAGTTCAAAGTAGCAATATAGGCAACTACAGACTAACTAAAGAAAAACTTGACAAAGCATTTAAATACAGCTAGAAAACTCGGTGTTGAGATTAATATTTGTTAATATATATTCTTAATTCTTTCCTTTGAATAACAAATATACATTTTTTAAAAAATAATTAGAAACTTCAAATTCATTGTAACTCATTATCCTGTTCTATTCCCAATTCCATCTTTCAAAATATATTGGTACTTTCTTTCCTAGTCCATGAAGGGCAAAGCTTGTTGGGTCTCAGAGAATTGCCAGTACTTTTTTTTTTTTTTTTTTTGAGAATGGAAAATGGGGGAATTTATGGTTATATTAAACCCCCGGGCAGAGCGCCAGGTCAGCAGCCAGTACTTGATGAAGTACTTTTCAGAAGGTGAAGAAGCTTTGCTTACTGTTACCGTAGGATTGGCGGTAAGTGTGATTTTCGTCGTTCAAGTTATAACAATTACAACTTTGTTCTTAAATTTTTTTTCAACAATTCCTTGCAAGTTAATTTCTTATTTTCATTTTTTTTATTATTATATAATTTATAGTGCAAACTTTGATTTAGTTGAAAGTTGAAACTGGTATTTCTGGTTTGGACAATGTTTAGCTACAGAAAAAAAAAAAAAATCGGAAGATGACATGTGTCCATGTAATGTGTAATGCACATGACATGACTCACTTAAAATGATTGTATACAATCACTTAAGTGTAGTTTAGTAAGTTACGTGTTATGAACATGATAGAGACACAAGTTATTTTCCTATTGTTGGTTGTGGCCAACTTGTAGCTAAACTTTGTTCTTCTAGTTCAGTTTGTGTGATTTCTAAAAGAAGAATCAGTACAAAAAATTGGGTTGTAAGAAGTATATCACTGAAAATGGTAGCATAAAATTGGATCACAATAAATGGACGTATAAGGTTGGATGTTTGTGATTGTGACTATGTTTACTTTTTTTTTTTTTTTTTTTTGATAAATTTGATAATTATAATGGGAGAGGAGAGATTTGAAGTTTGAACCTTGAGCCTATTGGAAACATCAAGAGCCTTAACAGAAATGATATGGAGATTTATCTTTCAACCGAGAGGATGCTTTTATTTGGTATAAGTTACTTTATTAGTTTACATTTAAATTGATTCTTTTTATTTTTATTTTTTAAAAGAGTACAATCAAATATAGTCATACATTTCAAAATTATCACCTATGGTATATTTTAACGTCACCTATGGTATATTTTAAAGCCTTATCTAGGTAATAAGGTTTAACTATGGTGTTAGCTAGTTCTACACAAGTACATATCAAGTGATTTTATATATTTTGTCGACTAAATATTTAAAGATGAATAAAGTAACGCTGTTTATAAGTTTGAGTGTGTGTATATATATATATTTAGAATATAAGTTAGTAGATATCACAGCAAAAATCCCGTTACAGGAGCTTGAGGGTCTAATATGTGGTGCACTCTTTGTTAGTAATTGCAGTCCACTACCCCGCTAAGCCCATATTACTAAAGAGGCTAGGAGATGTATTTTTCCCTTGGAGTTTTGAACACATAATTGAAGAGGCAACCAAATTGTAAGGTATGATTTCTCACTATTAAAAACAAATAATTAAAGGGTTAGAATTTTATTATGGAAACGTTAATGATGTGTAAATTGTTCAAAATGGATTTTCCTAGAATATGACTTAAAATTTTACATTAAATTGCCCACTTCCCACTACGTATATTCTTGAATTGAGCCACGGAATTACAAGTTCTAATCCATGAATATAACTCACGTTTTTCTTTCAGTTATATATATATATATATATATTTATATATTTATATAGTCAATGATATTGCCCACCGTTTTTCATTGAGATTATATGCTATTAAGTGGGTTCCAGTTAGCTCAACTGGTAAAATCTCTGATGGTTGAATAAGAGATCTGGAGTTCAATCCCCGCCTACACCAAAAACCGATTGGTGTCTTGGTTTGATGATAAAAAGCTATTATCAGGAGCGGACGCCATAGGTTAAAACTATCTTAAAAAAAAAAGGTTATATGCTATTAAACCCATTGGGAGACATATATGTATGTATATTAAATCCTAGAATTGGCCATTGTGCGTCCCTAGAACAAGTGAATTTTGCCATCAAGTTTTCTTTCAAATATGTATATATAAGTCATATTAGATTTGCCACGTCTTCATTTGGTTATATACATTAGGTTTTTTTTTTTTTTTTTGAGAAACAAAAATGGGGGTGTTTATGGTTATATTAGACTCTCGGGCAGGGCGCCAGAAGGCAGTCAAGGGGTAGGGGCCTTTCGTACCCGAACCCAATCTTACCAACTTGTGTGGGGGGCCAACCCTACTAAGGATGCCCACCAACGGACTCCTGCTGGTAGCGGGAATCGAACCTGAGCGTGTTAGGCAGAGCGAACGAACCATACCCAGCTGAGCCAAGCCCTTGTTGGCATATACATTAGGTTAAATTAACGTTTTCTTTGGTTATATACATTAGGTCGGGTTAACGTTTCTTTGATTATATATATATTATGATGAATTAATGTTTTCTTCGGTTATATATATTAGGATGGTTTAACGTTTTATTTGGGGTTTTATATTAAATCCTAGGTCAATGATATTTTGGCTATTACCTTCCTCATGGCAATATGAGTTTCGATTAATGCAATGGAATATTATTGGTTAGAATATCATTGGTTAGAAAAACTTTAATTTTTTTTTTGAGAATCAGGTAAGAAATTTTATTTAAGGCAAATCAAACTGAAAAACATTCTCCAAGTCACGTGGTAGATCTTCTAACCACACATCAAAATCTGCAGATACAACTGCTCTACAGGCAAGGGCATGAGCAAGCTTATTGCCCTCCCTCTTAACATGACAAAAACTACAATTAAAATGTGCTACTAAAAATGAATATCAGCAATGACATTTCCAAACAAAGTCCTTGAAGGCTTGGCAGCAACAAGAGCTTGGATAACCTTCAAAGAATCACCCTCCACCTCCACGGCTTGAAGACATAGCTCCTGGGCAAATACAACAGCTCTTTGAGCAGCCAAAGCTTCCACCATGTCCACAGACCCCGAATGCCTAATTTTCTGGAACTTTAATTTAGTGTTAAAAGTGTTATTAGTTTAGTAAAGTATAATTTTAGTGAGTCAGTTCGTATAATTCAATAAGATTTATATTTTGTAGAGGATATTAAGTATTTTCCATGGTCGATTATAGGTCCTATTTAAGAGTGTTTTAAGACTATTTGGAAGGTGTTTCGGCTGGACTTTTAGAGTGATTCAAGTGCTGTAAATAATTGTGCATAATATACACAATTTTGTTCATTAGGTTCCTAGAAGTCAAAGGTTTTCAAAAGTTATGTTTTTAAGCATACATTTTCCACAGTTTATCAAAAGATTTTTTACATCAATAAAAGAGAAATTTCAACTCTTAAATAATGTTTTAAAGAGAAACTTCAAATTGTAAATAATGTTTTGAACGTCCGAATCTCATTTAAAAGATGATTTCTAAACTAAATTATTTTCCGAAAATAATTGAGTTTCAAAGTAAGTTTTCAAATCATCAATATATATATATATATATATATATATATATATATATATATATATATACTAAAATTCCATTAGAAGGATTTGCAATCATTGTGGAAATTCCATTTTATCTACGATTAATATCTTCTTTAGAAGGGGTAGAAATCGTAAGATTTTACAATTTACGATCCATTCATTCAATATTTCCCTTTTTAGAGTGAGAGGGAATGCGACTGAGAGTGATACTGTGAGTGGTGTTTTTGAACTTCAGTTTTTGCAGCGACGGCGACGGAGCGAGAGGGAATGAGAGTGAGAGGGAATGCGACTGAGAGTGATACTGTGAGTGGTGTTTTTGAACTTCTGATACTGTGAGTGGTGTTTTTGAGTGCGATCTACACTTGCCGAAAAGGAAATCGAGGTCAAAAGACTCGTTTTCCATTTAACTTAATCGAGTCCAATGGACTTGATTTCCTTTAAACCAAAACGAGTCCAATGAACTTGATTTCTGGGCCTACGTCTCAGCTGCTGGCACAATAGCAAACCGAGTACAATATACTCGATTTTATAACCCAAAATCGAGTCCTCTGGACTCAAATTGTTAGAAACCAAAATAGTTTCAAACCTTAGCTAACTAATAATGTTCAATATACTCGATTTTATAACCCCAAAATCGAGTCTTCTGGACTCGAATTGTTAGAAACCAAAATAGTTTCAAACCTTAGCTAACTAATAATATAGTTTGGGTTTTATAGTTATTTAAAAAAAAAATCCCTTTTATCTATAAAAAATTACACATTGGAGCAACCTATTTCTATTACCCACCCAATTCAAACCAGTTTCTGTCGAGTCTCCTTCGCCCGTTATTGAGCTTCATGATCAACAAGCAGAAGAGAAAGAATAGAAAAAAGAAAACTGCGAAGCGAAAGGAACCCCAAAGTCCAATGATTTGCGTTGCAAGATCAAGAAGGCTCAGCCTAAAAGAGTGATTTAATTATAATTATTTGTCAAGAGATCAACTTTGCACAATGGGGATCTACCCAGTAATTGTAATCTTGTAATTGAGGTTAATTTTGAATCTATCCACTCTATTTTCTAGTTAGGGCTTTAGATCTTGATTCGGTGGGATTATTCTACAACCTAGAAGATGGTGTAAAGTTAAAGTTAACTACAAAATATCATCAAAGATGAAGTACAAACCAAGAATAAAGAGGTGGTCGTAAAATTCCTAGGGACAACGCTTTTGCATTAGTTAGAGTTGCAGTCTTGACAAGCAACTTGGAGAGATCACAACGACAAAAAAGAAGGCTGGTGACCAGACCACGTTTGGAGGGGATATTTGGCTTCTAGCATTGTAAAGGAGGGCAATATAGTAAGTTAACATACGTTTGAAATGTTTTAGCAAACTAGCATCTCGAGTTTTAAAAACTCGAGTTCTATTTAAAACTCGAGTCTCACAAACTCGCTTTGTACTTGATGACTTGGAAAGGAAATGTCAGGAAATGCCACATAGATCTTGAGTCTCAGGGACTCGAGTTGTACAAAATCAAAATCGAGTCTCTAAGACTCGATTTTCTTAGGCAAAAACCTTTTTTACACAGCTTTCGGATGATGAGGTTCTAAAGCAAATTCCAGACAAGGAACCCAGAGAAAAAACATCGTCAAAGAACCCAGAGAAGAAAAAACATCATCAAACAACGAATTCATCAACAAACCCAGAGAAGAAAAACATCATCAAACAACGAATTCATCAACAAACCCAGAGAAGAAAAACATCATCAAACAACAAAAATTCATCAAACCAAAGACCCAAAGAAGAAAAACCTTCGCTTGGAGCTTCACCGCTGCTGCCTCCATCGCTCCTGGGTTAGGGAGATTTGGGTTCGTCGATTTTGGTACTTGAAGAACAACAAACCTGAAGAAGAACAGGAAGAACGATCTGACGATGAAGAACAGAGGAACGATCTGACGACGAACAGAGACGAAGTCACTCTGCGTCGCTTGCGGCGGCAACGTCGACGACAGGACCGAGGAGCGGCTCGGATCGTGGCTGATGCTCATATGCTTTCAAACGTCGGTGATTTCGTCGGCGATGTTGGTCTCCGCTTGGGTCTCAACGATGTTCTAATGGAAGAGTTGGTGGGTGTCACTGCTTGTGTTCTTGGAGACATGGGTTGCCTTCGTTTGCGTTTGAGGGTTTGAGATACACTGAAAGAAGAAGACAAAGGCTGATCTGAAAAAAAAATGGTGGAACTCGAGTTTCTAAAACTCGAGTTCTACATGGAATTTTTTTCCCACATCGGATGCCACCGCTTGGGTCTCCGCTTGGGTCTCGAGTTTTAAAAACTCGACTTCTAATTGAACTCGAGTTTTAAAAACTCGAGATGCTAGTTTTCTAGTTTGTTTTGCAACCTGACAACTAACGATATTCTTAGAAAATTAACGCTAAATGGAAAAAAAATTCCACGTTTGGAGGTTTTCATTAGACTTCCAAGGAACTTGAGCGAGAGATCCATTAGACTTGATTGAACTAGGTGGGTAATACAAATGGGTTGCTTCGAATCTGATGTGTAATTTTTTATTAATAAAATAGTTGTCATGTGAATAAAAAAATGACTTGTCACCGCTCCATTAAACACATAAGCAAAGAAACTAACAGAAGTTAACGGGAGGACTTATAGCACTTATTTTTTAAACTTTAGGGAACAATAATGCTCATTTAAAACTTCAGGGATCAAAAGCACTCAGTCGGTAAACTTTAGGGACCAACAGTGTATTTTCGCCAAATAATAATAATGATATGGCAAGCTCTAGAGAGGTCAATAAAAAGTCAAAGGTTTCGGTTTTATATATATATATATATATATATAGATGATAAGAAACCATTACATATTTTAGAAATGTATGGTTTAAAAAAAGTGTAAGCTAATACCATGTATAATTTGAATCTCTTCTAAAAAAAGTGTATAATTTATACCGTATAATTGTGATTGTTTTTAAATATATTTGTGCATATGCACAGGGCTACACATTATTATCTAAAACATAAACTTTTAGTCCAATAATGTGCTAAACAATCTATTTAAAAAAAAAAAAAAACTAGAACAAGCAGATGCAAGCCTGTATGGCGAGGTGGAAAAGATGGATGATGGAAAACTATGGAAATATATATATATATATATATATATATATATATATATATATATATAAAAGGAGAGACCTCATTTGAGAGAGCATGAGGCTTTGCCAAGTAGTGCTCTCCTTGAGGATTCTATTGCAATAAAAGATATGGACTTTTTGTTTCCTTTGGTTCATTGTTTCAAGACTATTCCTCTATCTCTCACCAAGATAAGTACTCTTTATTTACTAAATAAACACCAATTAAAAGATAATGACTCTTTATTTTCTTAGGTACATCGTTTCAAGACTATTTTTTTCTCTTTAGGCTTTCACCTCTTGTACTTCTAATCCTTTATATACCCCTGCCAGGGACAGACCCAGGATTTTAGGCTAGCGGGGGCCGAAGTATAAAAAAAAAAAAAAAAAAACTCCAAATAGGCATCCATATAGTATTAAAAAATTATAAATACTCAAATTCGTTGTTTCTAAATACATTAAGATGCAATCATTTACCAACAAAGACAAAAACAAAAACAAAATAAATTTTTTTTTTAATACTAGGTTGGCTAGGATTTTTTTTTTTTTAATAAAAAAATTAGAGCATTCACAATGGTGGTACTAAAAATTTTAGCTCTTATCACATCATTTTACAATACACCCAATATCAAATGTTTTTTTTTTTTTTAAATTTTTTTTTATCACTTCATGTAAAATAATATAAACAACTCATTAAAATAATAAAGGAAGCAAGAAAATTTGAGTTTTTTAATTGAAGGAAGAAATATAATCTTAATAAAATATTGTATTTTATTTTTGGCATAAATCCACTTTTAGTCCCTACATTTTGGCTTTTTTCCATTTTGGTCCCTACAATTTCATTTCACCATTTTTAGTCCCTAAACCAATTAACGCGTGTTATTTTAGTCCTTTCTGTCAGTCAACAGACGGAAATAACTGAGGTGACTAATGAAGGGATTAAAATATTATTAAAAATTCATTATAGCACTCATCACTCATGCCACATCAGATTATAATATAAAATATTTATTTCTCAATTTTAACAAAAGAAAAAATATGAGTTAAAATTTTTAATAAATTAAGAACACACCAGAACATAAGAACAAGAACAGAAGGTGGAGAAGGGGATCTAGTCGAGCATGTTCCATTCGGGTTGGATGTCGACGGAGGATTTCAATGGCTCTCGGCGCATCATGTTGTTGGCATTGGAGCGGTTATTATTGTAGTGACGATCGCGGTGTGAGAGACCGCGCCCCCGGCCCGTTTTTTATAGGATATTGGACCAAACCCACGTGAATGGGTGGAGTCGTGTTATTGCCTCTCAAAATGGAGGTTCGACTAGTTATATTTTTCCCTTTAGATTAAGGGTTTTATAATGGAGTCGCCACTTATTTAATCATTGGAAAAATAAGAAAACCATAATTGAAAAAAATTCCTCATTTTATTAATTTGAAATTGAATTTACATTGATCATAGGAAAATTACATGGGTTTGGTCCTAGATACAATCTAAGATAAAGTACATAGCTTTATTTCCTAGTTACAATCTAAAAATTGAAAATTACAAGGATAAACATTGGTCTATCAACCCTTGATCTAAGTTTGGAGGCTATGTTACAAGATGGGAAGGTGTTAGGCACCCACCTTACCCGGTGAAACCGGTCTTCTAGACTATGGTGGCCAACATTCATATCATATCATCCAATATGTCAATCGATTTACATGTTGAATTTAATGTGTGTGCATGTGATAAACCCTAATTTAATTTATTAAGCATTGCATTTGGATTGAAAAATAAATTCTAGTGAATGTGTGTGGATGGTGATAACCTAGATTCAAGGATTTGAAAAAAATTATTAAATAAACATGTTTTTTCATATTTTTGATGTGGATTTAAGATTAAATCTAGTGATATGCATGAACATGTGATGAATAACCAAAAACATGTGAAGAACACATAAGAACAATTAAAAACATTCAAACATATTTCAGAGAATTTAAATAGTTACTATCATGTTTTAATCCTAAATTCTCATCATGGCAACACAAAAAAACAAGTTAGGAAAATGGATTATACCTTCATGCAAGATCCATATGGTGGAAGAGGAGACTCTTAATAGATATCTTAAGGGTGAAAGAAAAGAAGAGTTAGGAGAGGAAGAGTGAGTCTTACTCAATACCTTGAGTCTCAGGAAGACCAAGATATGATAAGACTACTCAACTTCACTAGAACTCAAGAGAAGGGAAGAGAGGGGGTTTTTTGTGTCTTGGAATGAAGGAGAGGGGGGGGTTTATATAGTAGTGGTGGAGGAAATATGAATGAAAGGCCATTTAATGAGGGTTGACAAAGAATCATAAACCTAAACCTCATTTTAGCCTTTAGGGAAATCTGGTGCATTAAATGTGGAGATTGATGAGAGTGAGGAGCAAGCAAAGTTCGGTTTTCCCGTAACTGCTGTAACAGCCTGTAGAGCCAATTTCGAAAAATCATATCTGATTCAATTCTGATCGGAATTGTCTTATTCTTGTGCTCAAATTGAAGCCCTGGATGTCTAGTTTCTGGAAAAATTAATCTCATTCACAGATTCAAAACATTCTGAGAGATATCGATAAAATGGTGAGCAGAGGTCATTTGTTAGGAAATGGTTTCAACACAATTAACATTAATCGGTCCCAAATTAGCTCCCAATTAATATTAAATGGCTCCAATCACTCCCATTTCAGACTTAATTGGTTCCAAATTTACCCTAATTAAAAGATAATTGCATAAATTACTCATTGAATAATTAATGTTTAACTATCTAGTTAATTAGGTGTGTACAACCCTATCATAAAATGTAGTCCTAATCAATCAAATTATAACACATCATCGATCTCAAATTGATTATACTTATAACCAATTGAAATCAATTGTTCATAATCACATATAGTCGGACTCAATTTGTGATGGTGCATCTCAGCCATTAAAACTTGATTTGATGATAACTTTTAATCTGGTGGTCCGATTAGGGCTTATGACCAGTCGATTTAATCGTTACAACATCAAGATTATTTTGGTGAAATGAGATTAATGATCTAATGACCAGAATCAAGATGCATATTTCCAAGACAAAATTATCCTTTTACCCTCCAGGTGAGGTTAAATGTAGGTTGCAAAATGAGGTGTCAACACGCGGCGTGCGCGTTCCTTCTCTGCCTCGCGCCTTTTGGCTTTGACTTCCTTGTCGCAGCGTTGAGGGAGTTGGCACTATTGCTGGAACCTCAACTTGGGGCCGAACTTGGGCTTAGATGGAGGCTTGCCATCGACGAGACGGAAGGAGGAGTTGTCATTGGCGGCGCCGGAGGAAGGGAAGGAGTTGTCGAAGACAGAATCAGAAGAGTTCTTGGAGCGGTTCTGGTTTTTTTTGTTGAAGTTGGTGCGGGTCCAGTCGGCGATACGGCCAAGCTTATCGAAGTGGGAGAAAGGGGCGAAGGGGATGTTGACAGGGAGATTTAGGTTGAGATTGGAAGAATCGGGCGGGCCCCATCCGTTAGGATTGAATGGGACTTCTCCAACTTCGAACTTTCCTAGACTTGGTTGTTTGTGTGGTAGTGGATCGGCTTAGGTTCGAATTTCTGGGAATGCAGATTTGTGTTGCAAATCGTGTTTTGTATATGTAAATCGTGTAAGTGTTTTGTATATGTAAATGTGTATGTAACCGAGTGGGTTTAGATAAATTTTTTGATTTGGATTTGATTGGAGTTGGGTTTAGATGGAATGGACTTTGATGGTGCTGTCCAAATTTTTATTCTTTCATTTTCTTGGCAACCAAACAAAGACTGAAAAAGAACTGAGAAATGATTTTGCTTGGGTTTGAGGATGGGGGCTTTGGAATTTATGATTTTTTTATGGTGTTTTTATGCTAAATTTTCTGGGTTTATGAATTTGGTTTCTAGGTTTATGAATTTTATTTGCTGGAGGTTTCGTTGTTGATTGAAAGATGAGAAAATCTGGGTTTGAGTTGTGATTTTGTATATTTGGGTTTTGTGGTTTGAGAAAATCTTAGAAGATCTGCTGCTAGGTTTGTGTTTGTGTTCTTGCTGAAGATCGATTTGTGTTTGTGTTTGGTTGACAAGAAAGGGCAAGAAAATCTAGGCATGTGTTCTTATGTTTAAAATCTGGGTTTGTGTTCTTTGGTGTTCTTATTGAAGATGAACATAGATCTTGATATATTTTTGGATTTTAATTTTTTTTTCAATTTTAAATCTATTAAAAACTTAAGAAGGTTAGATTTTTTTATTATTATTTTATCTGACGAGTGCTACGGTGAATTTTTAATAATATTTTAATCCTTCCGTTAGTCACCTCAGTTATTTCCATCTGTTGACTGACGGAAAGAACTAAAATAACATGCGTTAATTGGTTTAGGGACTAAAAGTGGTGAAATGAAAATGTAGGGACCAAAATGGAAAAAAGCCAAAATGTAGGGACTAAAAGTGCATTTACGCCTTTATTTTTAACAACTTGCTACAATCAATTGGTATTTATGCCAGTTTATTTTAGTTGCAAAAAATTTAGCTTTAGCTTCTCTATAACATATAATTTTTTGGTTCTTTGGTAGTAAAATAGTTTCTTTTTGCTAAAATTCAATCACTATTGTGAATGTTTTTATTATTTTTGTTAACTTTTTGAGTTGAATAGTTGCTAGTTGGGTGAGGCTAGTTAGACTTTTTGAGGAGAAAGAGCGTCTAAGGTTTTGGAAAGGGGCCCAATTACATAAATGAAATATATTATAACTATATATATATATATATAACTAAAAAAAAAAATTGGACCCAGGGGGGGGCCTGAGCCCCCTTGGGCCCTCACCTGGGTCCGTCCCTGACCCCTGCCCATAGTCTTTTACATCATCCTAACTCAAATTCGCATATGAGATTCTCCAAACTAGAAAGGATGTAAACGACTTGTGGTTTTGATGCCGAGGTTAGAGGTCATTGTGGGTTTTGTGAGAGTTGTGATTGGATATGGGTCTTTCGTTGTTTGAGATTTTTGGTGTTGGAGCTTTTTTGTTGGGTTTACGATGATGTGTGACTAGATTTTTTCTAACAGGCTGAAGCCGCGAAGAACCTTTTATGGGCTTTGAGACTTGATTTGATAGATATATATGTCACTGTATATTATTCTATCAACCTTCAACCCTTATTTCACTTTTTTTTTATTAACTTATTCTCTATGTTAGTCATTTTTTTTTTTTTTTTTTACCTTTACTTTGATACTAATGTATTGTATTGCACACCCATAAATGAAATTTTTTTTCCCTTATTAGTGTGAACTATTAGAATTGTATTTAAAATTATGAATGAGGTTTATAATTTAATAGATTTGAGAAAATTTGTTAATTTTTTTTATGAATTTATTTTATATGAATTTAAAAAATTGTACGAAATCTTCTAGATTTTTTTTTTTTTTTTTTGCAATTTTCCTTATACTTTTTTTTTGGCTGAATTTCCTTATACTATATTTGAATGCTTGGGAGCTTGCTTCACAAATCTATCAAATACTAAAAATATTTTGAATATGAACATTGAGGATAATTGCACGGATACTCTAACAAAGCTAATTAAAGAAAATGGCATACCATCAGTTTGGAAAGTAAGTATTTTCATTATACCTTATTTTGCATACTATAATTGTGATTTAATTCCAATTTTTCTACATATTATTTTTAATATTAAATTTATAATATGGTATGGTCTCCTAGGAATGGCTAAGAACTATACAATTTCAATCTCATATATCAATATTATTAAACAAAAGTCAATCAATAGTTTGGAACTACTTCTAGAATAAGAAAAGTTATAAATATGAATTAAGAAAAGGGAGCTTTAAAGCACTCGACAATAGTTTGGGAAAACATAATTACTATATACAACAAAATGAATATTATATATGGACCTTAAAAAGAAAACATAAAAATTATTTTTAAATGAAATTGCAAAGTAAGTAAATAACATTTTGAACGTCTGAATCTCATTTAAAAGATGATTTCTAAACTAAATTATTTTCTGAAAATAATTGAGTTTCAAAGTAAGCTTTCTAAAAAGGTTATTGATCTTTAAATTTGTCTAAAGCCAAGTAATTTCAAATTCATATTCCTATTTTCCAATGGTATTTAAAACGTTTCTTTTAGCAAATTGAATTTTCAGATTTATTCAAGAATTGTAAAATACTTGCATAAACTCCTCAATTCCTATTTATTCCTTAAGAGAGTCAAGTGTCTTTGGTTTATGTTTCAATTCTATATTGTGATATTCGATATGCCTCTATATTTGGAATAATTGTTAATATTAAGAAAGTTATTCTATTTTGTATAAACTTTGCTTTTGTGATATGTGACTCAAAACAAGTGTTTTTAGAATTGATTAGATATATGTGTTAATTTAAACATAATTTAGTAAATTTAGTAAACATAATTAGTTTAGTAAACATAATTAATTCAGTAAACATAATTAATTTACTAATATAAACTACATGTTGTTAATATAATGTTTAATTAGACACATATAACTATTTTAAAATACATTGCAATGTAATTATTTATTGAAAGAGAACTCAACATTCTTTTAAATATCAAAAATCATTACAAAATATTATAGTAATTTGTTTAAAAATAACTTTCAATTATCTTTAAAAAGCTAGATAAATTAATCTGTGTAGTTATAAAATAGTGAAAATTAACTTAACAATGATTTGGCCAACCAAAAGAGAGAAATAGTTTGAAAGAAAGTAAAAAAAGTTTTTTTTTTTTTTTTTTTTAATTAAAACTAAAATTAAATTTGAGGAATTAAATTTTTTTTAAATTTAAATTCTGACGTGGCATTTAAAAAATGCCAAATAAATTTTTTTAATAATATTTTTAATGTCCATGTTAGTGTCATGTCAACAAGCAGGACCCTCCATTTGCCATGTAAAACTTTCGGTTAGTGGGTTGACTACAGAGACCAAAATTGAATTGACTGGAATAATAGTAAAATCAAAATAGGAACTAAAATGAGAATCGGCCCAAAATGTAAGGATCAAAAGTGTATTTTTGAAAAAAAAAAAAAAACCCAGAATATAATTACAAAGGGGAAAAAAGTAGAGAATTTTTTTTTGAAAAAAGAAGAAGTATTGTGTTAATACTGTTATAATCTAATCTAACTTCTAATCCAACCTGTGAAAAATGAATAGATAAATAAGTAATTTTAAACTCAAAATTGAATTTGTTTTCCTAAAAATTTCAAAGAATATACCAATAAGATAAGGAAGATGAAGAACAATATAAAATATTCGTAAACGCTTAAAAAATTACTCAAGCATCTAACAAAGACATAACAATTTTTTACTAATTTGTGAAACAAAATATTTACAAATAGTGAAAGGAAAATGCACGAAAGCCATTGTTTTCAACTGCACTAGTTGTTCTTCATCAGCTTGTCCAGATTATCTTTTTATTTTCCAAATAAACTAAAATCTGACAACAACACAAAATATGACATATTATAATATGATTTTTCTCCAATTCAAATCAACAACAGACACCATTCATTAAAAGTATTTAGTATTGTAAATAAAATGAAAAAAAAAAAAAATACTTGCATCAAGGAACACATATGAATTAGTCAATAATAGGACAATAAGAGTACAAACCTCTAGTAGGAGATCCTCCTATAGGTAGTTATGAAGTTGTATCTTTTCTATCATCAATGATTAAGAAAAATGCCAACACCTATGAATACCGTTTTTATAAACAATTATTAAAAAGTAGAGTTCTAAAAAATACAATATTAATCAACATAAGGTAGAGATGCAGGAAGAATAAAAAAAATCTGACAAAAAATGAAATAAAAATTGAGAGAGAGAGAGAGAGATGCATAAAATGGGAGAAAGTGACAAATTTATAATAAGAGTATGAGAATAAGAAGAGCAAAAATAAAAGAAGATGAAAGGGCAAAATAATATGTAAAGTTAAAACCGCCGAAGATGAATTAATATATAAAAAGATAATAACTTTGTTTTGATTTTCCATTGATTTATTATTTAGTTATAACATAAAAATTAAAGTAAAGAAATATGTAAAGTTAAAACCGACTAAAATGAATTTTTAAAGCCATATTTATATATTTAATATTGTAAAAAAGTTAAAGGTAAAAAATAAATATGAAAAAAACTAATTACGTGGCCAATGACGTGGTGGTGAGGTGGCTCAACAGAAGTAAAGTACTAATAAATGCTACGCTTCAGTTTTTAAATATAAATAGATAGATTGCAAAAAAGGGGCGGAACAAGAAATTCATCTTTGGGGTTATAGTACAAACGTTACTTCTTTCATCATTTTGGAATGAAAATTTATAAAGAGTTCAATATTAAATTAATATGGAAAAAAAAAAAAAAGTAGCATCTATTTAATGTTAAAAAAATATATAAAAAACAAAAAGATACAAAGACCCTCAACTAAAGAAGAGTGAGAAAACTCTTCGAAGGTAAGAGAGGAGTTGATATGGGTGGAATCAGTGGGCGGGAGGTGCGTGCATCGCCACAATGGGTGGTTGACTGCCACGAGGCATCGATTGTAATTCATTAGCTTAAATAGTTTTTTTAATTTTGAAAGAATAACACCACAACCCGGGTTTTTTTTTTTAATTTATTTTTTATTTCATTTACATGTGGGGATTAGAAAAAAATCTATATTCTACCTTTCATTTGGTTTTTTCACTTATTATAATTTCTTTTTTTAATTTTATATTTCAAAACATATTTTGTAGCTCAAATTTCTTAAGTCCCCACATGTTGTCTTTTATGTGTATACCTTAGTACAAAAAAATGTGCATATGGAATGAATAAAAAAAAAAAAATTTTAAATTTATTTCCTTTGTTACAAGTTTATGTTTAACATGTTTATGTATAAATATATGTTTATAGAAGGATAGTTCATCACTTGTACAAACAAGAACAATCCATTCAAGAAGTATGAATCTTAACAAATTGCTCTTACATCACTAAAACATATCCAAAAATAATTAAAAAATAAATATGACTTAATTTAACTTAAACTAGCTAAGAAAGGTCTCAAGTGCTCTCCCCCATTTGAAACATCCTAAATTAATGTCTGAGCCCTAGAACCAGCCTTCTCTCCCCTCTTATAAGTCTTCAAACCAGGCTATCTTCAAGTCATTACATTTCTTACCAGTAATATGTATTCCTTGTGAAGATCTTTTTATAAACTTTTTTTTGGGACATCAAAGTACTAATATTAGTACTTCGATAAGGGAGAGCTCCAGTAAATTTTGGATGTTACGTACATATGGGAGAAGAGCTATTCCCCTGCAATCAATACCTTTAGCAAAATCAAGAGTCTCCATAAAATCACTATCAAAGGTAAGTTGGTTTTATATATGTAAAAATGATTAAATTTTCAAAATCTGTTATTCCTTTTAGACTTCTTTAATTACATTTACAAAATGATGTAGTATGTTTTTATGAACTCAACACCCAATTAGTTGTCCAGATGGAAAAAACTTGAAGTTTGTAGCCAACATCCTACATAAATTCTTCCAAAAATATCTCATAAATTTGGCATCTCGATTCGAAACATTAGTGTTAGGCAACCAATGTAAGCAAACAATTTAAAGGAATATTTTACCTATGTATAAAGCATTTGAACAAGTATATGGCTTATTCCATATAATAATAATAATAACGAACATTATTAACCATAATGTTAAAAGTCTTTGTAACCATGGTGTGTTAAGGTAAAAATCAACACCAAATATATATATATATGGAATGTATAAAATATATATATATATATTTTTTATTTCATTTGATACATGTTTATGTTTAGCATGTTTATGTATAAATATATGTTTATAAAAGGATAGTTCATCACTTGTACAGCCAAGAACAATCCATTCCAGAAGTCTGAAACTTAACAATTGCTCGCACATCACTAAAACCAATCCAACAACAATTAAAATATAAATAAGACTTAATTTAACTTATACTTACTAAGAAATTTCCCAAGTTCTCTTCCCCATATGAAACATCCTAAATTAATGCTTGAACCCTAGAACTAGCCTTCCTTTTCTTCTAATAAGTCTTCAAACTAGGCTATGCCCAAGTCATTGTATTTCATATTAGTACCTTGTATTCCTTGTGAAGATCTTAGTATGAAGATGCAATGCCACTAATACACAAAGGACTAACCATTCATTTCACGTGTCTAAAGCATTTATACATTATGTTTGTTTTGTTATTTGTTAAAATTTGATTTATTATATACGCTAAGTTTGATTCAATTGTTTCCCTAAATGAGAATGTAATGTACGTGGTTGTAGTTGTACCGTGTGTGGATTTTTGTATTGAATATATATTTATTTTGATGTTAGTGTTTTAAGAAATTGTGTTACTTCTCAGCAAATAAAAAAATAAAAATAAAATTGCATTACAATGGCACTGTCTTCTCAATCATTGTTGTGTTACTTTTATCAAGGCCGTTACAATTTTTATTTAAATTGCAAAAAAAAAAAGGGATGGAATAGGAAATTCATCTATGGGGTTATAGTAAAAATGATATTTCTATCATCATTTTGGAATGAAAATTTATAAAGAGATTCAATATTAAATTAATGTAGAAAAAAAAGTAGCACCTATTTAATGTTAACAAAATATAAATAAAACAAAAAGACACAAGGATTTGCAACTAGAGAAAAGGGAGAAGACTCTTTGAAGATGGATTCAATAGGTGAGAACTCAAGGAAGAGGTCGGGAAGTGGATTAACAATGAGGTCAGGAGTAGAAATATCTTGCGTTCCCATTATACCATACGACGGAAGATCCAAAGTCATGCAACTAGATCATAATAACATCTAGATCTTTTTTGTTAAATGTTATAGCCAAGGAAATGGTGTTTGAGGTGACAAAACAACTAAGAAATGGAAAAGGGTTTTTCTGGAGTCTAGGCTCTATTACTAGGGTAAAAGTCTATAAATTGAATTGTGTAAAATATTGTACAAGGTATTGCCTTTATAGAATAACATTTTAAGTTTTAACACAATTAATTAAGATAGTCTATAGAGAGAGCACAATTGGCTGAGTGCTATGTCCAATGAAATATAATCCATTAAAAGCAATATATATATAAATATATATATATATATATATAAAAGGAAAATGGTTAAGCGACAAACTATTTCACAAACTGTTAACATGGTGAATGGTTATGGGTAAGTACAAAATTGATGTTTAGTGGCAAGTCCAAATGAGAATTAATAAGAATCTGTCACACCAATAAAGTGTAAAAATGTCATAAAATAGTTTTTAACTATAGCATTACTCAATATTTTGACATAAATGCAATATTTGTTAAGGTGTAACACTAAATGAAGAGTATCAAAAAACTTGCTGCATGACAAAAACTTAGGTTATTTCCTTAATATTCTTCTACAAAAAAAGGTTTATTTCCCTAATATCATAATATGTGAATTTACTCAATTGGTGCATTCAAAGATCTAATACTATGATATAAATGCAAATTTTATTAAGGTTGAAGCTTAAATGAAGAGAGTATCAAGGAATGTTCCATATGGCATAACTTTATACTCTGTCACACGTGGCTGTGGCATTTTTCCAAAATATTAGTTTACTGAATGTTCTAATGATGTAAATGCACATATTAACTATCAATAGGTGTACATTAATTCCTATATTAAAAAAAAAAAGGTGTACATTAATTATTTATATAAAAATTGTTTGTGGTTAACTTTTTTTAAAAGAATTATGTAAGAAAGCATAATCTTATGTAGGAGATCATGAGGTTATGTCCTGTGATGGTTTGTTATAGTAATTTTTCATTTAGCTTTCCCCCATACATTCTAAAAAAAAAAAAAAAAAGTTAAGCTCCAATTAGTCTTACTTAAATTAGCTTTGATGAAAGACCATTAAGAAAGAAAAGTCCCACATCTAATCATCTTAGAGGTTATTTTCTTAACTCTAGTCTACGAATTGGGCTCCATTGACTTCATTTGTGTTGATGAGTTTCAAGTACAACACCATTATCCATTTCGTTCCCTTCATTTCCTTCTTTGACATTGGATATGCCAAGAGGTTAGAGCTTTAGTGTTAAGGGTTGTAAACTCTGGATATCCTATTTTTTTAGCATCAAACCACCAAATACATGCATTACCCGGTGTAGACATTGCATTTTTTACCCCTTACGACTCTGGCCCCCGTTCCCTAATCATGTAAGAATTCTAAAGCCCGAGGTTGGTTTAGGGCCCGATTAGATGAAATTTGACTTGAGGAAAGTATTTATGGAAAATATAACTATTTTTTGGACCATATAAACTATTTTGGGAAAAGAAAGGTCATGAAAAACCCTAGGGCATGCGTACACATACACGCGTATGCACATGCATGCTCAAGGTCTGTGTGCATATGCTTCATGCATGTGTACGCATACACCAGCATGCGTGCACATGCTAAGGTTCTAGAAAGGAAAGATTTTCTACATTAAAATTTGGTTTGGAATGAATCCCACATCGTCTGGGAGCTGTCCCAAACCCCTATTTTCAATTATATAAAGCCATACATGGTAGATTTTTAGAGGGGGAAGAACTCTAGTGGTAAAGCACATAAGATTCACTAGAAAATAGTGAATCAAAGAGAGAGTTTTTCACAAAACATCCTCAAGTCAAATTTTACTTGATTGAGACCTATTTTGGTCTTGATCTTTAAGTTCTAAGTTTACTAACTCGTTTTTGAATTGGTTGTGACTAGATTGACTGAGGGAAGTGGTCAAAATCAAGCTCTAGAGAGTTCTTGTGTGGGGGTAAAGGTTCTGTCTTTGGCTTTTCACTTTTCTTAGTTTTTCTGTAATTCTTTGGTTTGTTTATATGTTTTAATGCTCTAATATGTTTGTTTAGTCTAGGTTTGCTTTACTTTTATATTTTGAGCATGTTAGGTTGTTAGATTCTTTATTTTCGTGTTTCTGCTCTGTAGTTTTTTGAGTTAGGGTTCTTAGGGTGTGTATGCGTACGCATGTAGCTTGCATGCGTGCGCATACTCGTAGTATGCGTAAGCGTACAGTTGGGCTATGCATGCGTGCCCTATGTATGTATGCACACGCATACTCTTGCCCAGAATCCTAATTTCATCTTCTGTTTGTTTTCTTTTGTTTTTATTCACATGTTTAGCCTCTTTTAAGCCTAGTTTCACATCTGTACATATTTGTTTGCTCTGTTTTATCTTGTTTTGTTTTGTTTTGGCCTTTTAATTGTTTATTAGGGTTCTAGATTGTGTAAATACCATGAACATGTATTCACCATGAACATGCATTGGTTTGAATATAAGTTTGTTTTGATTAAATAATATGACTATGCTTGGGTTGAATGCCATGCCTTTGATGTTTGGATGTCATAAACATGCTTGTTTGATTCTGCCATGCGATGCTTCTGTCCTTGGATATGTTTACTCAATGCCATGATAGATGAATGATTAGGCTTGGGATGATTGATGCCATGTTGTATGTCTTAGATGCATGCTAGAGTGTGTGTGAGTTAGAATGACATATTAAACCTACCTTTATTGAGATTAAGATTTGGAACACAATGAGTGGAAGCCGACCAATGGGTTGAATGAGGTTAGGTGCCTAACACCTTCCCATCCCTATACCTAAACTCTGGACACGTGCTTTGGTAAAAGATCAGTCATTCCATGAAGGACGTTATATTTATGATTCCTAGACCTAATCTAAGTGGCGACTCCATTTTTCTCTACCATGGTCCACCCTAGGCCTAAACGTACTTCCCACAGATTTGGGGAAACCTAAATGCCACCCTATTTGATAAATTTTTTACAATCCTACTACAATACACTTCTAAATATCATTATTTTATTCTAACTCTCTCTTCTATCTATCTTTTCCTCACTCACTTCTCTTCTCCCTCTTCTCTCTGTTTCTCCCCTTCTCTCTGCCTGTCTTCTCTCTGTTTCTCTCTCTCTCTCTCTCTCTGGTTGTAGTCGTGGGTGGGTTTGCTGCCATGGGTCGGTTTTGGTCGTAGGTTGGTGGATTTTAGTCTTAGGTTTGCTACCATGGGTAATGGGTTTGCTGATCAGCGTGGTGAGGTGGGGATTAGCGTGGTGGCATGGTTGTTGGTGAGATTGTCGTGGTAGGTTTCTTGATCGGCGTGGTGGCGTGGTTGTCAGCGAGATTAACGTGATGGGTTTCTTTGTGTTTTTTTCTCTCTTGGTGGTTCTTGTGGTGGTTGTTTCTTGTGATTGTGGTTGTTGGTGGTGGTTTTTCACGGTTTCTTTGTGTTTTTTTTTTCCTCTTGGTGGTTCTTGTGGTGGTTGTTTCTTGTGATTGTTGTTGGTGGCAGTTTTGGTGGTTTTTTAAAATGGGTTTTGGTGATTGGCATGGTGGTGGCTATTGTGGTATTGTGGTGGTGGTTGCTGGCCGGTGGCATGGTGGGTTTGCTAAATGACAATGGTGGTTAGTTTTTTTTTCTACGTGGTGGCTGGATTTAAAAAAAAAAAAAAAAAAAATTTATGGTGGCGGTAATCTTTTAGACACAATGAAATGGAGAGGAAGAGTGGGTTAATGGTGGTGGTTTTGGTTGTGTTGATGGCGGTGGTGGTTATTTTTTTTTTCCCTGGTGGTGGTTGGGTTTTTTTAATTATTTTTTAAGAAGAGGAAGAGAGAGAAAGAGTTGGTGAAATTATTATTTTATTGAATAGATGAGATAAATAAGAAATGAGATGTTGGGTATATTGTAAAATGGTATGATATAATAGATAAAATAACTTTTAAAATGGTAAAATGAGATATGTTTTAGAGACCGAATGTTTTTTTTTTTTTTTTTTTTTTTTTTTGCTGAATGCCAAAGAGCTGTAATTGATGTCGCTATATATATCAAATGTTCCTGTCATGCACGTAATGGACAGTCTTGTAAATTTGGCTTGTGCATAGCTCATTGAGTATGCAAATATTGGTTGTCACATATTACAGATTTAAAAAGAAAAAATTAAATGAATGTCACATATTAGTATTACAATTAATCTTTTTATTATTTAATAATTCAATAGTTGGGAGAAATAAAATTTGAACAACAACAATATATAACTTTCGACACATATTACAGAGTTGGTATTATATTAGAATAATCGAATTGATATATTACTAAACAAAAATATATGTCTACAAATATATATTTATTCACACATAATTACATAAATTATTAAGTTGATAAGTTATTATTGGTGTGTAAAAAATTTGGGAAAATTTCATTTTAAATTCTTTAATTTAGGTATAGTCTAAATTAAACTTTATAGTCTTAAAATTAATGTACAAATTAAATCTTAAAATTTTGAAAGATAACAAATTAATTAAGGGTCATGTTAACGAGTGCCCTTAGGGTATTTGTTAATAGACCATTTAAAATTTTTTTTGATACCACTTATATGAGAAATATAAAAGATTGTAAAAAAATTAGTTATAAAAAATTTCAAAAACTATTTCCTAAACTAATGTCCTTAGAGTATTCGTTAACTTTTTTTCATTAATTAAACGTCCTAGATTGCACGCCAGCCACCCCTTGCCCACACTCCGTTGAATGCCGCAAGCTTCCATCCATCACACTCAATTAAGCAATTTTTTTTTTTAAAAAATTTTTTTCGTTCTTTAAAAAAATGGATTTTGGTATAATGTTGACTATAGGCATAATGTCTTCAAAGAGTAGGGCCTTTTGGTTTTATTTTTACTTCGTTGTTTGAAAAAGTGATCAACGAAGGTTGATTAAAGTTTTTACCTTACATCTCAAATTGAATTGAAACAGCCCTAACATTATTGGGTGCAAATGTTTATGAAAAATTCCACAATTGGCAATATTGCACATGAAATCCAAAGTAAAATGAATTTGGACTACCCTCTACAGCTAGTTCCTTCTGGGCGATATGTCCAGCTGCAGATGGGTTGCCCTACAATTGAAGGGCATACTAATTCTTTTCTCTCTTTTGGTTGGCCAAATCATTGTTAAGTTAATTTTCACTATTTTACAACTACACAGATTAATTTATTTAGCTCTCTAAAGATAATTGAAAATTATTTTTAAACAAATTACTATAATATTTTGTAATGATTTTTAATATTTAAAAGAATGTTGAGTTCTCTTTCAATAAATAATTACATTGCATTGTATTTTAAAATAGTTAGTTGTATCTAATTAAACATTATATTAACAACATGTAGTTTATACTAGTAAATTAATTATGTTTACTGAATTAATTATGTTTACTAAATTAATTATGTTTACTAAATTTATTGAATTATGTTTAAATTAACACATATATCTAATCAGTTCTAAAAACACTTATTTTGAGTCACATATCACAAAAGCAAAGTTTATACAAAATAGAATGAGTAACGCTACAGTCACAAACTATTTTACAACATTTTTACAAACTATTGATGTGACAAACTCTCATTAGTTCTAATATGGCTCCACCACTAACATCACATTTATGTTTATTAATAATTATTTGAAAACTACTAAAGCCACATCAGCAGTTTGTAAAAATGTTGTAAAATAGTTTGTATCTGTAGCATTACTCAAATAAAATAACTTTCTTAATATTCACAATTATTCCAAATATAGAGGCATATCGAATATCACAATATTGAATTGAAACATAAACCAAAGGATGCTTGACTCTCTTAAGGAATAAATAGGAATTAAGGAGTTTATGCAAGTATTTTACAATTCTTGAATAAATCTAAAAATTCAATTTGCTAAAAGAAACGTTTTAAATACCATTGGCAAATAGGAATATGAATTTGAAATCACTTGGTTTTAGACAAATTTAAAGATCAAGAACCGTTTTAGAAAACTTAGTTTGAAACTCAATTATTTTCGGAAAATAATTTAGTTTAGAAATTATCTTTTAAATGAGATTTGGACGTTCAAAACGTTATTTACAATTTAAAGTTTCTCTTTAAAACATTATTTAAGAGTCGAAGTTTCTCTTTCAATGATGTAAAATATCTTTTGATAAACTTTGGAAAATGTATGCTTAAAAACATAATTTTTGAAAACCTTTGACTTCTAGGAACCTAATGAACAAAATTGCGCATATTATGCACAATTATTTACAGCACTTGAATCACTCTAAAAGTCTAGCCGAAACACCCTCTAAATAGTCTCAAAAACTCTTAAATAGGACCTATAATTAACCATGGAAAATACTTAATATCCTTTATAAAATTTAAATCTTATTGAATTATACAAACCGACTCACTAAAATTATACTTTACTGAACTAATAACACTTTTAACACTAAATTAAAGTTTTTCTAACCAATAATATTCCCTTGCATTAATCGAAACTCATATTGCCATGAGGAAGGTAGTAGCCAAAATATCATTGACTTAGGATTTAATATAAAACCCCAAAGAAAACGTTAAACCATCCTAATATATATAACCGAAGAAAACATTAATTCATCCTAATATATATAATCAAAGAAACGTTAACCCGACCTAATGTATATAACCAAAGAAAACGTTAATTTAACCTAATGTATATAACCAAATGAAGACGTGGCAAATCTAATATGACTTAATATATACACATCCGAAAGAAAATGTGATGGCAAAATTCACTTGTTTTAGGGACGCACAATGGCCAATTCTAGGATTTAATATATATATATATATATATATATCTATATATATCTAAAAGAAAAACGTGAGCTATATTCATTGATTAGAACTTGTAATTCCAAGGCTCAATTCAAGAATATACGTAGTGGGCAGTGCGCAATTTAATGTAAAAATATATGTCATATTCTAGGAAAATCGCTTTTGAACAATCTACGCATCATTAACGTTTCTATGATAAAATTCTAACCTTTTAATTTTTTGTTTCTAACAGTGAGAAATCATACATTGAACAATTTGGTTGCCTTTTCAATTGTATGTGTTCTAAACTCCAAGGGAAAAATATATCTCCTAGCCTCTTTAGTGATGAATCCCTTTCTATAAAAACCTTAATTTATCTCTTCCTCTACCCTATACTTAATGCATCAGAGATGTGGGCTTAGCGGAGTAGTGGACTATAATTACTAACAAAAAGTACTTATGGCCCATCAATTTTTTTTATATATATATATATATATTATAATAATAATAATAATAATAATAATAATAATAATAATAATAATAATAATAATAGCCTCAAATGCAGGGTATTACACTCACTATTTATTTTTATTTTCATTTATTTTTTATTTGAGCATGAATACACTCACCTTACCTTCAACTTCAAATAATTTTGGAAAATGCTATATTTACAAATGATTTTACAACATTTTTTACAAATTGCTAATGTGGTAAATGATTATTAATAAGTGAAAAAATAATGTTAATGATGAGCCTAGATGAAAACCCAAAACTATTGATCACATCAATAATTTTTAAAAATATTCTAAAATAGTTTGTGACTGGAAGATTGAGCGTTCTCCCTTTGCTAAAAATAGGGTGTAAACCTTGTACATATGCACGGGCACAACTAAAAAAATCACAATTACATGGTTCAAATTATATACTTTTCTTTAGAAGAGGTTCAAATTATATATGGTATTAGCTTACACCTTTTTTAAACCATACATTTTAAAAATATTTAATGGTTTCTTATATATATATATATATATTTATATGATTTAGAATTTAATTGAATTTAGGCTCTTGGGTTTTTATACCCAATAATTAACTTGCCACAAAATTTAAAAAATTAGATGGATAGGTGGTGCAAAATTGGACTCCAATTGAAATTTAATTTAGAATCTAATTGGATTTGGACTCTTTGATTTTTATACTTAATAATTCACTTGGCATAAAATTAAAAATTAGATTCGATACGTGGAGCAAAATTGCGAATCTGATTAGATTTTTTCTAAGTTTTGGTTTTTAACACGCACACACACATATAGACATTGCATTTATGTAAATGTATTAATTAATTGTCATGTTTTAATGTGATAAAATGCATTTATTTCCATGTATTGATTATTGATAGATAATTCATTAATTAGTGATATAAAATGAATTTATTTGGCTATTTTTATAAAATTTGTATAACAAACAATTTAGTGGAATACTTATTACAAAAAAAAAAAAATTGAAATATAACATTATTCCTCATGTTTAGTTGCCTTGAGAAAAATCAATACAAAAATCATCAAAAGGAAAAAGCAAATTCAATAACACATGCAATTAATAAAATAAAAAATAATAATTTTGCGCTTAAATCAATCAAAATAATTAAATAATTGTGAATTCATCAAAGTAAATTTACATTTCCTAACTCATTTTAATGACATGTAATATATATGAAACTAACACTGTAGTAGCCTAAATTTGTGCCATATAATTAAGAAAGTATTAATAAGGTAATGAATTTCTTTTTATGTATTAATTATTTAAAGGTGGTGCATTAATTATTCATTTAAATGATTTTTAATCAATTTTATTTTTTCAAGATTTATATGGCAAGTAATTTATTCAAAATATAACATTCTTGCCCAAATTAAATTGCTTTAAAAAAAATTAAAGCAAATTAAAGTCCAGTAAAAGATAAACGAAAATTTAATAACACATAATTAAGAATATAAAAATATAGCTGTCCACTTAAGGTAGTTGAAATATTTGAATATTTGCCAATTCAATCAACCAATAAATTCATACTCTTAATTATGTTAATTTTCACAATTTGCATTTCCTCTCTCTTTTGAATATGTAATATGATTGAAGTTGATTCCTCAAATACTATAACACTTAAAAACTATTATACATGGTGGGTTTCAGTTAGTTCAATTAATAAACTCTTTTGTCATTTAATAAGAAGTTTGGGATTCAAAGCCCACCTCTGCCAAAAAAAAAAAAAAAAATAATAATAATAATAATGAATGTCTTATCCTAATGATAAAAGAAATCATCATGAAGTGAACACAATAAATTTAAATTCTACCGCACTTATATATAAAAAAAAAACAAGTATTATATATGGACTAGAAATAATTTCTTACAAAATATTATAAAATGCACTACGCATTGTGCGGGATATCTAGTACTTCATAAATCCATTTGAAACATGGCTATATATGACATTTTTTGGGTAAATCTTTTTTATTTTTATTTTTATGGGATTGAAGCGATAGCCCAATGATATTTTCCTTTGCGGTATCCCATGTATATATATAGTTCGACCCGATCTTTGTCTCAACCATTATCTACCTATCTCAAAATAAAAATAAAAATTGTTTTTATTTTTATTTTTATTTTTCTTTCCTTTCTGATAAATCATATCAATTAAGCAATAAGCAATAGCTCAAGAGAAATATTTGAAATTCATGGAGCCAAAGAGGTTTGTCACTTGCATGAATTATCTTATGTTTAACAAGACTGCGATTTATGACATTAACCTTAATTATTATTGATAATTATTTGGGTTATTCACAAATTAACATTGCTATTGAAAATTTCATCCTCCGAATTTGCTTCCTTCACAGGTGTTCACCTTGGTTGGATTGAAGCCCTCGAAGAGCTTTTCTACTTGAACTTATTTTTAGTCATGAGGATTTATAATCGCAGTGTGTGCACCTGTTGCAATGGTTGCTCAAGCAGGAGGGTTGGCATGCCCTTCCAAAAAAGGTTACAAAGTTAGTTTTATTCCTTTTAACTTTTATCAATTAGCCTGAACAATTGTTGTAACTATTTATTTTTGATTTTTTTCATATAGTTCCAGACTAGCAAAAAGTTCCAATTAGAAGTAAGTTGTAGCTTAGCCTTAGCATATGACATTCTTTGAAGTTGTTAAGAAAATTGCTACCAAATTTGGTCATTAACATCGCTTTTCTTGACTAAATGAAATTCTCTAGGAAGTTAAAGTTTTCATGGAGGCAATATGTGCCTTATGTGGGTATGCTTTCCGAGTATGAGTTATTGGTATGAATTTAATAAATTATTGAGCAAACACAAATAGTAACAGTTCCAACTGGTATAGGAATTGATTATGGTGGAAAAGGGTATATTACTTATGGTGTGTTTGGATGATAGGATTTGGGCATATAGATTTGAATTTGGGTGATTAAAATTCAAATACCTTGTCTGGATGGTTTACAAAAAGTCAGTGATTTGGATCTAACAAATCTGCTAGGGATTTTAAACCTTTAAATCCTTGAATTCTGAATATGAAATAACTTCTTAATCCAAAGAATTTTAGAAATCTATATGACATAATTATTTTTAGATTTGGAATTAAGGCATTTCAAATCCATCACTTTAAAATTCAAGTCCAAATTCAAGTATCCAAATGCAACCTTAGTGTATTTGGTCATAGACAATGTAAATTGAAAACTTTGAGGAGGTTGAAAAATACTTATAAATGAATTATCACGATTCCATCACCCTTTCCTTCTCTTCATAACGATGGATGTGGTTTAACAAAAATATATTCCTATTAGACTCTATTGCATAATGGAACTATGATTTAGAGAAATTATTTGTGCTGAGAAATATTTGGTGGTTTCTATACATGAATTTTACCATTAAGAGTACTTGTGGTTATTATTTATTCAAATATCAATACCATGTAAGAGCTTAAGAATTAGTCACATTGTTGTAGCATACCATAAGATTTAGAAGTTACTCGAAAGAATGCATTTCATATTGATTTGGTGCTTTGAAAAGCGTTTTGTGGTATTTTTCTCTCCCTATGTTGATGAATTGTTAAGTTTGGTTCTCTTTCAAAAGACGTAAAAAAGATAATTTTGCACTTAAAATAATTAGCCTAAATAACTAAATAATCATGAACTCACACATGAAGTACATTAATGTTCTTAATTATGTTATTCTTAATATTTTAGTTTATTTTTCCCCCTTTCTTTTAACTACAAATATAATTGAAGTTGATTTTCTAATTTTATATCACAAAATAAATATTGAGTCTGTTTGGTTAGATGATTTGGGAGCCTAAAATGCGTTTTAAAAACTCAAAACGATGTTTTGCAATAGCAACTACTCTTAACTTTCTTACAAATGCTATTTTAAACCTAAAATGCCGTTTCGCAACAGCTTATACAAATACATATCTGTTACATATTTTCTAAAAAAGCAATTATTATATATGAGTCATAAAGAAAACTTTCAAATCATTTCAAAATGAACTTATTCCCGCGATCATCTAGTATCACTAAAATATATTAAACATCAAATTCCATTAAAAAATTGTCACCACTTTCCACAAAAATATTTGCTTATTTGTTAGATGGAGTTTCGTTCAAGATTTAAGTGATAGTTTAATGATACTGATATTTTTTGTGATGCTTTATGTCTGTGATTTGAATTCCACCTCTATTTCTCCTGACTTAAAAAAAGAAAAAAAAAAAAAAAGATTCTTTCCCGGAAGTCCTGCTTAATCCCCTACCAAAGATGACCTCATGTGTGGTGGAATTTTCTGTCTTCTGTTTGTTTTCATGATTACAACGGTTACTGATATTTTTTTATTCAGTATCTAAAGTGGGGTTTAAGTAATTAATAAGATGTTCAAACACTTGTCTTAACACAGCTCAACAATTTGTCATTGCTACTCAATCCTGCCAAACATGACCTCTAGCCTTTATAAAGTAGTATAGAATTCAGTGATTTTCATAAATACAACGGTTACTGGATTTTCCTCTTATTTATTTATTTATTTATTTATTTTATAAAAGATAAAAATTCTACTTTAACTTAATTTAAGTATATACGTGTGTGAAGCTCCTTTCTGAAAATTTGAATCCCGACTCTTGCCTCCATACCTTACAAGCATTTTATACTTATGGAGCGACCATTGCGCTAAGGGTGCCTGATGGTGGGATTTTCCTTGTTATTATCTAACTCTAGTAGGGTTTGACTTACTTCCAATATTTTTTTAACTCGAGATCTCCTTTTGTTTTAAATATATAATAGAAAGTGATAGTGAGTTTTAATCTCCACATTTTATTTAATTAGTGGGTGATGTAGCAGTTTCTCAATAAAACAAAATGAGATTCTAGTTAAAAAAGTACTGGAAGTAAGCCAAATCCACCTTAGTAGGTTTACACAATTAATATGATGTATTAAGACTTCAAATGACACTTGTCTTAAAGCAGTTCAACAGTTAAATACTTACTTACTGTGGCATCGTTATCATTCATGGTTTTACATGCCTTTGTTTCCTTTTTTTTTGGGTCACATTTATGGTTTACTTTAATTTCAAAATTTTCTATTCAATTACAGAATTTCCACTCAAGTGTTTACTTGAATTTATAATCAATTAATTAGTTCTAATCTTAGAGCATGCTATTTTATCGAGTCTCATTCTCAGGTCTCTAGTTTCAGTGCTATATTCAAATTTGGTTAGTAATTCAGTGCACTAAATAACTAGACAATGTTCTCTCACTATATATGTGTATTGTATACATATAATTTTTCTTATAGATGAACAAAGTTATCAAATAATAATTGCTCATTTCCTTCTGCATGCAATGGCTTCATCCTCTGATAATCCAACACAAAATGAAGAGCATACGAGAAAGGGTGGAGAAAATGGTGGCTATGGAGAAGATGACTTTGCTTCAAGCTTGGATCTACTCCAAGGAAAATTTCGCAAATGTAATCTTGATCCTTTGTTGTTTGGTTCACACCCAATTCAATTAGGTGACCCTGCTCATTTTCCAATGAATTGGAAAAACATTTCTGAAAATGAGGTAGTTGTTTTCCTTATTTTCCTTAATATTTCAATTTCCCATTTTGAACATATATTTTCCTTATTTTCAATCTTGTTCATCTTAGTTTAACAATTTATTGATAATATAGAAATAAAAGTCACAATATGGAAAATTATTCAATACTTCGAAAATATATATATTTTTTCATTTTACATGAAAGATCCATCAGCTCTATCCTTTGGGCTCTTGTTGATGCTGATGGGTCGGTTTGTCCTAGTTCTCCTTTTGCTTATGGATGGTTTTCAATAATATTATTCTTAATTACCAAAAATAAATAAAATTAATGAGATCTATTATTATGTGAGATGATAGAGCTTTGATTCCGGAATATTGAATATTTGCTTGTTACAATATTTATTGATATTATTTAACTACATGTTCATTGTTTTTCTCTTGATTAATGGAGATGATAATTTTGCTGCTGTTTTATTTTTTATTTTTAAGGATGGAAAGGGGTTCCGTATGAATGAAACAAAGAAGAGATGCCTTGAGGAAATGAGTGAATATGATGTGGGTGTAAATTTAGATTTGGAGCTTAGATTGTCACCACCAGGGCTGAGTTTAGAAGGCAAGTCATCAAAAGAATCAAACACTTCCCCATTGTCATCTCAAGATATGAGGTTAGCTTTGGATTTGAAACTAGATGATATTCTTCACAAGAGCCTAGCCGATGAAGTGCCATCATTGTGTGTGATGGGATGCACTTGTTGCTTGATGTATTTCATGGTGCCTGAAACCAATCCCAAATGCCCCAAATGCAAGAACACATTGATGGATTTGTTTCGAGATAACCCAGCTAAGAGATCAAGGAAGATCTAATTTGCATCCTTAAAGAACAACAATTTCAGTCTCTTTTAGACTTCTTGCAGTTTCCAGTTATGTTCTTTTTTATGTTTATTTTCATTTTCATAATCATTGCTTGCTTTGGTTAGCAGTACTTTGTTTCTTCTTTTGGGTGTCTTTGCCTTAGAAGATAGACAATTCAGTTACTATCATTTTGTTTTACTTATGTTAAAACTTATGTGCAACATAATGTTTTTCTGGGATATCAATTGTTACAGTTGTTCTGTTTCAAGCTATCGGAAACCTTTTAGATTCAATTGATAGCTTTGACAAATTCCATGATAACAGTACCCGATAGAATAATAGTAGTTAAATGATTGCATTAATTATTTCTATTAAGTCGAGCTTTTTGGTAGAATAAGTGGTCTTAAGTAGCAATTAAAATCTCCAGCCTATCTTGATTCTTGAATTTAAAAGTTAAAATTTTCATTTAATGAACCTCATTTATTATTAGAAGTCTAAACCTAAATTTTGGGTAAAAAAATGTGCTAGAATAATAATTAAGTGATTAAAGAGTATAAATAAATAACACATCTAATTGATATGATGGCCTTTTATATTTTGATATTGGAATTAAATAGTAACATTTAAGACATCTTCTTTGAGACAAAACTTCATTGAATGAAAAGATTGATTTAATTGTTATGGTTCTCAACTTCTCATCCCATAATATGACCCCAATGGAAAAATATTTGCAAACTGGTTAGATAGTTACTTTTCCTAAGTTGATCATGAATTCTAATGAGTTTGGCTTGCATTCATTACTCAAATGTATTGAATGCGACACGGACAAGACATGTGTCCTAAATAGATGTATGTCGGGTTTTGTATCCCATTTCTTGCATTGGAGTATTGGACATAAACCTAGCCAATCTTAATATCATTTTTGTTCTTCAACTCTACATTCAAATTCTCTCCTATATCAGTGTATAATCACTTCCTATTACTTCTTTTCAAACTTGAAAACCATTGCTATGTTCTTGCCTTCTCTTTGGTTGGAATTATTTATCTATTTTTGGATTATGCTAGAAGATTGATATATCAAAATAGTTTTTTCTTTTGGTAGTAATCCTTTTGACATCTTAGATTAATAATTTTAAAGATGGAGAGGTAACGAAGAGGATATGAATCATAAGTTAAGAGTAGATAGATGAAGTAAAGTAGCGTATTAGAAGTATTGTGTAATCATAGAATACTTATTAAGTTTAATATATATATATTTATATATATATATATAAGTTTTCTACAACACTATTTATGTTCTATGTTACTGAATGTAGAGTTGTTAAGAATCAACAAATTCATTAAATGAGTCTAGCTAAAATGAGAATGTTAATGTTAAAGTGAAAATACATGGAAAGATATTCGAAATAAGTAAATTGGCTTAAAGATAAGGGTTGCACTATTGATGAAAAGATGAGCGAGAATCACTTGAGATGGTTTAGTCATGTTTAGAGGAGATCGATTAATGCACCGGAGAGAAAAAGTGATCTTATTCAAGTTGAGGAACGGAAAAAGGTAGATGAAGACTAGAAACAATATTAGTAGTAGTACAAAAAGACATGTCAACTAATAGAGACTATGAATTCAAATAGACTAGAATGAAGGAAAAGAATACATGTGGTCAGACTATTCTTTTGAAGATTTATAAGTGATTCCAAAAATACTTGTAATTGCAACTACTTATGTTGTAGCAAGTGCCATAACCTTCATATTTCTTCCTTTTCTAAACCCATAGACCACCACTATGTATGCATTGCATACTCAAAGTTATCCCATGTTGAAACTTTAAATTCATTGTGCATAGGTAGATGATTATGAGTGTCTAAATTACCACATAAAGGATAAGTCTAAAAGGAAAAAGATCTCACCAGTATTTATGACAAAGTACTAAGCAAGTACATAAGAGAGACACCCTAGATCCACTTTAGATTCCCTCCTTTATGTTGCTTCCCTTCTTCGATTTTCATTTTGATTCAGTTTTGAGAAGCTGAGAATGAGTAGGAGACTCGCAATCACATCCATAGTCACTTACCAAACAAGAACTTCAAAATGAGATCTTAATTAAAAAAAATAGAGAGAGAAAGTGAAAGTAGATTTTAGAGAAGAGGAGAAAGTGGGAGAAAGCATTCCATTGAATTATGACTTTCGAAAGAATTGAAAAGGCTTTATCCCTATGTTTGGATGGAGGGAGATGGATGGAGACGGTGTTCTTAGAGAGAGAGAGAGAGAGAGAGAGAGAGAGAGAGAGAGAGAGAGACTCATCATTTTCTATCCACCCAAATTTCCACCTTGTTAGGACATATGTGGAACATGTTAAAAACATGTCATATAGAATTAGCTAATCTTTTGACAAAATGCACTTTACTTGTAATTGGATAGATCTAGGATGTGTTTAATACTTCAAGAAACAAGAGTTCAAGTCCAAGTATTGAAGCCATGCAAATCTGTTCAAGAATCAAGTAAAGAAGTGATATTCATTAAAGTTCGACAAATAGCTCGACAGCTGTATCTATCAAGAATTTTGAAATTTAGATTTCCAGATCTGTTTTTCACGCATATCCAAGCTATGTGTTTAAATTTTCTTTTCTCACAACCCTAGACATATATAAGGATTATTTTAAGGGTCGTCATGAGGTTGTTGCACTTGTTGTTACATGCATATTGTGACCGGAGACAATCTGCCATAGTTCATCTTTTTCTTGAAGAAGCTACTGCGTTTGTACGTCGTAGGGTTTTGTAACCAATGAGCTTCTTGATCTTCATCGTGTGGATGAACTGAAGAACTTTGCAGCCAACATCTTTCTCAAGTTGGTGTGTTAGTCACGTACTGGGATCCGTGCATCGATTGGTTAGTCATGTACTTGGAACCGTGCATTGAAAGGAGAGATTATCACTACATTACAAGTCCAATTGTGTATTGGGGTAAGGGTTCAACTGTAGGTTGGTATAAGGTATTGGGATTCCTTTACTTGTAACTGCTTATTTTGATAATAATGGATTCTCGGAAGTGGTGACCTTAAATTCACCCGGTGGAGTTTTGCCTCGGTAGTTTTCCCCATTCGTAAACAATCACCCGTGTCAAATTTAATTTCCGCTGCATTTAGTTATTTGGTGATTTGTTTGTGCTACCACGCGTATTGTATGTTAAATTGACTTAATTAATTCACTTGGCTAATTAATTGGTTAATTTACCTAAGTGGTCAATACATTCTTGGCCTATCACACCCAGCCAAACAATGGAAAACTCACACAGCCTTCTCATTTCATTTTCGTTCCATAGTTTTCCATCATCCATCTTTTCCACCTCGCCATACAGGCTTGCATCTGCTTGTTCTAGTTTTTTTTTTTTTTTAAATAGATTGTTTAGCACATTATTGGACTAAAAGTTTATGTTTTAGATAATAATGTGTAGCCCTGTGCATATGCACAAATATATTTAAAAACAATCACAATTATACGGTATAAATTATACACTTTTTTTAGAAGAGATTCAAATTATACATGGTATTAGCTTACACTTTTTTTAAACCATACATTTCTAAAATATGTAATGGTTTCTTATCATCTATATATATATATATATATATATAAAACCGAAACCTTTGACTTTTTATTGACCTCTCTAGAGCTTGCCATATCATTATTATTATTTGGCGAAAATACACTGTTGGTCCCTAAAGTTTACCGACTGAGTGCTTTTGATCCCTGAAGTTTTAAATGAGCATTATTGTTCCCTAAAGTTTAAAAAATAAGTGCTATAAGTCCTCCCGTTAACTTCTGTTAGTTTCTTTGCTTATGTGTTTAATGGAGCGGTGACAAGTCATTTTTTTATTCACATGACAACTATTTTATTAATAAAAAATTACACATCAGATTCGAAGCAACCCATTTGTATTACCCACCTAGTTCAATCAAGTCTAATGGATCTCTCGCTCAAGTTCCTTGGAAGTCTAATGAAAACCTCCAAACGTGGAATTTTTTTTCCATTTAGCGTTAATTTTCTAAGAATATCGTTAGTTGTCAGGTTGCAAAACAAACTAGAAAACTAGCATCTCGAGTTTTTAAAACTCGAGTTCAATTAGAAGTCGAGTTTTTAAAACTCGAGACCCAAGCGGAGACCCAAGCGGTGGCATCCGATGTGGGAAAAAAATTCCATGTAGAACTCGAGTTTTAGAAACTCGAGTTCCACCATTTTTTTTTCAGATCAGCCTTTGTCTTCTTCTTTCAGTGTATCTCAAACCCTCAAACGCAAACGAAGGCAACCCATGTCTCCAAGAACACAAGCAGTGACACCCACCAACTCTTCCATTAGAACATCGTTGAGATGATAAAGTAATCATCGGTTTTGGTTGAATAGAAGTCATTGGATTTTTGAAGACGAGTAACCGTCGACCATAATAAATTATTAGCTAAGCAAGAAGAATAAGAACTAGTGTTTGTTACAACAAACGTCATTTTGAATTAAAAAGTCATGGTGTGAGAGAAAATTAATGCAATTTCAAGTCATGTTGTAAGACGCATTCTTTTCATATGAATAATGGATTTCACTATGAATTTAATTAGTAGGATATTCTCAAAAAAAAAAAAAAAAAAAAAAAAAGATGAAGAAGAAGAAGAAGTAGGATTTCTAGTATTATATGAGAAGAGAGAGTATCACATCGTCATACTCATGTAGTACTAAGTAATGACTCTTTTAATGTACCCCACCCGTTAAAAGCAATCAGTGCAACAACCTTAGCACTTAATGGCACCTGCAATAAAGATTTAGTTATTTATTTTTACTTGACATTAAGCATTATGAAAATAAGGAAGTTAATAAATGACAATAGCTAGAGGCCTATAGTTAGTAAATTTAAATGCTACATTTATTCCACAATTAAATGTATTGGCATATGTCAAGTGTATTTTTTTTTTTTTTTTTGAGAGGAAACTGATACTTCATTCACAAAGAAAAGGAGTACAACAGAGGCCAACAGCTAACAAAAATATCCAAGGCCTGACTAAAACAAATCAACTAAAAATGGGGGGATAACACCCTTCCAAAGATTAGAGACTTGATTACATTTGGCAACTTGGGCAAGCTCATGAGCAGCCCTGTTGTAATCCCTTTTCACGTGTTGGAACAAGCAGCAGGAAAAATAAGATCTTGCGGACCGAATGCTTTGAACAAAGTGACCCATAGAGCCACCAATCTTCCCTTGAGAGACAGCTAAGATGACTGAGGAAGCATCAGATTCAAATATAACATGAGTAATGTTCAGCTCTTGAGCCAAAAGAACTCCCTGTTCCAGAGCAAGAAATTCAGTTGATATGGACCAATTATTGCTTGTCATGTAGGATTATTAGTCCATCTCATTCTAATGAATTGAAGACTCCACCAAATGCCAAGTACTGAAAGTTCCAAATAGGCTCTAACTTTCAAACCTTGAGCTTTTCAAAATTCGTCATAGAGCTCGTTAACTAGTATATACCCCTTAAAAACTCTTTTACAATTTTGCCAAACAGACTGAGGTTCTTTTAGTGCATAAAGCTCTTTTAATCTTCCTGGTGTAATGCTATACACGCCTTAAAGAATATCTCAAGCCTCACTCATTGATCAAGCTTTATTAAGCTCTCAACATTTCATCAATCCCTTAAAATTTTACAGGATGGAGCAAAACACATACTCTCCATTTGAATTAGATTCATTTTATAGTTTAAATTAAATTTTACAAATCTAAAGGCAGCACAAAAACTACAGACTACTACATCATTTAAAATAAAAGACATGACAGTTTATACACAATTAGATTTATATCCATTAAAATAAATTTTAAACCATGAAATGGAAAAAATAGAGAGGGCTTGAAATGAAGTGGATCTTGTTTTGTTTGGTGCCAAGTCGTTTCCAACCCTAGATTACTGTACTTCTTTGGTCCATTTAATATCCAAGGATTTCTAAATTCTTCTTCGAGATCAAGCTCTCAATCAAATGTTAAATCTTCTCTAGATTGTGAAATTTTAAGGGGGTTTCCCCACTGTTCTAGAATAACTTACTCAAGCCCTTGAATTGCCATCAGATCAAGAGGGCTTTTGCTTTATTGCCATCAAATCAGTAGAAATTAATAATTTTCTTTATCCTTTGTAACCTTGTTTTATCTCACTCAACTTGAATATGATTAACAATTTCTCACTGGTATATAATCATTTGCAATGATCTACAAAATATATGTGAAAATGAAAAGAGAATCAATTTTTATTTTATAATTATTTGTTCATTCTAGGCATGTTTGTTTGTTTGTTTGTTTTTCAAATACAAATTCCTTAAAACCAGTTCGGCACTAAACATGGCCAGTGACAGATTTTTGTTTCAATAATGGATGGTCCAACCAGAGTTTGCTAAGAAAATATAACATAAAAAACCAGGTTCCTGATAAATCAATTTTCAATATATCAACTTACTTTTTTGTTTGTGATATAACCTCCTTGAAGCAAATTATAATCTATAAATTCCATTATGTTTTCAAAGTTCAACTGCTCTGTTTCTTCTTGTGTTTCTCGTAGCCATTCTCTGCCCATATCCCTCAAATATATCTGCCAAATCAAACAACCCTGCCTCTCTCAATTTCTTTGCCACCTCCAAAAGCATAACATGACCTTCCTCATTTGAATAATAATGTAAAAGCTTATTGTAATCAAATTCAGACACCTCAAGTCCTCTCTACATACTTGGTGGCTTCTAAATAGTTTCAAAATTCACGAGTGAGTCAGTTCCTTTCCTCACTCTCTTCCTTAAATGCCATTGTAGACTCACACCTCCTTGAAATGTTAAGTTAGTATATTTTAAATGACGTGGCATATTTTAGGCCATCCGCCATAGATTGATTTTTATTAAATCTCAGCCATGGATCCAAATCCCTTTTTATCATCTCCCTAAACACTTTTGTTGCTTTACTTCCCCTTCTCAACTTCAAAAGCCCCTTCATCAACCCATGGTACACACTTATATCCAGTTTCTCAATCCCTTCCACAACCCTATAAGCCTCTCTAATTCTCCTCTCCAAAAGCCCGTAAACTTGCAACACAAATGTCAGATTATCGGCCTAAATCAACTCTCTGGCGCATTTCTTCAAACACCATGTATGCTTGCACAATCTTACCCCTATGCACATCCACTCAACCGCAAGCCTATAAGTTGAAACACCCATATCATCTAATCCTCATCATCTGAAATAACTTCAGTGCCTCATCAAACCTATTTATCTTGAAAAGGGTTTCCATCCTGCATCAATATCGAGCTGGAACCCTTCATCCACCATCAAATTCCAAACCTTTGAAGCCTCAACTTAATCACCCACATCACAAAAATTCTTTGCCAAACACTTATAAGTAACCCCATTTGGTTTTATCCATTTTTTCAACTAGTAAAACACAAACTTAGCCTCCTCAACAAGCCTATTACCCACACAATGTCTCAACCACATTATTCAAAGTCTCCAAGCTATACTCATACCCAAATGAATTCATAGAGTGGAAAAACTCCAAGCACCTTTTCAACTCCCGGGCCGATGCCAAAGTCTTAAGCGCAATCCTACAAGTCTTGTCATTGACGAGACGCCGCCATCCCATCTCGTGAAGAAGTTCCCAAAAAAAATTCTATTTTTTGCTTACCAATCACATTGAGCAGCTTGTTGAAGGAGACAGAGGTTTGAATGAAACGTGAATGTGGTGGGTTGGTTTCTGTGTACTGAAAGAACTCGTTGTTGCAGACTTGGAGGAAGAACTCGTTGGGTGTGAGTGGAAAGAGTGGAGCTTGGAGTGGAGTTTTGGGTCTGGGGAGTGCTGTTTCTGGTAGGGAATTGTGCAGACTTGGAGGAGGTGATCTGGGTGACTGGGTCGAGTGTTGAAATGGTGGCAATGGGGTTGGAGAGTTGTGATGGGTGAGTTGGGTTGGTGCTTAATGGACAAAGATGGTGGTGGTGAGAGTCTGATGGAGGAGGTTTATGATGGGTTTAGTGGGTTCTATTTATTTCACTATCATTGAGAGAGAAAGAGAGGGTTCGAGCGATAACCTCAGCAAGCCCCCTGTGGTATACGTGATACTCATTATCGTACCGTGACGTGAGTTCGATTAGTTCACACTAAAAGACCATTTTTTTTCTTTCAGCAGAGAGAGAGAGAGAGAGGGAAAAGAATTCTGCAGGAATTTTTTTTTTGGTGTATGATCAATGATGGCTGGGTTGGTACTGATAAGAGATGGGCGGGGTGATTGGGAAGCTCACATCAATGTGGGCTGAGGAGTAAAAGCCTAGGTCAGTTTGGGCTTGGTTCTTTTGATGAGCAGGCTATCCTTTTTGGATTTTGGGCACCCACTTATGGTGGATGAGGATTTTTTTAAGTCTTTAGTCTTTACCCCAAGGATTAGGTGAGTGTGGCTTGGGACCTTTGATTAGTCCATGACAAGAGAAACAAACCATCACCACCATTGGGTTAGAGGCTTGGGATGACATCTCCTAATCAAAATGTGGCGACATCGGATTTGGGAGGGGGGACTCTCGGGTTAAAGGTCTGTTGGATTCCAAGATTTTAAACCCTTTGCCATACTAGGCTCTTGATTTTAAAAAGAAGGGTTGTAATATGATATTTAAACTAAGGCAATGGCCTAAGGCCCCAAATGAAAGAAGGCCTCCTAAAATAAAAGATATTATATTAATAAAAAAGTAAGATATCTCACTTAGAAAGAAAAAGGAAAAAGAAAAGAAAAAATGCAGCTTATGTTAGTTGATAAAATGTCTTGTTTATCATTTTATTAATATGTTTCACTATATTTAGGGTAGTTTAAGAGTGTAAAAAATTTAATTCTTCCAAAATTTTCACTATTCCTTTCTCTCTCTATCAAAATTAAAATTAGAATTAATAATTTTCGAGACAAATTCATTATTAAAATCCATTGTTCAATAATTGAAGTCCAACATTGTTAAAAGAGATAATGATTGTCTAAAATATGATATTTAGTTTGATATTGATTGTTTTGATATTTTTATAATTAAAAGTTATAAAATATGTTATTGAAGAGGGAGAAAATTGGAGGTGACAGATTCACTTAGATGGACTTGACAGTGTTGGACGAATGGGCTAATAGTGAACGGATCCTATGTGAACGGACACAGGGTGGACGTATCAGAAAGGCCACGTGGCACTCAATCGGTTATTATGTGGTCTCCAAGAAACCCTAAATGGAAGCGACTTGCGTCTCATGACTAACCCTAGTCTATAGAGTCCCAATCTAAATAGAATTCTAACATGAGGAGGATTCTAGAATATACGCACATTAATGGAGATCTTCCCTATAAGGAAAAGACTTATTATGCAAGCATAGGAGTTTGGCTCTACACTACTATAAAAACCCAAAGACCCTCAGAAAATAGGTACGCATAATACACACCAGCTCTAACACTCTAGAGTTGTGAGAAGTTCTAACTTGACCTTCGGAGGGTATTTGGCCGGCATCACACTGGTGCTCTCTGTTAGGTCTTCTCTTTTTGTTGTGCAGGTATTGTTTCGAGTGAGCAAGGATTGTGTGGTTCACTGGTGTTTTTTCGGCATCATCAGTTGGCGCCGTCTGTGGGGAAGACTGCGACTTGTAAGCCATACAAACGCTTCCTGGACAAAGAGTTGCATGGTACTTACTCGCTCGATGGCGACCACCAACTACGTTTAGGGAGACGAGCCGCGACCCACTGCCTTGGAGAGGCAGGTCCAAACCCTCACAGCAGCAGTGGAACGTCTCACCAAACAAAACCAAGACCTAGAGGAACAGCTACGGCAGAAGAACGCAGCGATGGGTACCCAAAAGAAAGACCAAGAAGGTACCAGTGTTGAATGAAGAAACCAAGAGGGGCCGGAAGGTAGTAACGCCTCGAGCAGACCGGAACGACAAGACAAGAGCCGTCCATCCATTACTGATACGGCTCCACCCCACATTGTTACAGAGATGCAAATGATGAAAGAACATATGGACTTTATGATGAACGCTCTCAGGGGGAGAGTGTCCAGCGGCCTCGACGATTTGATCCATCGAACCGATTCACCATTCACCACGTCTGTCAACTCCTTCCCCCTACCACAGAAGTTCCGCATGCCGCAGATAGAAAGCTACGACGGAGCCAAGGACCCTCTAGATCACTTGGAATCCTTCAAGACCTTGATGCACCTTCAAGGAGTGGCAGACGAGATCATGTGTAAGGCCTTCCCTACCACATTTAGGGGTCCTGCAAGAATTTGGTTCAGCAGGTTGACGCCCAACTCCATCAGTACTTTCAAGGACCTAAGCGCCCAGTTTGATTCACACTTTATCGGGGGACATAGATATAAGAAGTCAACCGCATGCTTAATGAGCATTAGGCAACGGGAGGATGAGACGTTGAGGTCTTATATAGCCCGCTTCAATAAGGAAGCACTCTCGATTGACGAAGTTGACGACAAGATACTCATGGCAACCTTCACAAACGGGCTACAAAAGGGTAAGTTTCTATTCTCTTTGTATAAGAATGACTCGAAAACCATGTTGGATGTACTTTACAGGGCCACCAAGTACATGAATGCTGAAGAAGCGCTGATGGCCCACGAGAAGAAACCCAAGAAGAGGGAAAGAAAGGAGGAAGCCCGGCAGGATAGGGGCCGAAAGATGGCAAGAACGGGAGACAAAAAAGATGATTGACGATCCAAACCCCCAACGGGGAGGTTCACAAACTTCACCCCCTTGAATACCCTGATTGATCAAGTCCTGATGTAGATAAAAGACGAAGGAGCCTTGACATTCCCCGGCAAATTGAAGGGAGATCCCAGTAAGAGACCTAGGGATAAATATTGTCGTTTCCACCGAGATCACAGTCACAACACATCTGAATGCTATGACTTGAAGCAGTAGATAGAGACTCTTATTCGGCAAGGGAAATTGCAAAAATTCGTCGGCAAGGAAAGAACATAACAAAACCAAGGAGCATTAGCCCGGAGAGAAAACGACCGACCCAGGCCGCCCTTAGAGAACATAAGAATGATCATAGGGGGCAGTACTTCCAGTTCCTCTAAGAAGGCGCATAAGACATACCTACGGATGGTTCAGAATATTCAACTAACAGGGTATGCCCCAAAGATGGCGCAGGTCGACAATTCCGTAATTGGGTTCACGGAGGAAGATGCCCGACGTCTCCACCACCCACATGATGATGCACTCGTAGTTAGTATACGGGTAGGAGACTATAACACCTACAAGGTGCTGGTAGACAACGGGAGCTCTACTGATATCTTGTATTATCCAGCCTTTCAGCAGATGCGAATAGAGAGAGAAAGATTAATCCCAACCAACGCCTCGCTCGTAGGATTTGGAGGGACAAGAGTGTATCCACTGGGTGTGGTCAACCTACCGGTGACGGTCGGAGACTACCCTTAGCAGATCACAAAGGACGTGACCTTCCTAGTCGTTGACTGCTGGTCCGCGTACAACACCATATTGGGACGTCCTACTTTGAATTCATGGAAGGCTGTAACATCAACCTACCATTTGATGATCAAGTTTCCCATTGAATACGGGGTAGGAGAAGTAAGAGGGGATCAAGTGGTAGTGCGTGAATGCTACATTGCCTTGCTAGAGATGGATGATCACCAGCAGACCATATGCATAGGAGAACAACGAACAACAGCGGAGCCGGTGGAAGAACTAGAGGAAGTGACCCTTAATGACTCAAGGCCCGAGTGGATGACTAGAGTGGGTACGTTGGCTAGTCAGCCGATACGTCAAGCACTCACGACGTTTCTAAGAGAAAATCATGACGTATTCGCCTGGAGTCATGAGGACATGCCAGGGATCGACCCCTCAGTCAAGTTCACAGATTGAATGTGTCACCTTCATCCCTCCCATCCGATAGAAAAAGCGAGTGTTCGCTCAGGAGCGAGACAAAGCCATAGCTAAGGAGGTTCGGAAGCTACTGGAAGCAGATTTCATTCGAGAAGTGTACTACCCTGACTGGTTGGCAAACATAGTTATGGTAAAAAAGGCCAATGGAAAGTGGAGGATGTACGTAGATTTCACTGACCTCAATAGAATCTGCCCTAAGGATAGTTACCCACTCCCACGGATAGATATTTTGGTAGACTCAACCGCAAGGCATCAGCTTCAATAGAGCCTGCCCTAAATGATGCTGTTCGGACTCAAGAACGCAGGGGCAACGTACCAGAGATTAATGAACAAGATGTTTGCACACCAGATTGGGAGGAATGTGAAAGTTTATGTAAACGACATGCTGGTGAAAAGCTTATGAGAAGACGAACACTTGAGCGACCTCAAAGAGACCTTTGACACCCTCCAAGCGTACAACATGAAATTAAATCTGAATAAATGTGTGTTCGGGGTTATTGCGGGGAAATTCCTGGGATTCATGGTATCCCAAAGGGGTATTGAGGTCAATCCAGAGAAAATACGGGCTATAGTGGAGCTAGCCCCATCGAAGACGGTCAAAGAGGTGCAAAGCCTGAATGGCAAGATAGCAGCACTAAACAGGTTCGTCTCCAGGGCGACGGATAAATGCCTACCCTTCTTCCGCGTATTGAAGAGATCGTTTGAGTGGACGGACGAGTGACAGTAGGCATTCGAAAATCTAAAGTTATATATTTCGTCTCCTCCATTACTTAGCCCATCCAAGCTAGGGGAAGAGCTCTATCTATACTTAGCCGTCTCGCAAGCCGCTGTCAGCGTGGCTTTGGTAAGAGAAGAGGATAGGTTGCAGAGACCCGTTTACTTTACAAGCCGAAGGTTTCGGGGAGCAGAAGAAAGGTATCCCCAGATGGAAAAGCTGGCGTTTGCATTGGTGACCGCGGCATGAAAACTCAAGCCGTATTTCCAAGCACATACTATTGTTGTTTTGACGGATAAGCCTCTGAGAAGAGCCATGAGTAGCCCCGAAGCTGCAGGACGGATGGCGTTGTGGGCAGTCGAGCTGAGTGAGTTTGATATACGGTACCGTCCACGTATAGCTATAAAGGGACAGGTGGTGGCTGACTTCATTGCTGAATTCACTTTTATGGAAGGCCAGGGGGTAGAAGTGGTTCCACAGTGGAGCGTCCATACGGATGGATCTTCAAATAAGCAAGCAGAAGGGGCCGGTGTGGACTCCACACCCCGGAGGGAGATAAAATCGAGTGCATGATCCGCCTGGACTTTCGTACGACCAATAATGAAGCAGAATATGAAGCTTTAGTGGCAGGATTGGACCTCGCGAAAGCAGCAGGAGCTAAAAACATGGTCGTATACTGCGACTCCCAAGTCGTAACCAATCAGATTAATGGCCACTACGATTGCAAGAACGAAAGGATAAAAAAGTACCTTGAGGAGGTGAAGGGTCAAATTGGCAATCTCCAAATCAAATTCGTCCAAATCCCAAGGGAGGAGAACGAGTGTGCCGATTGACTAGCTAAGGCCACCTCAGCAGAATACATGCTTGTCCCCGATCAGGTACTATCCTTCGTCCAAATCTCTTCACTCATAGATGAGGTTACGAGTGTGCAGGCGATAGGTTCTGAAAGCAACTGGACCACGCCATTAGTCTCCTACCTAAGGGACGGCATGTTACCGGATGGGAAGGACGCCGCCAGAAAATTGAAGGTCCAAGCATCGCGGTTTGTTCTAATAAAAGACGTCTTATACAAAAGAGGTTTCTCCGGCCCGTACCTAAGGTGTTTGGGCCCCGAGGAGGCAGATTACGTCATGAGAGAGATCCACGAGGGGATCTGCAGAAACCATTCAGGGGCACGATCATTGGTGAACAAGCTAATTCGAGCAGGATACTACTAGCCTACTATGCAGAAGGACGCGCAAACTCATGTCAAAGCTTGCGACAAGTGCCAGATATTTGGCAACGTCATCAGACAACCGTCCGAGGAACTCACCCCTATGACGGCCCAGTGGCCGTTCGCTCAGTGTGGATTAGATATCATGGGCCCCTTCCCAATAGCAGTTAGGCAGCTAAAGTTCCTAGTAGTTGGCATCGACTACTTCACCAAATGGGTGGAAGCAGAAACCTTAGCCACTATCACAGAAAAGAATATTCAGAGTTTTGTCTGGAAGAACATCATTTGTAGATATGGGATACCCAAGGTGCTTGTCTTGGATAACGGAAAGCAGTTCGACAATAGCGTATTCAGAGACTTCTGTTCGGAACTAGGAATCAAGAACCACTACTTGTCACCTGCCCACCCACAAGCCAATGGACAGGTTGAAGTTACGAACCGATCCTTGCTCAAGATTATGAAGACTCAGCTCGAGGGGGTAAAGGGCATATGGTTGGACGAACTACCAAGTGTTTTATGGGCATACCGGACAACAACAAGGACACCTATAGGGGAGACACCATTTTGACTAGCATACGGAAGCGAGGCAGTCATCCTAGCAGAAGTAGGGCTCACAAGCTATCGGGTGGAGAACTATGACGAGAACAAGAATGATGAAGCTATACGCCTGCAACTTGACTTGGTGGACGAGGTTCGAGCAACAGCTGAGCAAAGATTGGCACGATACCAGAACCTCATGGCAAAGCACTACAACTCCAAAGTCAGACACAGAGACTTCCATGTCGGAGACCTTGTTTTAAGGAAGGTAATGGGTGCCGCTAAAGATCCTACCCAAGGAAAGCTCGGCCCCAATTGGGAAGGACCTTATAGAGTTACATCATGGCAAAGGAAAGGCACCTACCACATTGAGATGCTAGACGGGCGGGAATTGCAACATCCATGGAACGCTGAGCACCTACGGAAGTACTACCAGTAGAGATGATGACGTGGAGAGCAATATCCACCAGACCTCCAGTTTACTTCTAGTTAATTTTTTCTACATTTTCCAGTTTTTCAGTACACTATTTAGACAATTTATTTTTGCTACAGTTATTTTTAAGTATCTTTTTAAGCTTCTCCCAAGAAAAATTACTTTCCTACGAATAAATGACTATAGAGGAATATTCAGATATGACTAGTGTTTTTTCTACGAAATTTTATCAAGTCCATAAAGTGGACGAATTCATCCTAGGAAGGGTGAAAATATTAGTCCAACAAATGGACGGGTCTATTACGAAGTCCAATAAAATGGACGGTTCATCCCAAGAGGATGGGATGTTTTGAAATCCATGAAAATGACAAGTTATTAATCAAGTCCATAAGGTGGACGGATCCATCCGTGAAGGATGGAAAAATTAAAATCCTTCTGGACGGTTCATCCCAAGAGGATGAAATATTCTGAAGTTCTTGAAAGGACAAATTATTAAAGTCCTTAAATCGGACGGATTCAACCTAGAAGGATAAAAATCATTAAGTTCCTATAATGGACGGATTCATCAAGTAAATAAAATAGACTGGAGCATATAAGTCAGAATCGACGGTTTCTAGCCCATACAGTGGACGGGTTCAACATAACGGACCCGTTATAATCTTGAATAAAATATAAAGCTAGCAGATAAGTGTAGAAAGTGGATGGATCCAACTAATGATTGGATTAATATTGCCAGACTCATTCTAAAAAGATGATAACGGATTCAACATAAAGTTGGATTAATGTTACTAGTCCCTGAGTGGACGGACTCATCCTAAAGGACGGGCCCAACTAAAAGTTGAATGTTCCTCACTAGTCCGCAAGTGAATGGGCCCTCTTAAAGAGGATAATTATGAGATCCCTATAGTAGATGGGTTTAACGAAAAGTTAAAATTGACATTACTCATTCATTAGAGGACGGATCCATCTAAAAGATGGTTTTTGTTTAATCACTAACTACATGTTTAAAGTCATAAATGTAGACAGATAATAGAATAAGTAAATATTACTTAAAGTCCTTAAAGGGAAATGTTTTACATGCATGAAGGATAAGTTAAAAGGATGTTCCCCAAATAATTACAAGTCCATTAAAAAAAAAAAAAATACTGATGAGGGGGGATGTTTTCAACATTCTCTTGAATATTCTCAGGCTGACGGGCATCACCCTCGATGGGCTGAATTGGGTTTTGAACAGGAGCTGACTCTCCGTCGCCAAGAGCTACATCATCAGCAAATAGATCCTCCGTACTCTTAGTGGCGATGGGCTAAGCAGTGGCTTGGGCTTGGGCATCAATGTCGAGTTGAGAAAAGTGAAGGTCAGGATAAGCTTTCTTGGCCTGACGGACAGCATCATCGAAGCCGTCCGCATAGGAGGTCCTGAGCTCCTCTAAAAGGGTGTCAGAGTCGTGATATTCACGGATCTCTTCCTCCTTTGCTTGACGGAGTTGGTCCTTGGCATCCTTGATCTCTTTCTCTTTATCCTATAGGACATTTTTCATGGTCTCCATATGTTCCTCAAGTTCTTTCTTGACCTTCTCCGACGTATTGAATTTTTTCTCCATGCCAACCTTCTAAGCCATAAGACCGTTCAGCTCATCCTCCGTCTCGTTGGCCCTCGCCCTTACACGATCCAGCGCCGCCTCGTGGTTCAAGCACTGTCCCATTAGCCCCTTCATCATCACCATCGCCTGAAAACAAAGGTGGTTAGTGACAGAGGTAAGTGGATAGGAAGGATAGTGTGTGGGCGGACATGACTTACCTGAGCAATACAAAAGAGCCCTATCTCCCCCATGGCTTCCGTAGCATGGTTACTTAAGTCCTCATAGTCCTCGGACGTTATGATGGACGAAAGTTTCTCCAAAGCATATCTAGAATCCTCGCGGAGGAGGACGGGTGACTTCTCTTGGGTAGTAGACGGACCCTTCATAAAACCCTTTCCTGCTCCATGCTTGGCAGGAGTAACCATCTTTTTGCCCTCAGCCTCTAGTCCCACGATGGGCTCCAGGACGATTTTGGGTTTCTTGGGGAGACGACCTTGCTTCTCCGGCAGCTTTCTTTTTGTGGACGGGTTGGATGAACCCGTCTCCTTAGGGAGTTGTCCTTCCACCTTTTTCTTTTTGGTTGCCTGTTGTTTGATGATGGCCCTTCTCTTGGCAGCGCCCATTTCTATAAAAAGGAAAATGAATGGTTAGAGTGAAATAAAGTATTAAGAAACCCAAAGATAGGGTGACGGACTTATGTTGACGAACTTGAGCGTCGTATCGACGGGCGACTATTGTTGGTTCTGGCCCATCACAGTACCAATGGAGGGTGTCTAGCGTGACCAACTTTGCCCACGTCCTCTCCTCTGACTTAGTTTTGGTAAAAATCCTTTCCAAAAAGCTCCACTCCTCTAGAGAAACTTGTGGACGATCCCGAATTGTAAAAGAAGATAGTTAGTGATATAATAGATAAAAACTATCAGACGGGGTGGACAGATTCATACCAGACGGGGGCAATATGCCCCATGATTTGTCAATGGGCATATAATCTGTGTCATCAGGATGACACATCCATTCGTCACATTCCATGAAAAAATACCGACTCTTCCAGTTCCTGTTGGAATCAGGGTCTCACACACAAGCCTCAACAACGGGCTCTTAGGCACAAAGCTATACATGCCTTTTGACTGAGCAATCTCATCTGGACGGTAACAGTAAAAGAATTCTTTCACTGTCAGCCTCCGTGCTCCGTCAGACATGACCCCATACAAAACCTCCATGCCGAGGAAGACCCTCCAGGCATTTGGGGAGATCTGGGTGACAGCTAAACCTAGTTACTGGAGGAGTTGACGGTGAAGTGAACTTAGGGGGAATCTGAGCCCTGCCTTCAGCATCTGCTCATAGACCCCGACGCCCTCAATGCCTTCGTAGTAACACTTTTCTGACATGTATGGTAGACGGAGGGGTAAGTTAACGGGTATTTGGTACTTCTCCCTAAGTGTTTTAAAGTGAGATTCTTTAATTGTAGAGGTAAAGTCATTGACCGTCCATATGGGAAACATGATGAACTCCCTGAATCCATCAGGACCTATGACGGATTGGATTGGGGGCTCAGCATCATTTACAACGTCATCATCCTTTGGCCTTTCCGTCTCCAAACCCTCATCTCTTGAGGAAGGAGAACTAGCTGACAGACTCTTATCTTCACTCGAACTGTCAGGGTCTTTGTGACCTGACAGGTACACTTCATCGTAGCCTGCCTCGTCGCAGACAAACGACTGGTTACTTGACGCACTAGACATGACCTACACGTGACGGTAAATCCTAAGACTCTGATGGGTCTATAATGGATGACGGTAGTACAAAGTCTAGAAAAATAAAAAGTGCATAAAAATTTTAAAGTACAGGGAAAAGAATGCTTACCAAGTTGAAGTTGGACGATAAAGACGTGTTGATGACGGATGCAACAGCTGGACGGTATGATCGTCTGACAATGATGACGGGTGCGCTTTGATCGTAGATTTCAGTAGAAAGTAAAGAAATGAGAGGAAGAGAGTTTGGTTTATATAGAGTTCCGGCACGGAAGACGAAGGGACGCTTCGATCCAAGTGAACGACCATTCAGTAAACGCCAAGTGTCCTTCGTTATTAATGATCTTAGGCCAACCTATCAAGGCTAGGGGTGTTCCTTAAAAGGCCGGATTAAACTGTCACCCCACGAGTCCTTCCACTCATAGATCACGGACCTATGGGGTGAGGGGGCAACTGAAGAGGGAGAAAATTGGAGGTGACGGATCCACTTAGATGGACTTGACAGTGCTGGACAAATGGGCTAATAGTGAACGGATCCTATGTGAACGGACACAGGGTGGACGTATCAAAAAGGCCACGTGGCACTCAATCGGTTATTATGTGGTCTCTAAGAAACCTTAAATGGAAGCGACTTGCGTCTCACGACTAACCCTAGTCTATAGAGTCCCAATATGAATAGAATTCTAACATGAGGAGGATTCTGGAATATACGCACATTAATGGAGATCTTCCCTATAAGGAAAAGACTTGTTACGCAAGCATAGGAGTTTGGCTCTACACTACTATAAAAATCCAAAGACTCTCAGAAAATAGGTACGCATAATTCACCTTAGTTTTGGCACTCTAGAGTTGTGAGAAGTTCTAACTTGACATTCGGAGGCTATTTGGCCAGCACCACACCGGTGCTCTCTGTTAGGTCTTCTCTTTTTGTTGTACAGGTATTGTTTCGAGCGAGCAAGGACTGTGTGGTTCACTAGTGATTTTTCGGCATCATCAGTTATATATATGTGTGTGTGTGTGTGTGTGTGTGTGTGTGTGTGTGTGTGTGTGTGCGCGCGCGTGTGTGTGTGTGAAAATAGTCCAATTATTGTATTAAATTATATATAAAGTTGGATTTTTTCTCTCTAATTCATATATCGCTTATAACAATATATTTTACATTTGTGTTCGACTCCAAAATGTATTAAGTCAGCCCTAGACTAGGCCCTATTTTTGCAGACCATAAATTTGAGTGAGATTTGAAAAAAAATCTGTTTGAAACTGAATTGAGGTATTCTATAGAAACGTCATTGTTTAACATTTACAAGTTTTAAAACTTTTTATTCTTTATTTAAATTACTTTGAAAATTTTTAATAAAAGCATGACCATATTTTGTATGAAAGGCATTTAACATGCTAATAAAATGGTTGTTGATGCTTTTGGCATGATCATGGTGTTGGGGTTTATGCCCTAAAATCCAATTTATTGGCATGTCATAAATAATTAAGTTGTTCAATTATAAGAGACTATCTATAAATGAACTAATAGGACATTATCTTAGTCCATGAGATGCATTGTATGTGATTTAGTCACAAAAGATGTAAATCACAAGTTCCTTATAAACTCAAAATGTAGTTCGTAGTCGGTGATGAAATTGGGCGTTTCATCTGCGAAGACTATAACATATCAACTACGATGATTTGTCTTGATCATGGAAGTGGAGATTTCTAGTTGGTATGTTGATATGTTTTAAGAGTTAAGACATACTGAACTGGACCGCTGTGAGATTTATTATTCTCCTAACGACTGTCAAATGAATAATAAATCTCACGACTTCTATTTACATCAACTCTAAATCCTGAGAGAATAATAGACCTGATCATGAGGTGTAGGTTGCTTTGATATATCAGGAGTGAGATCTATAAGTCACGGTCAAAACCTCAGTATGTTGGGCAGCCGCATTTAATGTTGATGGAACATATATTCTCAAGATGGAATTCATAGTCTCTTAATGGAGATATAAAATATTCCCTTGAGATAAGTTTAATGGGTTTGGTTATTCAGACTGTTGGGCCCAACCACTTTAGTAAGAAGTTACTAAAGTATATATATTTGTGAAATTAGATTTCATAAATATATATTGAATAACATAAAAGATTAAACCGGGTACTCAAGAATTAAGATGTAGTAATCTTTAAAGTGGCAGTCAATATTTATGACTTTGTATTACTACGAATATTTTAATGAAGGGGTTGCATGTATAATAAAGTCTTGAGATATAATTTATAGATAAGGCCTGGAGTGCAACTATATTTATATAGTGGTATTAAATATAGTTAATGGTAACTTTGGACTTGTCAAGAGTTGACAGAAAAGCTCAAGGCCCATTGGAGCTAGTGTCTTATTGGTCCATTTTGATCCCACTCCAAGCCACATACTAGAGCCCAATTGGAATGGCCCAAAAGGCTAATCCAATTAGATAATCAGTTGTATATAAGGAGAGAAACATACAGAATTTGATTAAGGATTTTTCCATTAGAGTCTTTCATAAGAATTCTTATAAGGAATGAAATGATTTGTATGTGAGTGTTGGACACTCATTATTCTCTCCTTGGAAACTGATTGAGAGACCACACATCTTGGGCATCAAGTGGAATTGGAGTGAAGATTGAAAGTCTTCCCAAGAACTTCTGATCTTCGGTTTTGAATTTCACCACACCAAGGTACGCTTTCTTGTTCTCAAATTCTGAAACTTACATAGTACATGTTATCAATTGTGAATGAAGTAAATACGTTAATTTTTCCGCTGCGTATGTTTTGTATGCAATACAAACATGTATTTTTCCAACACATGGTTGTATTAGTACAAAGAAACCAATTCAATCGAATACTCTTTGTTTGAAGGTCTGTTGATAGTGCTTTTATGGTAGTGTTCAGTGCAAGCTTACAACATCCTAATGAAAGGTTAAATTAGAGTGTTAATTCTAGAATTTTATAATTTTATAATTTTATAAGTACTAGAGTTGATTGAAAATAATTATGATATAGTACAAAAATCAAGCATAGGATCAAAGCGTCTGGTTTAAACATTTTAGATTCCTATCTATTATTGGAGATGTGATTGTCATAATAAACATAAAAGAGTTTGGTGTCAGAATTGTGCTGCAAATTAAGCTTTCTTTCTTTAATCTTAACATAAAGCTTTGCTTTTACAATTGTTGGCAGTATATTGAGTTTTTTATATGTATCTTTATTCCTTGTGGTTGATTGTTATACTTATCGTTTGTGCAAGAAATTAGGCTATACATTGAGATCCTTCCCAATTTATCTTTAACATGTGCTTATATTACTCTTGATTCCCTAAACTTCGTGTAGTATGGCTGTCGTTGCTGCTGAGATCACTGATGATTTCGGTCCTGGTCCTATGGAGGGTTCGGTGTTAAGGTTTCTAAAAGATCATCGATCGTGCGCTGTTTGGGAAGGCAAGGTAAAATTAAAACCGACCACCTGCTGAATATTCTCTTCTTATCCTTTTACATTATGTTGATTTTTTGTTTTCCATTTCTAAAATTCTAAGTTTGTCAATGGTATTATTAGCTTTGAATGCATAGTCATGCCCTTTAGTTGAGTTGAGTTAGATTGGTTGACTGTTGCACACCCTTACATAAATGTTACACTTAGATAATTAAAGACATTGAATTGTAGAGCCAGAGAGAATCAAATTTTGATGTATGTATTCGTTGTAAACATGGTGGGTAATGGGTTGGATTGCTATTATGGCAATGTTTACACTAGCATGCGCGGCATAAGTAGCAGGATAAACGGCTAAAAACAAATGTATTAAGTGCATTGCATCCTTTTATTTTTCTCCTGTTGTTGCTTTTTTTTTTTTTTTTTTTTTTTTTTTTTGTTGGGGCTGATATTTTAATTTCTCTTGATAACCACTTTATTTTTGTTTTTTGGGATCAATAGCTACAATCATATATACAAAGGTTATTCAGTTTTGCATCTCATCACCATGGTTCTATCATGTGCAAGATTCAGGGGCACTGAAATGCCGTGGTCGTAATGACGAGTTCTGAAAATGACCACTGATGGTGGATGATCGCGTCCTCGACATTGTCAAGAGAGTTGGATTAGAGGGGTTGCATAGGACCCCATCTAGAGAGATTGATCATAACTTGATAACAGCCTTCGTTGAGCGATGGCGGCCTGGAACCCACATCTTCCACTTGCCACATGGTGAGACGACGATCACATTACAGGATGTGGAGGTTCTTTTGGGGATTCCAATCGATGGTGAGGCAATTGTTGGAAGAATCGACTTGGTATGGGCTACTGAATGTCAAGAGATGCTTGGAATTGTTACTAATGGTGTGGTGCTTCAAGGACAACGAATCTAGATTAACCGACTACTTCAAAAAGTAGACCAAGGGTTGCCCAATGATGCAGCAGAGGTTGCTGTGAATGAGTATGCACGGTGTTATATTCTAGCACTCCTGGGGGACACAATTTTCTCCGACAAGTCTGGCGATAGGGTACATACGATGTGGTTGCAGATGTTGAGGGACCTTCGCAATCCACCTCGGTACAGTTAGGGGAGCGCTTGCCTTGCATGGTTGTACAGAGAGTTATGTAGGGCAACCGACAGAGGTGCCAATCAGATTAGTGGGGCCTTGATACTGGTTCAGTATTGGGCATGGTTAAGATTTCCTTTTTTGCGCCCAAGGATGGACCTCCCACCAGATGATGCATATGGCCCACCATTACCACCTTCTCCATTGTCCATTAAGTAAGTCTCTTCCTTGACCGATTCTCTTTATTGGAAATAGATCCATAATTTTAAACGACATGACACATTGTTAGGCATAGAAAATAAAATTTTAACCTTGATATTCCTCAAATTTTGAAAGATAATAGGATTTTTATTTATTTTTATATATTGTTTTACAACCACTGAGGTCATATTTACTGCTTGTCGTATAATACAAGTGTTATTAATTTCTAACTCTACCACTAATCATATGTTTAGATAATCATTTATTAGTATAAACTTAGTGGTATGTAATGTTAAATTTACGATTACCTATCATTTATTGTTGTTGATCACTTCAAATTCTCAATTCCAAGTATTAACTATTCCAGTGCTATCTAATTTGAGATAATGAAGCTTGTATCTTATTAATTTTTCCTTTCAGCTATATACGATACAACGCTTCATGAACGGGAAAATTCTCAATTAGAATATTGTAGGAAGAATGGGCCATATATATGATACAAAGCTTGTATCTCTCTCTCAGTTTTAGTTTTTGCTAATTAGATTCTTTCTTTCAATTTCTTCTTCTTTTTTATTTCTTTCATAACTCATCCTTTTGCTGGAATATTTTTGCAGAGTTTTGTGGATAAATAGCATAGGAAAAAAATTAATTGAATTCCACAACTATTGATAAGGAAAAGAATTAAAATAAAGTTTTTTTTTTTCACTCTTGCTAGTCTATAAGAAGTAATCATTATTTTGTGAGCTAGCGTGCCAACAAAATTATGATCATTGAATGATGAACAAAAAAAAGAATTTATTATACTCTCTCTCTCCCTTTCTCTCACCAATTAAATTTATGTCTTCGGATAAAGAAGTCTAGACCTACTTGTCCCAACTACTTAAGTTGATAAAAAACTAAACTTAGCATTATTCAAGTATTATTCTACAACTAAGGATGCTTTTGTAGGATAGTAGTAGTATTTGAAAGAAAAATAAATAGTATGGATTTTTTTCAACTTCCATCAGCATACAATTCCTTTTTCTTTTTTATTAGATTGCATAATTGGTAGATATTGACTCCTTTCTTAATTGTAGGACCGCGTGGGTTGTGAACACGAAGAATAGCCCTGCCGAAATTGCTCTGATCCGGTACCGGCAACTTCTAGATTCTATGCATCCCAGCCAGGTACCCAAATTGTGTTTCTTCTATTGTTTATGACTATTGTATACTGTTATAACTGTAAAATAGCTCATAGTCAAAAATTATGGAACATTTGTATATATATCAAATTGATGACTTTTTGCAAAGACATGTTCAATAAGTACCACCATTGAGATATTGGAAGAAAATAATAACCCTTCACACTTTAAATTTTTGCCTTATGCCACAACATATGTTGAGCAACCCTTACTTTAAGCCTCCTAAATTCAAAGCCGTTACATTGTTTTGGTTGGCTGATATCATCCTAAACATTTAGAGTAATGAATTTCAATTTATTTTTTTTGCACCCCTAGTCATGTTTGTTTGAAATTCTAAGAAGTGTTGATTAAGTTACAAAATTCTTTCAACTTAAAAGTTTATCTATGCCACAATGGAGGGTGGCTAAAATCAAGGAAACGTCGCATATCTTATTTTATAACTTAACATCTAAGGGCCTGTTTAGTTTAGTCCACCACTCTAACTCAGTTATCATCACTTTATTCCTATAACTCAAATGTCTAAACTTATATCTCATACCTCTTCTTTATTTCTACCTTAACTCACTTTGAAATTTGTTTGGGTACAAAAATTTTATCACAAAAACTCAATTCTAACTCCAACATGTGGAGCCCAAAATTCACATTGGTCAAACTTTTTTCAATTGTTACCCGTGGGACTCTATAGGAAGAAGATGAAACCCACACCTAGCTCCATCAGCCAAAACAACAAATCTAAACCTAGCTCCATCACCACCAACAACAGCAAACCCAGTAGAATTAGCCACCATCAACACCACCACCACCAACGGCCAAACAAAATCCAACCATCAGCCACAGCCACACCAACAACCATACAAACCCACCTCCATCACAGCCCAAGCCTCAAACCACAACCATAACCAGAACCAAAAATCCAAACCTACCAACACAGATCGACGATCCAAAATTGCGACTCACACCCACCAACATCGAAAACCCAAACCCACAAACATAGCAAATCCAAACTCAAGAATCCTTAGATCAAAGATCCAACATCATGAAGTTACGAAATTGAGGAGAGAGAGATAAACCAAAAGTGAGGAGTGGGGAGAGAGAAAAATTTTGACCATGGTGGTTTGGTTTAGAGAGAGAAGCTGAAGGTGAGAGAGCAAGAAATCACCGCTAGTTCAAGTGGTGGCGATGGCAAATTTTAGGATTTTTGGTCCAATTGGGTTGAGCTTGAACCGAGAGACTCGTGGTGGCGGCTTGTGGTAGCGGCGACTGGTAGTTTGTGTATGAGCAGTGGAGGTATGGTGGAGAGCTGTGTAGAAGAAAAAGAATGAAGAAGCAGAGAAGGGAGAGCACAGGTTAGAATTGATTTGAGGCCAATTGAACCCATTGTGATTAGACAAGTCAATATATGGGTTCCACTCATTTGCTTAGTTTTACAAAAATGCCATTGAAACTCAATTCTTATAACTTGAAAACATCAAAAAGTTGTTTTCAATTTCCATAACTCAAACTCAATTTTTTGAGAATTAAGTTATGAAAATTGAGTTAGGAAACTAATCTAAACGAAGCAAGTTTGTGTAGTGCCTACAAAATTTAAAAAATGAGTGATGAAAACTAAGTATTGGATGATGAAAATACCTGAACTAAACACCCTCTAAGCTATTTAGGCTAGTTCTACATGGATAGCATTTTTTATATTTATTTATAGTATAATCAACTGCATTAATGAGAAGAGTATGGGAAAAATACAGTGTTTAAAACATATGCATACCATTTTGGCAATGCAAACTAAATTGCAATATCTGTTTGTAATTTTACATATGTAATTATAGCTAGTTACTAGCTTCTAGATTTTTTTTTTTTTTTTTTTTAGAAAGTAGTAGCTTCTAGCTTGGAGTATAAATAAGCACTATCAATCCAATCATTGGCTGTCAAAGGTGGTAATTGTCCTTCAAATTGTGATTCAGATTGATTTAATAAATAATTACTCATGCATCTAAAATATGCATTATATCTTTACAACATGAAAATCCATAAACATATTGTCAGATACAAGGGTGGCGCCACATTCAACTCAGGGTTCAAATGAACCCAGGGCTAGGTAAAAAACAAAATTTATATATACAATTTTTTATACTTTTTTTTTGACCACTCTAAAATAAAAATTTTCTATTCAACACCAAGTTTTATCTTCGCATTTTAAAGCAAAAGGAAAAAGTCCACAACAAAAATTCTTAATTGAGTAATGCTGCAGACAGTACAATAGTTCTTCTTAATAAATTAAGAAGACCAATAAGTTGTCAAAGTTGAGTTGAATAGTTAAAGAATTTTTTTTAAACAATAAAGACAAAAACTAATTAATAATAAATTAAAGTATTCTTGTTGTAATCGCTACCGTGGAAAAAAGTTTTTAGTAAATAAATATATAAAGAATGAACTACGCGATCGAACGAGAGATTAGTGGATAAATAATTGCTTGGTTGCATTTATTGAAAGAAACGTAGTAATTGGTACTTAGTATTATTAATAATAAAACTATTATGCAACAGTTTTAAAATATGAAACCTCATAGAAGATAGTTATAAAACTTCATATAATTGCATATTTTTTTTGTTGTTGTTAGAAATTGGGCTGGTTTTGATCCAACCCATAAACCATGGCCCATGGATCGTCCACATGGGTTATCTGATAGATAAGTTTAAATTTAAACTTAACAGATATTGATATGAGTTATCAATATCAGTAGTAGAGTAATTTAAAACTTAAGAGATGAGATCTTTTAGGGATCACATATATCTAATAGTAAGTGAATCTCTACTAGTATTTAAAAAATACTCCTACATCAATCAGATTGATGTTAGACACAGTGAGTGAACATACGTATAGTTTTGAGCGGTCTCTCAAAATAAGCCATTTCTCTGGGACACCATCTACTGTTCCCTAGAATTTGGAGCGTGGAAATTAGGAGAGACTCTAGTAGCCTCTCCTGTGACTTGGAGGTGTTCCACAAAGGAGATCGTGAGGAGTTCGTAAAGCAAGCAAAGAACAAGATCCGGCAATTTGGTGATCGGTTCCACCAAAGGTATGTGTCTATATGACCTCTAGTAAGTATATAATTATTCAACATTGGTATCAGAGCCAGGTTTTATGCTTGTTTTCACTCTTGAATGATGCCATGATCTCTGATATATGTAATCCTATATGCATGCTAAAATTAAAAGTTTAAGTAATTTTTTAATTTTCAGATCTGTAATTTTTAGAAGCATGTTATGGCATGTAGAGAGAGAAATAAAAAGCTGTAATTTTTTGATTGTTTACATGTAATCCGAATTTTACAGGCTTATTTTGACCCATTAAATCTTGTTTAATGTCAAATATTTTTTAATGGTTTGAAAGTACATTCCATAAGCTTTAAAACGACAGTTTACATGCTTAATTTAGACTTTAAATGAGAAAGTTGTGGTCTTTTAAAGATTATGGTTGTATTTGATAAAATCTGGAAAAATTGATGTCTAAGGTTGAAGATGATGAACAGTAAAATGAAATATAGTTTTTTCCCGCATGTATGAATTGTTTGTACTAAACGTGTTTTAGCCAGAAATGTAGTTACTATGCGTGTACCACTTTGCTTAGTGCTTGAGTGGTTATCTATAAATTAAAACGATGAGCCCCAAGTTGGTGACTTGGTGTATTAATTACACATTAACACAAATAGTTGTTGTTTCCTTTAACAAGGAAATTGTGCAAGTAATAAGCCGTACACGCAAGTAGCTGTGTGGGTTTGTAATATTGTTTACAAATACTGTGTGAGCTTGTAACATAGTTACAAAGGAATTGAGTTATATGAAAACTTAATATATTGCTTGCACAGTTAATCATAACTCGTACAGTGGGCTTTTTTATTTTTAATTTATAGTAAAACTATATATATTCTTAATTTTGTTTAGAACTCATTTTTTCTAGTATGACATATATTTAATATATGTAATTGTAGTGGCATTTTTTTTAACTGTGATGTTAAAATAGAATTGTGATAATATGAGAAAATTGTGAAATTAGTTTTCTAATTTTCTGTATAATTATGCATGGTTTTAATCTTTGAATTAATTTATGATGTCTTTTTAACATATTGTGATATGATTGAATTGATATTATATGAATGCAATATGTGATGAATATGTGTCCAAAGGGTTTATGAGACTCTTTGGCTCATCTCTATAGTTAGAGATTATATTGGTAATTTATGCAACATGTATATTTTTATTTATTGTTATTGTGGATGGATAAGACAATTTTGAAATTATTTGGTAACGTGGCATCCCCAATTTTTTAATTACAAATAGAATCTTTGTAGTAGGGTACTTAAATATGTAATTTTTTGGGCCATTGTTGTTGGCAATGTAATTTAAGGCTATGTAATTTAATTTTGGAAGCCATGTAAGGGGATGTGTTTCACGGTTACCTATAATTTTCAAATTTTGTTTTAGCATGTTGTATGAAATTACCAATAGGGCTTGTAGTGGAGCCCATGCACAATGTGTTGTGCACAAAGATGTATGGACACATGTTATATGTATGATTGTGGATGGTGTGATATTTTATTCTTCACAAAATTTTATTTAAAATAAATTAGATGTGTTATTCCAATTTACATAGTGAGAGATGATTATGAGCTTAGTGAAATTTTCGATTTCACTATGTAAAAAGGAATATCATGGTCTAGTTGGATTTTTGGAAATAAAATTTAAAAATGTATGTGCTAATGTCAACTTGTGTAATGAATGTAGTAAACATGGCCACTAAGAATGTAGTTGCTGATCTAACTAAGGGAGAGAAACTAGATGGAACCAACTATGATATGTGGCATAGAAAAATTCAATATTTGCTTAATGAACAAGAGGTCCTTGAAACCCTAATCAATGTGATGATGCGACCTGAAAGTGGGAATACTGCCCAACATCGTCGTGACTTAGAGGCCTATAAGTCTTGGGTTAAGAAAGATCGTTGTGCACGCTTCACTATGCTGAGTAGCATGCACAATGATCTTATTGGGGAGTTTGAGGACTACCCAAATGCCCAAGAGATGTGGAACTAGCTTAAGATTGCCTATGGAGGGACTTCGGCAACTAGGTTGTGAGCTCTTACTTTGAAGTTTGAACAATATGTTATGGATTCAAAGCATATCATAGTTGAACATCTAAGGACAATGTCTACATTGATCCGTGACCTAAAGGCTGTTGGTAATAATCTCTCTGATGAACAACAAGTCACAGCGGTGATATGTTCACTGCCTGAACCTACTTGGGGGCAAATGAAGCTTGTTTTGACACATAGTGAGAATATCAAGACTTTTTCTGATATTTCTTGTCATCTCAAGCTTGAGGCAGAGCGCATGGGGGCGCACCAAAACACCCTCCTTGTTGCCCAATCTAGGCAGCGGAAGGCATTCAGGCTTAAATGCAAAGGATAAGGGAGGAATGCCAAAGGAGCTGGTAACCTTGGGCCTAAAGGAGGCAAGATAGCAAAGCGCCAAAAGGGCAAGCGTGCTAAGAAGGACAAGGCAAAGATCAAGTGCTACAACTGTGGAAAGAAGGGTCACTTCACTCTTGAGTGCACTGAGCCGAAGAAGGTATCCATTCTTAACAACTCTGCTATTACTTATGTTTGTACACATGTTTTTGTTGCTCATACTATTCCTGGGTGGATTGTAGATTCAGGAGCAACCAAACATATAGCCAGAGATAGAGTTGGGTGTGTAGATTACAAAAAGATACCAACAGGCACACAGTATGTTATTTTGGATAACGGAGCTCAAGAAGAAGTCATAGGAGTTGGAACCTACCAGCTCAAATTGCGTCTAGGGTGTACGTTACTTCTTCATGATGTGCTTCATGCACCTGGTGTCTAATGTAATCTATTTTCAGTACTTACTATGCTTAGACTTGGATTTAGTTTCCGTTTCGATGGTCCTCAATTGGATTTTTATTTAAATAAAACCTTGTATGGACATGGTTATTTATCTAATAATTTCTTTATGTTGGATTTAGATCATTCCTCTTTTTCTTTTATTGCTCATAATGATGATATTTCTGATTTTGTAATGTGGCATGCTAGACTTGGACACATGGGAAAAGATAGATTGGCTAGACTAGATAGAGAAGGCCTATTGGGGTCTATCACTAATGTAAGCCTACCTATGTGTGAACCTTGTCTAGCTGGAAAGGCCTGTAGGAAGCCTTTTGGTAAGGCTCCAAGGGCAACTCATCCTTTGGAATTAGTCCATTTGGACATATGTGGACCTATGAATGTTAAGGCACGCCATGGCACCTCTTATTTTCTCACATTTATAGATGACTATTCACGTTTCAGTTATGTCTATCTGATCTCCCATCGCTTTGAAGCATTAGATTGCTTTAAGCGCTTTGTGGCAGAAGTTGAGAATCAGAAAGAAAGGAACTTAAAGGTTTTTCGAACTGATAGGGGTCGTGAATATTTGTCTAAACAGTTTCAGGAACTGTGTGAGGAAAAAGGGATACGCAGGCAATTGACGATTCTTGGTACTCCACAACAAAATGGTGTTGCAGAAAGAAGGAATCGTACTCTATTAGAGATGGTTAGATCAATGATGGCACAAGCTAACCTTCCAATTTCGTTTTGAGGGGATGCATTTGTTGACTGCTGCCTACATCCTTAACCGTGTGCCATCTAAGTTAGTTCCCACAACACCATATGAGTTATGGACTGAAGCAAAACCCAATTTGGAGAACTTGCGGCCTTGGGGTTGTGCAGGTTTTGTTCACAGTACTTCCCATAAGTATGGGAAATTGGGCCCTAGAGCAAGTAAGAAAATCTTTATAAGATATTCAGAAAGCTCAAAGGGGTATGTAATGTATGGTGAACATTCTGATGGTGGAATGATTGAGATAGAGTCTCGTGATGTCAACTTCATTGAAGATGATTTTCCAAGCATCAGTGAAGCAAAACAAGATCTTCAGCTTTATGAGCTGCAAGAACTTGAAGGTGTCATACCATCTTTGGGCGAGGGTGGAGAATCACAACTTCATCCTGAAATCGCCAAAGATAGTAAGAGTGATTTTGCTCCTAATAGGAGTAAACTGCTAGATAGTGACACACAAGGATCCAAGGTACATAGAAGTGAACGTGGAACTATTCCACGTCGTCATTTTGAGATTGAGGGGGAATCTTTTATATGTGATTCACTGGACCTTGATGAGCTTGCTTCCTATGAGGAAGCATTAGCTCTACCTGCTTCACATGAATGGATAGTTGCTATGAGGGATGAGATGGATTCTATGGCAAAGAATCAATTTTGGGAGTTGGTTGACCTTCCACCTGGGCGCAAGACCATTGGAAACAAGTGGGTTTTAAAAATAAAGCGCAAGGCAGATGGATCAATTGACAAATATAAGGCTCGTCTCGTGGCGAAAGGCTATACCCAAAGAGAAGGGATAGACTATGAAGAGACTTTCTCCCCAGTAGTGAGATTTATCTCTATTCGCCTTATTCTAGCTATTGTTGCACATTTGGATTTGAAACTCTTCCAAATGGATGTAAAGACTGCATTTCTCAATGGAGAACTAGATGAGGAGATCTATATGGATCAACCTATTGGCTTTGAGGTCAAGGAACAAGGGCGCAAAGTGTGCCGCCTTAAGCGTTCCATTTATGGCCTAAAGCAAGCGTCTAGACAATGGTATTTCAAATTTCATAAGGCTATTATTTCGATTGGTTTCGAAATGATGGAAGAAGACCATTGTGTGTATGTCAAACGATTAGGAAAGAGTTTGCTTATCCTGTCTTTGTATGTGGATGACATTTTGTTGGCTGGAAATGATACGGAGATGATTGTCACCACCAAAAGGTGGTTGTCCTCTATTTTTGAAATGAAGGACATGGGAGAGGCTAATTATGTGCTTGGAGTTAAGATCTTCAAGGATCGCTTAAAGAAGCTTCTTGGTTTGTCTCAAGAAACTTACATAAAGATGATCTTAGAGCGATTCCGTATGCATAATTCCAAACCCATAGACACTCCAATTGAAAAGGGACATACATTAAGCCTTGAAGATTGCCCTAAATCAGAAAAGGAAAAGAGAGAAATGGCAAGAGTTCCCTATGCAAGTGCAGTCGGAAGTCTGATGTATGCTATGTTGTGTACTCGACCAGACATCTGTTTTGCAGTTGGTATGGTTAGTAGTTATCAAAGTAATCTAGGACCTGCTCATTGACAAGCAGTTAAGAGGATTTTTCGATACCTTCGTGGGACATCGGATCTCATTCTTTGCTATCAGGGTGGAGATTTGAGATTGAGCGGTTATTCTGATGCTGACTGGGCCAGTGATAGAGATGAGCGCAAGTCCACTACAGGTTATGCATTTCTACTTAGTGGTGCAGCTATCTCCTGGTGCAGTAAGAAACAGTCTTGCATTGCTTTATCCACAATGGAGTCTGAGTATGTTGCTTGTTCAGTAGCAGCACAAGAAGCTGTTTGGTTAAAGAGATTTTTCCAAAGCCTAGGGGTGACATCTCTTACAGATGAAGCTGTAAAGATGTATTGTGATAGTATGGTAGCCTTGGCTCATGCTAAAGATCCTAAGTATCATAGCAAAAGCAAACACATACAAACTCGTTATAACTACATTCGTCTTGCTATTACACAAGGAGAGGTGATCCTCTAACATATCTCCACTAGTAGGATGGTGGCTGAACCACTTACTAAAGCCATTGCTAGAGATGCTTTTCAGGCTCATGTTAGGAGTTTGGGACTTTGTAGGATTTGATATGTTTTTGGATACCTTATGGACATTTATGTTTATTCATACTTTATGCAATAATGATGTTATTCATTTTGATTCATCTTATGATATGATTGATATTGCATACTGAGCACACATTATTTGAGAATATGTCACCAGGCTTAGATCGGTCTACTCACATAGACGATCACCCTAGCGCTTGAGTAGCGAGCAGGATGAGACATGGTGATCACTTTGTTTTTCTGTAAATCAAGTAAGTGATCATCTTGACGCTTAGGGAGGCGTGCAAGATAATATAATGAATGTCACCTTAGCTAGGCTAAGATGAGACTTATGGGAGTCGCACTTGAAGTGTATCCACAACTTCATGAAGCCTGAATAAAGCCAAATGTGAGATCTTGGACAGGAACTTGATGTGTAATTGTGCTGAGAAACTCAAGTTGGTTGCCTTTGTGGCAATTGGACTAAGATTTGTACGGTGTTTGAGTGTGACAAGCCTAGTTGAGTGGGAGCTCCACCGTAGCATACAAATTATACTATATGTGCTATAGCCGACCAATTAAGGGAGTGATTGGATAGATCCCTACTCCATCACTATGTGAGCCCTAGTCGACCATTATATGGTCCATATTGTGCCCTTTTTCGACCTAGAACTATGTCATGAAGTGAATGTTTGATGTCGCTACTTTAGCATGTCATCTCAGGGCCATGATCTATACAGTCTCGCGGAGCATGTCTAGGAAAGCGGTCAAGTGCGAATGAATTGACATGAGTGTCTGGGGAAGATTATTTAGAACACACCATTTATTTTATGGCTCATAGCCCAGGCGATTATGAGGAATTTGTTTTTCAACATAATCATGAGCATATTATATGGTATAGGATCAAGTGTTGCTTTGAGTTTTTTTTTGAACTCATGAGGGATTAAAGAAACTTGATCGGGTGTGATCAAATAATCTGGGGCATAGACGAGATACTATGAGTGATGTGCTATGTTAGTTTAGATGGTGACTTAATATAGTACTCCTACCCTACACCTTCTCGTCAGGTTGCACACTCCATTTTTCTGTATAAAGAGAGGATTGGACAAGAGATTAAGAGGAGCCAGCTCTGACTGTAGTACCCAGTATGGACGAGTGGGAGATGTTAGAAATTGGGTTGGTTTTGATCCAACCCATAAACCATGGCCCATGGATCGTCCACATGGGTTATCTAATAGATAAGTTTAAATTTAAACTTAATAGATATTGATATGAGTTATCAATATCAGTAGTAGAGTAATTTAAAACTTAAGAGATGAGATCTTTTAGGGATCACATATATCTAATAGTAAGTGAATCTCTACTAGTATTTAAAAAATATTCCTACATCAATCAGATTGATGTTAGACATAGTGAGTGAACATACGTATAGTTTTGAGTGCTCTCTCAAAATAAGCCATCTCTATGGGACACCATCTACTGTTCCCTAGAATTTGGAGCATGGAAATTAGGAGAGACTCTAGTAGCCTCTCCAGCGATTTGGAGGTGTTCCACAAAGGAAATCGTGAGGAGTTTGTAAAGTAAGCAAAGAACAAGATTCGGCAATTTGGTGATCTGTTCCACCAAAGGTATGTGTCTATATGACATCTAGTAAAATATATAATTATTCAATAGTTGTGATGCCAATATATTCAACTAATTAATGCAAGTTTAATACAAGCTTTTTTAATGATCCCACTAAAAACAATTCTTGAAGCCGCCACTCCAAACATATATGAGATTCCTTCTCCGAATAAAGAGTCCCTAACACCACACTATGAAATCTTATCTAGGTACAGACTCCATGGAATCATGTCATCTGCGAAGGCAGGGCTTTCTTCCTTTTAAGCTTCTTTCTGTCACAATAATTTTTAAGTGCAAACCACTAAAGTAGGCTGATTCTATAGGGTGGTAAAGCAACTTGTGGCTAAACTATGACTCAATGAGAATATATATATTCAAATGAAAAACATAGGAACCAAACCTTGAGTGACAATTTATCAAATGCAAGTTAACAATATAAGAATAAATTTCCAGGTTAATCGATCTTCTTAAAGCCATATTCATTAGAAAGAAAGGGAGAAAGAAAATCTAAACTAAATTCCTCATTGTTTACAATGTTCATTCGTGTCAGTGTTACAAGAAAGACTTTTCTTTCTTATTTCTTAATTCTGTGTTAGACAAACTTGTTTCCTAACAACGTATCTAACTTGCACATATACTTACCGAATCAAAGGATGATTTATTTATTTTTATTTTTATAAATATTTTTTTGATATGCTCGAACTGTTTTGTCTTCTTGCGCAGACATGTCGAATTTGCTTCTTATACGATTCATATAGAATAATCGAATTATTCAAAGGTGCCAAATTTCCAAAAGAGATAAAATTATATAAGGAAAACATAAACAGTGAACATTCTTGGTTGCGGACATTATTTTCTCCATGTTCTTAGCTACCATGTGGAGCTAACCTTAATTAACGCTGGCAATAATAGTAGTACGTACAGCTTGCATGATATTTCAATGCTGTTATTTAATCCACATGTTGCAAGAGTAATTGCCTTGCTTCTTCTTCTTCTTTATTTTATTTAATTTTTTGGGTTCCATGAAGTTGAATAAATATCATTCTGAACTCTACAGTATGTTTATCTCTTTCTACACCTCTCAATGAACTTTTGAAAACAGATTTCCTTGAATGCACGCCGAAATTGTTGAAAGTGTATATATTTTTTGGTCCTAGACCCGGTAATAAGTGTTCTTAGGACAATTGTTAATAATTCATTTTAGGAAAGTTAATTGACAATACTTTTATGGAAAATAAAAAAAATTGGCAGAACATTATTTATTTATTTATTTTTTTATAAAAACTTTCCTAAAATAGTTCGTCAATAAATGCTTTTAGAGTATCTATTAACATTTCCCATATAAAAAAAAAAAAAAAAAAAATCAAAGAAGTGGTATCCTAGCCTTTTGATCAAACTAATCTACTTTTTAACTTACTAATGAGATGTTCGGAAAAATGTCAGTCTCAACTCTCAAGAGTAGACTATTAAACTCGCCACCCTCGTAGGACTTTAAACAAGCTGAGTTTTGTAATTTGTGAATGTTTGAGCTCAGCGTAACGATAAAAGTAAAATGCTCAAACCAAGTCTAGGAATAATGTTTGAACTTGAGCTCGTAAAAAAAAGTCTAAAAGTTTGAGTGTCTCAACTCCCAATTAATTAAAGGCTTAATAAGATATATGTTTATTTGTCAAGCTCATAAACAAGCTTAGGCTTAGTTGTTTGTGAAGAATTTTTTTTTTTTGTTGTTGCTTGGGCTTGGCACCTTTATTATACAATACTAAGATTTAAACTTAACTTATTTATAAACAAATAAATATGAATGAGGTTTCTATCAATCCAAGCTTAGACTATTTATGTACAAGTATGAATCCGTTCATTTACAGCCCTTTAACCAGGTGCCCGAACAGGTTGCTCCTTTCTTTTTTTTTTCTTTCTTTTTTTAACAAAGGAAATCCGAAATTCCGCATATTCTTGCACTTCCACCAATTACTGTTTATTTCCATTTTCTTTAGACATTCCACGTGCTCCCTGTACAAAAAGAAATGGGATGTTTGATTATTTATCTGCTTAATATATATTTATAATGCAAAGTCAGGACATCACCGTTGACTTAAAGCATGTACTTTGAACCAAGCCACTAAACATTAGAAATTAGAGAAATAATAATCATTTAAAAAAAAAAAAATCCCAAGAACCCAAAAATATATTGATGATTTCATTTTGTTTTGCATGGAGTTCGGAGACGAATTAGTCATTGTTCAGAATGTCAACTTGTGCTTTATTTAGGACCCCTTGCACTTGTCCTTATCGATTAGGAGAAATTTTGTGCTAACATATATATAATTATTATTAATTTGTGTATTTATTAGTAAGATACATGATGATTTTAGAGTAACGGGTACTTCTATGCCAATAGGCCCAATACACAACTTTACATGATTAGATTATAATAATGATTGATTTATTACGAAAAGAAAAAAAAAAGATTATAATGATTGGTAAACTGTTGCAGTGGGAGCGAAAACCGAGTTAGATATGGTCAGGATGAATTTCTTGAAATGCATGTCCGAATATGATCAGAACTCAGAAGAGGGCCTAGCACGTGCAATTTCAACCTTGCCCCATGCCAACTTTGATTTGTTTCACTTTTTTTTTCATGGATTAATTATACTATAACTATTCCCCATACTTGGGGGTTATTTCAAATCAAATCCTAGAAATTAAAATTGCTTCAATCAAAATTTAATATTTCAAAAATTGTTACAATTCATCCCTTTAGGAACGAAAATCCAACTATATTGTAATTAGAGTTCATTTGCATAAGAATATATCTGTGCGTATTCTCAATGCATTGTTTGGGGCTAAGAGGATCCTGGAAGCAAATCTTCAAATTGGGACCGTATGCTTGGTGGTTGTCTTTCATAATCTCTAAGGAAATTGAACTTAATTTGCAAAGTAAAATTATTGCTTAAAAAACCATGGCTAGCAGTCAATCATAGAGGGTCAACGAAGCATGTGCACCATCCATGGATGCCTTGAGCCAATCATGAATGTGGTAGACAGGAGACAACACAGTTCAATTACAATCATTTCGCTTCAAGAATCCATAATTTGGAAGACAATATGATCTAGATTCCGACACAAGGATATCTTAATTGCACGAGCATGAAATTAATATGTTTTCTTAGCTAGGGTAATTCTATTTAGATATGGATCTTTTTCTCATCGGCATTTCCACAATAAAATAGACTGGATAATCCATCAATTATGTGACTGTAATTGGTATAGAAATAAGTACATTTTCCCCCTATATCTCTAGAATTTTTCACCATATTATATAGAAATGTATATATTTGGGTGTACCAATACATATGATTGTTATAGAATCCATTAGAGAGACAACATGTAATATAATGTACCCTTTGGAAATTCCTTTATTTAGTAAGATTATGGAGCTGTGAACTTATGTAGCATGTTTGTTTTTTTGTTTTTGTTTTTGTTTTCCTTTTTAAGAAATAAATGCGCGCACACACAAAGGAGAGGAAAATGAATTCTAACCCAACTTACTTATATGGCATGTGATGTGAGACAATGTTTAGCAATTTGTGAGACTTGAAATTGAAAGGAAACTTCCTAGAATAGAACAAAGCTTGAAACACTATTTCAATTACTGCGACCAAACAGTAATATAAACAACTACCTATGAAAATGAAATGACCTATTTGTAGATGCATAATTATACAGCAGTGAGCAGACTTACACAGAGGTAGAAAACGAGAGCTAGAGAATCATTACAAGAATCCAATTCCAAAACTAGCTTATTTACAGTTTTAATTTCTTAACATTTTAAGGAACCGCTTCAGTTGCCGATGTCTATAGAATATCTTTCAATTTTTTGTTTTTAATCTTCTTCTTTTTAAGATATGATAGTTTATTTATAGTTTTTCGGATGTTTTAAGTAGTGTTGAAATGTATTCAACTCAAGCTTTCTTTGGAAAACAACTTGTTTATATTTATTTATTTAGTAAATTAGTTAGGTTTAAATTTAAGTTTAGATTCGATTATTAAACAAGCCGAACATAAAAATAATGATGTATTTGCGAACAAGCTAACGAGTATATAAGACTTGATTTTAAAATATTTATAATAAAATATCTTTATATGTATGCATATATAAAAATATGCTCATAGAAACTTGAGATTGAATTATGTATATTTGTTAATATACATATTCATAAGATATCAAATTAATATTTGTAATTTATTAATAATATTATATAGTCAATTCTATCGTAAATATTATATATAATTTTTGACAATACAAGGTTGATGAATCTAATTTTTATAAGTTCATAAATGAAAATCATATGATCTAAATAACTCTTATTTATTAATTTGTTTATATAGATACAATAAAATTTCAACCTATGATGTCTACTTTATAATGATTACTCAATATCATCAAGCTCAATACAATTAATTGGTTTTTGGCATAGGTTAGTCCATTTGGGAACAACTTATTTAGCTGAAATTGAAAACTTTTTGCTAAAAATGTAGAAAAAAAGTTAAAATCTAGCTGAATATTACAATAGGACCCATGAATAGTACAAAAAATAAGCTAAAAACTCAAATAAGCTACACTATTCATCACATACCAAGCAAACTAGTTTGAACTCTAAGTTTCTTGTTTAACAATAAGAGACTTTACCAATTAAATTAACTGGAACCTCTTTTATCTAAATAACTCAAATAATATAATTCTAACTATAATTTAATTATTAATTATTAATGTAGATTTACGATGCAATAATTTTTTTAGTTGCATGGTGTTTATTATGTATGAGAAAAAATAAGTTAATTAAATAACTTGTCGAGTTTGTTTAATACAGCTCGTTTACTGGCACAGTTTTAAGGAGTTAACTCTCCAATTTCTATTCTATAATAATAACTTTTTACTATCATGTCAAGAAAAAAAAAAAAAAATATATATATTTATAAAAGATAGAAATTTTATTATAACCTAATCTAAGTGTATATGTGGGCGAAACTCTCTCTTGGAAACTTGAATACCAGCCTTTGCTTACCACACTCCACAGGATATGATCCCAAATCCCATATCTCATTTCTTCATTCAATGATAGGAAAGTTTCCATAAAATATACTAATTGGTCCTTTTTGTTTAACCACCCTTTCCTCTATAGGCTGAGTTGCAAATAAATTAAGCTTCCTCAATTGATAATAGTTCATAAAATATGCATGACATATACTTGAAAATGAACCGGTTATTATTATTATCTTTAGATGAAGGTGATTGAAAATTTTATTAAATCACAGGACAAATACAAAGCTACAAAAACAGCAACACCATAGAAATTAACAATTATCAGCACAGAAGCCTCTCAAACAGTCAAACTTCAAACAATGGCAAAATTCAAAAAGTCAATATAACACACTACCAGCACTGAAAATATTCCAACCAGTAAAGCTAACAAGTAATAAGACAGATAAGAAAAAATTAAAAGACAATCTATTACAACCAGAACATTGAGCTCTATACGTTTTTTTAACACACTTTAACCAGTTATTTTTCAACTAGTTTCACCTTCACTTTCACTTTCACACACGCACAAACACACACATATGATTATAATTGTACACATGGTGTTTGTCCACAAGTAGAAACTAGAAAGGTCATCTTCTGAAGACTACTTTCATGTAGCATTGTAATTCACCAATATTCCCAAACCATCTGTTAAGATTTGTCTGTGATATAATGTGCGAGGCTCCACCATTTTTTGGCACTGTCCAAGGACTCCTCTATGATTTGATGAGCTAACAATCGGGGTTGCCCCACTATAGGTCACCCTCAATCTCAATATGATGATGGAAAAGTGGCTATGTACAACAAAAATAACTATAAATTAAAGAATACAGGGGCCCATGCACATGAACAATGTGTACAATTACAAACATACGTACCAGCAAAGAACAGAAACATCTTTAAACAATGACATGTAATTGTAGGGTATAGAGTTTCTATGTCCAGAAGAGAACTATTCTAGGAGTCAACTTGATTGGTAGATCCTATCCGTCCGATTAAACTATGGTTGCGGCAATGCCAGCAATGGATGTCCTATAACTAACACAAAGATTGAAAATAATAAGTTTTGACAGACCACAATATTTCAAAGGGTCCAATGTTCATGATATTTGCGCTAATTATTGTTTCGCATGCTGAATTATACACTATTGTATATACTCTTAACTAAAATCATGTTTTGAAATATGATTTTAATTATAATTGTGAAATTGTGTTTTATAAACATGATTCGATTCCATAATTATAATTGAAATCGTGTTTTTAAAACAAGATTTCAATTGATATACACAATGTGTAACTATCACCACAATATTTTATAAAAAGTTTAGTTACTTTTATTTTAAAGAGTATTTTTTTTTTAATTAACTTTTGCTATTTAATGTAGGTGAGACCCATTTGAAACTTTCTTTATGAGTGCAAAAAAACACTTGTTAACAAAAGCCTATTCCAAATTTTGATGGTGTTGACTTGGCAAATGGCTTGTCGATCTTGAGGTATCAAAGATTCTTTCACATCCTTACTGACCAATTGTGTGTATAAATTTATGTCAATTATTATTATATACACCAAATTATATACTGTCGTATGTATACACTAGTCGTATGTATACACTAGTTGAAATTGAATTTTGAAAACACGATTTTAGTTGTATTGCATAGACACCATGTATAACTATAACTGCTTTAAAAAAAAAAAAAACCATTTTATAATATAATCAGAAGACAGATTTTTAGTGACTTATCCAAAGTAGGGCTAGAATTGTGAAAAGAAGCACAATAAACAATTAGTAATCAACGTAAGCTAATACATCGTATGAACTTTTGTAAAATAAGCCCCTCCAAAATATGGTAAAGTGGAAAATTTTGTGGAAATTTGAAGCACATTAAAGGTGGAGAAATAGTTGTTTAGACTTCTTGGATTTTTAGTATTAGTTGACATAAAAAGTCGTATCAAAATCCTATCAAAACAAAAAAAGTCATCAAAATGATGTATTAGTTTTAGTGATATAAAATGTCATATCAAACTAATGGAGTTGTGAAACATTAAAAAACAAAAGGGTTCATGGTAATAATTTTTGATACCTCATATGACACTGATTGAGTTGTATAAGTGCGATTTAGACGTAATACGGGTATCACATCGGATGCAATACCATTTGGCAAAAGAGTCAACTTTGGTTATCAGTCATAAGATTCACAAAAGTTAAAAATAAAAGTACAAAAAAAAAAAAAAAAACAGTTATATATATATATATTTATATGGTCAGGTTAATCCACACTCTTAGAAGACTCATTTGTTATAATTTTAGAAAAATTTTGATACTAGTTTTATGAGAAATATACAAAGTTGTTAAAAAATTTATTATTATTATTATTTTTTCTTAAAAAGATTTAAAAAATGGGCAAGACTTAGGTATAGTACTTAGGTACTGTTTTTTAGGCTCGCCTCTTAAGATTCTGCCATGTGGTTTTTCTCATAGAATGGAAGTGTGTTTTTTAATTAAGTAGCCATATGACAAAATTTTAAGAAGGGAACCTGAGAAATAATACCTAAGGTACTGTACATAAATTTTGTCTCGTAAAAATATTACTTAAATGAATACCCTAAGCTTAGGGTTAGGACATTTTTTAACTTTCTCTATATCTAAAATGACACACACAACCACAATAAATTTGTTCGTGTAAGCCAATAAATCATTAATATTTGTATTTTATTTTTTGAAAAATGTGCATTACAACTTATAATTGGATATTTATTAATCGTTAACCGTTGAGTCACTTATTCAGTGCGTTGTCAATGTCCCCAACAAATGATATAAACACAACATTTACCATTAATTAAATTCACAATAACTTCTACCGTTTACTCTCAAAAAAAAAAAAAAAAAAAAAATTCACAATAACTTAGGGATTATACCTAATAACAGTGGTCATTGGTTTAAATTTCACTTTCCATACAGTTACTATAATTAAAGAAAAATAAAATCCAAAGGGTTATTAAAGACATAGGGTGGTGATTTGTAACGTGGTCTTGAGGGGAATAAGGTAGAACAATAGCAAGTACCTAATAAATAAGAGGCCCTGTCTCTGAGGATTCAATCTTCCCTCCTCATAAATACATGGGCAAGGACATGTATGTGTGATTTCAACCGTTCCCTTTTAAACCACTCACATGAATTATGCCTCTTTAAAATTTCCTTTATTCTGAGCCTTTAAAGAAATTATCTGCTCTCTTCTTGTTTTGTTTTTGAGGAATATCTGCTCTATTCTTTGCAATATGAACTTGGAAAAATGACAATTTGTGTCATTTCCAATTTCTATAATAACCAAAACATGCTAAAAGGAAGAGCTGTTTAAAATTGGAACTAAATTGACTCAACAAAGACATTAGCCTTAGTAACGTCCACAACATCTATACAATGAAACATTTCAATATTTCATGGGTTAAATTTTGTTCCTTAAGTAATCTTGTCTTTACTTCAGGTTCAAGACATATTGTTATGTTTTATAAAAGAAACAAAATTATGTATTATTTGTCAATAAGGATGTGGTTCCGGTTATCAATAAGTGAGAGGGAGATTTGAATCCAAATTCTTTTTATTAGAAGAATCAGATAATACAATTGAGATATAAGATTCTTGATTTTATTTTTATTATTATTATTTTAAAAAGTCCATCTTCAAATTTCAATACTAGCTCTAAACCACTGTATGAGGAAAAATTATAAGGTTCTTATGGTGGATAAGTGACGCAGTCTACCATTCCACTAAAAAACTCTCACTTGTTTAAAATTGTTGAGTTTAATTTTTTTTAAACAGAAACTAATTACTGACTCAACAATTTTAAATAAATGAAAGTTTTTTAGTGGAATGGTGAACAAATGATGTGGTGGACTGTATAATTTCTCATGTATGAGGCAGAAAATTTAGAGGCATGGCCGCATGGGCTACGTTGTATTTACTGATATCAGGAAACACAAGAAATTAAAACATGGGGCTATGTCAAAAACCATGAGTTGAATTTTTGATAGCTGCAACTTTCTATGTCACAACAGCCATATTAAGTATATATTTATTAAACGTTAATTTATAAAATAAATAATGCATTGTAACATTAATCATATTTCAATGTTAAAAAAAAAAAAATCATTCTCAAAAAAAAAAAAAAAATGTTAAAAAAAAAAATTAAGTTGACAAAAGTACTGTTTTTTCGGTTGGTATGAGAGAGCATTAAATAACATTAAATTCCTCAAACCTACAATTAAATACACACAGCAATTCAGGCCCTACCAGTCCCATAATCATCTTCTCCTTTAAATATCTTACTGAAAAACCTCCCACCGATCACATTTAACACCTACCCCCATAGAAAACAAGACACATTCACAATCCCAAAAAATCATTCAAGCCCACATCTCTACAAGCTGTTCCAGATCCAATGAGCAAGAAGATCATGAAGTTGCCTTCTCTTTTCAAGAACAAAGAAACAACAAAGCAGCCATGGCAGTGGCCCTTATGTAAGGAGCCAAAGACCCTTTCTTTCCGAGCTAGAGATGACATGTTCAAGACAGTGAACTCCATGTTCTATGACCCTAATATTGATGGGGTTGAAACACCTGAGTCTTGGTTCACAACCTCTTCTGAATCTGCAAGCTTTTCAACCGAGTCTGAGGACTTGGATAATGGTGAGTCATTGGAGATGCTAGTTCGTGGGGTGAGGTCTGAGAGGCTGTTTTTTGAGCCTGACGACACAAGCTCGATCTTGGTGAAACCAAAGGATGATGGGTTTCCATTTAAAGAAAGTGTAGTGTTGGCAATGGAGTCTGAGGATCCATACATTGATTTCAGAAGGTCAATGGAGGAGATGGTTGAAACTCATGGGCTGAAAGATTGGGAGTGCTTGGAAGAGTTGCTAGGGTGGTATTTGAAGATGAATGGAAAGAAGAATCATGGGTTCATAGTTGGAGCCTTTGTGGATCTGCTTGTTAGTCTTTCTTCCACTTCTTGTTCTGATTCAACTTCTTATTCTTCTGCTGTTTCTTCCTTTTCTTCTTCTCCATTATGTTCTTCTGAGGGCCAGAATGAGATAGAAGAGATAGAAGTACAACAGATGGTAATGTCTTAGTTTTTAATGTATCAATCACTTTTGTGTATATTTAGCAGGTTAAAAAAATAGTGACAATATATTGAGATATCAATGTTCTCTCGCTTTCTCTCTTTCTCTATCTATGACTTTTTTTTTTTTTTTGGTAAATTCTATCTATGACTTATACTGCTTTCTTAAATGCAATATCAATGCTCTGTCCCTGAACAGCAAAGGGGGTGAGAATGGGTGGGAAGGGTATTGGTCTTACTCTTAGGTCTAATTATTGTTTGGCAAAACTTAGAATAGTAATCCTGATTTTTTTTCCTACAGTAAATTTTATTATTACATACTCATTATTTCACATTTCACACACATTTCCTTTTGAGACTCTTTTTAAAACCTTTTGGTTCGTTTAGTAAGAGATTTCTAATAACGTTGTTTAAGTTTTGTGAAAATAAGTGTGGGTGAAAAAGTGTGTGGAAATACGTATTGTGGTGTTTAAACAACAATTTTTGTTATTTAAACACCGTTACCAAACGGAGCCTTTAAAATCGAGTTTCTAAAACATGATTTCAGTAAAATTAAGAAAACACAATTTCACAATTTTGTAATTTCAACTAAAATGTGCACTTTTTAAAATTCTGTACTTTAAAAACACTATTTTAGTTCATGTGGCATTATATATCCAGTAAACATGTAATAAACAGTGTGTGTGACTATTTTCATTAACAACAAAATGAAATTGAAAAAGATTAATTATTTTTTATCTCTTTTTCTCAATGGTCTTGTGGGATGGGTGCACACGTGTGAGTAATAGGAGAATGTACGTGTGATACTTTGTATAGAAACATGCTACATTGAATGAAAATTTGACCAATGAACCATAGGTCGTAATTTTCAACGTTCTGAAAAATAATTTCCTGACAAGCAGGAACAGCTACTCTTCCAGCAGCTTGAATAATTGTAGAACAATAATAATCTAGACTCATAGCATAATTTATAACAAATTATTAAAAATAGTATTTTAGGCATTTGTTAATGAATTATTTTAGAAAAAAAATTAGATACTACTTTTAAGAAAAATATAAAAAATTGTAAAAAAATTAATTATTTTTTTTTAAATTTCCATAAAACATTTCTAAAAATATTTTCTTAATATATACCCTTAAGGTATCTATTAACATTCCTCATTCTTAACCGTAGGTGATAAAAAGGCTTACATGAGAATTAATAAAACCCTCGCCTCAGCGGTTGTTATCTCGTACACAAAAATTAGTGTATGGATATCCACGTGAGACATCCACTTTGCAAGCTGTACGTGTCGCACAGGCTGTTGCTCTCACTATAGAAGTAAATGGACCTCCTGTATTGAATTTGAGACTCCATAACCTCTCATGTTTGTTGTGTAGGACATTATATGTGGCAACACAAGACTTTTGTCACAAAAGCTGTGCCCTTGAATATGTACGAATCTCAATTATGTATGATTCTCATTATGTATGATTCTCAATTATGCTAAATAATTAATAATTATCTTAAAAGTTCAAGCAGAGAATTAAGTTAATCTGCTCTAATTTTTTTTTCCAGTGTTCCTCCATTTTGAAACTACTTTTCAATTTTTATAATCATTAAATTTTAATAACTTCTTTTTGAAAAATGAAAAAAATAAAAAGAATAATAACAAAGTCCTTTTAAAAAAATAAAAATAAAAACTATGTTAAAAAGTAAAACTAAGTACAAATCACTTCTTTTTTGTACTCTGTTTGGAATTTGTTTATTTTGCTGAAACTGAAAGTTTTTTGCTGAAAGTATTAAAGATAAAGGTAAAAGTTATCTGAAATAGTACAGTGGGACTTATGAATAGTACCAAAAAGTGCAGTAGGGCTCATGAATAGTAGCAAAAATAAGCTGAATAGTAAAATAAACTGGATTTTTAATTTGGAGCCAAATGCATACTAAAACAGAGCAATTCAGGATAAGAAACTTACATACACTATCAAATGATATCCTTACAGAGATTTTTTAAAAGTTGGCAAATATTTGAAAAAAAAAATTATCAATAATATTAAACTTAAGTATAAATGTTTCTTATGTATCTAATTGTGGTTATCTTTTGAAATATGGATTCTTCTATGGTACCTTAGAGGTATGGTACCTTTTTTTTTTTTTTTTTGAATAAGTGGTATGGTTTAGATTATGATCTCAATAGTTTATGTGTGGACATAGGGTTGGTGCCTGGTAGTGACCTGTAAATATCGGGCTGGGCCTAGCCCAGTAACATAGAATGGGTCGAGGCTAACCATAGGGGTAGAAGCCAATACTTAAACCGACCCCCCGAGCATTGCTAGTGCCTTGGGAGAATCCGCTGCTGAGTACCATTCGGCGTTAGGTTCAAGTTTCAAGAGAATCCTTGAAAAGGACCAGTTTATTAGGGTTTCTGGGCAGAAGTGGGGACCACGTGAGAAAAAGGTAGAAAGGTAATCATTAAGACCCCACTAAGGGGTGACTATAAAAGGGAAGGTAGTATAAAGGAGAGGAGTTTGGCAAAAATCAGGGGTGAGAGACAGGAGAGAAGGTGAGAAGGGAAACATGTCAGGGAAGGGAAAGCAATACAAAGGGAAAGTTCTGGTATTTTACAATTGGGCTGTCAAGGCAGCATTTGAGGTTTACCATAGTAGGACTTTAGTCATCCCCACCAACAAATAAATTGGGAGCCCAATCCTTATTGAAAGCTCGAAAATGTGTTAAAAACACAAGAGCTTGTTTAGACCCCCAATTCAAAGTTACGGTTTGGTTGATTTTACACTAACTTAATACTAAGTGCGGAATAGTGTAAACACAAGCATACAAGCAAGAGAGCTACTCTAATCCATATTTAAAGCAACACAATAGTAAAATGAAATGAACAAGAGTAGGGAAGAGAGATGCAAACACAGATAACACGCCGATGTGTTATTGAAGAGGAAACCGAAGAACTCGGAGAAAAACCTCTCCGCCGCCCTCCAAGCGGTAATCGATCCACTAGATAATCAGTTGGGATACATGGGTTAGCAAGAGACCCTCCAAGCCTAATCTACCCGCTGTACCTAAGCCCTCCAAGCTCCTACTCCAGTAAGGCTTCTCGGAACCGTGTCTTGTCTAGCTCTCCGGATCCTGCAACAAGCTCCATGTTGCATATGCCATCCTTGGCTTCTTCCAATGCTTCCCAGCAGCACCAAATTATCACTTGACATTCTGAAAGGGTGCGGTAAGTGTTTGAGCTATCAACCTCTCAATGATATGGAAATAGAGAAGTAGGAGATGAGGAAATTCCACAAACAAATGTGTAGAGAATTGTTGGTATAACAATTTCTAACTCTCAAGTGTTTTAGCTAGGGTTTTCTCTCAGAAGCTCTCCTTAACATTTGTGGGTAATATGGGTATATATAGTGTGGGTACAGAAAGTGTGTATCAGATAGTACAGACTGGTAGAACAGAAAGTCTCGCGGGTGTCTCGCGGGAAGGCCTTACCCGTGAGATATTCGCGAGACACAGCTGTCTCCATTTGTACTGACTCTTCACATTCCAGTCATGTGCAAGGCACATGCTTCACTTCGCGTGAAGCTTAGTCGCGAGACACCCTCGAGAAGTTTTCTGGCTTCACTTGCTTGAGTCTTCTCACACTCTCTCTCTCTAACACACAACCCTTACAATAAAATCTCACAATAAATACAAGGTACAAAAGATTGAATATAATTACAATCAAATTTGGCATGGAATAAAAGCCAACAAAAAACATATTTGTAAATCACAACTTTACACCTATCAAGCGAGTACCATCAAGTTTGGGTACCATAGTTTATATCAAGTAATTTAATTTTTTGTTTTGTTTTGTTTTTGTTTTTGTTTTTGTAAGAAAGATTAAATCACTTAAAATTGTTTCCTATTAATAATTTACAGAAAACAAAAACTAAATTTGAAATCCCTCATTCAAAATGACAATAGTCATTTAGTTATAATATTTGCAACTCTTTTATACAACTTGCTTTCCGGGAATTACACATTGATATTATTACTGTGCAGTAGTAGAGAGGGATGAAACAATTTCAATCTTGTTGACATTGAAGAATTCCCTGCAAACAGAGAAGCTAACGTATCAAAACTGATCATTCTGCCATTTCCAGAAGATGAACAATCAGAATGCTGGAAGAGAATCAAATCCAGTCAAAATATAGCAATAAATTCAGCAAAAAAAGTAGAGGAAGGCATAAGGATCTGAAGAAGATATGGTGCAGGTAGATTTAACTTAGGCACATCACAACGCCTTAGCCATGCCATAGCAACCCCAAGAATGGAACAAAAGCATACGGCTATGGCAGGTCTTGTCAAGTAAGACCCCACTTTGTCACAACAGCCAGGGACATTAGGTTAGTGCATGTTCTAATTACATCAATGGTTATCCCCTTATGTGTGAAATTAATTGTGGTGGGATCCATAATATTTGGACCACTATACAAAAGTAATCTTGCACTACCATGTTAATGAGGTTGATAGATTTTAAAATGACAACAACCAATAGCTATATAGTTCATATAAGTTATTGGATCATCGAAGACAGATATTCCCCACTGTTGCTTATATTGGTACCAAAATGGTGTCCTGGAGAAGGATATAATTTTCCATAATGACAGTTACATATATCTACAACTCATAAAGAAATGAAAAAAATTGTTGCAAATAAAACAGGCAGATCATTGGAAGTAGTTTCTTTTTACGGATAGAATTGTGTGAATAAGGATGAATTCAGACCATTGCATATCTGGCTTAGTTTTTGCTTTTATGTCCTGACATAGACTTCTTGTGAGCAAATAAAATTCTCTGCCGTGGATATTGAAATCTGTAGCAAAACTAAAGATTAATGCAATGTAGAGCAAGCTATTAGAATATTACTCCAATTTCTTACCGAAGATAAAAGCTCACCATTAGGTTTTATTTCAAGTATTGCAATATCTCAGATTGTATGGTCTTGGACTATGAAGATGTTGTGTGAGAACGTAACAACTAACAGGTAACAAGTTCCACATCAGATGTAGACTACGTCAATACGAACTACTCAAATGACTATAGAGATCTCTAATTATGCCTAGCCTTTTGGTATAGTTCAAACTTGGCTAGAACTTCCGTGACATCTATTTATTTGGTTCTAAAAGTTCAAGAAAGCACTCTACCACAATCAAGTAATCAACCCGTCAATCTATTGATGAAATCCTTCCAATTAAAGAAATCTTAGACCGGAAAAAAAATGGACACTCTTCACTCTTGATACATTTTTAACTATCAAAACAATTCACCCTTTCTACATACTACAGCAATGGTATATAGCATGTTTAAATACTTCTTTCTACTAAACACTTTGATAATTTGGAGCTCAATGCCTACTCTAAAACCGTGCCAGCTTTTGCCAAAGTAAGATGTTGTACCGTCAAACCTCAGTATGTTGGGTAATTGCATGTAGTGTGTTGGGGTCACTATTTCTCAAAACGAAATTCATAATCTCAATAAGAGGCACAAAACATCTATTTGAGATAGACTTAATGGGAATTGATCATTTAGAATTTCATCCTGTCTATTTTAGTATGGAGTTACTAAAATTTAAATTAAATGGAATTAGATTATATAAGAATGTAAGAATAATCAAGAGATTAAATTGGGGACTCAAGGACTTAAGATGCAGTGATTTAAAAAGTGACAACAATTATTGATTTTGTTTCACTATGGATGATTTCATGGACGGGTTAAATGCTATTTAATAGAGTCTTTGGATGATTTAAGAATTCACACAAAAACTTAGAGTGCAACTATGATTTTATTGTAGAATAAATTATGGTTAATGGTAACTTTGGGCCTGTCATGAGTTAACAGAAGGCCTAATGCCCATTAGAGTTAGAGTTTTTATTTCTCTTTTGTCCCACTTGAAGCCACATTTTAAAAGCCTATATTGGCCCAATAGCTAATCCAAGTATAAAATGGATATTTTGCACTACACCTTTAAAGTGAGAAGAGAATAGTTCTCTCCCCTCTTTAAGTGATACACAACTACCAAGGGAGAAAGAAAATAAGATTTTCAAGATTTTCCAAGTGGCACACAACTAAGGGCCTTGTTCTTGACAATGAGAGCTCACTCTTTCAAGCAATTGTATGGTCTTTGAAGTAAACATCAAGAAAATTACAAGATCTTACTAGGATTTCAATTATGGTTCTAGGATTCAAGGTTTCTTGTTGATAATTTCAAGTAGATGCACCAAAGGTATAATTCTTTAAACCCTAATCTGAAAAGTCAAAAGCGCATGTGTTCTAGCATCATAGAAGTAGATTTTGATTTTTTTTTCCCCATTGCATTTCCTGCACATTATATGTATGAGATGCATATGGTTTTTCAACAGCCAGAGTCATAAAAGACTCATCTTTCCTTGTGTGGGATTGATAAAGCCTTAATATATATATATATATATATATATATAAATATATAAATATATATATCTATTATATATTTATGTGTGAGAGACTGCGCCCCCAGCCCGTTTTTTGGTGTTGGGCCAAACTCACGTGAATGGGTGGAGTCATGTTATTGCCTTTCAAAATGGAGGTTCGATTGATTATATTTTCTCCTTTAGATTAAGGGTTTTATAAAGGAGTTGCCACTTATTTAATTATTGGAAAAATAAGAAAACCATAATTGAAAAATTCCTCATTTTATTGATTTGAGAATGAATGTACATTGATCATAGGAAATTACATAGCTCTGGTCCTAGATACAATCTAAGATAAAGTGCATGGCTTTTGTTTCCTAGTTACAATCTAGAGATTGAAAATTACATGGATAAGTACTTGATCTACTAACCCTTGATCTAAACTCGGAGGCTATGTTACAAGGTGGGAAGGTGTTAGGCACTCACCTTACCTGGCGAAATCAGTCATCTAGACTATGGTGGCCAACATTCATATCATATCATCCAATATGTTATCAATCAATTGGATGTTGAATTTAATATGTGTGCATGTGATAAACCCTAATTCCCTTTATTAATTTGGATTGAAAAATAAATTTTAGTGAATGTATGTGGATGGTGATATCCTAGATTCAAGGATTTAAGAGAATTATGAAACAAACATATTTTTCATATTTTGGATGTGCATTTAAGATCAAAACTAGTATTATGCATGAATATGTGATGAACAACCAAGAACAAGTGAAGAACGCATTAAGAACATTCAAACATATTCAAGGAAATTAAATAAACATTAGCATGCTCTAATTTTAATCTCATCATAATAATGTAAAAAAAAAGTTAGGGGAAGAGATTATACTTGCATTCAAGATCCACACGATGGAGGAGGAGACTCTTAATGGAGGTCCTCAAGGTGGAGTAGAAAAGAAGAACTAGAAGAGGGAGAGTGAGTCTCACTCAGTACCTTGAATCTTAGGAAGACCAAGATATGATAAGACTATTCTACTTCACTAGAACTCAAGAGAGGAGAAGAAATGGGGTTTTGTGTCTTCGCATAGAGGAGAGGGGGGGGGGGGGGAGGGATTTATATAGTAGTAGTGGAAAAAATATGAATGGAAGGTCATTTAATGAGGGTTGACAAAGGAAAAAAAAGAATCATGAACCTAAACCATATTTCAAACTTTGGGGGAAGCTGGTGCATTAATGTAGAGATTAGTGGGGGTGATGAGCAAGTAAAATTCGGTTTTCCCGTAACTATTATAACAGCCCGCATAGACAAATTCAAAAAATCATATTTTACTCAATTCTGATTGGAATTGTCTCGTTCTTGTGCTTAAATTGAAACCCTGGATGTCTAGTTTCTGGAAAAATGAACCTCACTCATAGATTCAAAATATTCCGAGAGATATCAATGAAATAGTGAACATAGGTCAATTGTTGGAAAATAATTTCAGCACAATTAGCATTAATAGTCCCCAAATTAGTTTCCAATTAACATTAATAGGCTCCAATCACTTCCATTTCAGACTTAATTAGTTCCAAATTTACCCTAATTACAAAGATAATTACACAAATTACTCATTGAATAATTAATGTTTGATTATCTAATTAATCAAGTGTGTGCAATCCTACCATAAGATGTAGTTCTAGCCAATCAAATTATGACATATCATTAATTTCAAATTGATTATAATTATAACAAATTGGAATCAATTGTTCATAATCACATATAGTCGGACTCAATTTGTGATAGTGCATCTCAGCCATTAAAACTTGATTTGATGATGACTTTCAATTTGATGGTTCGATTAAGGCTTATGACCAATTAATTTGATTGTTACAACATCAAGATCATTTTGATGAAATGAAATGAAGGATATAATGACCACAATTAAAATGCCTATTTTCAAGGTGAAATTACTCTTTTACCCTTCATGTGAGGTAAAATGGGGGTTGTAAAATGGGATGTCAATAGAATGCCCATCATTGACAAAACTTGAAGAGCGAATATCAATGTATGAAAAAAGACACCTAACTTTGCAATCAGTATTTAACTGTGGTGAATGTATGATGCATGCAGATCAAAATGCAGACTAACATGTAGTGGATCAAAATGTGGACCAAATCTCAAGGGAGATTGCCTACGTACCTCTTGGTGAGAGGATCAGGTCTAAACATAGTTCATGCATGCAACCTTTTTTTTTTTTTTTTTTTTTTTTAAATATTTTTTTATATTGAAAAAAATGAGTACAAGACATGCTTAAAAAAGGTCAAGACAAAATACGGATTTCGGTTGTGCTTTCCAAAGGACCAACGATCTTGAATTTTGGACATGCTTCCCAGAGGTCCAATGGATTTGATGTTTGGACGTGCTTCCCAAAATTCCATTGATTTGAAATTTGGACGTGCTTCCCAGAGGTTCGATTAATTTGAAATTTGGACATACTTCCCATAGGTCCGATGGATTTGAATTTGGGACGTGCTTCCCAGGGGTCCGATGAAATTGAATTTGAACGTGCTTCCTAAAGGTTCGTTGAAATTAAATTTTGGACTTGCTTCCCAGAGTTTCGTTGATTTGAATTTTGAACGTGCTTCCCAGAGTTTCACTGAATTTGAAGTTTGGACATGCTTCCCAATTGTCTGATGGATTTAAATTTAGACGTGTTTCCTAGAGGTCCGATTGATTTGAAATTTGGACGTGCTTCCCAGAGGTCCGATTGATTTGATGTTTGGACGTGCTTCCCAGTGGTCCGATGGAATTGAAGTTTAGACGTGCTTCCCAGAGGTCCAATGGATTTGAATTTTGGACGTGCTTTCCAGAGGTCTAAAGATTTTGAAGTTCGGACGTGCTTCCTAGAGGTTCGATAGATTTCTTTTAGGGCATTATTCATGCTAATGTGTATGGGTCTTGTACCCTAGTTCTTGTAAAATAAATATTTTCAATCAATAATAAAGCTATTCATTGAAAAGAATTGGACAAACTTGGCCAATGCCCCAAGTTTGGGACATCTTGCATGCTCGGATGAGTGTTGGATAGTTCCCTTGATGTTGCGACCACCAGAGAATATGGAAGGAGATCGCAGTCTGCCATTTGTTCTGGAGATTTTTCATTTGAAGATGTGTTTTGAAGATCTGGAAATTTTTTATTCTGGAAATTTTTCCATTGAAGTTTTGAAAGTTTTTAATGAAGATTTTTTTTTATTAGAGATTTTTTCTTTGAAAAATGGAGATTTATTAGGGAGATTTTTCCAATGAAGATTTATTTATTTGAGATTTTTCCTTTGAAAATTTGAGTTTTTTTTTTTTTTTTTAAAGATTTATTCATTGGAGATTTTGAAAAATGAAGATTTTTTCCTTTTGAAGATTTGTTCATGGAGATTTTTCCATTGAATTTTTGAAAATTTTTTAAGAAGATTTGTTCAAGGAGATTTTTCCTTTAGAATATGGTTTTGGAGATTTTTGCTTTGAAAAATGGAGATTTTTCCTTTTGAATATTTGTTTGTGGAGATTTTTCCTTGAAGATTTATTCTGGAGATTGAATTTTTGAAATTTTTTTAATGAAGATTTATTCATGGAGATATTTCCTTGAAGATTTATTCTAGAGATTTTTCCACTGAAGTTTTGGAAATTTTTAATGAAGATTTGTTCATTGGAGATTTTTCCTTTGGAATATGGTTTTGGAGATTTTTCCTTTGAAAAATGGAGATTTTTCCTTTTGAAGATTTGTTCATGGAGATTTTTCCTTTGAAAATGGAGATTTATTCATGATCAAAAAGTGAAGAAGATGAAGATGGGCTAGAAATGATGAAGATTTATTCATGAGGCAAGAATGATGATGATTTTTTTTTTTTTTTTTTTTTTAAACCTAGACTTGGAATGAGAATAACTTTGGCTGTAAGTTGATGTGGAGTGCTGGATAAGTTCTTGCTTAATTCATGCAAAAAGATAATTTCAATTAGTAGTAGAGTTATTCACTGAAATGAATTGGAAATACTTAGCCAATGCCCTTAGTTTGGGGCATATTCCATGCTTGGATGGAAGCTGAGTTCATTTGATGTTGAGACCCTTGGCGAACATGAAAGAAGATCACGGTCTGCCGTCCTTGGTTTCTGCAAAATGGCTTTCTTTCTCTAGCTTGTTAGAAACCAGTTATCATGAAAACATTTTAGGCCATTACCCTTTGTGTGGACATGCTTGCAAAAAAAAAGAAAAGGGGTTGGTGCTTCAAATGAAAACATGCTTTCATGCAACACCCCAAGTTTAAGCATGCTTGATGCAAAAAAAAATGGGCTTAGACTAACATGCAACCAAACAATTTTATCACATTATTTTGAATTTGTTCCCCAAGGTTGTTTGGGTGTTTGGGATCGGGCATTTGAAAGGCTGCCTACGTACCTCTCTCATAGAGGATCAGGTCAAGACGTAGTTCAAGAGAACTGGATTTTGAAAAAGAATGATTTTTTTTTTTTTTTTTGGAAATGAGATTTCTGTCTTTTTTTTTTTTTTTTGAAAAATTATCCTTTTTTCCTTTATTTATTTATTTTATTTTTATGAATAAGAGGTGATCCTTTGAACAATTATTTTCGTAAACCATGATGTTATGAGCCAAACTAATCTCTTTGATTAGGAAGGATCGAGATCATTAAACTCATGTAATCAAATTTGCTTGTCTTTTGAACACTATCTGATTAAGTCTCCAAAGGAAATCAAGAAATGAAATGTGACAATATTTAGGAATCACATTGTTGGATGCAAACAAGGAGTGTGATCCAAGTTTGAAAGTTCTTTTGAGTCATTTGAGGACTTGAGAATTTGAAATTTTTTGGCCTCAGACATATCATCCAGTGGGGTTTGATAATTTTAAGCATTTTACCTTTTTAATTCAAGAGAAAATAATATTAGAGTTTAAGATGTGCCTACAATTAGCAAGACCTTAAGGATGTCTTATTCATGGGTTGTAATGTAGGCTGGGTTTGGGTTATGAAATGAAAGATATAAAAGGCTCAAAATTCCCTATGATGTGTCCCCCAAGTATGCATTACTCAAAAATCAAGTATTTGAGGAGTCTTCATTGGTCACTTGTATCAACATTTGTTTTTAAGCTCATTTCTCTTGAATCATAACTTCAGACTTACATCTTGTAAAATCCTTTTCTTTTTAGATTACATCTTCAAGTTTTCAATTTGCTAGGATTTTACCCTTTTTTTCCTTCTTTTCTTTGGCCCTAACTTTTGCCTAGGTCGCCCTTTTGGGTTTTCAGCCTAGAGGGGGTTTTTTTTTTTTTGGTCCTAGCTTTTGCCTAGGCTGCCTTTTTGGGTTTTCAGCCAAGCAGTTTTTTTTTTTTTTTTTTTCTTGATTGAATGAACTTTTGGAGATCTTTTGCCTTCCTTTTTTTCTCAGCTTAGTCATTTTGATGCACTCTCTAGACTTCTTTCTTTCGTCGATGCGCTTGCACATTTCTATGCTTGATGAATCTTTTCCTTTTTTGATGAACTCTCTTTTAGATGAATCTTGTATTCCTCTGGGCATGATGAATTTTAGGTTCTTCAAACTTTATGCACAATTTTTTTCCCTCACATTGATGGAATTTCATTTCTCTTTCCTTGATTGAGTGAAACCTCATTTTTCTTTGATGATCTCTTATTTTTAGCTTAATGAATTCTCTACTTTTCTTTCATGTCTTCTAGGAGAGCTTTATCAATTAGCTTCAAAACTACAAGGTTGAGTCCTCCTTAACATGAGATTTAAGTATGCATAACTTGATTTTTCCCACCCCAAATTTAGATTTTAGTGGGTTCATGCAAAAAAAGGCTAAATGTTTGAAGGCTCAAATGGGCTAGCAATGGATAATGAACATTCTAGGTAATAGGAAATAATTTGGTTTAACCAAAGATGGCCTCCCATCCCTAGCAATGCTTGCTTGTAGGCACAGTGACTTGAGCTCTTTTAATAAATTCCTCTTAAAAGAAAAAGTATGAATGCTTTATTGGAGACACAAAAGTTTTCAGAAATTTGGAATGAATGCATAAGCTTTTTGAATTTTTTGATGGACAGATTTTCTTTGATTGCCTTTTAAGACCATTTCTTCTTTTATTCAAAGTCAAGTAGCAAAAGTCTTTACATGGATCAAATGAAATTAATCATTCCTTGGTACAAGTTGATTGCTCAAGTCTTTAAACATCAAGATTTAGAAAAAGTTTTGTCCAAGGGATCCTCATGTGCCATTTTGAAAAGGAGACCTTTTAAAAAAAAAAATCTCGAAATCCTTGAAAGAAAAAAATTGGGCATTTTTGAAAAAATCACTAGGAAGTTCAATGCCCTAGTTCAAAGAATGTTTTTTTTTTTGAAAATGACTTAAGGGCCCAATGCCCCTAGTCCAAAGACTCTTTTTTTCTTTGAAATTTTTCTCTTTTTTTGGAAAGATTTGGAAATCTTGATTTTTTTTTTTTTCAAATATATATACATGAACAAAGTACATCAAATGCTATGTTAAATTTTAGAATCAAAGAAACATAGAAATATGGAACAAACAAACTTTAAGCTTAACCATGATATTGCAAACCTAATGTGGAGTGAGGCACAATTGGGCCTCTTGCTTCTTCTTGGTCCATTTAGGATGCTTGAGACTTGGTATGCTTGAACCTTGATTATGATGAAATGGCTTGGGCTTGTACTTGGAAGGCCTGAACCTTGATTATGATTTTTTGGTATTTGCTTGAAATGGCTTGACCTTACACTTGGAAGGCATGCATCTGGTGAGCTTTTCGCCTTTGATGTTGATCATGCACGCATACCTTTGATGGGCTCAAGTGTTGGGCTTAGACTCATTCAAGAAACAATTTTTGGCTTCCATACCAAGTAGAGTTCAATCATAGGCTTTTAGGCTTGAGTTCATTCACAACATCCAAGGTTCAAACAATCATGATGGGCTCAAGCATTGGACTTGAGTCATCATGGTTAAAACAATGGCCAAACACATGCATAATGCAATATAATTTACATGGACCAACCTAAAGGTAGGTTCTATGGGTCATTACAACATGGGTAGAAGGTAGGTTAAAGGTCTTCATATGGTAGGACGTCGTACTTACCAACTTGTAATGCTAGGAGCGTCGTGTTGGTCCGAACGATACAGTTTGTCCCTATGAACCACCATGGTATAACCATGATGATCCTTGTCACGGTAGGTTCACTACTAGGTATGTGAGTCTCAGGAAGGCCACAATCCACGACTAATACTACCAGGCTTTAAGGCTAGCACACAAATAAAATAAATTTCATTCAAGGAAATGATGCATGACATGCAATATAATGAATTATTAGACATATTATACACAAAAGCAATAAACAAAAAATGACATGGTTGGCCACCATAACCTAATTGAAACTTAGCCCTTAATATCCCCAATGGAGTCGCCACTGTGAGAGACTGCACCCCCGGCCCCTTTTTTGGTGTTGGGCCAAACCCACGTGAATGGGTGAAGTCATGTTATTGCCTCTCAAAATGGAGGTTCGACTGATTATATTTTCTTCTTTAGATTAAGGGTTTTATAATGGAGTCGCCACTTATTTAATTATTGGAAAAAATAAGAAAACCATAATTGAAAAATTCCTCATTTTATTGATTTGAGAATGAATGTACATTGATTGTATGAAATTACATGGTTTTGGTCCTAGATACAATCTAAGATAAAGTACAAGGCTTTGTTTCCTAGTTACAATCTTGTGATTGAAAATTACATGGATAAGTACTTGATCTACTAACCCTTGATCTAAGCTCGGAGGCTATGTTACAAGGTGGAAAGAAGTTAGGCACCCACCTTACTCGGCGAAACTGGTCTTCTAGACTATGGTGGTTCACATTCATATCATATCATTCAATATGTTATCAATCAATTGCATATTGAATTTAATGTGTGTGCATGTGATAAACCCTAATTCCCTTTATTAATCATTGCATTTAGATTGAAAAATAAATTCTAGTGAATGTGTGTGGATGATGATATCCTAGATTCAAGGATTTAAGAGAATTATGAAATAAACATGTTTTTCATATTTTGGATGTGGATTTAAGATCAAAGCTAGTGTTATGCATGAATATGTGATGAACAACCAAGAACATGTGAAGAACGCATATGAATATTTAAGAACATTCAAACATATTCAAGGAAATTAAATAAACATTAGCATGCTCTAATCTTAATCTCATCATAATAATGTAAAAAACAAGTTAGGGGAAGAGATTATACATGCATGCAAGATCCACACAGTGGAGGAGGAGACTCTTGATGGAGGTCTTAAGGGGGGAGTAGAAAAGAAGAACTAGGAGAGGGAGAGTGAGTCTCACTTAATACCTTGAGTCTTAAGAAGACCAAGATATGACAAGACTACTTTACTTCATTAGAACTCAAGAGAAGAGAAGAGAAGAGAGGGGGTTTTGTGTATTCACATGGAGGAGAAGGAGAGTTTATATAGTAGTAGTGGAAAAAATATGAATGAAAGGTCATTTAATGAGGGTTGACAAGGGATCAAAAAGAATCGTGAACCTAGACCATATTTCAAACTTTGGGGGATGCTGGTGCATTAAATGTAGAGATTAGTGGGAGTGATGAGTAAGTAAAATTCGGTTGTCTCGTAACTATTGTAACAGCCCGCAGAGACAAATTCAAAAAATCATATCTTACTCAATTCTGATTGGAATTATCTCGTTCTTGTGCTCGAATTGAAGCCCCGGATGTTTAGTTTCTGAAAAATTAACCTCACTCACAGATTCAAAATATTCTGAGAGATATCAATGAAATGGTGAGCAGGGGTCATTTGTTAGAAAATAATTTCAACACAATTAACATTAATAGGCCCCAAATTAGTTTCCAATTAACATTAATAGGCTCCAATCACTTCATTTCAGACTTAATCAGTTCCAAATTAACCCTAATTAATGTTTGATTATCTAATTAATCAAGTGTGTGCAACTTTATCATAAGATGTAGTCCTAGCAAATAAAATTATGATACATCATTAATTTCAAATTGATTATAATTATAATGAATTGGAATCAATTGTTCATAATCACATATAGTCGGACTCAATTTGTGATAGTGCATCTCGGCCATTAAAACTTGATTTGATGATAACTTTGAATCTGATGGTCCAATTAAGGCTTATGACCAATCAATTTGATCATTACAACATCAAGATTATTTTGATGAAATGAAATGAAGGTTATAGTGGCCACAGTTAAGATGCCTATTTCCTAGGTGAAATTACCCTTTGACTTTCCATGTGAGGTTAAATGCGGGTTGCAAAATTGGGTGTTAACATTATGTGGCTTCATCTCCTTATTGCTATTCTTAATTTGTATAATTAAGCTATTATTTTCATTCATCCCTATTATTAATCTTTACATAATTTCTTGAATAAGATGTCATTCATTATGCGCAATTTTCTACTTTTAGAAAATCATGTGAAAAAAAATGAACTTACAAGAGTTTGTGTGAGAATGGAGGTCAAATAAGAATTAAAGAGGAGCTAAAGGACCATGATTAAATTTATAAGGAGGTGTAGTTGGAGTTCTTAGGCCGTTTACCATGTTTGGAAGATTCAAATTAAGGAAATAAATCAAAGAGGCGTAATCTGAAAAGGAAAAATCAGATTTGAGCACTAGTAAGTATTTTGGGCATATCTCTCTTCTCAAAATCCAATTGACTCAAGGCTAGATGGTGTGGAACTGTGACATAAATCTCTACAACTTTTCAGTTTTGAGTTTTTCGAAATTCACACTTTTTGAAGGCCGAACTTAACTCACAATTTGCTGTTGAATGGGGGCCGTCGAGAACGAATTTTACAGATAGAAACTTGTATTTTATTTTCTCTAATGGCAGCCTAAAATCTTAGCTAGGGTTAAGGGTTATGTTTCTTTTATACGGTATGAATGTTGATTGTGATTCTTCCTAAATTTTGAGTTGACAACATATTTGATTGTTCAATTAGATTTCTTTTGATGTATTAGTTCTTCCATGCTTTCAATAAGTTCTGATGATGCACAAAAAATCAGTAAGTTGAATGCTCTGGGCTTCAATGAGCTTGTGGTCACTTGGAAGGCCTGAAAAGAAAGAAGCACCAGATCAAAGGTGACCAGGGTGAACCGGCCAAGAACCCTCTGATGCTTAAGTTCGTTTTCTCTTTAGAACTCAAGAATTCCAACTTTAGGAGTGGTGAAAACTTACCTTAATTTGATATGGCTAAGTCCTTTATAGTGAGATTTGGAGTGGTTACTTGTTTTGTAACTTCCTCAACGTGGATGGAAGTTAGAAGGTTCAGACTTAACTTCTACAACTGCTATCAGAAGTTAAGAACTTAGTGGGAAGTTAGAGCGATAAATAAGGATTTTACTCCTACTTCAGTATAGTAGAACGTGGTCCGAATTATAAGCTTTTAAACATAAATTTACCCTGAGAATTTCTAAGTTTTGGGAGGTCGTTCAGGTGCTTCCATGCTGGACGACCTTCTTGCACTTGGACGACCTTCTTGTATTGGGACAACCTTTATGGACTTGGACGACACTATGGACAAACTGGAGATAGTCCAATTTTTGGCTCACCATCAGTTGGCCTCTTTGTCCAAGGGTCGTCCCGGACATTGTGGCAAAATTTTGATTTACTGTTTGCTTTTGACACGTGTCAATATTTTAATGGTCAATTGATGTGCCACGTGGCGTCCTTGCTTTGGCTAAATTTTGTCGTTCCAGATTATGCCACATGGTTGGGAACTACTGTCACTACTTTCGCTGCTACTCTCATAACTGCCATTACTACCAGGTGACTCGTCCTGATACTATCTATCTCTCTCTTAGTACTACCACTAGACGCAGAGATATTTATAAAAATATACAGAATTTCTTAAAGATGGAAACCTAAGAATGAAGAGAAGGAAGTACTTGACGAGAGACTAGGGACAAGGATGACTAGGCAAAGCTCTTGGATGAGATGGTAGAAAGGAAAATATCAGAAAAGTGAAAGGGTCAGAGAGAGAATGTACATATTTATAGGCCCTAGGGGTGCGTCAATGAAACGACGCGGCCCAAGCAGGTGGGTCAATATACATATTTATAGTGCACTTTAAGAAATTAAAATGCTAAAAAATATGTAGTACTAGCAACAAACACAAATAAACATAAGAAAAGTAACACATAATATAAACTTCGTCCAGGATGATGCTCGTCCAGGCTGATACTTCACTGATAATATCTTCTTAAATGCTCAACATTCTAGGGGTGCTCTAACTTTCGTCCATCTAGGGCTTCCAAGTAGTATGATGCTTGCCTTTTGCAATTGATAATCCTATAAGGTCCTTCCTAATTAGGCCCCAGTTTTTCGTGGGCCGGGTTTTTGGTTGCTAAAGAGACCATTTTTAGGAAGAGATCCCCAATGTTGAAGCGCATGGGTTTTACCATTGCATCATATTGTCTGGCCATAAGGTTTTTATACCTTGCTGTTCTTTGTTTTGCATCCATCCTTACCTCGTCTATCAAATCAAGGTTAAGACGGAGTTGTTCTTCATTTTCCTCATCCTTATACTTCATCACCCTGTGGTTAGCCATGTGTACTTTTGCAGGTATGACTACTTCACTTCCATAGGCTAGTTTGAAAGGAGTTTCTCCTGTGGGGGTCTTCACAGTCGTCTTGTAGACCCATAGAACACCTGGTAGCTCGTCTGGCCATACTCCCTTTGCCCCCTCAAGCCGAGTCTTGATGATCTTCAACAAGGATCAGTTTGTAACTTCAACTTTTCCATTTGCTTGTGGGTGGGAGGGTGAGGAATAATGATTCCTTATTCCAAGTTGCTCACAAAAATCTTTGAAGGGTGTGTTATCAAACTGTCTTCCATTATCGAATACTAGTATCCTAGGGACCCCAAATCGGCAGACGATGCTCTTCCAAACGAAGTTCTTAACGTTTTGCTGTGTAATCTTTGCTAAGGGTTCAGCTTCCACCCATTTAGTGAAGTAATCGATCCTCACTACTAAAAACTTTATCTGCTTGGTTCCTATTGGAAAGGGACCTAAAATATCTAATCCCTATTGTGCAAAGGGCCAAAGGGCCATCATCAGGATGAGCTACTTTGATGGTTGTCTAGGGATATTGCTAAAGCGTTGACATTGATCACACACCTTAACGTAAGCCTTAGCATCTGCCTGAATGGTTGGCCAGTAATAACCTGCACGGATGACCTTATGGATGAAAGCTCTTGCTCTTAAATGGTTTCCGCAAGCTCCTTCATGAACTTCCCTCAATACATAGTTTGCGTCTAGAGCTAAACACCTTAGGTAAGGCTGAGAGAAACCTCTTTTGTATAACACCTTGTCTATAAGGACATACTTAGCTGCTCTGATCTTTAGCTTTCTAGCTTCGTCCCTTTCTTCTGGAAGCCTTCCATCCCTGAGGTAAGTCACTATTTGGGTCATCCATTTTTCTTCTCCCTCTATCTGTAGCACCTCTAGAAGATCTATGCTTGGCATGTACTGGACTTCATCAAGCTCGTCCATCGACCCATCTACCGACGCTGCCTTTGCCAAGGCATCTGCTTCCATGTTTTCCTCCCTTGGAACTTGAAGAAAACTGGCTTCCTTAAATTTCTTAATAAGTCGCTTCACCTTACTAAGATACTTCTTCATCCATTCTTCCTTAGCTTCACATGTTCCATTCACCTGATCTATGATTAACTGAGAGTCTCCTTGGACAACTATTGACTCTGCCCCTAAGGACTTAGCCAATTCCAACCCTTTAAGGAGGGCTTCATATTCAATTTCATTGTTGGTTGTTTGGTACTGTAGACGAGCTTCATATTTTAACTTATCCCCTTCTGGAGATTTCAGTATAACTCCTATACCTCCTGCATATTGTATGGACGAACTATCTACATAGACGACCCACTTTTTAGCTTCGTCCACCTTGTCTAGATCACCATGGTTTGGAGTGAATTCTGCAATGAAATTTGCCAAAGCTTGAGCCTTTATTGCACTTCTTGATGATATCAAACTCACTAAGCTTTATAGTCCATTGGATCTGTCGTCCTGCATCTTCCAACTTATTCATTGCCTTATTGAGTGGATGATCTATCAAGACATTGATGACATGAGCATGGAAGTAATGCCTTAGCTTCTTGGAAGCTGTTATCTGTGTGAAGGCCAACTTCTCTATCATAGGATATCATCCATCTGCTCCCTTTAGCGCCCGGCTTGTATAATAAATAGGCTTCTGAATCCTCCCTTCTTCCCTGATTAATGCTGAACTCACTGCATGTCGGGACACTGCTAAGTATAAATACAATTTCTCACATGGTACTAACGGGCTTAGCAGAGGAGCCGTTGTGAGATAGGTCTTAAGGTCTTGGAAGGCCTTTTGACACTGTTCCGTCCATTTGAACGCCTTCTTGAGAACCTTGAAAAATGGCAAACATTTTTCAGTAGCTTTTGAGACAAACTTGTTAAGGGCAGCAACTCGTCCAGTGAGAGACTGGACTTGGTGGCTCCATGTTTAGTATTGCTTGGATCTTATCAGGATTTGCTTCAATTCCCTTATGTGAAACCATAAACCCTAGGAATTTCCCTGATGAAACTCCAAAGGTACACTTACTTGGATTTAGCTTCATGTTATATCGTCTAAGCGTGTCAAAGGTCTCCTGGAGGTCGTCCTGATGCTTTTTCTCATCCAAGATTTCACTAACATGTCATCTACATATACTTCTACATTCCGTCCTATTTGTGGATGAAACATATGATTGACCAGCCTCTGATAGGTTGCCCCTGCGTTTTTCAATCCAAAGGGCATGACTTTGTAGCAAAACAAACCTTGACTGGTAATGAAGGATGTCTTCTCTTGATCTACCTCATCCATCCTTATCTGGTTATAACCTGAGAAGGTGTCCATGAAGCTTAGCATCTTATGACTCGAAGTTGAATTTACCAGCTTGTCAATACATGGCAGTGGATTGCTATCCTTGGGACATGTCTTGTTTATATTAGTGAAGTCCACACACATCCTCCATTTTCCATTAGCCTTCTTGACCATCACCACATTAGCTAACCAATCCGGGTAATAAACTTCCCGAATAAACTTTGTTGTGGTTAACTTCTAGACTTCTTCCTTGATAGTATTATCTCGTTCAGGAGCGAAGACCCTCTTCTTTTGGCGAATTGGCTTGGGGGAAGGATACACATTCAAACGATGGGTAATGACACTTGGGTCAATCCTTGGCATGTCTTCATGGCTCCACGCAAAGAGATCAATACTTTTCTTTAAGAACTGGACGAGGTCTTGCTTCGTCTTCTCTTCCATGCTTGTTCCAATCTTGGTAAACCTCTCAAGGTTTCTTTCACCTAGAGGAACATCTTTCAGTACTTCAGTGGGTTCTGTAGCAACCCTTCTCTCTTCTATATTCATTGGCTGCACATGCTTATCCATAACCAACACGGCTAAGTAGTATTCTCTAGCTACTAACTGATCTACTTGTACTTGTTCTATTCCATAGTCTGTTGGAAACTTAACAGATAGGTGGTAGGTGGATGTCACTGCCTTCCAACTATTAAGAGTTGGTCATCCAATGATGGCATTGTAGGAAGATGAGCAATCTACGATGAGGAAATTCACCTCTTTAGCTATCTGCTGTAGGTATGCACCTACCACGACGGGTAGAGTAATAGTGCCTACCAGTTGTACCTTCATTCCTCCAAATCCAACTAAAGGTGCGTTCACTAGATGAAGCTGATCTCTTCCAAACCTCATCTGCTGGAAGGCGGGGTAATATAGGATATCTGCTGAACTCCCATTATCTATCAGCACCCTTCTAGTCGTATAATCTACAATAAGCAAGGTTATGACGATTGCATCGTCATGTGGATGATGGACCCTTCTAGCATCCTCGTCTGTAAAGGTGATAGCCTGTTCGTCTACCCCTTCAGCCCTTGGTGGTTGTCCAGAGAGTTGGACATTCTGCACCACCTTCAAGTAGGTCTTCCTTGATTTGGAGGATCATCCTGCTGAAGTTCCTCCTACCCTTTTATTTCTTCAAGTGGGGGCTATGATTTCTCTTCTACCTTCCCTTTTAACTTCTCGTCCTTATGATCTCGTCCAAGAAAATTCCTCAATTTTCCCTGCCTGATGAGATTCTCGATCTGCTGTTTCAAGTCATAGCATTCGTCCGTGTCATGTCCGTGATCCCTATGGAAGCGGCAATACTTGTTCCTATTGCACTTATTAGGATCTCCCTTCATCTTTTCTGGCCACTTCAAGGAAGGGTCGTCTTTGATTTGCATAAGCACTTGATCAAGCGGGACGTTCAAGGGCATGTAATGCAAACTTCGCCCTGAAGACGAACCTGGCTTCCTGTTGTCCCTATCCTTCTTTTTTCCCATCCGGGCCTTCTTTGGACGAGGGCCTTGTTAAGAATGATGTGGGAGCTCCGCTTCCATTCGTTCTACTTTCTTCATTTTCTTAGTAATGATCGCATCTTTTGCATTCATGAAACTTTGGTCTGAATGGATGAGTTTAGCCATGGTTTGCGGTTCTTGGTCGTAGAGCTTGTGAATGAATAAATCCGAATTAACTCCATTGTGGAAGGCTGCTAATAGTAGCTTGTCATCCATCTTGTCCACTATCAGAGCTTCCTTGTTGAAACGGGTGATGAAGGACCACAAACTTTCATTATCTCCTTGCTCTATAGTTAGCAGACTAGACGAGGAGCGCTTATGCCTTTGACCTGTAATGAAGTTATTGATGACCAACTTACTTAGCTCCTCAAAGGAACTAACGGTATTTGGAGGTGTCTTACTAAACTACACTCGTGCTGGTCCCTTCAAGGTGGTTGGGAAGGCCCTGCACATTATCTCGTCCGGAAATCCTTGAAGGTGCATCGTGGTCTTAAAAGTAGCAATGTGATCACATAGGTCATACGTTCCATCATACAAGTCCAACGCAGGCATCTTGAACTTGGAAGGTAGGGGATGACTATTGATGGATGCTATGAAAGGGGAATCAGTTCGATGAATAAAATCATCTACATGATTCGTCCTTCTCATATTTTCCCTCATCTCTTCCATGACTCTCCTCATTTGATCCATCTCCTTTTCCAAGTGTGGCACCCTGCGTGAAACAATACCCCTTGAGTGATCCTCATGCTCAACATTTTCTCCTTCTCTAGCTTCCTGACTCTGAGCTTGCCCTTCCACGCATCGTCCATGATGTTGCCTTCTTTGAATGATCTCTTGAGTTAACTCCTGATTCTGATGGGTTAGCTCTGCCATGGAAGCTGTCATGGATTGTTTTTGTTGGACAGAAGGCGGTTGCACAGTAGGTGCAGACTGTTGAGCGCGATTGGGGTTGTTGGAAGTGTTTCCACTCTCCTAGTGGCTTGGACTAGTGGCCATTGACCTTGTCCGGACCATGCAGCCTTTTGTCAAAGAAAGATAAATTACAAAGCACAAATTTAACTTTCCCACAAACGACGCCAACTGATGATGCACAAAAAATCAGTAGACTGAATGCTCCGAGCTTCAATGGGCTTGTGGTCACTTGGAAGGCCTGAAAAGAAAGAAGCACAAGATCAAAGGTGATCAGGGTGAACCGGCTAAGAACCCTCCGATGCTTAAGTTAGTTTTTTCTCTAAAACTCAGGAATTCTAACTTTAGGAGTGGTGAAAACTTACCTTAATTTTGTTAGGACATATGTGTTTCACTTGTTAGGAACATATGTCACTATTTTATGTAATTGGTTTATCATTTGACAAAACGCACTTTACTTGTAATTGGGTAGATTTAGGATGTGTTTAAATACTTCAAGAAACCATGTTTCAAGATCAAGTGTTGAAGCCTTCAAGTCTGTCAAAGAAAACAAGCTGAAAGTGCAGATTTACTAAAATTCGACAGCTAGCATGTGTCGAGATTTAAGAAGCTGTTTAGCCCGTATGCTCGACAGCTAGCTTGACAGATGCTCGACACCTCCTATCTTTTGAGGTTTAAGAAAATAGCAATCTGATTTGTTTTTCTTGGGATCCGTGATTATGTGTTTGGACCTTCTTTTCTTCTAACCCTAAACATATAAAAGGATTTTTTTAAGGGCCGTCAAATAGTACACAAGTTGCACAAGCATTGAGCAAACCTTGTTCAAACAAATTGTAACTGGAGACAAAGTTCTTACCCTTATTCATCTCTTTCTCTTGAAGAAGTTGCTGTGTCTTTGCATCATAGGGTTTTGCAACCAAGCATCTTCTTGATCTCATCGTGTGGATGAACTGAAGAAATTTGCAGCCAACAACCTTTTTAGTTGGTGATTGAAGTCGCGTACTGGGATCCGCGCATTGGTTAGTCACGTACTTGGGAGCTGTGCATCAAAAGAAGGGAACTGTCACTATAGAACAAGTCCAATTGGGTATTGGGGTAAGGGTTCAACTGTAGGTTGGTAAGGTACTTGAGATTCCTTTACTTGTAACTGCTTGTTGTGATAATAGTGGAGTTTCGGGAATGGTGATCTGAAAATCACCCGGTGGGGTTTTTGCCGTTAGGTTTTCCCCATCCGTAAACAAATCATCGTGTCATTTATTTTCCGTTGCGTATTTAGTTGTTTGGTGATTTGTTTGTGCTACCATGCGCTTTGTATGATAAATTGATTAATTAATAACTTGACTAATTAATTAATTAATTTCAATCACAAGGGGTCAATCCGTTTATGGCCTATTAAGTGGTATCAGAGCAGGCACACTCTGATTAGGTTTTAATCTTTGCTGTGTTTGATCCATTGACCCTTGTTTGTCATGGATAAAGGACAGTCGTTAATTATACCTCCTTTATTTGATGGCACTAACTATGCATACTGGAAAGTACGCATGAGAGCTTTCTTGCATTCTTTAGATGAGAATGTGTGGCAAGCTGTGGAGATGGGCTGGACTAAGCCTACAGAAGCGCCGGCCGATTGGGATGATGCGAAGATCAAGGTGGCAAACTTCAACAGCAGGGCATTGAATGCTTTCTTCAGTACAGTCACAAATGAGGAGTTCAAAAAGATATCCTCTACTAAAACTCCTAAGGAGGCATGGACCATTCTCCAGACAACCTATGAGGGTACAAAGGCTGTCAAGGATTCAAAACTTCAGAGGCTCACTACAAGCTTTGAAGAAATAAAGATGGAGGAGGATGAGTCATTCGATGAGTTCTATGCCAAGCTGAAGGACATAGTGAACTCTACGTTCAATCTTGGAGAAACCATTCCTGAACCCAAGATTGTAAGAAAGGTGCTCAGATCTCTGCCTGAGAGATTCCATGCCAAGATTACGGTGATCGAGGAATTAAAGGACATTGACAAGATTCCTTTGACAGAGCTGGTTGGTAATTTGCAGACTTACGAGCTAAGGTTAACAAGGATTGGTAAGTCAGGCAAGAGCAAGAGCATGGCACTGAAGGCCAAGAATAGTGACACAGATGAGTCTTCAGACGATGAAGATTCTAAGATGAAGTCCTACATCACCAGGCAGTTCAAGAAGTTTATGAAGAACGCCAATGGAAAGAGTTTCGACAAGGACCGTAGGCAATCCAGTTCTTCTCAGTTCAAGAGCCAAGATAAAGGGAAGAAGGATGCAAGGGATGGCGGTCAGTACATTGTTCCAGTAGGACCTAAGTGTTTTGGGTGTCAAGGCTTCAGTCACATGAAACATGAATGTCCTACATATCTCAAGAGCATTGGGAAGAGCAAGGCATTTGCTGCTAGTTTGAGTGACACCGAGCCTGAGGATGATTTCGACAATGAAGATGACGGAATCTTGAATGCCTTCACTGCCACTGTCAATCCTACTGAGGGGATTGTTGAAAGTGTGGATGAAGAAGAGGACTTGGTGGAGTCCAATTTTGAGAAGATAGATGATCAAGATGATATCCATACAGCCTATGAAAAATTGTATAAAGTTTCTAAAAAATATGAGAAACTTTATAGGCTGACCACCAAGAAGCTCAGTGATGTGGAACTTGATTGTGAAGAACTGTCCACAAAGTTTAATAAGGCTAATCAGACTATTGGAGCACTGAGGTTCGAGAACAATTTCTTGGCTGAGAAGACTAAGAAACTTGAAGCGGAGCTATTTCAAGTCAGAGCTCAATTGGAGAGGACTTCAAGTGCAAAGCTTGATGAGATGCTCAATCTTCAGAAATTTGCTTTTGATCGAACAGGTTTAGGGTATGGTTTCTCTTCCTCTAATACTGCTTCTACTAGTACTACTGTTTTTGTTCCTCCTAGCAATAATGTTGAAATTGAGAACAATAATGTTAAAACTGATTTAGCTAGTGAGAACTTAGAAAAAGCTAAATCTATCTTAGGAGCACCCCTAAGCAAGATAAGAAGGAAGCTAAGAACCCTAGGGCTAAAAAGGCTAACTCTCAAAAGCCTAAACAGAAGAAGCAACATCTCTGTCATCATTGTGGAGCTGCTAGTCATACTTGACCAAATTGCTATAAGTGGCTTACCACTCAACAGAGCAACGACATGATAGCATCTGGAAACCAGAATCAGCTTCAATCTTCTCTTGCTCCCCTTAGAGATCTTCTCAAGGCCCTTATGTTCCTTCCGAACTTGAACGGTTTCAATTCTTCCCCCTCACCGCCGGTTCAAGGGTTTAATCAAAGGAAAGGTTCTTCCAGAGTGTGGAAGGAAAATGGCTCCAAGTGATTCTATCACTTTCTTCTCTCTCTTCTTGTTTTTGTTTGCATTACTTGTGTGTTTTGCTTTCAAGTTTTGAGTCAGTCTAGTTTTTATGATTTGCTTTGTTTAACATGTTTTTGTTTGGTTATTTTTCAGTTCTGCTTTGTTTTATTTTTCATATAAAAATTAAAAAAAAATTGAAAAATCAGAAAAATACAAAAACGGTGTGTGTTTTGTGTACATTGGTACTTATGTACCTTGGATGGCCACTGAAACAGAGTTTTTCTAAACTTTGTATCTCTTGTAGCTTAGATGAGCATCTCTATGCACAACTAAGCAAGTGAGCTTAGTGGCTCTTGTTTGTGATGAGTAAGATTAAGTAATCTCTTGTACTTAACACTCGTATCACTCTTTTTGATAGGAAGGATTAGAAAATTCTAAGAGAAAGGCATAAATAACCATCTCACCACTATTGCCCGCCAATCATAATATGACACCTGTATGCTTTGGCATAGCAAAAGTGCAATGTCAATAACATTTGTGTGCTTTGGCATAGCAAAATTGGAATGTCAAATGCTTAACATAATTGGGTATTTCTTTTCTATCTCTTATATGCCTATGCATGATTTGCTTAAAAAGAAAATATGCAAAGAAAAATCAAAAGAAAAAAGATCAAAAATGCTTTTAAATATGATTGCAAGCGTGTTTTCTAGGAGATGTGGGAGTTATAGGATGTACCTCGAAGGTGATAATCCCCATCAAACTGTTATGATTGTGAGTGAGTTAAAGTGATTTACTCATATCTCAAATTGTCATAACATGTTGACACATTTGCATTCTTGCGATGTTTTTCACACACAACACGCAATATTCTTTGCTACTCTTGATACATGTGTAGGTACAATGTGATTTGACCATTACAAGGTTTTACATGTGTTAATGTATGCTCACTAAACTGTCTTAACTTATTTTTGAAATATAAAATTGGTTAGACTTGTTTAGTGTGTGCATGTGTTTTTGAAGATCCATGTGCTTAAAATCTTTGTTGAGAGATGTTTTTGAGAGCTTAATATGTTGATTGGATCATTAGTTGAGTTGCATGCTTGATTGCATTCAAATTTGTGTTTTTCTCTTCTCGAAAAACTGTTTTGAAAAGCTGGCTTGACACCTCCTCGATACCTCTTAGATAGCTGGCTATCTGTCGAGCTTCCTTGGCTTTTTCTTATCGCAATCTCGCTAGCACCTCGACACCTGGTGGATCGATCGAGAAAGTTTCTGATCCCTCGATAGCTTCTCGACACCTGGTGGATCGATCGAGCTTCTGTTCTTGTTTTTTAGTGTTTCTACCTCGACACCTTCTCGATACCTGAAGTTGTCGACGACCATTTCCTCAATACCTTCCTCGACAGATACCTCGCTACCTCTCGACACCTTCATCTGTCGAGATTTATTGAGGGCCTATATCTTCTCCTCGTGCGATTCGCAGCTCATTTCATTCGATCTCTCTCTCGATAGCTCTCTATTTTCTCTCCTAAACAATCTCATCTCACTCCAATCTTGATCCTCAAGGTTTCTTTAAGCTTTTTCAAGTTTTTCTTCGCTTGGTAAGCTTTTAATCTCTTCCATATTCATGCATTTCATGTTTTGAAACCTAGGTTTTGGGGTTTTTTGAAAAATTTTGGGGTTTTTCAAATTTGATGAGTTTTTGTTGAATTTTTGGGATGGGTTTTCGCTTAAATGAGTTTAAAATCTCATGCATTGCATCACATTAGCATTATAATAGTATTGTCATGCATTTAGATGTGTGCAAACTGTTTGTGTGCTGATAGGTTTGGATTGGGCTGAGCCCATGATGAAATTTCTTTTGCATGTCACATGTTCATGCATTCTCCATGCATACGTACTTCTTTTCACATATTCTTACTATTGTGAACTGTTTTGGGACTTTTCTGATTATCTCTTTTTCTCTCCCTCTCTTTCTGTTTACATTAGTCGTGTCTATGGCACCTAAGCGTAAATCTACTCCAGCTCGGAACCCTCTTCGTTCCAGAGCTTCTTCGTCTTGAGATTCTGCCCCCCTATCTCTTCGGTTCCGTGATGATGATGCCCACAAGGCATTCTCAGAGAACTTTTCTAGACGAGGTGTTCATTCGGAACGCCAAGTCATTCTGGCAGACTTTGCCGGCACTGACCTTCCCGATGTCATTCACAGTCGGGAATGGGAGTCTCTTTGTGTCGAGCCCATCACTTGTCCTCTTGTGCTTATTCAGGAGTTCTACTTCAACATGCACGGGATTGACCGTTCTGTCCCTCACTTTATCACTCGTGTTAGGAGTGTTAGCATTCCTGTCACACCGTAGCTTGTTGCGGATGTGCTTCGGATTCCTAGGATAGAGTTTCCTGACTATCCTAGTTGTGAGCGTCTGCGGACTGTGTCCAAGGATGAGCTCATGGTTGCTTTTTGTGAGCATCCCTTAGATTGGGGTGGTTGCCAGTTCACATCCTGTAAGGGCTTTGCAAAAGGTCCTAAGTTGTTTGAACATGGTGATGACTTTTGTACTCCATCCACTCTCTCACTACAACTCCATCACAGAGCCTCGTGCTTGATTTTTGTTGTCTTTTCTTGAGCATCTGACTATAGATTTCCCTTCTCATTTCATTCTTTCTATTATAGATGTTCATCTAGATTTGGCGTCCCGTGATAAGCTCATCTTTCCTTCCGCTATCACGAGGATCTTACGCCATTTTTCTGTTCCTTTTCCCTCTTCCGACCATTTTTCTTTCATGTGTGCCATAGATTTCGCTACCGTAAAATGTAGCGAGGCGCAGTTTAGGTCGCGACAAATGGATTCAGCAGTTCCTCCCTCCCGTCCTGCTCCATCCAAATCTGCTCCTTCCACATCCGCTCCCTCCTCTTCTACGAGCGATGTGTCACTCGGAGACATTATGGCGCAACTGCAGCGCATGGATGCTCGCCTAGATACACTCTCTACGGCGACAAGCGACCATGGGTGGTTTTGCTCTAGAGGCTTCTCCTCCACCACCTCCTCCCTTGGCTTTTGATTCTAAGGATGATGATGGTGATGATGATGATGCTTCAGATGATGATGATGGAGATGCTAGCTCTACCGATGAGATGTCTACTTGACACTCTTACCCTTTGTCACTCGTGACAAAAAGGGGAAGTAGTTTTAGATATGAGAGTAGTCATTCTTAGGGGGAGAGTTAGTATCTTTTTGTTAGGGGGAGTGTTGTTTCTTTTTTAGGGATGTAGTGAGGCTATTATGTATCTTTTCTTTTCTCTTATTTAGATACATTGTTCTTGTACTTTAGGTCTTATGACCACTTTTAGACATACATTGCACTTATTTCTCCCTATATGTTAATGTATGTTGTTTCTTTCACCTACCTCTTACATGTGTTGTTTCTTTTCTCGCTTTATACACATGCTTCTTATACTTGTATGCAATCTATTATTTTTGTTTCACACTAAGATGCCTTGATGAGTTTTGTTTAAAGTGTTTCAGAAATACAGGTTGTCAAAGTCTACTTGTCATAAATTCTCTTCTTGCAAAGTTTTTCAAGAGTTTGTGTTAGGATAGATTTTATTGTATTCAACAAGTAAATATGAGTTGAGTGATTTATGACTTCTCTCATATGTTCATTTGTTTGTTGTGGTTTTGTCATGGATTGCCAAATGGGGAGATTGTTAGGACATATGTGTTTCACTTGTTAGGAACATATGTCACTATTTTATGTAATTGACTTATCCTTTGAAAAAACGTACTTTACTTGTAATTTGGTAGATTTAGGATGTGTTTAAATACTTCAAGAAACCATGTTTCAAGATCAAGTGTTGAAGCCTTCAAGTCTGTCCAAGAAAACAAGCTGAAAGTGCAGATTTACTAAAACTCGACAGCTAGCATGTATCGAGGTTTAAGAAGCTGTTCAGCCCGTATGCTCGACAGCTAGCTCGATAGATGCTCGACACCTTCTATCTATCGAGGTTTAAGAAAACAACAATCTGATCTGTTTTTCTTGGGATCCGTGATTATGTGTTTAGGCCTTCTTTTCTCCTAACCCTAAACATATAAAAGGATTGTTTTAAGGGCCGTCAAATAGTACACAAGTTGCACAAGCATTGAGCAAACCTTATTCAAGCAAATTGTGACTGGAGACAAAGTTCTTGCCCTTGTTCATCTCTTTCTCTTGAAGAAGTTACTGTGTCTTTGCACCATAGGGTTTTGTAACCAAGCATCTTCTTGATCTTCATCATGTGGATGAACTGAAGAATTTTGCAGCCAACAACCTTCTTAGTTGGTGATTGAAGTCGCGTACTGGAATCCGCGCATTGGTTAGTCACGTACTTGGGAGCCGTGCATTAAAAGAGGGGTACTGTTACTACAGAACAAGCCCAATTGGGTATTGGGGTAAGGGTTCAACTGTAGGTTGGTAAGGTACTTGGGATTCCTTTACTTGTAATCGCTTGTTGTGATAATAGTGGAGTTTCGGGAGTGGTGACCTGAAAATCACCCGATGGGGTTTTTGCCGTTAGGTTTTCTCCATTCGTAAACAAATCACCATGTCATTTATTTTCCGCTGTGTATTTAGTTGTTTGGTGATTTGTTTGTGCTACCATGCGCTTTGCATGATAAATTGATTAATTAATAACTTGACTAATTAATTAATTAATTTCAATCACAAGGGGTCAATCCGTTTGTGGCCTATCAAATTTGATATGGCTGAGTCCTTTTATAGTGAGCTTTGGAGTGGTTACTTGTTTAGTAACTTCCTCAACGTCGATGGAAGTTAGAAGGTTTAGATTTAACTTCTACAACTGCTATCAGAAGTTAAGAACTTAATGGGAAGTTAGAGCGATAAATAATGATTTTGCTTCTACTTCAGAATAGTAGAACGTGGTCCGAATTATAAGCTTTTGAACATAAATTTACCCTGAGAATTTCTAAGTGTTGGGAGGTCATCCAGGTGCTTCCTTGCTAGACAACCTTCTTGCACTTGGACGACCTTCTTGTATTGGGACAACCTTTCTGGACATGGACGACACTATGGATGAACTGGAGATAGTCTAATTTTTGGTTCACCATCAAGTTCAATTATGTTTTTCTTATTGTTTAGATGAATTTCTAATAGTTTCAAATAGAAATTAGGTTTTCAAGTGAATGGTTTTTTTTTTTTTTTCTAAAAACTTCTAAACACATTATTAATCTAGGTTATCATGTGTTCTTGAATTGTCTTAGTTCAACCGAATCATAGGTTTTTCATTATCTAAGAAGAATAAATTATGAAATATATATTTTCTTAGATCACAAAGAATTTCATATTGATATAGGGAAACACCCGGATGCCCTAGTATTTAAAATATTGATTTAAACCAGTCATTATTTAATTGTTAACAATCACCAAGAAAAAAAAATTTCATCTTCACCAAAAGTGTTGTTTAATTACATTGTCTTTGAATTTACCCCGTTCCTTATGGTTTGACCTCTGTATTCCGAGAATTATATTGCTACGATCTCCTGCACTTGGGAGTGAGAAAGTAGGAACATATTATAAAATTCAACCATTCATCTTGTCCACTTCGTTCTTTTTGCTCATTACATTAATACACTAACATTGTCATTATAATAAAATAGTATTAAATTGTTACAACATTTTTTAGATGATCAAGAAATGATTTGGACTAGCAAATGTGACTAATTTTTAATTTTCTTTCATTCAAAATATTCCAAAGAGACTTAGCCTAACAAATATCAACAAAAAGGCAGCAATTAATATTTATAAAATTAAGAAATCATATCAAAAGAACATATCAAACTATTTTTGTGTTCAAATTAAATGACAATTTAAATTTAAGAAGATTTAACTTATAATTATTATGATAAAATGAATTGCATAAACTATACCATATATCTTGTCGAAATCCTTGGGAACATTGACATTCATCTCCTTTGTACTTTGGTATTTCTTGAAGTTTGTGTGATAAATAGATTGATGTTTATGTTTATGTTAATATTTATGTATACGTATTTTCATTTTCTCATTAATATTTAACAAGTAATACTACATTATTTGTCATATGTGGAAAAAAAAATTGAGTTTGTATCTTTTTAGTATTTAGATTTCTCCTTTGGTTTCCTTGATGATGTGATCTAAACCAAAAACCTTTCTAATTCTAATCTCTATTGCTATAATTATCGCCATTGTCATTGGTGCTTGGACAAATGATTCTGTTGTTTGAAGAGCATTTTACTGAATTTAGATATATTTCTTCTTATTAGGTAGCAAATAATAATATTAGTCCCACGTTCAAAGATTATTTTTTGTCATATATTTATTGGGTTACTATTAAAATAACATCATTGACACCAAGGTCGCTATTAGAATGACTTCGTTGGCGTCTTTGATATATTATAATGATATTATCAATTCGAAGTCTTTGGCTCATTTATAGAAGATAGGATCCTACAGGAAAGAAGAGTGACAAGAACTCCAAAAGAGGTAGTAAAAACTAACTTACTAAATTAAAGGATGAATTTTCTTAATTGTTGCAATGTCATAGGCATGCCTCAATCACCTAATATATAAACATCTTATACAATATAATTAAATTTTATGTAAAACTTGAATGCAAAAAATGTTATGCATACTTGTAATGTTTTTTTTTTTTTGGTTGATTTTTTCATATTATTAAATATAAAATATCTTTTGATAATGATAGGGATATGGTCACATGTGGTCCTCTTGTTGGTCACAAAATAATGATGTTATTATTGTTGTTATTTTCTTTGTTGTAGGAGGTGTTAGTATTGTGATTATTGTTTTTTGGTTATTGTTATTTTTAAACATATTGATATTGTTCTTTGTTATAAAAATGTTAGTATTTCAATGGAGATGTAATTAAAGTAAGTCTTTTAAATAATATATATTGAATTCGCATATTGCACGGAACATCAGCTAATTATTCTAAATAATTAATATATTTAAGCATATAATTATGTTTTGAAATTGTCTAATAAGTTTTATTGAAGATCATTGAGAAATAAAGAAATACTGGCTAAAACCACCAATTTGTGGAATCAATTGGTAATTGATGATGTATTAGTGATCTCATCTCATGGGATTAAAACAATGTTCGATATAATATCTATAGGGTTAAAAAGGAACTAATTAGATAGCCTAGGTGGTGATACTTAACTTAAGTCCATCTTACTAATCAAGCATTGACATATACTTTGATCATCTATTAGATGACAAGTCATGTTGGGAAAATGACTCATGTTCTTATTGTGACTTAGAAAGAAAGTTAGGTTTCCTAGGTGAAAACAGAAAAATTAATTTGGTCTTTTTTTTTGGTTTTCTTGGCTTGGAAGAAAAGTCTATTCCATGGAGTGGAAGGAAAGCTTATTCTTTGTTATAGAAGCAACACATTTCCTTTCTACAAAGGAATATGAATTGAATATTATCAACATATTGTACTGCAAAGAATTTAATGGCTTTGGCCCAATGGTCCTCCCTTATAGGGAGAGAAAAAAAATTTGAGCGTGAAACCAAGAGAGAAAAAAAGAATTTTCGTTTGGGAGGTAGTGCCTAGAGAGAGACAATTGTTGGAAATATATTAGTGAATAAACAAGTTTTGATACATAAATAATATTCCAAATAATTAGCAAGAACATAAAATAAAAAAGAGTTTAGAACAATCTCATATGCTATAGAATCATGCTGCGAAAGCGTTGTCCTTAAAAGTTGATTCGTGCCACCCAAAGTAAAACTTGGTGCGATTGGTTCTCTTGGCCAAACAACCCCTAAGATTAGACTATAGCGTCGACCTTTGTGATGTACTCACTTCCACTCACAAAAGGTTTAAGAACAACCTTCTATTATCTTTCCTTAAAAAACAAATGTTCTTGTAGAAAAATATGTGGGAGAGAATGATAGTAGAACTGTGTATATCTAAAATATAGAGTAGTAAAAGACTCTTTAGAAAAGGTATTATGATGAGTATTATATAGGTACTTATGAAGATAATAGTCTAGAGTTATTGGTTACTAATAACCCTTAAAAGCCCAACAGCTATATTATCAATTATTGCCTAACGGCTATATTATCAATTATTGCCTAACGGCTATTTTTCTCATAATTGCCCAACGGCTATTTTACTCATAAATTTTCAATAGCTTGAAAATAAATAAGAATAAAAGTTTTTGGAACACACACCCGCACCAACAACAATAAGGTTTGGGTTTTATTGACAATGAGGTTTTGTTTGATATTGTAAAGTGAAGAAAGAAGAAGAAACCGCAGTGAACATAGTGTAGAAAGAAGAAGTTATTGTCGCAATTAGTGTAGTGAGTGTATGAGAGTAAAGAAAAATAAGTTAATTTTTTTAGTTATGAAACATGCACAAGGGGAATAAATTTAGAATTATTATTTGCTTTTTCTTAATTTACACAAGACTTGATTGAGATCCAATAGGTAGACGTGGCAAAACGGGCATGGCAGGTTGGATCAATTGGGTTCGAGTAAAAAATAGGTCATTTTGAGCAGGTTAAAAATGGGTCAAGTTGGGTTGACTTGAATTTTTCGCATTATTAAGTAATGCTACTAATTACTTGGTGTAGAATATATTATTTTGAATTCACCACCTACATCAAGAATGAGCTCAAATGAACAAATTAATACTTGTTCAATAATCATATAATTATACAAATCCCAACATTTCTAACTAAAATAAAATAACACGAATACAAAGGAGTATAGTCTATCCTTTGAAAGTCCAATTAAAAGAAACACACAAGTTTCACTTCTACACAATATAAACATTCCAAAACATAAAATAAAATTACAAATGCGTTATTGGATAGCTAATTTGACAAAGAATAAAAGCACAAGAAATTTACAATCTTAAAAACTAATTTCATAATCTAATATCAACTACGGTTGACACTCTGTTTGAGAATATACATCAAAGTTGATTGTTTTACTTATTTATATACAGTTTATTTTATGAATACCATGTTATTGTTAAGCAACACACTCTTGAAAATGTAATCTTTTATGAATATTTTACACCACTAATTTTTTTTATTGGATATGAATTTTGAGAAATCAACCTTTGGATTATATTATTTTCGTACATTCTCCATGCTTACAAAATTTTAAGGTGATCAAAGACCAACAACCATATCATCAATAAATTGTTTAAATTCAAATTTTATAGTTTAAAATAATGTATAAAAGATAAGTTTATGGATTAAGTAGTGTGAGCGCTCTGACACGCATATGTGAGTTTCGCCCTATTGGGAGTACACCTTAGTTGAATGGATAGGAGGCGAATATTTGAGAGTTGTCATCTAGTTTAGGTATAGGAACCAAATTGGACCTTTTACTTACATAGGTCTTATTTACCAGATATTGGGTTCGGAGTTAGGATACAACTTGGGAAGGTGTTAGGCACCCAAGACTGCCTGTCTTATGGGTTGGCCTTCGTTATGTGTGGATAGACCATATTTAGATAAAGATGTTATTAAATGAGCTATAATCCTTAACCTTTTTTTTTTTGAGAATCAGCTATAATCCTTAACCTAAACATACATCATGCATTTAATTTAAGAGAACACATACAACATGCTAAAGATTACATAACAAAAAAAAAACATATTAAAACCAAATCAAACATATTATTATTAAAAATAAAAACTAACAATTAAATCAAACACATAAAGAAAAATCTTAAATTAAGCCAAATAGGGTAAGGTTGACTAAATAAAATATAGAAAGAAAATAATCATAATTGTGGTGGTCCTTTTCCAAATACCTTGGGCTTTTAGGCCTGGACCCCTAATTTACTTGTACTCTAGGTTGGGCTTATCCCACAATGGGAGGTCCAAAAAAGTGATTGTTGGTGTCACTAATGGGTACTAGTTTCACTTGGGCACTAAATTACCTTGATTCTAGCACCACTGTGAAGACTACCAAGCAGTTGAGCCCCCTTTTTGAAATCCGAACATGATTTTCTTCTCCCCAGAATGTGTTTCCCCTCACTACTTCCCTATCTCTCTCCCCAAAATTTCCAACCTTTTCTTCTTACCCCTCCCCTCTTTTATACCTTTATTTCAGTGGGGGAGTCATGATGGAGAAATATTTGGCATGTTAGTTAGTCCCTTCGTATCATATCACATGTCAACGAGGACCTACCTTCTGTTGTTGATATGATTTCCTAGTAACTTGTCTCAGACGCTGGGTCTTGATACTCGACGGTCGGATTCCCCAAAGGCATTATCTCTTGTTCTTGGCATACCTCGTAGACTTCCTTATCTGCTCGGCTAGCCCCACACTATATGGGCCTGAATTGGGCCAAGGTTATTCCAATGGATGTGGGCCTAACAATTTGAGGGCCAGCCTGCAATTCTTTAATGGACGAAGCTAGTGTAGCCAGGGAATCCACATGGCTGTTCTGTCCCCTAGAAATCTGTGCCATCTTCACTAATCTAAATTATGTTTACAATGAATGGACTAGTTTTAGGTAATCCACCATTCTTGGATCCCTTGCCACAAAATCTCCTTCGACCTAACTAACCACTAAACTTGAATTTGAACAAATTTCTACCTCTGTGGCTTCTACCTTCATTGTTGCTTGAAGCCCGGTTACCAATGCTTTATACTTGGCTTCATTATTCGAGGCCTGAAAGCCCAGTTTGAGCGAATGTTCTACTCTTATACCCTCTAGTGACTCTAGCATTATTCCTATTCCAGAGCCTCAAGCATTCGACGCCCCCATTCACATACACATTCCATGGCCGAACTAATGCTTGGCACACCCTATGTGCATCTCCAACTGCCAGAGTGAATTCAGCTACAAAGTCAGCCAACCCCTGCCCTTTGATCGCATTCCTTGGCTTATACCTGACATCGAAAGAATCCAGTCTTGCACCCTACTTAGCAATCCTCCCCGTGAAGTCTGACCTTCTCAACAAGGATTGTAGAGGATGCTCGGTCAAAACGTACACCGTGTGAGCTTGAAAGTAGTGTGGGAGATTCCTCGTGGCGTGCACTAAGGCCAAAGCTATCTTTTCCAAAGGCAAATACCAGGTTTCTAAGTCTACTAGGGTTTTTCTAACATAATATACTGGCTCTGCATGCCATTCTAAATTTTGATCAACATTGCGCTCACTGCATGCTTAAACATAGCTAGATACATGTACAAGTTTTCACTAGGCTGAAAACTATATAAAATTGGTAGGCGAGCAAGGTAGAGATTCAAGCTCTGGAAAGCATTGTCACATTTCTTGGTCCAATGAAATCCCTTCCATTTCCTCAATAGCTGGAATAAAGGGCGATATCTGTCAATTGACTTGGATATGAACCGATTCAGAGCTGTTATCTTTCTAGTGAGCTTCTATACTTCCTTCGGGTTCATCGGTGGACTAAACTGTTAGATTGTACTGATCTGGCCAAGGTTAACCTAGATTTCTCAGCAAGTTATCATGTAACCAAGGAACTTCCTAGATCCTACCTCGAACACACACTTAGCAGCATTGAGGCACAATTTGTGGTGCGTCAAAATCTCAAACACCTTGGTCAAATTCGACACGTGCTCCTTTAACTTCTCACTTTTTACTACCATGTTGTCAATATATACTTCCACTGTTTTACCGATTTGCAGCCTAAACATCTGTGTCACCATTCGCTGGTAAGTTGCCCCGTCATTCTTCAGAATAAAAGGCATGACTGTATAATGGTAATTGTCTATTGGAGAGATGAAGGACATCATCTCCTGGTCTTCGGGAGCCAAGGTGATCTGGTGATTTCCCTAGAAGGCATTTGTAAAACTCATCCTTGGCTAGCCATACGTGGCATCCACCAACTAGTCAATCTTGGGGACATGGAAAGGGTCTTTGGGACACGCTTTATTCAAATCTGTAAAATCGATGCAGACCCTCCACTTATCGTTCTTCTTTTTCACCATCGCCGTGTTGGCCAGCCAATCCGGGAAGAACACTTCTCTTATAGTCCCGGCATGTTTCAACTTCTCCACTTCCTCCTTTACGGCTTCCATGTGAGGTTTGGATGACATCCTCGTCTTTTGCTTCTTAGAGGGATACAAAGGGTCCAAGTTTGGCCTATGAACTATGAACTCCAAGTCTACCTCGGGCTCCTTGTATGGGCTTCATGCAAAGACATCTAAGTTCTGGACCAGTGATAATAGTAACTTCACCTGATCCTCGATTGGAAGGCTCTTACCTACTCGAAAATACCTGTCATCATAGGGTAAAATGTGAACTTCATCCAACTCCTCTACACTGTCAACCCCATTGGAATGCTCGAGGCTCTTTGATTGCTATAAAGGGTCCGACTCTATTTGCTCATTCTACTTGATCTCATGATTGATCGTGGCCACCAAGCATTGCTGAGCTACACTCTGATCTCCCCTTACCATTACTATCCCTTGTTCGGTATGAACTTCACCTTCAAGTGCAGCGTGGACGGCATAATGCCCATGGCATGGATCCAAGGTCGTGCCAAGATTGCCATGTACTACGAGAAAGCATGAACCACTATGAAATTCACCATCTCCTCCTTACCTTCTGTCACTACAGGGAGCTTGATCTGTCATGCGGGCATCACCATCTTCTCGTCAAATCCCACTAACGAGGTATCATACTTGGTGAGGTCCTCATCTCTTTAACCCAACCCCTTACCTCATCTCTCAAACCCAACCCCTTATATCGCCCTACTTCCCTGATTAATCATAACTCTCTTCACGAGGAACCCTTCAATCCTAAGGATTATAACCAGCGCGTCGTCATGCAATTGCGTAGTTCCCTCAAGGTCGTCATCATCAAAAGCTATCTTTTACCTACTCAACTTGAGCTTCTTCCTAAGGCGGTTAACTGCCACCGGTTTCTATTGAGGAGTTATGCTAAGTATCCCCCTTCGACAGCTAGTGCTAACTCTGATTGATGTGGCATGTATGACTTCGATTATGCCGAAGGGAGGTGGCATTGCTCCTCCTTGGCTTCTTGACGTCTATCCTATAGTACTGCCCCCTTAATTGACCACATACTCCCTCAAATATCCCGCTTTGACTAACTCTTCAAAGTAGTCCTTGAACGTTCTGCACTGCTCGGTAGTATGCCCATTTTCTCGGTGATAATTGCAGTACAAATTCTGGTTCCTCCTGGCTGGAGCTCTACTCATTTTACCGAGCTAGCGAAAATAAGGCTCATGCTTGATCTTCTTCAAGATTTTATGCACAAGCTTTTTAAAAGCGACGATCACCCCTTCTGCTCTACTAACGTAGTTCTGTCCCTCGGCCTCCATTTTAGGCCTTTGTTAAAAGCCTCTAATTCGGGATTCTTTCTAATACTGAAATGCAGCAGGGGCCTTCCCTTTATTTTGTAGCCAGTCGTCCTCTAGTCTCTTGTGTTTTTCTATGCGCTTCATCAGCTGGTGCATGTTTTCGGGAGGCTGCATGGTCAAGGAGTCCCTTAGCTCGAAATGAAGGGGCAGCCTTAGTTTGAAAGTGCTCACGGCCACATGTTCATTGTCTCACTTAATCTTATTATATAGCTCCCAATACTTATCCGAATAGGACCGGAGAGTTTCTCTGCTCCCCATGGTCATCGATAACAAAGCATTGATAGGGTGCAGTTCTCAACTACAAGTTACAAACCTTGCCCAAAAGGCTTGGAAGAGCTCGGCAAAGTTGTAGATGGATCCCTTCTTCTGATTGTTGAACCATCTCATTGTTGTGAGGCTGAGACTAGAAGGAAACACCTTGCATAGTAACCCATCGTTTTGAGAATAGGGAGCCATAAGTTGTGTAAAATGGCTTACGTGCTCCACCGGATTCGTCTTGCCGTTGTAATAGGTGAACGGCGGGCGAGTAAAGTGTCTCGGCATCTCAGTGCATTCTATTTTCTCGGAAAAAGGTGACCGACCTATCCTCCTTAATGCTCGACTCATGGCATTCATGGCGGCATTTAGGCGCCTATCCCTTTCTTTTATTGGTGATATTGAATTTCTATCTTTGGACTTGATTGACATGTCCCTGGATAGCTAAGAATGACTTTGATGTGATGATCTCCTAGTGTAACTGCTTCCCAAGTCGTGGTCATGGGACAATCCTTCGGGGGACCTCCTTTGGTGTTGGCTCCTAGCCTTTAATTCCAACTCTTTGACCTATTGTTGCAGATTTTCTTGTTTGCGGTCCCGATCACTATGGTACAAACCTTCTGGCATGTATAAAACCGTCCTTTCTCCTCTAGACGACGCTGCATGCAAGTCATCTTGAGTCTTGTGTCCATCGCGGTTGCGGCTATAGACACCGCATTTTGTACCTCATATGACTTGGGCCCCCGTTCCCCAATGATGCTTGAACTCTAAGGCCCAAAGCCAGTTTAGAGCCCAATCAGATATCAAATTGACTTGAAGAGTGCTAAAATGGAAAATATGACTTTTTTAAATGAGCAAAAATCTATTTTTGGAAATAAATAACCAAAGACCTCTGTCTGCGTACGCAGGCATTTTCCCAGAAACCCTAATTTGGATTTCTACTTTGTTTGGTTTGCTTGTTTCACATATTTTTCCTTTATTTAAGTCATTTTTACATACACATCTATATTTGAGTTCCTATTTCACATGTTTGTTTACTTGTTTGCTATCACATGTTAGAATTAGGTTTTATCTTGTGCTTGCTTTGTTTAAGATGCTATGTACATGCATTCATATGCTCATGCATAATGATATAGGTGCTTAGTTGTTGAAAGGTAAGTAAATGTAAGTTAGGCATTAGTATGGACATGCATTTGATGATATGTTTTATGCTTTTAATTCCAATTACATGCTTTATAGAACTTTGAGATTGCCATGATACCTTGCTGCCATGATTGAGTTGCTGCTTTGTTTTAGATGTATAATATGATAGGGTTTTTCACATGCTAGATGAATGCTAAGGTTTGTATATGTGTGAGTTTGGTTTCTTATGCTTTATGGATGGAGTTGTATGTGTTTGGGATTATGATGCCACATTGTATGCTTAGATATATGTTAGTGTGTGTGTGAGAGTTAGAATACAAGTGTTGAACATGATTTTATCAAGGTTAAGATATAAGACACAATGATGGGAGGCCAACTATAGGGTTGGGCAGTCTTAAGTGCCTAACACCTTCCCAAGAACGTACCTAAACTCCAAACCCATATCTCTAGTAGTAAGATCAAAGGTCCTTCCTCAAGAGGACTCTATATATATGGTTCCTAAACCATTGCAAAAACTAGGTGGCGACTTCGACGATTTCCGCTATGTCCACAGTGGCGACTCCACTGGGGATTGTGAGATTAATTCCTATGTGTCCTATGTCTTAAACCTTAATAAAACTATTTCAATACTTGTTTGCACACACATCACTTGGTTTCTTTTGTCCCTTAACCTCAGTTGGTGATGAGTGGGAAGATGGAAGGCTCCATTCAGGCCCAAATCTTCCGGAGTTCATCCCACCAACTCACAATCGGTGCCATCGCCTATAATGGGCTTTGAGTACGTTAAAGGTTTGCTATCAATCCACTATGGGGTCCACTTAGGCCCTCGGTTGGAATCATAGCCCACCAAGTTGTGAGTGACCTACTTATCTATCCCTTTAGCCTTAGGGAGCCTACCTACACTAGAGAGATCCTGGACCCTATCACAAAGGATACCCTTTATATCTCTTGTTTGTTTAACCATATATCATGTGTTCACTTAATTCTAAGGAACAAATAAAAGATGTAAAAATGGAAGGGATGGCCCTAAAGTTATGGTATACCCTAAGATGTTTTGGGATAAAAGAAAAAAGGTTCTCACATATAAAAGGCTTGTCCCTAAGTCCAAAGTTATATCTTAACTTGAAATATTCATAAGACCATAGCCTAATTGTTATCATAGGCCTAAGTGGAAAAAACCCTTTTAAAAAAGAGGACTTTGGGCCTAAGGTAACAAATATGCTATGGACTTAACATCCAAAATCCTACAAAGTCAACATGAACTTCCCTAATCTTGGGCCTCCTTGTTGTATGCCTAGGCCCAAAATGATGAGAAATTCATGGACTTTGAGAGGAAGGTTACAACATATTCTAGCTAAAGGACTATCTCAAAAAAAAAAAAAAAAAAATGAAATGATGAATAAAAATGAAAAGCCCAAAGGTGATGAATACATTGTAAGCCCATGTTTGAGACAAAGGGTTGAAAATTTCTAAGTGCATTCTAATGAAAGCCCAATGAAACAAGGGGCAAAAATCCATGAAAGGGAAGGGAGTGATATTGTAATTGGGCCTTCATTAAAATGAACCTAAAAATTTTCTAAAGACATCTAAAAAGTAAAAAACTTTAATTGGGAATTGAACTTAATGAAATGGGACTTCCTTTCAGACATCATGTCCCCATTCCAATCCAAGTCCAATGGAAGGCGAGACATTTAAAGGGAAAACCCCTCAAGAGGGAAAGATGGATGCTTCAAGTGAAAAGGTTCTCATGCAAAAGATGCTCGAGTGTGTGAAGGCACAAGTTGAAGTTCTTAAGAAGATAATAAGCCACCTTTCCGAGATAGAAGAAGAGGAAGCTGAAGAAGACAAGGCTAACCATGGACAAAGCAAGCTGATTGAAGAAGACATTAACCGCATGATGACAGAAAGGAAGGTTCGCCTACATCTACCCAACTTTATGCCACAACTGAAGAGTACTCCTGGACCATGGATTTTCAAGAGGGCCCATGTCAACGACTTCTCTGAGTTAGGAGACGCAGGATCGTGGGAAAATCATGATTGGCTAGAATGGACCTTGAAGGTAGGAACAACTTAAGTCACCCCAGCTTGCTTCATGCTTGAACGCGACATGGACCCTTCTTCTGACAACGACCAATACCTCGTGCTGACTTAAAATGAAGAAGAAGAAGGAGAAGATAAAGTGATTAGCTATTGGAGTGAGGATGACGGTGATTGGTTCTTTGACACGGTTGGGAGAGATTTCCCCGATAAGGGTGAGGATCTGTAAGACATAACCAAAGCTATGCATGTATGGAAACCTCTGAAAGGGGAGCTGAAGAAGGGTGAGGAGAAGAGTGACAAGCCTTGAAGAAGAAAGAAGACAGAATTCAACATGCCTATCGTGGGGCCCATTAATAATTGGACTTGGGTTGGATTTTCTGAAAACAAGGGGAAAAAGTTTTGTAATGCAAGTTCCAATGTACTTTTCAACATTTTCAATTTTTGATTTAGCTTACTTTGATGCGTCCTATAACATTGAAATTTTGCACTTAAATGATTCAAATGAATTTGAAAATGAAATTAATAAAAAATTGGAAAAAATAATTGAACCTATGGAACCAACTCTTGAAACTATTAATTTGGGCTATAATGAGAATCCACGCTTAATTAAAATTGGCTCAACTCTAAATGAAAAAGAAAGAAAAGATCTTCAAGAACTCCTTACGAAATTTCATGAGGTGTTTGCATGGTCCTATGAAGATATGCCCGGAATTGACCCTGAGATAGCTCGATATCAGATTGATACTCATGATCACATGGTAACCGTAAAAAAAAAAAAAAGTTGAGAAGAATAAGGACTGAATGGCTCTTAAAAATCAAGGAATATCTCCTCCACTCACCTATCCTAGTGCCTCCACAATGTGGAAAAACCTTACTCCTATACCTCTCTATCATAGGGGATGTAGTTGGAAGTATGCTTGCACAAGAAGATGATGACAAGAATGAGAGGGCCATATACTACTTGAGCATGAGGTTTCATGATTACGAGACTAGGTACACTCCCATAGAAAAATCATGCTTTTGCACTCGTTTGGGCCGTACAGAAGTTGAGACATATCATCTTACCTTTTTCAAATATGGGTGGTAGTAAGAATGGACCCATTGAAGTATCACTTTGAGAAACCCGCCTTGAGTGGAAGATTGTCAAGATGGTTGATCTTATTGGCAGAATTCAATTTGAACTATGTGGCTAGAAAAACTATCAAAGGGAGCGTCGTGCTAGATATTTGTGCCTAGAATCCTATAGAGGGGGAAGATGGTAAAGAAGACTTTCCAGATGAGGAAATTTTGGATGTAGTTTGACGGAGTCGTAAACCAATGTGGGAATGGGATAGGAATACTCTTGATCACTCTTGAGGGATTTCACACACCTTTGGCAATCAAGTTAAACTTCGAAGAAACTAATAACATGGCTGAATATGAGGCTTGTATTGCCGGAATGGAAGCTTTTCAAGAATTAAGGGTAAAGGAGGCCGAAGTCTTTGGAGATTCAACTTTGGTTATAGCCCAAGCACAAAAGTTGTGGAAGGTGAAAGAGGAACACTTGAAACCTTATCAACAATACTTAGAGGACTTGACTAGGACCTTTGACAAAATTGAGTATACAATCATCCCTAGAGCTCAAAATCAATTTGCGGATGCCTTAGCTACCTTAGCCTCCATGGTTGAAATACCTGAGGGAGTATGGACATGACCCTTGGAGATTGAGCAAAGTTATGAGGAAGTGCACAAAAGGAAGACCGAAGCTTCAGTAATGACCATAGAGGAAGAAGAAGTTTTGTGGTACTATGACATCATGAAGTTCTTGGAAATAAGGGCATATCCGGATAGTGTCGACAAGAAAGAACTTCATTCCATTGGGATGATGGCAATACAATACATCCTGTGTGGGGGACAACTCTATAAAAGGTCCTACGATGGTATACACCTTCATTGCTTGAAGAATGAAGAAGCCGAGAAAGTAATGGAAGAAGTTCACTAAGAGATTTGTGGCCCTCATATGAATGGGAGAATGTTAGCCAAGAAAATCCTAAGGATAGGATACTATTGGAATACAATGGAGACTAATTGTGTGGACTATGTGAAGAGCTGCTATGATTTTCAGACACATGCCAACTTGAACCATGTGCCACCTAGTGAATTGTAAAGCATGATGTCTCCATGGCCATTCTCGGTTTGGGGCATAGATGTGATCGGAAGGATAGCTCCTAAGGCTTCAAATGGGCATGAATACATCCTGGTGGCAATTGAATATTTCACCAAGTGGGTGGAAGCAACCTCCTACTCCATATTGAAGCCTAAGCATGTGGCTCGATTCTTAGAAAACAACATCATATGTCGATTTGGGCTGCCCTAGGAGATCATCTCTAATAACGGGTCTCACTCTGAGGGTGAAGTTCGAAGAGTTATGGAAGAATATAGTATTGAGCATCACAAGTCTTCACCATATCGACCACAAGCTAATGGTACCATAGAAGCAGCTAATAAGAATGTGAAGAACATCCTAGCCAAGATGATAGTGACATACAAAGATTGGGCAAAGAAGTTTTTATTTCCTTTATGGGGTTATAAGACTTCTATCCGTGCGTCAACTGGAGCAACACCTTAGTCTTTGGTTTATGGTAGTGAGGCGATGCTTCCTATTGAGGTAGAGATACAATCTTTAAGGGTATTGGTGGAAACCAAGGTCCTAGAAGAGGATTGGGCTAAGGCGAGATATGAACAATTGGCTTTGATAGATGAGAAGAGGGCTAAGGCACAATATCATGCACAAGGGTACCAAAAAAGGATTACTAGAGAATTCAACAAGAAAATGAAACCAAGAGACCTTAAAGAAGGGGACTTGGTCCTAAAGGTGCTTAGAGATGTGACTTTTGATCCAAGAGAAAAGATGAAGCCAAGGTGGTCAGGGCCTTTTATCATTAAGAAGATCATGTTTGGAGGGGCTACGAGGATCACAGATTTGGATGGGGAGGAGATGCTTTTTCCAATTAACATGGATAGACTCCGAAAATACAACATTTAAAGAAGAAAAAAAAGCCTGCTAGGTTGAAAACCCGGAAGGGCGGTTTAGGCAAAAATTAAGGCAAAAGAATCCTGCTAGATTGAATACTTGAAAGGGAGGTCTAGGCAAAATTTAGGGGAAAAGACCATAGGCATGATGAAAATTCCCGAAGGAATGTCATGGGCAAAAATTACATGGCAAAGGAAAAAGAAAAAAAGAAAAGAAAGGAATAAGATAGCAATAAGGAAAGATAATAAAAAAGTGATTCCAAACCTTTATTAAAAGGTGACAAGATTGTTTTCATAGGGGAATTGGAACATTCCAAACCTTTATTAAATTCAAAATCAAAAACATGAGAATCATAAAGTGCAGAAAAGTAAAATATAGGGCATATCAAGGTGGTCACTTAGCCCTCTTGGCTTTCTTACTAGTCTTCATGTCAACTTTCTCATCCCTCAGAATCCACTTCATGTCATCCTCTAACCATTTCTTGTACCTCGCAATGGGATAAATGTATTAAAAGGGAGCAATGCCTCTAGTCATCCTGCGGCATGGCCAAGCCTCACGAAGCCTACCCAATATCCTGTTAGTAAACACTTTGGTGTGGAAAGCTCCCTCATCATTAGGAGCTCCTTGACGCTCTCCAAATTTCCTTGAGATACGACAAGTGGAGTAATACGAGCAGCAACGAAGTCCAACTAAAGGTACACAGTAGTCCTTGTAGCAATTGTGAACCATGCTTGAGATGTGCCACCACTCCACGACCCATTAAATGTCAGTCTCCTTGATATGACCCATAAGCTTCCTGTATACCCCAAAGCTCATGTCATTTTGATGAAGTCGGTGGTCCCTAAGATGCCTAGCGAGGTATGTGCTAAGGGGTACAGTAGGAGGTTGAAGCAATCGAAGCCTCTCTTGTAGCCATATTTGGCAAAAAAAAAAAGCATGATTGAGAAATAAAAAATAATAATAATAATAATGAAAGGCGATATAAGGTGCCTTGATGGGTTGAAAACCGAAAGGCAATCCACGCAAAATTAGAGGAATCTTGCTAGGTTGAGAACCTAGACAAAAGTTAGGGATTATACCTGAAGAAGAAGAGGACTTCCCGCAACAAAGCTTGCTTCCTTCCTATGAAAGGCATCCAAACCAGTGAGGGTTTTCGCCAAGATTAAGCCCACTGGGTTACCTCTCTTTAGCTCATAGACCACTATGCACATCTAGAGGTCCACACAATATGACCTTTGGACTAAGAAGTACCTTGCAAGAGCACATAAGCAAAAGGCATGAAGAAACTATAAACGTGGCCTCTCACCCACGAGAAGGGCCGAGCCGGAAAAGTGTACAAAAACCAAACTAAGGTTGAGTTTGCCAAAGATGCACCACTTATTTACCCTAGCAAGAAGGACACCCAACACAACTTATGGCAAGGAGGGGAGATCCCCACGTATGGTAGGGAAGATGAGATCATCAATCTTCGGTTCACCCATGATAGTACCAAATTCTTCGATAGTGGGGCATACTTATACTCCATTGAAGCAGAAAACATGTCGAGTAGGGACCCAATAGTTGGCAGCAGCAGGAAGAAGAGGCTCTTCCACCTTTATTTGATGGTATGGAATGACACAAGAAAGACCATAGGGCGTGATGGAATCCTTGATTCAGGACCGAGCCTCCTAATCCAAGCCGAGATATCGAGTGGATAATTTTTTACCATTGAGGGACCTCAAAAAAGGGCTCTTTGAGTTGAAAATATGTTGGTGAGAGTTTTAGGACCAAAACAGCTACTTTTATACTTAATTAGGGAGGTTAGGGTTTCCTTTGATTCACGACCCACATATGCAAGGTTAAACCTATGTACGCAAAGTTAAAGCTGCGTACGCAGGCCCATACCCATGTATGCACAACGCTTGGCAAAAGCTCATTCTCCCCTGTTTTAAGCATGGTTGTTCCACTCCAAGGCATCCCTAGGGTTCCTAAGACCTAAAGGATCATTCAAGGAATATCTCAAGCACAAGACTTCAAGCACCAAAGAAGCAATGTTGTATGGAAACATACAATTAGCCATATATCTTGTAAATTAAGTACTGTTCCCAATTAAAAGCATAAATGTAAAAAGACGTTCTTATGTACAACACTTTGTCTTAAGGAAATAAAAAAAGAAAAGCAACAAAAAAGAAAGATGTTGTTGTATTCCTATATGTCTTGACTACAGGTAATCAATGGTGTCGCCTCTTTCTTCGTTGGTAGCTAGGAGTCACCACTGAATCCTCTTCATCTCCGCCATCATCATCATCATCACCACCATTGCCCAGGTAGACCGCTCCTCCAGGACAATACAAGCTCCTTGAATAGTTGGTCACTTCCAGCTTCAGATTCCCAGCCAACCATACCAACTCATCATGCTCTTGGATGGTGGGCTACAGTTCAAAGAAAGAAGGGTTAGTGACCAAAAAAAAAAGAAAGACGGCAAGAAGAAAAGAGAACAAAGGGAAAGAATAACTCATCGCTCGGGTGTTTGGAGGAAAATGGTAACCCATAATATTGGGATTATTAGGCACGACGCGCTCCTGAGTAAAGCCATCAGGGCCGTAAGCATAGACCGTCCAAGGAAGATGTGGAGGATCAATTAGCTCACTGGCAGCAGGCCCCTCCTGCTACAAGTTTTCCACCATTAGAAGCAATTACAAACAAGATAAAGGAAAAGGAAAAGAAGAAGAAGAGGTTAAGCATATACCTGAGTAGTAAGGGAAGGCATGAGGCGGGTGATGTTGAATTCCTTATAATCCAATCCATCAAGGAGTCGCCCGGCGTAGGGAACGCTACTCCACCACAAATTGTACTCAATATCGGTCATGGAGTGTGGGGTAAGCATGAACTTCGGAGGATCCATCAGAATCTGTGGTTCATCTCTACCTACCAGTTGACACCGTACCCTATCCGCCAAGTAGAGTGCCCTCAAACTCGCTCTTTTGAAGGGTTGGGTAATCTCCGAAGCAATGATGGCAACAGCTTCCAAATCAGGAGAAGTAGGAAGGTGCTAGCTGGCCCATGGGGTCCAGTTGACCTATAATGATACAGGCTTAAAAGAAGGATATCCTAAGGGAAATGCATGAAAATGCATGAAAATTGGAACTCTTAAACTTACCTCTTCCGAAGTTTACCCAGTAAGGTGGGCCCTCACTCGAGGGAATTCCCTCAAACTTAGATCGGTGCCCGGAGTTATGAGGCCATACCTAACAATCCACCGCTGCAAAAGGAAGCATAAGCCATAGGTTAGATATAAGATGATACAGTTTATAAGATGATAGTTTGCAAGATGATAATTTGCGAGATGATACAGTTTGCAAAACTACAAGCTACAAATGAAAATACAAGAAATGGAAAGAGAACTAACCTTAAGGAGCTTCCAAGGCCCCACAAGCTGCCGCAAGGTGCCCTGACTAAGAGTGTCGAGGGTAGAGTAAAGATAGGCAAGACATGCCTGCCCCTTGTTGGCCCTTTGTGCATCTGCAAAGTCCTAAAAGAGGGTCAGCCACCTTAAGGACACCGTTTGCCGACTATTAGTGAAAAGATAAGCTCCTAACAAGTGTAGAAGAAAGGCCCTAGCCATCCGGACGTGGTCCTCCGTAGTCCTTTGTGGGAGAAGCATGTAATATGACACCAAGTCAAAGTAGCGATTGGTCTTGGTAGAGTACTTCCTCCCCAACATGTCAAGACCCAGATGGATACCCGACATGCCATCTAAACTAATGATGGCCCCTTCAAAGCTAAGGTCGGTCATGCGGTAAAAGTCATAGGGAGTCACCGTCACCTCCCACTCAGCAATATGGAAGGTATGAGAAGTATCCAACCACCTTTGGATGAGACATTACACCAAAGTAGCACTTGCGGACCTTTCTAGCAGAAGGCCAAGGATAGGCTCGAAACCCGTTTCCTGGATGTAAGCCCTCATTTTGGGAACAAGGAGGTTATACCACTCCACCATCTTGTTTGTGCTTCCTCTACCAATATAGGGGAAAAGGACTACAAAAGAAGAAAATAACATTAGATTCTTGATTCAAGTGAAAATTATGAAAAATGATGTTTTCGATGCAAGAATAAAGATAAAAAGAAAGATGTAGTGATGTTTAGATGCAAAAATAACAAAAAAAGGGTGTTAGGATTGCATATAGGAGTGAAATAGTTGAAAGAGAAGTGAAAATGGGCAGAGTAAAGCCTCTGCCAAGCATCTCACGTACGCGGGTCAAGGCCCACGTACACAGACAGGACCTTGCGCACGTAGGCCCATCCCCAAGTACGCAAGGCCTCAAGAACAAACCTGCGTATGCAAGAATAGAGTTGTGTATGCATAAGTCCAAGCTATGTACACAGGCTCGAGCCCATGCACGTAGAAGCATATTCAGGAAGAGTCCTTCGATATTTCCAAGCATGTATCATCCAAAATCAACCTTAAACATGTTCCTACCCCTCCTAATGTGTCAGGTTTTCATCTAAACTCATCTCACAACAAAACCCAAGCATTTACATGGCCAAAAACACATCAAAACGAAAGATTAAAGAGAAAATTGAAAATGAGAAAAGTTTGAAAAACTAACAAGGATGTGATTCTCTGGCCAATATGTCAATGAAGGAGACTCCATCAATCTCACTACCCCACTCTAGCGAGTGAGGAGAAATGCATCAGAAGAAAGGACGTAGGAAAAGAGAATGAGAGAGTCAGATGGTGTGAGGAAAAGAGAGAAGAGGGAAGTTTTTGTAGAGGAAAAGAAAGAGAGGAAGTTGAAGAGTTAGGAAGAAGGTGAAGAGATGAGGGAGATGAAGAGAATGAAGAAGAAAAAGAAACGGTTGGTAACTATTGGAAAAAATGAAGAGGTGGGAACACACCTGATGGCTAAACTACATGTAGTTTAAGCCTCACCACTAAACTACGTGTAGTTTAGTCATGAACAGTTAAAAAAAAAAAAAATCTCAAGATTGTCCCAATTAGGCACAAAGTCGCCATGGACCCCTAAGTGAGTAGTAAAGGAAGCAGAAGACTTTTCCCCCGAGGAAGCATGTACATCCTAAAACCATTTCCAGCAAATCGCATAAACTGAAGAACACTATCCCCAGTAAGGAAGTAGAAAATTATTCCCTATTGGATTAAGCATTTCTAGAACATCATCCCCATGGAGGAGGCAGAAGATTCTTCCCCTATGGACCCAAGCATATTTAAACAATCCCTAGTGGATCAAGTACACCTAAAGTATCCCTAGTGAGGAAGCAGAAGATTCTTCCTCAAAGCCCTTAGCATACCATGAAGGAAGCAGAAGATTCTTCCCCAGTGGATCACACATCTACAATAGTTACACTACTCCTCAGTGAGTTTCTCATCCCCAAGTAAGTCATGAAAGAGGCAGAAGATTCCTCCCCATACATACCTACTCCTTAGTGAGTTTTCACCACCACAGTAGATCCAACAATCAAGACTACTCATGCACATATCCTCCAGGAATTGAACATGTAGGCATGGTAGAAAAAGGTAGAGAAAGAAGTGAAGAAGACAAAAGGAGCGAGTCACCCAGAGAAATTAAAGGCAAGAACCCAGATGGACACCACAGAGATTGTATCCTTTTGTTGTTTGTTTGGTTAGCTCGTAGAGCACCCTTACTTGTTTTTCTTTTTCTTTTTAAGTGACTTTAGGATAGTGAGTCACTCGTCATTTGCTTGCAAGTGGCAAAACAGGTTCTAGGATAGCAAACTTGTCGTTGCTCGTTTCCAGAGCAACAAAGGTGGGACTTCGGACATATGAATCCGACGCAACTCTCTAGAGTTGCACCCCGCCCCATGTATGCGTGATGTGTGTCGTGTGTGTGGGTTGGGCCCAGGCCGTACGTCGAAACAAAAGGTTTTGTCTCTTATTCTTTTGAGTCCGTTAGCGAAGCTCACGAATCAAAAGAGGGGCATTGTGGACTAATGGAGTCGCCACCTAGATTAGGCCTAGGAACCATATTGGGCCTTTTGGGCCAATCACTTACACACATGGGTCCACGTACCAAATTATGGGTCTGGAGTTTAGGTACGGTTTCGAAAGGTGTTAGGCACCTAAGAATGCCAGGCTTGTGGGCTGGCCTCCATTATGTGTTGCTATGCCATATTTAATTAAAGAGTTTTTTAAGAAAGCCCTAATCCTTATCCTAAACATACATCATGCACTCAAGGAAATAACACACATAACATGTTAGAAACATATCACAATATAAAAGGAAACAAATCAAACACAAACAAACAAAATAAAATAAACATGACAAGTTGACAATCAAATAAAACACACAAGGAAAGAAAATGAAATAAACTAAACATGGCCAAAAAATACTCAAACAACATGGAAAATAATAAGACACCAATAATTAAATATCACACCACAATATAAAAGGAAACAAATAAAACACAAGTCAATCATATTATACTAAAAAGGAAGAAGATAACAAATAAAACATACATAAAAGGAAAGGTTATAAAATAAACTAAATATGGCAAAAGATTCAAACAAACATGGAAAGCAATTAAACCTAAATAATTAACCTAAAACGGAGTCAAACAAAATCAAATAACATATGGAAAATGATTCAGGGTGCATGCACATACTCAAGTATGCGTACGATGCCTTTAATACAAACTAGTGTGTAATCCCGTGCATATGCATGGTACATTTAAAAACAATCACAATTATATATATATATATATTAATATTGTTTGCTTATTGATTATGAATTAAAAAACAAATTGAAATTAACATTTAGAATAATAGTAGTAAAAATAGAATTAGTCATGCCAAGATAACATTTCCTAAGGGACCAATCCCTTCACCAAAATAACTTGGAAAAGAGTTTGACAAAGACCATCTTGCTAAGACATGTAGCTTTGTTAGCATTCCTATACACCCAATTAAACTCCAGCTAGTCAAATCTTGCATATAGCAATCTGACTTCAACAACAAAATTAACAGTTCTCTAGTGCACTAATTTGGATCTATTGGTCACTACCTCAACTCAAATTTTGGAATTACCCTCAATTACCACATTCTAAAGCTACTTTTGACCTGCCAATTCTATTGCCCCCAAAAAAGCTTTGGCTTCCACTTGAATAGCGATCTTAGTATTCACTTTTTTTGAGAAGGCGAATAAGCCACACTATAAGCCACATTCCATGGGTGCATGTAGGAGCTATGCTTCATACATGATTCTGATATCAAGTTCAATGTGACATAAAATCACCATGAATGACAACATTCAAGAGAAAAAGTTGTCTTGAAAAATTTAAAACTCAGAACTTGCCTTAAACTATGGACAATGACAATGCCTCAAGAGTCAAGGTTAAGTTATGTACATTTGATTTGCGAAGCTTAAGGTCAAAGATACAATTATCAAGTGACATGCACCCACTATTATCCTCTGACTCACAAATCAAACTTTAAAGTATCTAACTATCAATCATGGCATTCACCCACTGTTATATTATGCTATATGATTCTCATATGAAATATTTCTAGATTCATTCATATGTGAATCTTCCAAATCAAAATTCGCTCACGAATTAAGACAAATAAATAGCTTTCGTTGAGAGCTTTCATTTGTTCCACTATATTTTCTGCTATATGATACCATTGTTTCTAGCAATGCTCAGCTTCATTAAAAGTCACATATAACTAAGTATATACTTTGAAGAGCATTACAAACTATGAAGAAGAAGAAAAAAAAAAAAACCCTATTATAAAAGCTCATAAACTAAACAAATTTCTCTGAAAATGGGCTGAATTTATAATTTTCCTATTTTTTTGGTTTGTTTGTTTTTGGATATGATCTTTTCAAAGATAAGTAACAACACTCATATGGAATGCTATATTTTAGCTATTGATGAATATTTACCGCTTTTGAGTGCCATCCCCCATATTGGATCTAAGTAAATACTATCGCTCTATATTTACCTATTGAGAAACTAAATATATTTTAAATTTTTAGTCCGGTCATTGTTGCTAATTGTATAACTAAATTTGACTATATATTTTTTCATTATAGATCTTATCTCATGCAATATGAAAAATTTCAAGAAATACCACTTTCAACTTAGTGTCTCCAAAAAATAAGTCATGTACATTGGACTTGGAAGAAAAAGAACTACTGATCTTGCCCAATCATACCCTTATATTCTTACCACAAATAATTGGATTACTGGCTTTGTTTATTGCTGAGATGGAACCCAAAACAAAAAAGGCATATGACAACAACAAAATTAATAATAAATAAAATCTCCAAAATTTATAATGAAGTATTGTTTCCAAAAGCCATATTTTTCAAATTCGCATGGTTGCTTATTTTAATCCTCATATGGGATTTAATTTTCATTTATACATTTGAATATTGATATTGTTAAATTCAATGGTTAGTTATGAAGCAAAAGAGTTGTTAACCGTGAAAAAAATATGTGAGAAAAGGAATTGACAATGTTTCATAAGTCAATGAATATGAATAGAAAAGGGGCTACAAGTTTACTTACAAATCTATTTGTTGTGCATTGGGGGGTTGCCGGTGAGTTGTTAAGAGTTGTTTGCTGATGGTAGCAAGTGGTTAGGGGTTGAGATTATATTTAGAGAAACATTTAAGAGAGAGAGAGAGAGAGGAGATTGAGAGTCTTGTTTAGGTTATTTTTGTGGTCTTCTTGGTTTTTGTATTAGGTGTTAATGTATTATTTATTTTGGCACAAAAATTTTAAATATATATATATAGATTCGAAAAAAAAACTATATTTTTTTGAGATTTAATCAAACAAACATATAACATGTGAGATCAAACAAGCGTGTTAGAAACCCTAAAAATCCAAACTAAACAAAAACAAAAACATAAAACATCAACATAAACAACAAAACATGAAACAAAACAAACAATTAAACTAAACTACATTAAATCAATAAACATGGTAAACTAACCTAGGGATTGCAATAACAATATAAGAACAAGACGAACATATTATAAACAACCTAAAATCAAATTAATACATATCAAACATAATCATGAACATCAACCAAATCAAATAAAACAAATATAAAAACTATGTTAAGAAACTCATGTGAATCTTATTGAACAAAGCAAGGTGTTCATGGAAAGAACACTCACCTTGATTTAGATTATGAGTTTAGAGTTTGTTTAACTGACCCCTTTGTGCCTACAACACAAAGATTAGATTGATAGGACAAGAATAATCAAAAGAACACAATATTTTAGGTAATCACAACTCAAGAATAAACTTTAATTGAAAAAGGTTTTTGAGAAATCAATTTTAGGAATTAATTTCTGCCTTAGAAATAACTAAAGAGAGGTTTTAATTTTGTAAAAAAAGGTTCTAAGGTGTTGCCCTAGGGTTTTGAAAAGAGAAAAAAAGGTTTTAGAGAATATGTAGGCCAAAAAATCACTTTCTCTAGCTAGGGTTTTCATTGGAGGCATAAGGTGAGTATTTATAAGTAAATTAGGGTTTTTGGGGGGTTGTTTAATGATCTCTGAACGTGCTCAAGGGTCCATGGCCGGCTCACATCAAATAATGAAGTTTTGGGCTCTTAAAATGATGTTTTAAAACCCAGAAAATTGGACTGCCAAGTGGGCCAACTTCAAATAATCATAACTCACTCAATATAAGTCCAAATGTAGGCACTCGATTTTGCACCCATAATATAATCAAGGAAGATGGCTAGAATGACCATTCATATACCCAAAATTCATGATTGCATTTCATGCATTAATTCATTCATTGCATATCATAAAAATGATCTTGAGGTTGTAACAGTCGCGACAGTATGCTCGATTTCCAAATCGGATCGTCGGATTGAAAGATATCGCATGATCAAGTTTGCACGGTTTGCATGCATTTTGTTTAGGTGGAACCAACCACACATGATTAATTTAAATTAATTCTGATTGGCTAGACAATTAAAATTGATAAATAATTTTGTGATTAGTTGATAGTTAGTGTCAAAAATAGACTTGTTTGCATGGGAATAAAGAGGATAATTAGATAACAATAAAATTGTGGATAATCAAGACTTTTTAGAGTATTTCTATACAAGATAATCATTACTGTAAAAGCTTGAATATCCAAAAAAAGGGGTTTAATTTTTAGAATACGGATTAAAAACGTGTCTAAGTGCAAGTCCCGGCTCAAAAAACCTCAAAAAAGGAGCCCAAAGTGGACCAAAATTCAAACACGAGTCCGGCACCCAAGAGGGCCATTCGGCACTTTCCAAGAGTGCCGATCAGCACATTTCAATTGCCGATTGACACAAATTTGAGGCCCAGCCCGAGGGTTCCTGGATTGAGATAAACCTCATCCTTTTCGATTTTTTAGAGACAAGGTCCCAGTTCATATTCTGATCATTCAACTGATTTTTCAAAGCATTCCAGCCTCTATAAATAGAGGATGCCTCTCAAAATGCAGCACACTTTTCACACTTTTTGACCCCCCCCCCCTCTTTCTGACTCTTCTCTTTTGAATTTTCAATTCCCCTTACGTTAAAGACGTTCTAGAGGCCTTTGCTTTAAGAACTTCTTTTTTGTAAATAAAGTATTTTAGGCTTCAAAGAGGTGAATAAACTTCTTTAAATTCTAAAATATTCTTTCATTAGAAGAGCATACTCATGCAAGAGGTATTCTATTTCTTCTTTCTTTTCTTCTTTCATTGTGTTTTTTTTTTTTTTTTTTTTTTTTTTGATGCATGAATATGTTTAGCATTTTTTATTTATTTATTTTTGGTTCTTGATATATAATTGTCATGCTTTGCTTGAATTTTCTTTAACATGTTCTTAGATGATTGTTTGCTGTGATTCTTTTTCTTAAGTTTCAAAATCTGCTAAAGACTATCAAAGATCTGATTTCTTTAAACTCAAAAACTGGTTTGAATTTTTCAAATCTGATTTTCTTTAAACTCAAAAACTGATTTGAATTTTTCAGACCTGATTTTCTTTTAACTCAAAAACTAATCTGAATTTTTCAGATATGATTTTCTTTAAACTCAAAAACTTATCTGAATTTTCATATCTGATTTTTTTTTAACTCTCAAAACTTATCTGAATTTTTCAAATCTGATTTTTTTAACACAAAACTGATCTGTATTTTCATTAAATACAGATCTGATTTTTTTAACACAACTAATCTGTATTTTCATTAAATATAGATATGATTTTTTTAACTCACAAAATTGATCTGTATTTTCATTATATACAGATCTGATTTTTTTTAACTCTCAAAACTGATCTGTATTTTCATTAAATATAGATCTAATTTTTTATTAACTCTCAAAACTGATCTGTATTTTCATTAAATACAGATCTGATTTTTGCTACAGAATTGCAAATTTTGAAATTTAAAAGAAGGGATTGAAAGTTAGGTTGAAGTTTTTTTTTATATGTGATGCATGCATAATGAATTTATCTCATATTGTGAATCCTCTTTCAAAAGTCTTTTTTTTTTATTTTATCTCCAACAACAAATCTGATTTTTTTATAAACCAAAAATCATTTTTTTAACTTTTCAAAACAGATCTGATTTTTCTTGATAAAATCACTTTTTTTTTTTTTTTTTTTTTTTTTTTTACTTTACACAAAACAGATATGATTTTTCCTTGATAAAACCTTTCATTCTTTTTCTTTTATAAAAACAGATTTGATTTTTTTACAAACCAAGTCTTATTCTTTTTACCCTCAAAACATATCTGGTTTTTCTTTTAAAAAGAAGACATATTCATGAGGTAAATTTATTCAGATTGATTCTTGTCAATTGTTTGTCATATGTGTTCAACATATCATTCAATATCATGCAAAGAGGGTATATTGGTCATTAGAGTCTAAAAGACTAGACTCTGTTTGGGCAGAATGGGTGCCTAACACCTTCCCATTCCGTAACCTAGCTCCCGAGCTTAGGATTTTTGGATAGGTAGATTAGTACTTTGTTTTGTTTTTTTAATTTTGGTAGATTGTAACTAGGACCAAAGCTTTGTATTCTTTTGCAAAGATTGTAACTAGGACCCAAAGCCTTGTAAGTTTTAATTTACCAAAATTGTAATGTTCTTTATTCAATCAATAGCATTCAAAGTATTTTGGATATGTATTTTGTATTTATTTTTTCTTTTCTTTTTTTGTATAAAAATAAGTGGCGACTCAGGGCTGACTCAAGGTATTGTGGGGCCTAAGGCGACAACTTCAAGTGAGATTTATTCTTATACTTTGAATATCAATAGAATATTTATTTAACTTTTGTTTTTTTTTTTATCATTTAAAATCTAATTTTTCAGTAAAAAATTACAAATTAAAACGAACCCATCGCATTATTCAATGACTATACAACTAAAATAAACACTATTCATTGAATGAAGTAACCAAATACTAAAAAATTATGATTGAAAATTTTAATAAAGTTATATATTTGATATTTCTAAATAGAATTTGATTATAAATTTATTTACTAGTGTAAGATTAATGAGTTCTTTTAACATTTATGTGTGAGAGATTAAATGATTGACCCATCCAATGAAAATATTTTCTTCAATTAGTTTTTCTTTGATAAAAAACAATTACTTTTTATTTATTGGTGAATATTTAGGGCTTAATTAATACTTCTATTGGTACAGGAATATCTCCATTGGTAAAAATTTAGGGGCCTTTTTTCATTGGGGGCCTTAGGCGATTGCCTATTTAGCTCACCCATTGAGCCGGCACTGTGGCAACTCCACACCACTTACCCAAAAAGAGAGGTGCCCTTAAAAGCATCCAAATCTCTTATTTGAGAGCACCCGAGTTTCACGGTCTCTCAAACCAAATTAGGCAAAATTTGTGTTCAAATTGAAGCCTAGGATGTCTACTTTCCAATGAAACAAACATCACTCAAAATTTCTTTGTAAATCAAAAGTTATGGTCAAAATAGTGGGCAAAAATCATTTTTTAGTATTGATTTCAAAGCGATTTGAGCACTTTTGAATTGTGTTTACTTCCAAACTATTGTGAATTCTTTAATTACCATTGGTTGACATATGTCAAGCTCATCAATGGGGCCAGGGACCAAAATTTATTAACGGGTACAAAATATGGTGTCTACAGGCATCTGTAGATATCGCATTCTGTACCCCTAACGACTCGAACTCCCATTCCCCAATGATGCCCGAACTCTAAGGACCAAGGCCAGTTTAGAGCCCAATCAGATATCAAATTGACTTGAGGAGTGCTAATATGGAAAATGTGACTTTTTAAATGAGCAAAAATCTATTTTTGAAAATAAATGACCAAAGAGGCCCTCAGCCCACGTACGTGGGCAGTAGCCTACGTACGTGGACTAAAACATGCGTATGCAGGTATACTCTTGTGTATGCAGCTAGAGTTTTAGAAGCATAAAAAAGGCAAGTTTTGCTGCAATAATGGTTGAGGTTTGAAATGAATCCCACATCGTTTGGGAGCTATTCTAATCCCCATTTTTTTCACTATATAAAGCCTCATATGGTACATTTTCAAAACACATAGAAATCCCACGAGATAAATATAAGATTAACTAGAAAATAGTGAATCAAAAGAGTGTTTTTCACAAAACAGCCTCAAGTCAATTTTGTTTAATTGGGACCTTTTTTGGCCCTAATCCTTTTAGTTTAACATTTGCTAATCATGTTTTTATTGACTATGATAGATTTGACTAAAGGGAACGGTCAAAAATCAAGCTTAGGAGCTTTTTGCTTTAAGGTATTCATTCTAACTTTCTTTTCTTTTCTGTCTTTCTTTTGTCTTTTTAATCTGTTTTTCTTGTTTAGTTTATGTTTATATATGCTTGTTTAGCTTTGCCTTATGTTTGTTTAAGGTTTATAAGAATGCTAGGTTGTTAGGTTTATGTTTTTCTTTTATGCTCTTTTTTTTTTTTTTTTTGTGTTTCTGGGTTAGGGTTTTTGAACAACCCTGCACATGCATGTCATGAGCATGCGTACGCAGGTCAAATCTTGCGTACGTGGGATTTGGCCTGTGTACGCAGGCCTTTATTTGCGTATGCAGACATTTGCCCAAAAACCCTAATTCAGATTTCTACTTTGTTTAGTTTGCTTGTTTCACATATTTTGCCTCTATTTAAGTCCTTTTTACATAAGCATTTGTATCTGAGTTCTTGTTTCACATGTTTGTTTGCTTGTTTGCTATCACATGTTAGAATTAGGGTTTATCTTGTGCTTGCTTTGTTTAAGATGCTATGTACATGAATTCATATGCTTATGCATAATGCCATAGGTGCTGAGTTGCTAAAAGGTAAGTAAAGGTAAGTCATGCATCGATATGGACATGCATTTGATGATTTGTTTTATGTCTTTTAATTCCAATTACATGCCTTATATAACTTTGTGATTGCCATGATACCTTGCTACCATGTTTGAGTTGCTACTTTGTTTTAGATGTATAATATGATAGGATTTTTCACATGCTAGACGAATGCTAGGGTTTGTATATGTGTGGGTTGGTTTCTTATGCTTTATGGGAGGCCAACCTTAGGGTTGGGCGGTCTTAAGTGCCTAACACCTTCCCAAGAATGTACCTAAACTCAAAACTCATATCTCTGGTAGTAAGATCAAAGGTCCTTCCTCGAGAGGACACTATATATATGGTTCCTAGACCATTGTAAAAACTAGGTGGCGACTTTGACGATTTCCGTTGTATCCACAGTGGCACTCCCTCCTGCGCTCTTGCTCCACCAACCTAAGGACTTGGATGAGCCCTTAGATCAGTTCCCACCGGACCCCACCAACCTTTCACCTGCATGTTGCCTTTCCATCGAGTAGCTATCTCCACCACCTTTAGACCTTCAGTGTAGTAGCAGATCCCCATAGACAGCGCCAATTGTGGTGGTCCGTTCCTAACTACCTTTGGCTTTTGGGCTTGGATCCCTAATTTACTTGTACTCTGGGTTGGGCTTATCCCACAATGGGAGGTCCAAAAAAGTGATTGTTGGTGTCACTGATGGGGTACTAGTTTCACTTGGGTACTAAACTACCTTGATTCTGGCTCAACCGTAAGAGCTACGAAGCAGCTGTGCCCTCTTTTTGAAATATGAATAGGATTTCCTTCTCCCCAAGATGTGTTTCTCCTTACTACTCCTGTGTCTCTCTCCCCAAAATTTCCAACCCTTTCTTCTTACCCTTCCCCTCTTATTTATACCCTTCTTTTAGTGGGGTAGTCATGAAGGAGAAATATTTGGCATGTTAATGGGTCCCTCCGTATCATATCACCTGTCAACGGGGACCTACCTTCTGTAGTTAATATGACTTCCTGGTAACTTGTGCCAAACGCCGGGTCTCGATACTTGGTGGGCGGATTCCCCCAATGCATCATCTCTTGTTCCCGGCATGCCTAGGAGACTTCCTTATCTACTCGGCTAGCCCCACACAGTTTGGCTATATGGGCCTGAATTGGGTTGAGGTTATTCCACTGGATGTGGGCCTGACAATTCGAGGGCTGGCCTACTATTTTTGATCCGTACAATAATTAATAACTTAAAACATGAAATTCAAAGTCAAACAGATCAAAAAACACATGGAAATTAATTGATTAAAATTAAAACAAGGTTTTCTACCCAATTTGGGTTTGGAGTGCTTACGTATGCTTGATTATGTGTATGTAGGGTTGAAACCTTGCATATGCAATCTAGATGATATGTACGCATCCTAACACAGAAACTTGAATATTACATGTTCAAATTAAATCAACTATATATATGAGTTTAAAACAAAGAGGAAAAAAAGAAGAAGGAAATTCTAAAACTAAATAAAAACTGCATCATGGTTAGATTTCATATCATATAAAAAAAAATAAAAAAAATAAAATAATAATAATAATAATAATCAAATGAAGCACATGTGAAAGATCAAAGTAACTTCAAATAAGGGATCATGTTAATCTAGCATAAGAACTAAATAAAGGAACAAAACACTAAGAAAATATTATAATCAACCTATAGCCATATGTGAGAACTAGGATTGGGAACTCTTAAAAGAGGATATGTGGAATCTCTTTGGGTTTAATTAATTGTGGAGTTACCACTTATTTTTTATTTACAAAAAATAAAATAAAGTTTGAATTTCATTGAATATTTCATATTACATCAAAATTCATAATTCGTAGAAGTTTACATTGCTTTGATTGTAGTTACAAAAAAAAAACTTGGTTCTAATACAACCCACTACAAAAGTGGGATAAGTGCAATTGTAGTAAACCCAATTGCATTTTGGTCTCGAAATCACTTTGCTTACTTGTGATTTGAAAGTGTCACTTTGCTTACCTGAGGTTTGCTTTTGTTAGGATTCGTAATCCACCTCATCACTTTTTCTGTTAAAACATAAACAACATAACAAAACCAATGAAAACAAGATCAAAAGGTGGTATTTGTAAAAATTGTTTTACTTTTTTGAAGAACTTTGATGGAACAACTAATTTCAACATAAGAAAAACTACCTGCGAGTAAGAAAAGGCACTACCCATAAATCCAGCAAAGCAACTCTTGTCTATTTATACTAAGATATGCTAGTATGTTTTTCAGTTATTTTTTTAATCCTAAAAAATTTCCCTTTCACTTAAGTCATGATCCATTATCTTCGTTTTCATGCCTCCCAAACCTGTAGTGGTAGAGGGCAATTCTATAGGGTTTAGATGGTGTTTTTGGAAAGTGGGAATTTGTGGACGGACCTACCATGGGCGTGGGGCATTGGCCCCTCTCAAATTTTCTTTGGATTGGTCCAAATAGCTCAAAGAAACTAATCACCTAACCCTTTCTTTGGGTCTGTGGCCCTCCATACTTAAATACAAAGACAACAAAAATCTCCACAAATCACCAATATCATAATTCAATAATTCATAACCAAAAATCTCATAGAAAAATTTCACCACGGGTAACAATAATTTATATGACTTTTTTAATTGATTTATAAATTATGTGGTTTCAATTACAATATTTAAATTTTTTCAAAAGATAAAATGAAAAATTCTTTTGTAAGCCAATATTAATGATGTAGTACTTAATAACTCTAATATTAATATCCCAATTTTAAAATCCTCAAACAAAGTTTTGAAAACTTCATTAGTGTGATTTTCATTGCATCCAAAAGTATGGGTTTATCATATTGCGAGTTGGTCAACGTGATAAAATCAACATATTAATTCCAATTACCCAAAATTTGAGATCCAAGTCCTCTTCTTTTTTATTCTTCTTCTTGAAAACGCGTTAGAATATCATATTGTAACTTTCAACTTTTTTGGTTCATATTATTTCCTTCGACTAAATATTTATGGTAATAAAATGCAAATTGTTTTGCTCTTACCATGATTTTTTTTTTTTAATAAACCATGTCACTTGAAATTTTTGTTCATGCTTTGGCCCCCCCTAGGTTCAAATCCTAGTTCCTACACCATGGGACTCGTGGTTGGATTAACTTGGCTTGGATATCGATGGTGGTGAAATAGTAGATCGGGGTTCGGGAAACAGATCGGCTCGAGTTTGGTTCCTAAAGATTTGGATCTCGCTTTTGTGGGTCATAATTGCATTGTTGCGGATTTGGTGATCAGGTGGGTTCCTGGGTTGTTGGTTTCTATGAAAAATTTTCACTTCACTCTACTATACCGGCAAATAAATTTCGGCTCATAATATATATATATATATATATATATATATATATATATATTTATGGAAGAAGACAAAGAACACAAGCCTTAAGGCTTTCAACCATGGGATTCTGTTTGGGTGAAGGAGTTAGAGATAGAAAACCATCAAAGAAGACAACAAGCCCAAATTGAATTTTGAGTTTTGTTGTACTCTTTTCTTCATGATTTAATATAAATGAGATTTCCTTAAAAATAAAAATGAAATAAAAATAAAAAATAAAAAAAACTTAAGTTTCTATGTTACAAATAGCTTATAGAGTCCTAAGACAACATCAGTTTAATGTTTTTATAGCTGGTATAAGGTGTTTTTTGTTATTAATTATGTTTGTTCTTGAATTTTACAAAATCCTAACTTTTTTTTAATCTTTTTTTTCTTTATTTTTGTGTTTTTTATGTTTTGAAAGGAAAGAGACATAAAAAGGGTGCAAAAATATGTATTTACCCTCATTTTTAACAGAGATGGATTATGAGAGACAAATAGAGTTTACTTCAGGTAGATAAAGTAACATTTTTTAAACTATGGGTAGGTAAAGTGATTTTGAGTCAAACTACAGATGAAAATGTGTTAAGCACTCACTCTACCCGAAAAAATCCGATCTTCTAAACTATGAATGACCATTTATGTACCCACATACACTTACATATGACACAATAATTTTAAAATGAAATATGTAATTATTAGTTTTTCTAGATCAATGGTCATATTTTATTTAGAATTCATAGATCTACACCTTACTTCATGCAAAAAATTTAAATTGAAAATAGTAGATCTACTTTACTATGAATGAAGATATAATTTTTTTTATGAAAAAGTTCAAATGTATTTTTTATTGCAAAAAGAATAATTCTTTCAATAAAAATATTCAGATCTGGTTTTTATTATGTAGAAAACTATGCTTGTACGAAAATATTTAAATATGGTTTTTATTATGTGGAAAAACGAGTTTTGAAGATAAAATGCAGATCTGGTTTTTAATATGAAGAACTATTAGTTTTGATGAAAAATATTCAGATCTAGTTTTTAATATGTAGAAAAACAATGAGCTTTGATGAGAAAATGCAGATTTAGATTTTTTTTTTTTTTTTTTAGAGAGTTTCAACTTATGACGTTCGCTCCTGATGATAGCTCTTTATCATCAGACCAAGATACCAATCAATTTTTGATGTAAGCAGAGATTGAACTCTAAATCTCTTATACAACCATCAGAAACTTTATCAATTGAGCTAACTGAAACCCACTATAGATCAAGTTTTTAATATATAGAATAGACACATTTTTGTAAAGGAAACTTTAGATATGATTTTATATTGAAAAATAGATGAGTTTTGAAAAGATATTTCACATCTGTTTTTAGATATGAAAAATAGAATGTTTTTACCAAAGAGATTTCAGATCTGATTTTTAATATGAAAAGTAGAGTACTTTAACAAAAGAGATTTCAGATATGATTTTTTATATATAGAAAAATAAATGAATTTGCAAAAGAGATTTTAGATATGATTTTTTGATATAGAAAAACAAATGAAATTTGAAAAAGGATCACTTATCTGGTTTTTAATATGAAAAATAAATAAATTTTAAAGAGGGATATCAGATCTGAATAAATCACATAAAACATAGATCTATGAAATCTAAACAAAGAGCTAATCTTAGGTCTAGAGTTTAAATCTATTTTAATGCATGGGTGATGTTAAATTTATTCATATAATCATCATGTAAATAATTTGATCATGGCAATATGAACATGCGAAATTAATCATACGAACAATCTAATCATCATAGAAATATGAATATGTGAAAGAAATCAAGACTGAATCTTCTTAGAATTTATGAAAGAAATATGAATATGTGAAAAAAAATATCATGACAATATGTGAAAGAAATTATTCATGAATTTATTTTGCATGCTTTGTTTTGTGTTGTCATGATTTCTTTCACATATTCATATTGCTATGATAATTAGATTTTGTTCATATGATTAATTTGGCATGTTCATATTGCCATGATCAAATTATTCACATATCGAACTTCTTAGAATTAGAGAAGAAAAAATGGATCCTCTTAGAAATTGGGAGAAAGATTCTCTCTAGTCTCTAAGAAGGAAGCGATAACAATGTAGAAAAGTTTGAAGGGTGATGTTCACAGAAATTATGGTCTAGTGAAGATCAGAATATCAATAGAGCTTCAAAAGTCTCTCCAACATTAAAGTGGTTAAGGGTAGTGAATGATGGGTGTTCCCCTCTATCTCTATTTATAGAGGTGGGAATGACTTAAATAATGAGCTAGATTTGATTTAAAATTCAGTAGACACAAAATGGGTAAGTTTTATTCTGGAGCATGTCCTAATCGGCACTTACCAAGTGCTGATCAAAACTTCACAAGTGCTGATTTGGCACTTCGGCAATTTGTTCCTAGTTTTGATTTTTGTCCAATTTTGATGTTTTTCTGAGTTTGAAAATGCACTTGGACGTATTTTATTATTTTCATGATAAAATTTATTCCAAAATGATAATTAGACTTTTAAAATAATTAGCAACCAATCAAAATTAATTTCAATTAATCACATGTGATAAGTTTTACCCAAATGAATGCATACAGACCGTTAAAACTTAGTTTTGCAATATCTTTTGATTCAACCATCTGATTCAGAATCCGAACGTATTGTTGTGATCATTGAAACCTCCAAATCATTTCCATGATATTTGATGAATGAGTTAGTGAATAAATGCAACCATGATTTTTGGGGTACATAAAATGATCGTTTTGCCCTCTTCCAAGGTTAAATCATGGGTGCGAAATGGAGTGTCTACACCATATTAACACATTTCTAAAGAATCATAAACATCAAACAAGTCAAAAACAAGAATAAAAAGAACTACAACAAAAAGATATGAATCCTATTAAGCAAATGAACAAATTAGTGAAAGAATGCTTACCTTGCTTTAGAATCACAGATTTGGAGCTTATTTTATCGACTCTTCAATGCCTACAATACTGAGATTAAATAGCAATAATAATCAAATAACATAATAGGACAAGGGTGATCACAACTAAAGAACAACTAACACTACAACAAAAAATGTTTATTACAACAAAAAAAATCGTTGCAATAACATCGAAGTCATTGCAATAGTTTATGAGAAGTGTTGTAATAAAATTTGAGGTAATAAGTTTGTGCTACAAAAAAATTTTGTTGTAATAAACCTTAAATATTTTAATGAAAATTTTGATGTAATAATATATTTGCTATTGCAATAAACAATTTATTACTTCGAATATCTTGTAGCAATAGGCTATTATTTCATGAATTTTATTACAATAGATTGTAAAGAATTGACAAAATAATCGGTTCAAATTATTGTAACGGTATATTTATTGCATTAGTTTTTTTTTTTTTTTACAATAGATTGTAAAATAATTGGAATTAGATCATTGTAATAATATATTCATGTTTGTCATTGCAATAAATTGTAAAATAATTGATATTTTAGTTATTGCAATGTTAAATTTGTTGCAATAAGCCATCTCTTTGAAATTTCTATTATAATATATCGTGCAAAATATAATTGGTATCAAGTTATTACAATGGTTTCTTAAATTTAATTATTAAAAAAATTGATTTTTCAATTTAAGTTATTGCAAAATTTACGGCCAATTTATATTAAAATTTTTATTGCAACTGAAAATTATAAATTATTACAACTAATTATTATTTGAAACCATCAAGCATAGTCATTCTACCACACCCTTTTTGGCTGGGAGTAAGTTTCATTGGAACACAAAAGGAGGTACAGCAAAGGCTAGTCATGGGAGTCCAGACCATCTACATCCTCTCCGAGGACTCAAGAAGGGATGGATGAGATGGCTAAAACCCCCATGCTGCAATACAAGAAGCCCAGGCAGAAAGTAAATGGGCAAGAAAATTACAATCCCTAGTTATTCCACCACCACATTATTTACTTAAAAGCACTGAAAACAATCAACCAACGCCTATGTACGCCAGACGCACTTAAAACAATTCTTGTGGGCATCTATCGTAGCATTACATAAACTACTCGTTGGACTAGAGATAATCACTGAGCCACTCATAATCTGGCACTTCACCTGGATGGTTTTGTACTGCAGCAGGGTTGTGCACACCCTAGATCGCTGCATTGTCCAAATATTTCTCTCCAGCAACGGCAATCTTCTCTAGCACTACAAAAAAGCATAACAGATTTGTGGACTAATATATATATATATATATATATATATGAAAAAAAAAGAGATTTGCATAAGATTGACAAAAAGATTTGATATTCATAACCTATCACTAATCTATCATGTAAGTACTAGAAAGGTACCAAAATAAACATTAATTTAAATTAGAGTTAATATTTTTTAGAGTAGTCATCAAGTGTCGAATACAAATACAGTATCTACATGAAGCTTGTGCTTCATTCTATTGTGCAATCCTTCTATTAAATCGGATATTTTTTCAAGGTTTCACCCATATTCATTCCCTTAATCAGTTAATCTGATTAATCCCAAGTCCTACATTGATATATATAAAATTGTGGCAAGAAAATACTAACATACATCAAACCCAAATAATAGAGGTTCATAAAAACAATGCAGTATTAGTACATGACATTAACTAATAATAGGTTCAAGGACTTAAAAAAATTCACAATTTCTCATAGCTACTAAGATGACATGTTCTAATTAGCAATATATAATAAAAATGAGGTCAATGATGGAGTTAAATGAAGTTGATGATGTCCAAAAGTTCCTAGCTTCTGCTATCCGAAATGAGCTCTATTGTGCCTATAGGCAAAAGTTACGTCAGAATCGCACGCGCAACAATGGTAAGAATTTAATATTGATTGTTACAAAAAAAATTGCTGTACACACTAAGTCATTACAGCATTAGTTTATGGTGAAGTGTTGTAATAAAATTGAGATAATAAGTTTGAGGTAATATATTTGCTATTGCAATAAACAATTTATTATTTCAAAATATCTCAGTAATAGGGCTATTATTTCATGAATTTTATTACAATAGATTGTAAAGAATTAATGAAAAATAATTTGGGTTCAAATTATTGCAATGGTATATTTATTGTATTAGTTAATTTTTTTTTATTTTTTTTTTTACAATAGATTGTAAAATAATTGGAATTAGATTGTAATAATATATTCATTGTACCATGTTTGTCATTTAATAAATTAAATGACTGATATTTTAGTTATTGCAATGTTAAATTTGTTGCAATAAGCCATCTCTTTGAAATTTCTATTATAATATATCGCAAAATATATAATTGGTATCGTTATAATGGTTTCTTCAATTTGCTATTAAAAAAATTTGATTTCTTCACTTTAAGTTATTGCAAAAATTTTCTTAAATTCAATTTAGTATTGGGGTAATCTCTTATTGCACTGAAAATTATAAATTATTACAACTAATTATTATCAATGTAATAATTTACTATTTTTAAGTTACTATTGTAACGACTTTTAATTTTTAGATATGATATTATGTCTAATACCACTATACTAATTTTGTTGTATTAACACTTGATGTAATAGACTTATTTTGGTGTAGTGTAATTTGAAAAAGGGTTTCAAAAACAAATTAAGAACAAACTTTTTGCCTTATGTCAATGCTAGAAAGAGGTTTTTGAGTACATGAAAACATGCTAGTGTAAACTAGGGTTTTTGGGGCCTTTTAATTTAGAGATTTTTGGATGTTCCTTAGGGTCTAGGTGGCAACGCAACCCAAAGACTGAATTTTTGGGGCCCTAACACTAAAAGTAAAATTTTCTAGAACTAAAGGTGCACGCACGAGGTTGTGAGGGTGCGTATGCGCCTTTGAAGGTGCGTACACATACTCGATTCTTCATTGCACTGATGGCCCAACTTCAAACGGCCATAACTCACTCATTTTAAATCAAAATTAGACAAATTTGTGTTCAAATTGAAGCCCATGATGTCTAATTTCCAATGAAAAAATTATCATTCAAACGTTCTATGTGGGTCAAAAGTTATGATCAAAATAGTGTGCAAAGGTCATTTTTTAGCATCGTTTTCAAAGAGATTTGAGCATTCTTTTATTTGTGATTTCGTCCAGAAATATTATTAAGAACACTCTAATTAACATTGATTGACATATGTTAAGCTCATCATTGGGGTTAGGGAACAAAGGTTATTAACGGTACAAAATGAGTTGTCTACAAGATATAAAAAAGAAATCCGATTGGCATGCATATTGTGAAAGTTATTTTTGTGATTGTTTGTGATGATTGAATGATGAGCGGAAGCATGAAAGAGAGAGCACACATAAAGGTTTACGTGGTTCAATTTAACAACCTACGTCCACATTGAGAAAGCCCTTGATGGATACATATTATATTAAGCACTTGTGTTACAATGAACCTAATGTAGGGTTATATACCAAAAAGTACTTGACTAAGCCTAGGCCAACCATAGACTAACCTAAGGTTAGTATGCTTCTTCTACAAGTACATGAGCCTTCAATTGGTTTGAGTCATGAACCAAAATATATATCTAACATGAAGAATATAGAACATATGAACTATGGTGATTTTCAAAATATGTATCTAATAACAAGTAATCGAATGGTGTAACATTAATTAGAGTTACACCAGTTGTAACTTAAACCCCCACTCTCTCTCTCTCTCTCTTTCTCAATAAATATATATATATATTTGAATAGTGTTATCAAAAAATGCTTAAAAAATTTATGTTTTCTTATTTAAAAAATAATAATAATAACATGCGTATATTTGTGAATTGAGTTTGATTTGTGCACTATAAAACTCACGACAAAACAGATAAACCAATAATGTGGTAGTTTTATTATTATTTTTACCATTCTTGTTGTGATTTCGTCAGTATTAAACTTCCCACTCTAATTAACAGTGATTGACATATGTTAAGCTCTATCCATTAGGAGTTAAAGGGAACAAAGGTTGATAGCGATTTAAAATGAGTTGTCACAAGATATAAAAAAGAAATCCGATTGGCATGCATATTGTAGAAAGTTATTTTTGTGATTGTTTGTGATGATTGAATGATGGCCCGGAAGCATGAAGAGAGCACACATAAAGGTTCACGTGGTTCAATTTAACAACCTACGTCCACATTGAGAAAGCCTGATGGATACATATTATATTGAAGTACTTGTGTTACCAATGAACCTAATGCTTGGGGTTTATATGCAAAAGTGCCAGTAAGCCTAGGCCAACCATGAACTAACCTAAGGTTATTCATGCTTCTTCTAAGTACGCATGAGCCTTCAATTGGTTTGAGTCACTTGAACCAAAATATGTCTAACATGAAGAATATAGAGAACATGTAATTTAACAGTAGGATTTTCAAAATATGTATCTAATAACAAATGTCGAATGGTGTAACATTAATTAAGAGTTACACCGGTTGTAACTAAACCCGCTCTCTCTCTCTCTTTCTCCAATAAATATATATATATATATATTTGAATAGTGTTATCCAAAAAATGCTTAAAAAATTTATGTTTCTTATTTAAAAAATAATAATAATAACATGCATTATATTTGTGAATTGAGTTTGATTTGTGCACTATAAAACTCACAACAAACAATTAAACCAATAATGTGGTAGTTTTATTATTATTTTTACCCTATGGATTATAAATTGACATTAGTTAATTAATTTAATTACCCAAGTTAATTAATTAGGTAAAATTACATACAAATTGTGGAGGCACCAACAATCACCAAATAAACTAATATGCGAGTGGAAATTAAATAACACGGTGATTTGTTGACAAATAGGAAAACCTCTCGCCCAAAATGAAAACCCCAGGTGGTGGTCACCACTCCACAGAGAATCCACTATTAATCAATAATCAAGAGATTACAAGTAAAATGAATCTTACCACTACCCTGCCCTATTCTAAAATACTAACCTATAGTTGAACCTTCGCTCCAATACCTAATTGGATGATCTTATAGTAGACTTCTTAGCTTTGCACAAATCTCTGTCTGTGAGCTAACTCATTTGCACAAATCTTAGTAAACTTGATTGATTGTTGTTTAGTACACCAAAGTTTTCATAAAGACAATTGAAAATTAGGAAGCACTTGGTTACCAAGTATATGAGTTTTGAGGAGTCTCTATTTTAAAGGTACTTGATGACTTTTAAAATAACTATATGAGCTTCAGGATTTGATATCAGAAGCCTAATCATTCAAGTCATCATCGGCCAATATTCAGATCTGAAAATTCTGAATTCGTAAGACTCAATAGATCGAGCTTATGTTGAACTCCCTCATTAAACCTTAATAGATGCTAGTATTGAGTTTTAATGAAGCTTGACTTTCTTCACTTATTTTTGGATCAATCTTCATGTCTTTATCGATACCACTTGTAAGTAAAAACTTGTGCGGCTTGATGATCGATTAAACCCGACTTAGATTTACCCAATTACAAGTAAAGTCCATTTTGTCAAAAGATTAGCCATACATAGAAAATATGACCCTAACATACCCAAGAAATGTTTTATAAAAAACATGTCAAGTCACGGTTTAGTCGGGTCATGTTGACCCACAAAAAATGGGTTGAGTCATGGGTCAACTCAATTTTACTTTGGGTAAAAAAATTCAAATTCGAACAGGTATTATTTTTCAGGTTCAATCAGGCCGGATCGGCAAATCCCGACCCATTTTACCATGTCTACTAATGGGTCATCCATACAGATTTGGCCTGTTCTCGCTTGTAGACCATCTAGGCCTCTACTAAACTATCAATAATAATGATCAAAATCTCACATGTACAGCTCTCTAGTTCTCGCAAACTTTGGCCTCCATCTCATTCCATATTGTTTATTCAAAACCAAAACTTTTAAGAGTTGTTTAAAGTGCGTATGTATTGAAGTGGAGCATTAGCAGCCTACCTATTCCACAATAAATTTTGGATTATATTTTATACTTTTATATTATATATGGTCTAAATCAATTATATGTACTTGTGGTCGCACTGTCATATAAGAAATGCAGAGGTTGTGCAGGTGAAATCATTGGTGCATTAAAGAAGTTTCTTTTTGATAATTTAGCTAATTAGCTCACGTACAACAGGATTAGAACATACGACCTCTTACCAGACTGTACAAATTGCTGGTCTTCCATTAGTAATGTTCTTACTTAACCAGAAAAGAGAAATATTAAGTTAGCTCATTGACCTGGTGCTAGCATAACTTTGCAATCAAGTTAACCACTTTCTCTCTCTCTCTCTCTCTCTCTCTCTCTCTCTTAACATGATCTTCTCTCTATTTGAAAGGAGAGTTTATTTCAAGGTTAACCTTTTTAATATGATAATATAAAAAATATTGCATTATTTAAAATTTTAAATAATATTGTATTGTATGTTTTCAAATTTTTAATATTTAATTTAAATTATAAAATCGATCAATTTCAAATTCAAGAATCCTTTATAATTCCTACCTCTTGCACTTAAAAGACACGTGTCCTTGAACTAATTAAAGGTTGCATAAGATTTTTTTTTTTTTTTTTAAAGAAAAAATGTTTCAGCATATTGAGGCCAGGTCAAATTTGGTTTAATTTTTAATCTGACCAACTATACTAGTTTATTAATTTGTGATAAAAAAAAAAAAAAAAAAAAATGCCCTTTAAACTATCAATCAAAACAATTCACCCTTTCTACATACTACAGCAATGGTAAATGGTATATAGCATCGTTAAATACTTCTTTCTGCTAAACACTTTGATAATTTGGAGGTCAATGCCTACCTAGAAAGCACGGACATAACAATTTGTTTGTTGTGCTTGTGTCGGACACGTACGAGACATGGCGTACGCCTAGGACACAGTTGCAAGAGTGTCCTTCCCCTTTTTTTATTTTTTATTTAGATAATCAGATATGGCCAGGACTAAAAATCCTAAGTCTAAAACGCTGTGTTTAGAGTATAACTTAAAACCAAAAAACTAACCTTAAAATCCGATCATCCTTTCTCTCGATCTCTCTCCTTCTCTCTCGATCTCTCTCAGGGTTACCGGCCAAAGCACCACAAGCCCATGACATGTTATCGGCCAAAGCAAAGGCCAATGGCATCAAGTGTGACAATCAACGGTAAGTTCTCTTACTTCTTTGTCACTCAATCATTTTCCTTCTCTCTTTCTGTCTCTATGTTGCTCGATCTCTCTCTTTAGCTAACTCTCTCTCTCTCTCTCTCTTTGTGGCTCGATCTCTATCTATTTTCCTTTGCTTGAGTTCATGAATGGTTTATTTAGTTATTTCTTTGCTTAATAGTTATTTATTCATTTTATTATTCACTATTGATCTTAAATTGATATATGTTTTAACATTATTTGAAAAAAAAATACTTAAACAATATATAGAAAATTTAAATAAAAATATTTTTAATAATTAATTAATATACATATCTCCGTTGTACGTTTGTCCTACCTTCTCAAAAATTTCTTATGTCACCATATCATACCCATGCCCGTATATGTGTCCGTACTTTCTAGAAATTGCCTACTCTAAAACTATGCAAACTATTACTGGAATCTTCTAATTTTCTTGTATCTCAATAATTTTTTCCTACTTACTAATAAACTATATGACTTGATCAGACTTGGCTAGCACTAAGAAAAAGTAATTTCCCAATTTAATCAATATCAGAGTCTCGTAAAAAAATTTCTTTCCTGGGAATTTAAATATACATAAAGGTACCAAAGAATATTTCTACATTTATGAAGAATTTATTTACTGAAATATATTGTTATACAATCAACTAAAATCAGATTAATCACTCTCCAATATCTATTAAAAGTAAAATTTAGATAAACTATCTTTGAATATTTTCTTGTTTCCATATTTCTCATGGTTTCTGTTGGGGATTTCAAACTTTAGACTCAAGGAGTAATAATAAAAGAACAAAATGAATACAAGTAAATTGAAATTATAATTGACTTGGAGGTACAATTGAATGTTATCCTTAGACAATATTTTTTCCCATACAAGAGTTGCTAAAGGGTTACTACAAATTTGTCCCAAGGATACAACTAAGTTTATTGAGTTCTACAAATAACAATTTTGGAAAATACTCACAGTATTTCTTATGTTTCTAAGAAACTATTAGAGAGGGAGAAAAATATAAGTTATCAAGTGAACATGAACCACTATTTATATCCAAAGGGTTATGACCCTTCAAAAGGCATCAATGGAGAGTTACAACATTTCAAAAAATGTCTACTAGGTACAAAACCTTTTCAAAAGTTTAGAATGGTTACCAAAAAATTCATCAAAAAAACTATTATCGCAATCTAGATTGATTGAACTAGGTGTCAAGCTTGCAATCAAAAAATCTCAATCGATCAAGCCAGCAGTAGAACTCACAGAAACTTTTAGAACCCATTCCTTCAACACTTTGATTGATCGAACAAAATTTTCAATTGGTCTAAAATTCTTGAACTTGAATTTTACTATATCATTTTATACAAATGATAAACTCTCCAAACTTATATATCATTCTTACAACATATCCTTGTATATACCTATATATACGGTCAAAAATTCTTGAACTTGAATTCCACTTTATCATTTTATACAAATGATATTCTCTCCAAACTTATATATCATTATTACAACCTATCTTTGTATAGACCTATACATACAGCAATCCCCAACCAGGTTATAATAATATATGTCTCACTTGATTGACATTCTATCATGTATAAAAGAATGTGTCTTTCAACTTAAACCTCCCTTTAGTGTAATTGCCTCAAGACCTCAACAGAGTTTATGGTGGCTTAGTACTTAAACCAAAACTCTTATGTATTAAAATCAAAAACAACACACACATGAGAATATCCTTAACACATTTAGAAATCCACTGTTATTAGCACTATTATGGCCTTGTGCTCTTCCTAGTTTAGTGAAAATTTACAAGAGAAAACCATTTTACTCTTGTTAGAAGCGGCACAACTCCTATGTTTACAAAGATGAAATTCCTTCTTTATGTCCCTGTTACATAGACATTTATGATTCATGAGCTTTATTAAGAGTTTAAACCTCATCCTCTATAACATCATAACAGACTGCACTAATCCATCCTGAATGAGACACAAATTTAGTGCTCTTACTAACCATGTATCAATAGTTTGTTATTATCCTTTAAACATTTGAGATTAAATTAGTTTGAGATTAGGTTTCCACTATTGGTGATTCTTTTTAAAGAAGAGTTTTTGTCCCATTCCAATGGATGTTATCCTTAACAAGTCTCGAGACACACTTCGGTAAAGGACCTATTTTACATTTAAAATTTACGTAGGCAACTATTCCAACCACAATTTACTTGCCTTATTTATCTTGTCTTAGAACTTTTAGTCTAAGTTCACATTGTATACCACTCATGTATAGTTTACGCATTGTGGTTTCATAATTACAATACAAGGAATGGCTCACTATGGTTGTGGCCACGACACTTTATCTAAACTTTAGCCATTTTCTTTCCTTTTCCATTATCATTTATAACCAATGCTTTCAATTTTATTCTATAGTAAAGTAATAAATACACCTTATTACACATAGCACCCCCACATGTAGTGAATATCTAACTAGACATAGATTTTATCACTCACATAAATTATAGAATTAACTTTGAATATTTTATTTTATCAATATTCATCACAATTAATTACTTTCTAATGATCAACCTTGAATTTCAAATTCCTTGAAAGTCTATATATTGTGAAGGCAATGTCTAGTTTTGTTCCATACATGATACGCAACATGTATTTAATACACTAGCAAACTAGAGCTATGCAACCGCTCTTCTAATAATCTCTTAATTTTATATTGGAATCAACAAGTCTTTCTTTAACGATATTAAAATCTAATAAGCAATTTCTCAATACAAATCTCAAGACAATGAGATAACACAATTCCCAAAGGAATGAGACAAAACTAATCTCAACAAAATGGGATATCATCAATCTCAACAATGAGATTAATATAGTGCAAATCTCCATTATATTTCTTTACTTGATTCTCATTCATAAAAGAGTTTCATTTAATTATTTAAGAAAGAACAAACCCACAGGGCTTTCAAGCAAACTTCCTTACCAAAATCACTATTTAAGAAAGTCATTTTACATCTATACGATGCATACTCAAATTATATATGGACACACAACCCAATGTTTTTATTATTGATCCTTGAATATTCATTTAATGAACTCACTTATACTCTCTTTGTCTTACGAAGAGATACTTTCAAAATAGAATCACAACATGTGATTGATTAAAATTTTGAGACATTACCACACATGACAGAATCTAACCACAATGAATTTAACATCCCTTGATGCTAATTCTTAATACATCATACAAGCACATCTTTGATGCACATAAGCATCTTTATGAGTTTATGGATTTCATAATTCCACAATTTGAGTTTCTAAACCCCTACAGTTTTGGGTTCTCAACCATTCTAAAATTCACATATATACACACACTGTAATTACATACATCAAAATGTAATAATCAAATATAGTGAATTTTGTTAAAATTATATGAATGGTTTTAAAGATATCAAACTAATTACATAAATAGTTACTAGTGCATAAATATCAAATTATCTATCTTTTCTCTTTGTTTCAAACCTTTTACTACTAACCTTAGACCAAAATATTTTATATTTTATTCTAAATACCGCTTTCAACCAATTGGTTTTGAAACTAGAAGTAGATCCACTAAGACCCAATTATTATTAAATAATATTAAGTCTATCTCACCATTAATAGCTTTTACAATAAAAAGCTACATCTTTTAGAAGCACAAAACTCTCTCAAAAGTTAAGGATCACCTCCCACAAAGAATACTATAAGTATTTATTTAGGACTACACTTTTATTACCTTCAACAAGGTAAACAAGAGCTTCACATGAAATAAAAATTTGGATCAAAGCCCTTTTCATTTCTCACACTTTGATCGGCAACAACATTTGTGTTCTTGGTTTGTGGGTTGCAAGTTGTTGATATTGGTGGGTTTTGTGGGTTGTGAGAGTGGGTAGCGGTGGCAATGGTGGGTCTCGTGGTTGTAGCTGGTTTCGCGGTTGGAGTTGGTTTTGTGGGCTATTGGTTGTGGATTACGGGAGTGGGTCAAGTTCATGGGTTGCTGCATCAACCCAAGAACTTTGTTACTTACTTCGGATGGACATGGGAGTGGGCGTTGCAGTGATTTTTGGTTGGTTCAATTCATAGGTCTTGCAGTGGTTTGGCTAGTGTGGCTAGGTTTTGGTGGGTTTGTGATTTGATTTTGGGTGGTATGGGTTCTGATTTGTAGGGGTTGTGGCCCGATGTCGATGATGGTGGTTTTGGGTGGTTATTTTGTTTTAGGTTTGGTGGGGTGCAATTTGGAGGGATTGGGTTAGTTGGGTGTTGAGGTTTTGGGTGGTGGTGGTTGTGGTTATGGCAGAGCGGTGGTTTCCGTGGTTGTGGCAGTGGTTGTTATGGGTGGTTGTGGCTGTGGCAATGGTGGTTGTGATTGTTGTTTATTGTGTTGGATATATTATTTTATTGTGTTATTTATATTATTTTAATGTCTTGTATGTTAAAATAAAACCATTGATGTAGGATTGTTTTGTAAAGTGAGGTAGTAAAATAGATAAAGTAGCTCTTTAAGTTGCTATAAGCTGTATTTTTTAGCAACTTTGCTATGAAAGCTCTTACCTGGGTGGCTAATTGTAAAAAAATATACAACACAGCTACAATAACATCCTATAAATAGAACCAGTAGCAAAGTTGGAAAAATAAAATAATACTTGTTATTCTCTCTCACCTAAAATATATGACTTCTTTCTCTCTCTTCATTTTTCTGTTTGTTGGCCTCTTTACTCCCTCTCTATCTTTTAACCTCTCTCTCCTCCTCATCTCATCTCATCTCAGACTCTCTCTCTCTCTCTCTCTCTCTCTCTCTCTCTCTCTCTCTCTCTCTCCTATCCCTTGAAGTTGATGTTAGGCCTCCAAACCAATAGAACAGATAAGCAAAGATTAATGGGGGATGAGAAGCAAAGATCGAGGTTGCGGGTTTCAGTTCGGTCTCCATTGATCTGTTGGTGGCTAGGTGTTGGTTTGATTGTGGTTGAGTTATGCAATTTGCAATGCAGTTTTGGTTTGGTAGTTTTTTTTCAATGGGTTTTGGTGGTTGGCATGGTGGTGACTATTGTGGTTGTGGTAGCTGATGTGGGTTTGTGGTAGTCGGTGGATTTGCTGGGATGTGAGTGGTGGTAGTGGCAGTGTGTTGTTGTGGTTGTTTGGTGATTTTTTTTAAAGGGTTTTGGTGGTGGCGTGGTGGTGACTATTGTGGTTGTGATGGTTGATGTGGGTTTGCGGTGGCGATACTAGTCGGTGGGTTTGCTATGTTGAGAGTTTGGTTGTAGGGTGGTGGTTGCTTGTAGGAGGAAGAGAGAGAGAGAGAGAGAGAGAGAGATATGGAAAATAAATAATAAATAAATAGTAAATAATGAATAAAAAAGAATTTTTAAATAAAGTTGTAAAAAAAAGAGTTTGAGATGTTAGGTTTAAGTGTGTTGTAAAGTGATATGGTATAATAGATAAAATAGCATTTTAGATGGTAAAATAGCCAATTTTATACAATCCGGATGCTAATTCATTTACAAGAAACTGTGAAGTTGCCCACATGGTCAAATTTCATTTCTACTCACTTTTCTCCCATCACATTAGCATCCCACCAGAAGCCCTTACAGCTCCCAAATGAGACCAACCCACAAACTAATAACCCCATAAGATTCTCACAATATCCTTTAACAAACCTTCTATTTAAGTTTGTTGGGGGCACATGATATCATCATCAACCTTCAATCTCTAAGAAAATTTCTTGATTTTCTAATAGACAATGAATTCTAAATTAGATGCATCAGGAATTATGAATTAGAGAACTTGGTATGCTGTGTTTGATTTTTTTAATTAGTATTTTTTTCATTTTAAAATTTCACTATATTATAAGGAAAATCAAATGAATGCATTACGAATTGTGATTGGTTGAGTATAAACTGGAACAACCAAATAGAGACAAAGAATTTGTATTCTCGCATTTACATGAATAGACTAACTTGATTCGGGCCCACATTTGGAACTCTCCCTGCCCAAGAAAATCTTCTGGTAGACCCAGAACCAGAACTGGGCTAGTTACTGATAATTCGGCAGCTACTTCCAAAACTTATATTTCACAATAGCCTGCCCTTTGCCACAGCCCAAGATGCTTGACGTGATAACTTCAAGAAGCCCAAAATGTTTCAACTCTTTTCCACATCGTACCTCTCCCAATCTCGTGTGTCCCACGACCATAAATTCAGACGTCTTCTTTTCTTTTTTATTTATTTATTTATTCAGACGTGTTTTCAAGTTTAAATTTTAACAACAATATTGCAAATTTTACTTCATAACTTACATAGACTGATGTGATAATGGCGTGATTAATTGATTTCAAAAACTTAATAAATAATTGTTAGAATTATAATATTTTGATTGGTCACCCGGTAGTTTGTAAATGTTACGTTACATTTGTAGTATCCAGAACGTTATTCGAATGATAATTGTGTTGAAAAATGGCCTGTTTGATATATTTTTTTAACTCAACTGAACAATGTTAGATGGAAAAATACTCAATCCAACTCAACTCATCATAACTTCAAAAAAACTAACCCAAGTAATTTAAGGTTAGACAATTTTATTATGCCTAATTAAAAGGTGAGTATTTTGTCCAGCTATGTAAGCACATAATTCTATCAATTATTACAATTAGATAATGTCCCGCGCAATACACGGATTACTTTACAATTTCATTTGAAATTATTTTTACATACATTAAGACCTATATATTTTGTTGTATAATATTTATGTTTGCCTACAATAATGTCGAATACTTTGAATCTTGATTTTCCTAATTCATATTTTTTAAAAAAAAATTGCACAACACTATGAGGCTATAACATATTATAATATTTATTGTTAAAAGTATATTTTATTTTTTAAACTGATTAAATGATCTTGAAATCTATAAATAATAATTTAAAGTATAAAATAATTTTATATCCTAAAATTATCTAAATTTAAACAACCTCTCAAATACTTCCTCAACCACTCTATTCTCACAACCAAATATGGAGACCTCAATTGCAAACACCCAATTCATTATCTCAATAAAATTAAGGAAATCATTTATAAGTATCAACACATAGAAAATGTGATTAAATAAAAAGAAATTAGCTAAAAACACATCAATTTATCAAAATTTAATTGTCTTTAGTTGGGCTTCCATATCTTTTCTAAAAAAAATGCGCATAATACTTTGAAATCATCATCAATTTTTTTTTTTTGTAATCACTATGGCTCATATCACACAAAATAGCAGAAAAAAAAAAAAAAAAAAAAAATAACTTTATAAATAATCAATTAAAATATATATATATATATATATATATATTATAGTTCTAAAACAAAATACATTTTTGACTTTTCTAAACTAAAATCTCAAACACCCAAAGACTCAAAGCGAATCATAACCTTCACAAAACCCACAACGTCCAACTTCAGCATCAAAATCGTAAGACACCGTCACTGAATAAAAAACACAAGCCCCTCTCCATGGTCATAGCTTACTCATACGAGTTAGGATCAAATGGTACTACAATGTTAAAGTTATGTAGGTGTTGTTGAAAGATTGAAGGTAAATGATATTGGTTTTGGTCTGAGTGTGTTTGAGATGAGATGGCATAAAGGGTTATGGGCATGTGTATATAAAGAAGTAGAAGTGAAAATGGTGAAAAGAAATGCAAAGAGTTTTTTGTGTTTGAGAGAGAGTAAAAATCTTGAAACATTGAATCAAATGAAACAAATAGTTGTCTTAAAACATTGAATAAAAAATGTAACAAAAATTAGTCTTGAAACATTGAACTAAAGGAAATAAAGAATTTTTATTTTTAAATTTGTTCTTATCTCTTATGTGGTTTAAGAGTATTTCAATTCTTTTCATAGAAAGCGCCACATGTCAAAACCTCATGCTCTCCCACATGAGTTCTCTTCTTTTATATATTGATTGATTCATACAATTTGGTCTAATATTCTAACTACAACAAAATTAAGTCCGTCCTTGTATCGACAAAAAATAAAAATAAAAATTAAGTATCAAAATACCAAAATATGTTGACAAAGGGAATGCTCAATGGTGATATAGGATGATAAGGTTTCATCCCTATTTATATATGAAATTTTGGGTCTCGGGAATGTCCATGTTAATTCACACACGGGGAGTGGTTTCTAGTAACATCCCTTAGTACTTAGATCACTTCTCAACGCTCTATACCCTATGTTTGGAGGTTTTGAGAGAGAAGAGAGTAGAGGAGAGTAGAGGGAAGGAGAGTAGTGGAGAGGAGAGTAGAGGGGAATAGTTATCCTCCACCTTGTTTGGATGTTTTTAAAATTAAGTAAGGGGGAGGAGAATAATTAGTCTTTTCATTTGTAATTTTGTTAATATGGTAAGGGTAAATTTGATAATTCATTTGGTCAAGTATTTTTATGCTCTGATTTCCCTCCAAATCTCTCCAATTTGGGGGAATAAAAAATGAGGGGTTGGAAGTAGTTCAAACCCCTCCAAATCTGTCTCCCTCCTTCCTTAAGAAACATCCAAATAAGATATTTAAATTACTCTCCCTCCCTCTACTCTACTCCCCCTCCTTCTCCCAACATCCAAACATAGCAATAATGTTTGAAATTAATTCCCCATGATCCCTCCAAGAGCATCATACATTGTATATGTTGGGGAGAGAACACTTTGAAAAAATCCTAATTGAGATCAATGTAATATATAGGAATACTACTACATAATCCAAACTTTTAAACCTTTGGGAATCTTGAATATCCATCTTTATGGGAAGCTGGCACTACATCATTTTTCTTTGATCTTAGCCCCATTGATTAATACTACATTGTTGGGCATTGTCAAAGATCATCCACATGGGCTTTATGGGCTTACCTTGTACGATGCATGCCCTACTTCAACTGAAAGAAGAACCTTAACAACCTTGCCACATAGCACCATTATCTCTTATGTTACTTGTTACAAAGATTAACACATTTACGAGACTTAAGGTCTTAAAAGAACAAATCAGAAAACCACTTAAATAAAAATTTAAGTCTATGAGTTTGAGCCTAGTTGGTGTTGAGGTAATAGCCCAATGGTAATATCATCATTTGTGATGTTAATGTTTATGGTTAGAACCCCACCTCATACTCTCCCATACCTCTCTTCCAAAAAAAAAAAAGAGTTTGGACCTAATTATATTATATCAATTTCTCAACTTCTACCACCGCGCACCCTTGGTGGTCACTCCACAAATATAAGTGTTTGTGGGGTGTGGGGGAGCAAGGGTCAGAATTTAAGTCTCTAAGAGAGAATTTCACACACATATACATTTAAATTATACTATAATAAAATTTCTATCTTGTATAAAAAAAATAAAAAAATAAATTCTCAACTTCTTTAACTTTTCTCCTTGCAAGCCTTTTTACCCACATGTGTACTCCCAATAGTATCTGTAGCGAGAGAACATGAATCTTTTGTCCCATTTTTTGTGTTCCTCTTTATATTCCATCAATTATTTGTCATGTATTTGTTTGACATTTTTTATAAAATAATCCAAGTTTAAAATGAATATATATATATATATGTGTATATTTATATATTTATATTAAACACATGACATACCATAGTTGGTGGAGAATAAAATGAAACACAAAAAGTGGAACAAAAGATTTGTATTCAAAATGAGATATGTGTCATTTACCCAAATATACTGTCTTTGAAACATGGACAACAGTTCTTATAATGTTGTCATTGGTAATAGGGGGTTAAAATTGTATAGCAAGGCATAAAATGAGTGTCTGCATTTACAATTATGGGTTTTTTTTTTTAATGAATTTTATTATATATATAGACACACACATTGGTTTTGTTTTTTGTTTTTTTTTTCCCCAATATTTTGATTACCTTAGCTGTGTTTGGTTTAATGTCTTAGAGAGGTTCTCTGTGCATGTGGCCGTGGGAAATAATTTGGAATTTGAAGTTAGTTATTGTGATGATGTTAGGATGGTGATGACAACCAAAAGTTGTTCATTATTGTTTGTTATTGTATGAATGTAGTACATTTCAAAAAATTGTAGGAAAAACAAACTAATAATTAGAAAAGACGTTTATAAACATGCACAAAATGTGTGTGAAGATGCTTTCATGTATGAGAAAGAAATAAAGCTTGAATTTCCAAACCGTCAATGCAAAATTTCGGCAAACAAAAACCCATGATTTTAAAATAAAGGGTGCCTCAAAGCATACTTTTTTGGAAATGAAGAGAGAGAGCTAATTTTTTACATTGGTTTAATGGCAATATTCAAGTGGTTTGTTATTTGTGATCCATACCTCAATCAATCATCTAAGGCATTATTCTTCTTCTTCTTCGAGAACACAGAAGAAAAGAGGAAAAAAAAAAAAAAAAAACAAAACAAAAAGCAGAACCACAGTTCCCAATCCCTTCAAACAGACAGACAGTCCTCCAATCTTTTTCTCAGGTCTCGTTATTGGTGGACGACCCACACTTTCCCCTTTATTTCTCTTTTTCCACCTTCTTTTCTCTTTCTCTTTTCATCATCTAGTTTTGAGCTTATTCTTAACAAAAGTGATTATTCCATTCCTTGTGTTTAAAGCTCAGTGCTGTAAGATATATTTTATAGTTCCCACAATATTGTTGAGACCAACTTTTAATTATCCACATTCCTTTATGTCATGAGAGAGAGAGAAAGCGGCAAAGTTGCATCACATGCAATCCACTTTCACATACAAAGCCAAAATTTCCCTCACTAACAAGAAAGGCACAAACCCACATCCCTTATAATCTAACACGCACCCTCTTCACTCTCAACCAAAACAAACACCAGTAAACTACTTTCTCATATTGTTATCCTGACTTAAGCAAAATTGTCCCAAAACATATTTTAACCCATCAAGCCCATCCAGTTAGAGCCTTAACTGTCCTTTCTTTATTTATATATAGGTTTGTGGGAGTGAATACTCAATACTGATTAACAAGATGAGACAAGGTTTTTGTAGTTTACAGCAGGGTCTAACTGCTGAGGCAACAAACATAGTGAAACAAGCAGTCACCCTTGCTAAACGCCGGGGTCATGCACAAGTGACTCCTCTCCATGTTGCAAGTGCTATGCTTGCATCTTCTACTGGTCTTCTTAGGAGGGCTTGCCTTCAATCCCATTCTCATCCCCTCCAATGCAAAGCCTTAGAGCTTTGCTTCAATGTTGCTCTCAACCGCCTCCCTGCCTCTTCGCCAAGCCCATTATTAGGCCCTCACTACCTCAATCCTTCCCTCTCCAATGCCTTGGTTGCAGCCTTCAAGCGTGCACAGGCACACCAACGCCGTGGCTCTATTGAAAACCAGCAACAACCCATATTAGCCCTCAAAATAGAGTTAGAACAGCTCATTATCTCTATTTTAGATGACCCAAGTGTTAGTAGAGTCATGAGAGAGGCTGGTTTTTCGAGCACCCAAGTGAAAAATAGGGTAGAACAAGCTGTTTCTTTAGAGATTTGTTCTCAAAATCAAAGTCCTACTATGAGTAGCCATTCCAAAGAAAACACCAAGCCTCTAGTTCTTGGTAGTAATCTGCCTCTTGCTCCACCTTCTAGTCAGTTCAAAGTGTCACTAGCTAAGCCCTTTGAACAAGCTAGGAGTGAAGATGTAATGAGTGTGTTGAATGAATTGTCAAACAAAAGAAAAAGAAACATTGTTATTGTAGGAGAGTGTCTAGCTAGTGCTGAGGGTGTGGTTAGGGGAGTGATGGATAAATTTGAAAGAGGTAATGTTCCAGGGGAGTTGAGGTATGCCCAATTCATTAGTCTTCCTCAATTTTCTCTGAGGAACCCATCCAAAGAAGATGCTGAACAGAAGCTAATGGAGCTTGGGTGCCTTGTGAAAAGCTATATTGGCAGAGAGGTTGTCCTGTATTTGGGAGATCTCAAATGGATTGCTGAGCTGTGGTCAGCTTATGGTGAAGAAAGGAGAAACTACTACTGTCCTGTGGAGCAGATAATCATGGAGCTTAAAAGATTGGTGTGTGGAATTGGGGAAACCGGAAGATTGTGGCTTTTGGGGATTGCAACTTTTCAGAGTTACATGAGATGTAAAACAGGTCGCCCTTCTCTGGAGTCTATCTGGGAGCTTCACCCTCTCACTATCCCAGTTGGTAGCTTGAGCCTAACTCTTAACCTTGAAAGGTAAGTTTGATACGTATTATGCTGAAATTTCAAGAACAACTAGTTATTTTTGTAGTAGTTAATTTCTATGTGGGTTTTTGATACTAACACCATGTTGCTTTGTTCAGTGATTTTCAAGCTCAGGTGAGAAGCAAGGTATCCAATAATGGGGCTGGTTGGCAAATGCTAGAGACCGGATTTGATAAGCACCTAACTTGCTGCACGGATTGTGTGATCAATTTCAACAGAGAAGCTCAAAGCATTGGTAGCAGCTTTCGTAATAAGGAGACTACCACAACTATTTCCACCAGCTCAAACTTGCCTTCATGGCTCCGACAGGAGAAAGAAGACCGCAGAAAAGACTCCGGCAATGATCAGGTTTACTTCATACCTTGTCATTATTAGAATAATGATTAAATAATTAAATTTACCATTTTTTTAATAATTTACATTTTTGGGACGTGGTAATTTATCACAACTTATTCCTTACATTTTTAAACTTTTGAGATGTGTGGTGATTTATCAGTCATTATAGTCAGAATGTCATTCATTGAAAAAGGAAAAATATTGTTCCATTTTGAATTACTTTTAAAACTAATATTTCTTTCTCTCTCTCTCTCTCTCTCTCTCTCTAATGCAGGAATGTGTCACTGTCAGGGATCTGTGCAAGAAATGGAATTCATTCTGCTGTTCAGGCCATAAGCAACCCCATTTTGCTGAGAAAAGTATCTTTTTGACTTCATCATCTCCTTCCTCAGCATCAATCTCTTTGCATGACCGCAAACCTAACTTGCATCAGACCTACCTAAATTGGCCACACACCTTTGAATCCAAGCTGGTGCAGAAAGAAAAGCCGTTCTGGGTATCTGAAATTAGTGATGAAAACAATGAGAGCGATATGAGAATGTTCATGCCTGAGAGAAATGCCCCTAAGCCAGACCTTCTATCAAATCCAAATTCTAGCCCTAACTCAGCTTCTTCAAGTGAAGTAATGGAAGACATGGTTGGCCTTCATATGTTCAGAGAGCTCAATGCTGAGAACATGAAGATACTGTGCGATGCATTAGAGAAAAAGGCTTCTTGGCAGAAAGACATAATTCCTGAGATTGCAACGACTATTCTTCAGTGCAGGTCTGGAATGAACAAAAGGAAAGGCATTGAGAAAGATAGAGAGAACAAAGAAGAGACTTGGCTGTTCTTCTTAGGTGCTGATAATGATGGCAAAGAAAAGATTTCGAGGGAGCTAGCTAAACTCGTTTTTGGCTCTCCAAGCAACTTTGTTTCCATTCCTTTGAGTAGCTTCTCTTCAACTAGAGCTGATTCAAGTGAAGAATCCAAACATAAAAGGACAAGAGATGAACTTGGTTGCAGCTATCTTGAAAGACTTGGTGAAGCCGTGAATGAGAATCCACACCGAGTGTTCTTCATGGAAGATGTGGATCAAATCGATTACTGTTCTCGAAAGGGTATTCAGCAAGCAATTGAAAGTGGAAGAATAACTGTTCCAGGTGGTGAAACTGTTTCTCTTATGGATGCCATTATCATTTTCAGTTGTGAAAGTTTCAGTTCAGTGTCTGGAGCTTGTTCTCCACGAAGAAGACACAAACTTGCTGAGAATGAAGAAAAAAACAATGAGGATGACTCGGAGGAGAAAAGCTCAGGTGTCTCACTTGATTTGAATATTGCCATTGAAGACGACAATGGAGATGAACACTCAGTTGGTAACAGTGGTATTTTGGAATCTGTGGATAAGAAAGTTGTTTTCAAAATTCAAGAATTGTAGTTTGTCATAGGAGGGAACACTTGATCTTCTGTTTTGGCTGATACTTTTTGTTTTTGTTTTTACTTATGTTTTTTTCTTTGTCACTTTTTAATATAGATTTGGGGGAGGGATAGAAGAACAAAATGGAAAAAAAAAAATACAGATTTTAAAGGATATTCCGGTGTTAGGGGGGTAGGATTTAGCCATGTAGTTCGATGTGTATATTATTGTATCTTTCATCTTCATGTTGCGTGTAACAGGTTGCTTCATTCTCAAATGTACTTTATATTTGGGATTTATGACTCTAATTACATCCATTTATCAGCTAAAATAATCTTTCTTCGTTTCCTCCTCCAATTGTCAAACCAGAAAAGAATATGATTCTGCAATAAGATTGATGTTCTGCACACAACATTTAAGAACACAACATTTTTCTCAATTCTTTTTTCATAATTGCCGATATGGTCTATTGTGAATCTATGATTGAAATAACATCACTTTCACCTAATCCACTATTGATATCATTTTTATGATGCACCAATTACAACAAGCTATGTCAAAATATGAAGAAAAAAAAATTGTGAAAAATATTAAGTACCTAGTATTGTTAATAGGTTCATTGATAGAGTTAAACAAAGAACTCATGCGTCCTCGTGTCTGACTATTCACAATAAGGAAAAAAAAAATCTTAAAAACTCCTAAAAATTAAGGGAAAATATCATCTTATACTTATTTACATCCACTATTTTACATCAATATTTACAACTTGGGAGTATACAGTAGCCCGTTCCACACACATTAAGTAATTATAAGAAAGCATCCCTTGGTAGTTGTGTTAAGATCTTGTGAGGCAAAGTTGCTATTGTTTATTGGATTTGAAAAGCCTTTTACAATGTGGAAAATCCATCTATTCTTTTAAGTTGGATGACCTTCCCAATTCCTGTACTCCCCAAATTCCCATAGAAGTATATCTTGTATCAACAGTGAGCCGAGTGCAAGATGCATGCCCTTTCAAAAAAAAAAAAGGGGGCAAGGCGCATGCAATTGGGCCATTTGACCAATCAAAGTACTTCCAATTCAAATACTACGGTCTTTGACAGCATAATGTTATAAAGGGAATTGGGTACATCATATAAGCACTTTATTGGCCTAATCTCTTATTTTTACTGCAAAGAGAAACTGATGAGACAAAGTTATGACATTGTCTGAACATAAAACTCCATAAACGATTTCTGAAACCACACAGTACCTTATATACAGTAGAAAAAAGCTTTGACAGAAATGAAATAAAAGGGGAACATATGAAATCAAAAGGCAAAATAAAGGAATGATTCATAACGTGATTGAATTGTAAAGGCATGGCTACTTTATTAAGGGAATAGGAAAATCTTCCACAAGATTTATTAAAACGCATATCACTTTTCATAAATGGAGAGGTTATTTTCACTTTTTTTTTTTTTTTTTTTTTTGTCTTTATGCGGTTGGTATTAGGACCTAACATTCTCATCTTTGAAAAGTATTGGCAATCAATAACATATAAGCAAAATCAATATAAAGACAATGAGAAGCATCTAATCTGTAGACCATATATGTTCTTACTTTAGAATAACACGATTAAAGCAATTAATCATCACAAATTTTAACACTAGAATCACAAACATAATCATGAAAATTATAAGATGTTTAAGAAAATTAGGAATACACAACAATTATTGGAGAATTATTTAATGTTACTTTTGAAGTACAGTGTCATTGAGTTGCTTACCTCACTTATTATGCATGCTCTCTCTACTTTTTTAAATTCTTCTCACTTCTTTTTATGATGTCATTATCTTTTTACATCTATTATGTTCTGAACAATCTTGTTTATATTTTGACAGATACACAAGCTTCTTTCCAACATCTTTATTATTTTCAAATATGCTTCATTTATTTGATGCTTCTGAGTTAATCTAATTCCCTAAGCTCATTTGTGCGCTTCATGTTTCAGATTCCTTAAGTGTCACATTGTTTAGAAACATATGGAACTGGATTATCTAAAAGTTAACAATGGGCCATGTAATAGAGCTCTTTCTTTATGGTCAAGCTAGTATTTATGGTTTTTTCTTAGAGAAAACAAAATGTGGGTTTTTTGTTTTTTTTTTTTTTTTTGGGGGGGGGGGGGGGGGGGGGGGGTATTATCTGAAAAGAAGAAAGAAAGAAAGAATTAGAGAATTCCATCTCAGTTCAAAATTTTTTGCTTTGTTTAAAGTTGTTTAAAGTTCTATATACCTTCCCCTGCCTATAAGAAATCAGTGGTCTAGAAAAGAAAGTAAAAAGAGGGGAAAAAAAGAAAGTTGAAAACTGAACTGAAGTTATAAACATAAGTGGTGATCTCTGACCGTCAATGAGATTTCCACATGAAATAGGAGAGTCTAAAATCTAAAGCAATATATAGCTTGTCCTTAAAATGCTAAGAAATGATATTTCTTAATAATTAATATATTTAAGCTTAAAATTTCACATGGGCAGTTCTTTAGCTGTCCCAACTCTAGCTAGTCTCCATCTTTTTCCACTTTTTGAATGCAAAACCAAAACTTCTAAGAGGTGGTAAAGTGGAGGCATAAAAGTGGAGCATTAGCAGCCTACTTTTACAATAAATTTTGGATTTTATTTTAATGCATACATAGATTCTAAAGATCAATTATGTGTGCTTGTGCGAGCATTGTGCATATAAGAAAATTTAGTGGGTTGTGCAAGTAAAATCATTGGTACATTATTAGTTTCTCTTTTCTAATTTAGCTGACTAAATATTATATGATCTATTTACGTTGTGTTTCTCTCTAATTTTCCTTTAACTGATGTTGTGTCTCTTTCTGAGCTTGCCACTTGTTGTTTCTTTATTTTTGCAAACTCTCTCTTTGTTACCACCAATTGTAGCTTTGTTTCAAACAATTCAAATGTTGGGTACTTTGATGTATGCTAGAGTAAGATATTGTACAGTCAAACTTCAGTATGTTGGGTAATTGTACGTAACATGTTGGAAACACTTTTCCTTAAGACGAAATTTGTAATTTCAATAAGAGATAACAAAACATCCATTTGAGATAGATTTAATGGGAATTTTTTTTTTTTTTTAGAGATAATTACAATATACTGCTAACCCCGCAACTCGAACCCTTTCCTCCCTAAACCCAGACCCCCAAGCACTTTGTGCATGGGGAGGTGCTAATTCAGCTACAAGGCCTTTGGCGGATTTAATGAGAATTGATCATTCAGAATGTCAACTTGACTAATTTAGTATGGAGTTACTAAAATTTATATTAAATAGAATTCAATTCAACAAGAATGTAAGAATAATCAAGAGATTAAATTGAGGACTTAAGAGGTAGTGATTTACAAAGTCACAGTAACCATTGGTTTTATTTCACTGTAGATGATTTCATGGAAGGCTTAAATGCTATTTAATAGAGTCTTTCAATGATTTAAGAAATCACACAAAGACCTAGAGTGCAATATCATAAATTTATAGTAGAACTAGCCTCATCACACATGCTTTGCGCGTGTAATGAGACGCTTTTTTTTTTTTTTGGGGGGGGTCTAGTATACGTGAGATTAGGAATTAAAGAAATTAGAAATTAAAAATAAATAAATAAATAAAAGAAACCGGCATGTAATGATAAAGTTAAAAACACACACACACACAAAGTTGGAATGTGGTCTTGAGGGAAATATTGAAGTGGTATGAGAAGTTTTTTTTTTTTTTTTTTAATTTTAATTTTTGGATAAATTTGTTTTGAAGACATGGATTAGTAGGAGAATATTCTATTTTGTAGGTATTTTATGTGGAGTTGGAGATGTATTTTTACCGGGTTGTTCTTAAGTTTTGTCCCTATTAAACTTAGGATTTAGGCGCATTTCTGAACCACATAAAAATCCAATCCAAAGAGGGGAATCCTATTATAGATAGCACAAATAATTATGGTTAATGATAACTTTGAGCTTGTCATGAGTTAACAGTACGTAGGCCCAATGCCCATTAGAGTTATTATTTTTATGGGTCATGCTAACAAATACCCTTAAGGCAATGGTTAACAATCAATTTTATGAAAATTTTGACACCACTTTTTTGGAAAATGAAAAAAAACTGTCAAAATATTAATTTTTTTTTCTTTTTCCACAAAAACTTTCTTTAAATGGATTGTTAACCATTGCCCTCAGGATATCTGTTAGCATTTCCCTTTTGTCTCACTTGAAGCCACATTTTAAAAGCTCACATAAGCTAGCCCAATAACTAATCCAATAATAGTTCTCTCCCCTCTTTAAGTGATACACCGCTGCCAAGGGAGAAAAAAAAAATATTTTCAAGATTTTCCAAGGGGCGAACAGCTAAGGGCTTTGTTCTTGAAAATGAGAGCTCACTCCCCCAAGCAATTGTATGGTCATTGAAGTAAAGATCAAGGAAATTCCAAGATTAAGTTACTAGGATTTCAATTATGCTTCAGGGATTCAAGGTTTCTTGTTGATTATTTCACGTAGATGCACCAAAGGTATAATTCCTTAAACCCTAATTTGAAAAGTCAAAACTGCAAGTGTTCCAACATCATAGAAGTAGATCTTGATATATATATTTTTTTTTCCGGCTACACCACCTGCACATATTATAAAATTCGGCCTTTCATCTTGCCCACTTTGTTTTTTTTACTCAAAATATACATATAATCAACATGAATACACTAACATTGTTATTATAATAATCTAGTATTAAATTGTTGCAACATTTTTTAGATGATTAAGAAATGATTTGGATTAAAAAATGTGATTGGTTTTTAATTTTCTTTTATTCAAAATATTCCAAAGCAACAGCCTAACAAATATCAATAAAAAACTAGCAATTACTATTCAAAAAAATTAATAACAAATAATATCAAACTTTTTTTGTTCAAATTAAATGACAATTTAAGTTTGTGAAGATTTACCTTCCAATTTTTGTAATCAAATGAATTGCAAATACCATGCCATATGTCTTGTAGAAATTCTTGGGAACATTGGCATTCATCTCCTTCACACTTTGGTATTTTTTGCAGTTCGTGTGATATGTATGTTAATGTTTATGTTAATGTTCATGTTTAATGTTTAATGTTTATGCTTACTTCTTTCCATTTTCTCATTTATTTTCATAGCAAGTAATATTACATTAGTTGCCATAAGTGGAAAAAATTGAGTTTATATCATTTCAGCTTTTAGAGTTCTCCTTTGGTTTCCATGATGATGTGGAATTAGGTTGCTAGTGAAATTTCAAACATCAATTGCTTTTAATTTTTAAAATTTTGATAGGTTTAATATAATACAATATTTCCCACCAGTTAAATGATCCAAACCAAAAACCCTTCTAGATCTAATCTCTATCGCTACAATTATTGGCATTGTTATTGGTGTCTAGACAAATGATTGTGTTGTTTGAAGAGTATTCCATTAAATTTAGACATATTTCTTCTAATTAGGTAGCTAATAGTAATATTAGCACCAAATTCAAAGATTATAATTGGTCATATGGTCGAAGAAATCGTCCAATAGGAGGTTTTTCAATGTCACTGATGTATACACAAAATATAACACATTAAATTTGACTATCACAAACAAAATTCTACAAGAAAGAAGAGTTAGAGCAACTCTGAAGGGGCATACCACAATCACCTAACATTTAAACACCTTACATAATATAATTAAATTTTATGAAAAACTTTTATGCAAAAATATTATGCATAATTTTAATGATTTTTTTTTTTTGGTTGATTTGATTATATTATTAAACATATAAGTATCATTTGATAATGATAGGGATATAGTCACATATGGTCCTCTTCTTAGTGAGGAAAATAATGAGGTTGTTATTGTTACTCATTATTTTTTATGTTGTAGGAGGTGTTAGTATTGGTATTGTGCTGATTGTTTTTTTTTTTTTTTTTTTTTTTTTTTTTTTTTTTTGGCTATTGGTATTGTTATTGTTAAACATACTGATATTGTTTGTTGTTGTAAAAATGTTAGTGTAGGGATATTGGGCACGGGAGTCCATTATTTGTTTATATTTCAGGCCCGTGGCCCAACCCAAGGACAAGGGGCTATCATAGGAAGAGAAATATGTATTTAAGAAAGATTGTATTAGTGAATAAAAGTTATCTTTGATCATAATGGCTTAAGAGAGTGGGCCAAGGATAAATGCATCCTCGGCTGACTAATGCCGAGGTCCGAAGAGGTTGTCCATCGCTTAGGGTGATGTTCCAAGAAGTCTCGTTGGTGTTGATAAGCATTGTGGAGATGTCGGACAGGGAAATGTCCTAAAATATCTAAGGAGAAAGCTGCTACCTCCGCATTAAATGCATTATAGCTAACTCCCTGGCCGCATTAATGTGGAAGTGATACCTGAACAGTGTATTTCAACCTTACAGCTACTACATGAAGACTTAAAGGAGGGGCTGATGGGACAAGTATCAAGACCAACCATTTAGCATGCACGTGGAAGGTAGGGATTAAAAGGAGAGACAGGATAAAAGGAGAATGGGGGGAGCAAGAGAAGGGGATCGAGAAAAAAAGAGAGAAACACCGTAGCATTCCAAAACGAAATTTGTAATTGAACTTAAGAACAATATATAAGAACAGACCTCCTCGGATCTTGCCGAGGATGATTTTCTTCAACACAAACCCTTTCATTTTCATTCTTTTATCATCTGAACCTATTATAAGGATTGTTTGATTAACTAAAGCCCAGTTTTCCAACTCATTCTCTACAAATTCATTGTTTTGGGCTTTTTGGGCTAGAAGTTCAAATCTGGTCCTTACAATTGGCGCCGTCTATGGGAAAACAGGTGTTTTAGTGAATCCAACTGTCAACGATAGTAGGTTCAGGTCCACACCAAGCAGAATCTATGGGGTCTCAGCGCCAGGATCACTTCCGTGAACTGGAGCAAATGAGAGAGCGGGAAGTGAGCTTACATACTACTCACACCAATAAGAGCCCATCTCGGGGTAAAAGCCACGTCTCTTAGGAGGAGAAAGCCAGAAACATGCAGAGGGAGATTGATCACCTGAAGAGGAGCTTGTGCCATGAACGGTGAAAGCGAGCTCCGCCCACTTCTGACTCCCCTTCTGAGGACGAAGAGGATGGCAGGTATAGGCGCAGATCAAGGACTCCTCCTAGCGAGTCGTTCTCATACGATGAGGACTACCATCATGAGCGTAGGAATAGAAATCTGTCCTCAGTAGGCCTGGGAAACGATGCTATGAGTAAGGCACTCAATCGAATTTCTAGGTCACCTTTCACGCGCTGGATTGAGGGAGGGAGACTTCCTCGGCATTTTACACAGCCCACATTCAGTGTGTACAGTGGTAGAACAGACCCTGTGGAGCATGTTAGCCACTACAATCAAAGGATGGTTATGCACTCCAAGAACGAGGCCTTGATGTGCAAGGTTTTCCCATCCAGTTTGGGGCCTGTGACTATAAGATGGTTTGATGGTCTGAAGGCAGATTCCATTGATTCCTTCCAAGAACTCACTCAAGCGTTTAGGTACTGCTTTATTACGTGCAGTAGGGTTCCTCGACCTTTAGCTTCCTTGCTGTCTTTGTCCATGAGAGAATGAGAAACCCTGAAAACATACTCGGACAGATATTGGTAGATGTTCAATGAGATAGAGGGTGATTTTAACGATGTAGCCATCAGCACTTTCAAGCTCGGCCTACCTGCTAAGCATGGCTTAAGGAAGTCTTTGACTGGGAAACCGGTTACCAGTATATCCCAGCTCATGGATAAGAGGGTTGAGGAAGACCAACATCAAGACAAGGGAAAGGGCAAGGTTATCCCTCAGGAGAGGAGGGATTTCAGGTCAGACCGCTACAACAATAACAGACCCCGGAGGGATTCGCTGGGCAGTCTAAATCCATACCTCCTCAAATGGTTAACACGGTGTTCCGAGAACTGGTGCATCAAGTTCTGGAGCAGATCAAGAATAAGCCCTACTTCAAATGGCCGAACAAGATGAGTAGAAACCCTTTGAGACGCAATCAGAGCCTTCACTACCAATACCACCAGGAGCGGGGGCATACCACCGAAGACTGCAGGACTCTATGGAATCATCTAAAGCAACTAGTGAGGGAAGAAAAGTTGCAGAATCTTTTGTACCGTCCCAATGGGTAAGGGGACTAATCAAGGTCAACAGTTCAGGGGAGTGTTTCTTCAAGGCTCCCGTTAGGCACCATCAATGTCATCTTTGCTGCACCTAGGAGAACAGGTTCTCACCCATCCATGGTAATGTCTGTAGCTCAGCATATGGCCGAGGACACTGATTCGAAGCCAAAGAGAGCTAGGCTGGAGGTCCGTCCTTCGTTAAGTTTCTCAGACGAAGACAAGATTGGAACCATTCAACCACATGATGGTGCTTTGGTGGTCACCCTCAGGATTGGGGGGTACGATGTAAAGAGGGTAATGGTGGACCAGGGCAGTTGTGTAGAGATCATGTACCCTGACTTGTACAGAGGGTTGGGCTTAAAACCCAAAAACCTGACAGCTTACGATTCACCTCTAATAAGTTTTGATGTGAAGCTTGTTACACCAAAGGGCCAGATTAGGTTGCCCATACAGGCCGACTCCGAGGTGGTTGAAGTAAACTTCATAGTGGTGGATGCATACTCCCCCTACACGGCCATTGTTGCCAGACCTTGGCTTCACATCCTGGGTGTTGTTTCTTCGACTCTACATCAGAAGGTGAAGTATCCGTCAGGAAACCGAATTGAGGAGTTGGTAGGGAACCAATCCATGGCCAGGCAGTGCCTCGTGTTTGCAATTTTGCATCAGCCAGCAGCTGAGTCCTTGGCCATGGTCAAGGAAGGTTTATAGAAGTCAAAGTCTCCGGAATTACCTATGAAGGGGCCAGCCGAGGATGCAAAGTGTGAGGATTTAGAGAAATTTCCCATTGGTGACGATCTGGAAAAGTTTTTTCAAGTTGGAGCTCAGCTGCCACCTCGGGAGAAAGAGGAGTTGGTAGTGTTTCTCAAGAAGAACGTTGAAGTATTTGCTTGGAGTGCTTATGAAGCACCGGGAGTGGATCCAAGCTTCATCTGCCATCATCTGAATGTCAGTCTATCTGTCACCCCCAGGAAGCAACCACCTCGGCGTTCGTCTAAGGAACATTCGGATGCTGTAAAGGATGAGGTGTTTTTAAGTAGGCTGGGGCTATTAAAGAGGTTTTTTACCCTGAATGGCTAGCCAACACCGTGGTGGTAAAGAAGAAGACGAGGAAGTGGCGCGTATGTGTAGATTTTACAGACTTGAACAAAGCTTGCCCAAAAGACCCTTTCCCTATGCCTCGGATTGACCAGCTGGTGGACGCAACTGTGGGCCATCCTCGGATGAGCTTCCTGGATGTCTTTCAAGGGTACCATCAGATACCTTTAGCTTTGGACGACCAGGAGAGGACAGCTTTTATCACTCCTATAGGAAACTACCATTACAAAGTGATGCTCTTTGGTTTAAAGAATGCAAGGGCTACCTACCAAAGGATGATAACCAGGATGTTTGAACCACAGTTAGGAAAAAACATTGAAATTTATATCGATGATATGGTAGTAAAAAGCAAGGCAGAGTCCGAGCATGTTAATGACCTCAAGAATATTTTTGCTATCTTGAGGAAGCATAAACTACAACTTAATGCTTCCAAGTGTTCTTTTGGTGTCGGGTCAGGAAAGTTTTTAGGCTACATGGTCACACACCACAGAATTGAGGTCAATCCCGACCATATTAAGGCGATCAACAATCTGCAACCACCTCGGAATCCCAAAGAGGTCTAGAAGCTTACGGGGATGACTGCTGCTCTAAACCAATTCATCTCTCGGTCAGCTGATAGGTGTAGACCTTTCTTTAAGTTGTTAAACAAGTGGAAGGGGTTTGAATGGACTGAGGAGTGTGTCTTGGCTTTCCAGCAGTTGAAAGAATATTTGTCTCGGCCCCCTATCATGTCTAGCCCCGAGGTGGACGAAGTTTTGTTTGCCTACATTGCAGTGGCATCCTATGCGGTGAGTTTGGTGTTAATACGGGTAGATAGTGGTGTACAGAGGCCGGTTTATTACGTGAGCAAGTCACTACACAAGGCCGAGGTCCGTTACTTACCACTAAAGAAAGCCATTTTGGCAGTGGTGCATGGCACGTGTAATCTCCCCCATTATTTCCAATCACACACGGTTGTTGTCTTAACTCAGCTCCCGCTCAGATCTCTACTTCGGAGCGCTGACTACACAGGGAGAATTGCTAAATGGGGCACGATCCTAGGGCCTTTCGATATCAAATATATGCCCTGCACTTCCGTCAAGGGTCAGGTCCTCTCCAACCTGGTGGCTGAGTTTGCTGAGACCCCGTCAGAAGATGAATTAGAAGAGCGAAACATGGATGGAAAATCGGTTGGCATAATCTCCTTGCAAGAGCCCTTGCCATGGATGGTCTACGTTGATGGTGCAGCTAATCACAGAGGATCTAGGGTGGGACTCATTCTAATATCTCCAAAGAAGATCATAATTGAAAAGTCCCTAAGATTGGGATTCTTGGCTACGAACAATAAGGCCGAGTACGAAACTCTGTTTGTAGGGATGACCATGGTTCAGAAGATGGGTGGAAAAACAGTGGAGGTTTTTCCTAATTTGAGGGTGGTGGTAGGCCAAGTCCAAGGAGAGCTGGAAGCCAGAGATCCCAAGATGCAGGAATACTTGAGCCAGGTTAGACATTTACATTCTGGGTTTGAGTCTTTTAATTTATCACAAGTTCCTAGAAGTAGGAATACCCATGCAGACTCTCTTGCCACCATAGCAACGTCCTCGGCACAAAGCCTACCACGGGTGATTCTTGTTAAGGATCTATGTAATCCTACTGAGGCAAAAAGAAATATGGTTCATGTCCATCAAATAATGGCGGGTCCTAGCTGAATGGACCCTATTGTACTGTTCCTCAAGGAAGATGTTTTGCTAGAAGATAAGTCCGAGGCTAACAAAATACGAAGAAAAACTCCTCGGTTCTGGCTGTCTGAGGATCAAAAATTGTATAAGAGGTCCTTTTTTGGCCCATATCTGCTGTGTGTATACCCTGAGGCAGTTGAGCTAATCCTGGAAGAATTGCATGAAGGAATTTGTGGAAGCCACACGGGGGGAAGATCTTTATCACACAGGGCCCTTACATAAGGCTACTGGTGGCCGAAGATGCAGAAAGAGGCACAGGATTATGTGAAGAAGTGTGACCAATGCCAAAGGTTTGCCCCAAACATTCACCAACCTGGGGGAGTCCTTAATCCTCTGTCCAGTCCTTAGCCTTTCACTCAATGGGGCTTAGATATTGTAGGCCCTTTCCCTAAGGCAGTGGGGAATAAGAGGTACTTGTTGGTCGGCACAGACTACTTCACCAAGTGGGTTGAAGCCGAACCACTGGCAAACATCAGGGATATGGACGCCAAATGATTTATTTGGAAGAATATTATCACTAGGTTTGGAGTCCCTCGTACCCTCATCTCGGACAATGGTTTCCAATTTGATAGCAAGGCTTTCAGGAGGTATTGCTGCGACCTAGGCATAACAAACAGGTATTCCACCCTGGCATATGGGCAGGCCAAAGCTGTTAATAAGGTCATAGTAAGTGGACTCAAAAAGAGGTTGGATAATGCGAAAGGAAAATGGGTAGAAGAGCTATCACATGTTCTTTGGACTTACCAGACTACACCTCGTAGGTCCACGGGAGAGACGCCCTTTTCCATGACTTATGGGGCCGAGGCTGTCATCCCTCTAAAGACAGGATTCCCTACACTGAAAACAAGTTCCTTCACTCCAAGCAGCAACGATGAACTGTTGGGGAAGAGCTTGGACTTAATTGAAGAATGAAGAAAAAGTGTCATGGTCCAATTAGCCTATTATCAACACAAGCTTAAGCAGGGATATGATGCCAACGTAAAACTAAGACCACTGGCAATTGGGGACTTGGTCTTAAGAAAGGTTTTGGGAACTGCTAAAAACCCAGCATAGGGAAAATTGGGACCCAATTGGGAAGGGCCATATTGTATCACATCGGTGGCCGAAATAGGTGCCTGTTACCTTGAAGATTTGGAGGAAAAAGCTGTACCACGACCCTAGAAATGTACACAATCTTAGAAGATATTATTATTAATGAAGTTTTTTGTTTGCCCTGTTTAGGTTTGGTATATTACACCTCATGCGTCTCTGATATTAATCTAAGTATCAAACAGAACATTGGTCATGTCTGGCTCCTCGGACCACATACCTTGGAAAAATTGATATATTTCAATTATTTTTCTAAGTGTTAAACAGAACCTTAGCTATGCCTGGTTCCTCGAACCATCTGTTTTGGGAAAATTAACACATTATGACAACTATCTAAGTATCAAACAAAATTTTAGTTATGCCTGGATCCTCAGACCACATACCTTGGGAAAATTGATATCTTTCAATTATTTTTCTAAG